>JAAONU010000013.1:22676701-23876701 GCA_012932295.1 Cyclina sinensis | reverse complement strand
ATGTTTTTATGGAAAAAATCTCTCGATTGAAGTTAGTTAATGTTAGTTAATCAAGTCTTCCAACAAACTGCATCGGATAAAAATAAGCATGTTCAAACTCGTTTTGGATCAGTTACTTGAAAAATATCTCTTAGTCTAGATATTTTTACTGTTATCTTTTAATATTATAACCCTGATTAAAGCAACCTCTATATAATATTGCTCATTGGCTTCGTAATTCCATCAAAATTTTAAAATTATTTTTTTTTAAATCTTCAATGTATATTCGTGATGTTAGCTTAACTTGTTCAATTTTGTTTTTTTACTATATTGAGTCTACGTTTTCACTTTCCATCATGATTTTAAAGTTTTTGATAACAATCCAAGCAGCTGTGTAAAGTGGCAAGAGATAAATGTGCGTCACTTCCGGTTTCGATGTGACAGGTGCGCGCGACCAAGTGCGTAAGATATGGATTTTTATTTGCTATGAAACATCTTTAAGATGAAAATTACCAACGGAATTTTGTTAGACAGTCATAGTTAGATAGATATTTTTATCTCATATGAAAATTTCGAGGTCAAAAATTCGTGTCACATGACCTTTAATGTTGTTACAAAGTTGTAAATTTTACAAACATACACAAACACAAAGAAGACCCCTAAAGGAGTTATTGTGACTGCAACAGCTGTATTTGATAAGAGTTATTTTACTAATAAATAATCTTATCATATAATGATACAAACTATTCTTGCCGTTGAAATTCAAAAAAGTTTGAAAAGATCAATAAAAAAAACTTTACGAAAACTGTTAAATTCGTGAGAAGATAACCTTATTTAAAGTGTGAAAAATAAGACTAACTGTTAAAAATACCTACATATTTCTGAACTCAAAGTTCTTATGATAACCAATGATTGTTTCTTTTGTCCTGCTTAATTCCAACACGAGTGATTACACTCTGGATACATCGTTAAGATGCAATTATTCTTGACATACAGAACTTTGCATATAGAAAGAAGACCCAGTGTTTGTTTTAATAATTAACGCATGTGTGGTCTCAACTATGTCGTCAATTGTTCTGACCGTGGGCCACAGTGATATTTGGTTGCTAAAGAAATGCTACTTCTTACGATACTTCGTGGCCACAAAAGATCAATAACTTGTATTGGGTAAGGGAAAAGAGAAAAAAGCAACGTTTTATGTAATATTCAGGCCACAGACAAGATTACAGTCGATCTCTAGTGAGATCGATATGAAGACATAAGGTTTAAGACAAAAATATCGCTATTCCAAGGACGAATAATCCTGATATCTATCGAACCTTAAAGACAACAAATGCGGTATTATTATACTGACAACAATTAAATAGAAATCAAGTGATCGTTTTGTCTTCTTCAGAAATGGGTTAAATTTTTTCGACGAGAAACCTGACGTTGAAATTTATCGTTGATTATTTCTCTTTCAGTGAGGATGAGACTGCCAAGAGGATCAAGAAAGAAAATAATGCTTCTACTACTTACAATTATTGTAGTCAAGGTGATCCACTTTACTGGCAATTCCACTTTGGCCGGCTCACGAGGTACTTACTACCATCATATTAAAATGATATTGCAGTTTTTGTAGGCAGTTTTATTTTATCAAGGTGAAATAATAATAAGCTATTACAAAGTTAGAGAAAGAAGAGCAAATACAAATTGTTTATGAACAATTTTTTTCTTTGTATAAGCAAAATGCTAGTGGAAAAAACGTATTGTGGAATCATGGAATGTTTTCCACTATGATGCATTGCAAAGACGTTTTGCAACACGATCAATATAAGCAAACTGAACGGTAAAACGCTTTTTAATAAATTAATATTGATAATAAATACGGCATAGGTTTAGCCTTATTGTGTTTGAAAAAAGTTAATGGACTGTATTTGGAACATCCTGAACAAGATTTATTGTCTTGTCAGTTAAGTTTCTTGTATACACCAAGCAAGGTAATAAGAATATAACCGGGAACCTAAACATAATTATATAATTTTATTTAAACAATAGACACTTAGGCTTTTCAATTACTTGCCACTTTACAAAGATGTGTCCTGGGGTCAAAGAACGACATTTTTCGACGTGAATGATTACGAATGAAGAGAAAAGTTATTGCAAACCGTGATCAATACCGTGTATGTAGTAGAACTGTCTTCGAATAAGGGATACAGAACAATGATTAACACTACTTTATCCGCTCGAAAGTATAGCCCGTCTAATAGTGAATCTGAAAGATCTTTACCGTCTACACTAAAGCCACTGCGGCAAAAACACCTGCTACTGAAAAAAAATACTTGACTAATATTCTGTATAGTGATATTTGTGTTGTTATGTGTATTTTTGTTTACACAGTTATCCATAGGGTTGAAAGTAATGTATTGTGAAAAAATGTGAATAGAAAGTGCCTGCATCATTTCATCACGGTTGCTAATGTAGAGGTTACGTCCCAGTTCATCCCATAAATTCTCTACCAGGAGAAAAGAGAGAGGTTGTTGTCTTGAAGATAGGGGGAAGTAAGTCCGACGGAGTGAGGCAGGTTGTGACGTCAGCGATGTTTTGCAGGGACGGTAATACTATTGGCTGTAGTACCTTGTCCACGCTAGGTAGTGCGGTGAAGTTGACGTCAACGATGATTCAGAGGTGGCGTGTGTCTTCAGGAAATGCCGATCCACAGCATAACGCTTCCTCACAACTCGAGCTTGATGTACACAACAGTTGGTGTACCGTTCTCCACACTTTCAAACGTTCATTGTGCATATCCAAACATTATCAGGACTCATCGGTAAAGAGAATGGTGTGCCATTGTCTCTGAGGTCATTGGACATTCTGTGTGAACCAACGTAGGCGATCATAGCGTCTTTCCTTTATATGCCTGGGCGCAGCTTGTCAGCCACAAGCCCTGCTTTTTGCTTCTTTGGATAAATTTATTAACTGTTTGAAGTGAACCCCCAAAATGACGTGCTACTAGACGTGCTACTCGACGAAACGATATTTCGCCGGTAATCATGCCGATGTTTTCGTGACGTTTGACGTTAAAAAGATTTCGCTGGTGTTTTATGTTGATTTCGTTTAAGATCCAAAGGTCCAGTCTGGGCGATATTGGGTACGTGTAAACGAAAACTGGCCGCAAAATATCATGTTGCACGTGCATCTGCTTGAAATGCTTTACTGAAAAAAAATCCAATACACATCTGTGTAGGTTATCATATGTGTTAAATGTTTATGAAAGAAGAAATACTCTAAAGAATAGGGGACTAATGATAAATGATTATCTAGTTTAGTAACATTACACTGAAATTGAGTACATTATAGAAGATGGGAGATACGCATATAGCTTGAACCTTAAATAATACATTCATGCTACGTATAACATCGTATGATTTACGTCCCTTAAACTAAATATCTTGCAAGTTTTGATTGTATATGGCATACTACCCCTTTAAGGAGGACTCAGCTGATTCTTAAGTTTCACGTGACAAACATGTAGCAAAACATCTTTTTCTTGGTCTATAACGCAAAACAAAAGAGCTAAAAATGGGTGACTTCTCACGATTTGGTAAACTCATTAGAATTCCACTTACTTAAAACTCGTATGTACTTGAAGCAGTTTTACAACGAAATAATTCTTTTCTCGGTTTTTAGAGCATCTATAAACAGACTTCCTTGACAGTCGTCGTAAAATGTTTACACAATTTACAAAGACACTTAGCTTACAACTATCTTAATAAGTTAATATATAAGTAATTATTTGTAAACTATGTTATCATCATAACGTTATCTTTATGTACCATTTTTATAAGTTGCTTTTTAATATTTATTGGTCAAAATGAAAGAAAGTACAAATCTTATTTACTTGCAATTTAATTCTTGTTCCATTATAATTAGCTATGGTCCCATGTAAAGATAGTTCAGCAAATAAAGCCTGACATACAACGTGAAGACATATCTTCTACTTTGCTAATATTCACTAAGCATAAACTTCTGCAAGGAAAGATAGTGGCACCAATATTATTCTCATTTATTTCTATTTTTAATTATTGGTTCGTAGTTTATTTATTACCATATTTTATCCCCTTCTGTTGTGTCCTGATACGTTCTATATTTTAAGCTCTACATTTTTGTTTACACGTGCTGAAAAAATTTACGTGAATTACACAAGTTAATTTGTGTCATAAAGATTTGATACTCTACAAAGGCCTGTTTAATTAACTTTTTTTCTTAAAATGTGTCTAGCTTCTTTCTAAAAGCTTTCGTCATGTTTTTGAAGTGCAACTTGTGGGGAATGTTTTAAGTGTTTGCAATAAAATATCTAGCCTGACTTTATCTTTGATATCAGTTTTTGTCCATTACTTTGATGTTTATTATTCGACCATATCTGTAATAAAGAACGCCAAATACTTATAGCAAGCGAGAAATATGTATTATAAATATGAACCACACTTGAAAAAAACTTCAAAAATGATCTATATCTTACATTATATCTGTGTATCGAAATGAAAATCTCTTTAAAGCATTTATTTTTGGTGAAGCATTCAAGCGCTTGATACTTCAGCCAACTTTTATTTAAAGTTATTGTAGTGTGACTGTTAATAAAAGTAAGATTTCACCTAAAACTTGTTTTAAGAATGAATTTCACAGGTTCCATACCCATAGTTTGAAGTATGCTGATTTTATGTTTTTTGTTTATTTGAAAAGATTGATTCATGCTTATATATTTTGGAACGCTTATAGTTTTGACACTTCTAAACTTGATGTATTACCAGGAGCGTATAGTGCGACACTAGTACTTACCATCTGTACTAAAAACTGTACTAGAAGTCCGTTCTTGAAATCATCTGGTAGTATTTAAAGTGGATAAATTCTTTTAACACTTTTTAACATTAATTTAAGCATTGAAGTACGTACTATAAGAGTTTAACGTATGTTATTAAAAATCTATAGTCACTGTGTTGCAACTTTCCTTATTTCTTAAAAGATAAAATATGCCCTAAATGGCAATCCGAGTAAAAGTTGCTACAAGAATTTAATTTCTTTATGTATGTATTGAAGTACGCGGTGAAGGTAAATCAAATTGCACTTAAAAAATGATCCTCTCTTTAAATCAGTATATACTGCTTTGAAGACAGTAGTTTCTATTTTTTATAATCAGATTTTTTTCAGATGACACAGATGAGTTCTATGAAGACAAGTCTATGGAGACTAAGGAGAGAGAAATTGAAGGAATGTTTGTAACCAGACGGAGACGTATTGTATCAGTTTGCCAGCAAGAGGGCCGCATAGCACCAACGACTGTTGCAGAAAGCATATTCCCTGGAAAAACAGTTGTAGATATATCACACAAAATTTTGTATTGTGCTGTACAAAAAGTTGCCTCGACATTCTTAACAGACATTTTGGTTGCGATTAATACTGACGGTAAAATCAAGTCACCTTTGTTAGTCAAACACTTTGAAAAGGCAAATTATCTTGTAGAACACTACGAAGATTTCCAGAAATCTCGTTCTAGGAATTTTCGAGAATTATTCATGAAAGAGGCTTCGTCTTTATTAGTTGTTCGCGACCCTTTCTCAAGACTGCTCTCTGCATACACAGATAAGCTTTACCATCCAAACCATTATTTCTGGCGGACCACTGGTAAAACAATTGAGAAAATGTTTATACGCCAGAAAGTAACTGGATGTGGAAACACAGTTTCATTTACTGACTTTATTAGATACATAGTTCATGAAGTGAACGTTACAGGAAGTGTCATTGATCCCCATTTTACACCACTCTATATGCATTGTGATCCGTGTATAGCAAAGTATGATTACATCATGACTTTCGAGAACATTAAAGATGAACTACTTTATATGCTTAATATGTGGAATTCTCGGTTTAACCTTAACTTGACTATGACTTCAATGGATTTCGAAAAAGAGACCGCCATCAGAATAGCAGAAGAGCATATTTCTATGAGTTTTCTGACTATGAAGCGGTACTCCAGAATATGCAATATCCCGCCATATAATTTTCTTCTGCGGACGTGGCGATTTCTCCAGATATCAGGGGTTCTTCCAAAAGATGCCGACTTCCCTGTTCCAAGTGACAGCACAGCAAAACAAGTTACTAAAATTATGTTTCTAGATGAAGTAAAAAAGGTACTTTCACAGGATATTCTTTGGACAGATGTTAAGAAACAACGACATGAGGCCTTAACTCAGGCCTATCAGAGTGTAGATAGTGTATACATTAAAGCTTTAATACCTATATTGAAGAAAGACTGTGAATATTTTGGTTATGACAATACGCCAGATTATTTATTTAAGAAATCTATTTACACCTTTAACTATTTTGATGCGCTTTGAGTTTTTTTCTTTACACATATACATTGAGATCTCTGAAACATTTGTGATGTCAATTATTGATGTTTTGTCAAATTGTAGGCTAACATTAAAACTAACTTATACATTCAACAAACATTGTTACTTGTGAGCAATATTGTTTGCCTCCCTTAAAACTTCACATGCAATAGATATTTAGGTTATTTCAGGAAATGAAATTACATTGCAGGCTATAAGTATTACATTATATATTTTCCAAATGTTTTTGAAAGTTTTAGTTGAGAGACCCTTTAATCTATTAAGTAACAGATTTAGTAGAAAACTTTTTTTCTCATTTAATAAGTTGGAAGTATGTAAAGAAGGACAATTTAATATACTATTAATGCAAGCAAAATGAACAATAAAAATGTTAAACAGATTACATAAAATTGATATTTTATTTCATCAATTTACATTATTACTATATTTAATTATGTCTGAGAATATTGTTTTTACATATTCATGGGAGTATTTTAAATTATGATCTCCAAAGATTATTTCAAGAGCAAACTTAAAACGTGGTAATCGACAACAAGCATTCTTTTGACATTTGTGAAAATCACGAGGCATTTCAGTCAAGTACACAATAACATAAAATGATTAGGCCTCAAAATGAAAAGGTTGCAGATTAAAATCTTTAAGGTAAAATTGCAGTATTTCATTAAACACTTTAAATAGAGTTCAACAGGCAACAATCACATATCTAAAAGAAAATATACTGACGGAAAAATATAACTGTGCACACTAAAATACTTAATATCTTTTATTAGGTATAAAATTATTTTAGCAGATTTCTTTTGTGTAATTCACAAGGTAATCTTGTTTCAATAATACTGCTTTTCGCGAGTTGCACGTGCAAAATTTATAGCCCGTAACGGTCGCGCTTTTAACGTGTTTCTTTATGTTAACATCCTCGTACATGCTGTTTCGAGTTATTTTAACCGTCAAATTATAGTGAGCTACCCAGCAGTTCAGAAAAACACCTTAATTTGGATTTTAAGTCTTTGAAGACAATGCCACGCATCTCAGAAAATGATCGCCTACGTGCCGTCGGTATGCTCCAAGCAGGCATTCCTCAAAATGCGGTTGCGCAGCGTTTTGGTGTTCACCGAAACACCATATCAGCACTTTGGCGACGATTTCAGCAACGTGGCAACGTCCGTGATGTACCACGTCCAGGGCGTCCACGTGTGACGTCAATCCGTCAAGACAATTATATCCGGCTTACACACCTACGGAATCGATTTCAACCGGCCACATTAACAGCACGAACAATTCCTGGCTTGAGACCTATCAGTGGACGAACTGTTAGAAACCGATTAAGAGAGCACAGCATTACTCCACGACGTCCTGCGATACGTCCTACTCTTCTCTAATGTTCTGTTTACTGACGAGTCGCGGTTTCACTTAGAAAGTTTGGACGGACGAGTTCGTGTATACAGGCGTCGCGGAGAACGTTACTTGGATCCCTGTGTTTTTCAACGTCAACGTTTTGGTGGTGGTGGGTCGATAATGGTTTGGGGAGGTATCTCATCTCAAGGCAGGACCCAGCTTGTAATTGTCCGTGGCAATTTAACGGGTGTTCGTTACAGAGATGAGATTGTCATACCCCACGTGCTGCCATTTCTTCAACGTCAAGGGCGTAACATGACGTTTCAACAAGACAACGCTCGGCCACATGTAGCACGTGTAGTTACCGGGTTTCTGGCTCAGCAAAACGTGAGTGTCTTACCCTGGCCCGCTGTTTCACCAGATCTTTCACCAATTGAGCACGTTTGGGATGAGATGAAGAGACGCCTCCGTCAAAGACGTAACCAACCTCTCACGCTGGACCAACTAGCGCAGACATTGGTCAACATCTGGAACACCATTCCACAGGCAGTTATCGCCAACTTAGTTGCCTCTATGCCTCGTCGCTGCCGTGCTTGCTTGAACGCCAATGGAGGCCACACACGATACTGACCTTGTGAAATCAGATTTCATACCTGTCAACTTCTGCGCCTTGTTACTGTAAAAATTGTTTTACATGATGAAGTGTTTGTATTGATTGTTAGAAATAAAACGTTGATTGGCTAATTTGCAAAGTTTTATGTTACTATTCCTAATATTAAAAAAAATTCTATACCTTGAAGTATGCACAGTTATATTTTTCCGTTAGTATACATCAATATAGAGCTAAAGTTTTATCTGTGTTATTCTCAACAATCGGTTTCATATCAAACAGATTTTCATATTTCTCTTCTTAATATATGAACCAAATAGAAATCATCTCATCATACATCATTTTGTTGAAACGTACGAACCTACAAAGATCTCATCGTATAAAACCAAAACATACAGACGAGATAACGTGAATTATTTCGTTTGCGTGTGTGATTGTGACAATTGTAATGTTGTCAAAGGTAATTGTTGGGCTATTGATATGTGAACGTTTATTTTATGTTTTCAAAAAGGTTAAATGTGCTGTGATGACGTCATTTCAAAGTATTCAATCACGTTCGTCATTCTTGAATTTGTATGTTGAATAAAGAATAAAAGTCGTTATGACTACATTGTCGGGGGTCATATTTCTTGAAAAGGAATTTCACAATGTCGGCTTTAAAGGCAGAACAAGTCAAAAGAGCGCAGTAAAAGGAAGAAGTACAGTAAGTCTAAAAAGTTAAGTAAGTCTAGGAAACAAACCAATTTTAAGAAGCACAGTAAGACTTAGTAGCGCAGTAAATACGTTACACGCATCAAGTGTAACAAGCACAGCAGTTTTAAGAAGTACCGCAAAGCATATTGAAAAGCGTAGCCTGCAAAGCAGCGTACCAAAACAGCAGCAAATCAAGTTGGCAGTATTGGCCCTACTAGTTAAAAGTGACGTCAACCGTAGAACGCAGCGCATCAATGCTGATTAATCATGGCGTCCAGTTTCCACAGAACCACACAGAAAGCTAGGTTTAAAGATCCGATTTGAAAAAGCCCAGTCGCCACAAACGGATAATGTACCCTCTACCATTTGACTGAGCTGACTGATTAGTTCTGATTCTAAAAAAACTGTCTAGTTGTGTTAGAGGCTATCTTCGTTTGCACCAGATTTCACCATATAATTTGCGAATAGTTAAACATAAAATGTTCAGATAAAGAGTTGAATTCTTTATTTTTTTCTGTTGTTGCGTCGATTACGAATAGTACAGTTTCGATTTTGCCAATCGACACTATATAATGTTTAAGAAGATTCATTTAATAAAGAAATACAAATTCGAAACTTTGTTATGCTAACAATATTCAAATATACCTGAGAACGTTCATTTAAGATAACTTTGTACGAGTGCCACTTTCTCCTATGCAAAGGCATATAAAAACCTTTAGACCAATATTCTGGAAAATAACCTAGAGCATATTGGATATTTTATTAAACAAACAAAAAGATATAAGTAACAATAATTTTACCATGAATAAAAAATCGTTTGTATACAAATATCCGTCCTCTAGTTTTATAAGTTTAATACGCTAAACAGTTTCTCGATATTAACGAGCGATTACATGTAATTTTGAGTTAAACGTGACCTGAATTCGAAATGATGCAAAGAATGTCTGAAACGGTTTTATTTCTGAAAGTTCTCGTGCACAATATCCCAAGATGTCATCCCGTTAACATCTGCACTTCGAGGTTCCACTTCACTTATGTTACAGCACTTTTTTAACACTTAACGTCTTATAACTTTGAAAATTATCATGGAAATTATTTTCATACATTTCTTTTACAATAAAGAATTTTTTACTTCATGCAGTAACATTCTTACTCAGCAAAGATAAATTGTAAATTTAACGAAATGTCATTTAGTCTTAACGAAATCTTATTTTGTTTCACGAACTTTTATTACGTTACAACCAAATAAACTTCTAAAAATGAAATCTTGTTCCGTAATAGCGAAACTTATACAGTAAACACGCAGTTTTTCTTTTTCTGGAGGGGGAAACAACAACAGAAATCTCATTTAAAGGTAAATGTAACCACCCGAAAATTTTTGGCGTCGGTATAACGGTCGTCACGTATTATACATTTCGGTATAATAATAGCTGTGTATGAAGTCACAAACATAGAAGTCCCGATTCAGGTAAGATTTCTTTTTTACATTTGCAATGAGATAGGCTCTGTGTAAATTACCAGTATACTGGCATTTTGTTTATCCAAGGCTTGTTAAACGTAAATTTAAAAGAATGGTATGCTTAAAAGTCTTAAGTAAAACTTGTACTGAATATATATGATAAGAAGCAGAGGATTTGGATATAAACTGAACAGTGAATGAAAAAAGGCAGTTATTAAGCGTCTGTTAACGTTTTGTTTGGTTGCTTATCTATCGATTATATAAGGTGATCTGTAATGTAATTAGTAAAATTAATGATATTCCTGAAACAATATATTACTTGCACGGACTGCATTATTCTTTTTCGAATTTAGAGTTGATACAAGCAAGATTAACGCTTCATCTGGAACGCCTAGTGATCCCGCTCGATTTGTTTCCGTAGTTCCAAACTTCATTATCAGTGGTGAATTAAAAAAAACCCGCAAGACTTGTAAATTTGTTTTTTCAATTTTCGAATAAAGATGACCTATTAACCGAATCATATAAATGGAGTTCCCTAAAAAAGTCTTATGTCAGGGACAAATTGTCAATGAATTTGTTTTTGAACGAAAAAGATGTCACTTGTTATGCACGGTATGGGCTCAAAATGAGTTTTAGGATTATTGTTTTAAAGAATGCACCGAAAACATCACTTGACCGCTTCATCTATCCGTGTATACTCGTGTATAAATCTCGTACACCCCCACCCCACAATTTGTTGACCACGCTTTACTTAACACAGTAATATTGTATTCATAACTGTCAAAATCGACAAAGGTACCGGTGTAAGCAGCTTAGTAATAGTATGGCTTTTTATCATTATCAGTGTCAATCTGGCGTTAACTGAATAAAAAGATTGAAGTCAAATACTAATAATGCATAACTTTATAATAACATTTTATATTGTATAAATGTCATGTTCAGAATATAAATATAATGTTCAGATTTTCTAACCTGTTATTTTCAGGAGAACGATATATTACTAAAAGAATTAAACTGATCAAAAGACTTGTAAACATTTGTAACCGATTGTAAGTAAGACGAAGAAAATCAGAAATATCGTTATTATTTCCTATTAACATTTTATTGCCTTTTAAAATTATAATGATAGAACTGGAATAATTTTATTTGAAAATTCAACCCTTTGAATTAAGTAAAAACTTTAAGACATTTCCCAAAGTCGAAAAATAGAGAGAAGGTCAACCATCTTTTCTTAATTAATTAGATTATAAATTAATTGATACTTTTATATTTAACAATAGCCTGCATTCGGGTTAAGAAAGATGATGGACGGACGGACAAACAAACAAACGAACTGACAGACTTTCACACATTTTGTAAATTGGTATATATTTTTATTGCGAACAAACATTATTATAGTTATCTTGAATCTAGACATGAATCTAATTCTGTTGTTTCAGTTTTAAAGGATATACGGTGTATTAGTTCTTACATTCAAAGAGACCTCAGTCAGATCAAAGTCCTGCTTTTGTCAAGTGCGTCAATTGAAAAGGTTTTGAAACATTCACACTATCAAATAACACAACTTTCGAATGCGAGCACCTACAAGACGTTTCGAGCATGAAAATGAAATTTGCCAAATCGGTTTATTTCAGTGACTTAGCGATGTATATAGTAAGCACTGTAGTCATTATTGTGTTACGTCATGTGAACAATAATTACCAACAGGTTTATCGACATACAAATTGCAGTCAACAACCACACATTATTTTGATACTTGAGGATGATATGGGATTTAACAATGTCGGTTATAATGGATCTAACATCAGTACTCCAAACCTTGACAAACTTGTTTGTCAGGTGTAAGACTTAAAAATTACTATGTCCAAGCAGAATGTTCGCCGACACGTGCCGCTTTGTTTACCGAGATGTATTAGCTTAGTAGCAAATGCTCACATTACGCATGTATATGTCCAATGATTTGGGTAAAATTCATTTCATTTCTTTGTTGTTTAATTCAACATACATCAACAATAAAACAATGACGATTACGATGATAATGATAAGTCTAAATTTCAAAAAAAAAAAAAAAAAAAAATCGCGAAGACGTACGTTATGTTTCAGTTGCACTCTTAATTTAATAACGTCTGGATATATGGAGGTCTCATAGATGTCTTCTTGTTTCTGTTGTAAGATTCATACTGGTGTTCATCGTGCCTCATTTGCTGGGCAGCCAATTGGGTTGTCTCTTGAGGAAGTTACTCTTGCAGAAAAGCTAAAGGAGGCAGGCTACTCTACGCATATTGTTGGAAAATGGCACCTCGGATTCTTTAAAAGAAGCTATCTGCCAACCAACAGGGGATATTACAGCTTTTTGGGTGCTTATATTTTCCTCATATGTTTTAGGAACATAGTTTTTAACCCAATTTTATTATATTCACATATATAAACATATCGAAAAATGATGTTTTTATAAACTTTAATATAAAACGAATAGAAATAAGTATTGGGTCACATTATAATAAAAGTTCGTAATTATTCCAAATAGTTGTGCTTTTAATTCTTAGATTTGAAAAAAAGTACATGAGTACATTGGCTGTTTTCTACATGCCTTATCAGCTAATGGACTGGAAGAAACCAGTATTCGTTTTTAGAATCAACATGATACAATTTTACCAGTCATACACATCTGTGTTCAATGTTAAATGGTGATGTGCCATTACAAGAAAATTGAAAATATACATTTGATATTTGTTGTTTTAGAGTTTCTGCTAATGTTTGAAAATATTGTTGATGAAGTAAAGGTATTTCTGAAGTTAATTTTCAATTTCATAATATGCATAACTGATTCTGTACCTATTTATTACTACCAAAATTAATCAAAAGCAGCTCTGTTTTGATAAAAAGATCAACACAGTTTATAGTTTCAGAATCTCGTAAAACATATAACTAATGACATGTAACATAAATCTTAATAAAGAATCCTACATATAAGGCAATTCACAGAATTCATCATTCAGATGCTCTTATGTACAGTTAAGTTATACTTATCACTAGTGAAGTCTTGTTTTTTCTTCTTTTTTGTAATTTTGATGTATAAGTTCTTTTGAATTCCAATTGTCATGTGTAAGTGATGATCTCCGTGGTCAAATTAGTAAGAATGTTAACGCTTATGAGTCGCTCTTGCTTCCGGATGTCAATTATATTTCCATTTTATAATCGTCATAAATACATTTTTATCTAAATGATAATATCAAGCAGGCTCAGATGCAATTAAAGTAAACAGAAACTGTTGTCACAACATCTTTGTGAAATATTTTTTCAAAATTTCTTCTTTTGTTTGTTTGTTTAGTGTTTTCATGTTTCTTTTTTGTGTATTTGAGTACGAACTTTCTACTCGTTTACTAAACCGTTCCAATAACATTTGTGTTTTAGGGTTTTACAATAGGTTTACGAATTACTTTACCCACATATCGTCACACTTTCTAGGAATCAAAGAGTATGATTTAATGTAGCACGAGACACCGGCTAATTGGAGCATGTATGACGGCATTTGTTCATCTGATTTAAACGCAGATAGAACGATAGATAATATACGAAAACATGGTTCACAAAAGGTAAACAGGTTCCTTCACAGAAAAATAAGTCAACGTAGAGTAGAACAAACATTTCTAATTTTTTTACAAGGGCTTATTATTACATATTTTCAAAAACAATTAGGTTTACTGTTATCCACCTAATATAACAAAAGACAGTTACATTATGTACATTGTGCAGCTTGCTGTCACAAGGAATATTAAAATAAGCTTTTAAATTTCTGCCTCTGTGTATTTATCTCTGTTATCGGTTCATTCTCCAGTGCAGGCACCCGAAAAATGTTTAAAACCAGAACATAACAGAGATCAGACAATAAGAGACGTGTACGAAGGTAAACGTGTTGTTTTCTTTCTAAAAATGTATTAGACTGAATAAAGGAAACACTATTGTTAAAACTTAGGAATTAGTTGTTACCAAAAACAGATATATAAGATTCCTCCTCGAATGCATAATATCTTACACTTTAGTTATATTCGTTTTCTATCAGATTATAGAATTAATTTTATTAATGATATTCCCTGCTTTAAGTTTTTGCCTTAACATAATAAAGTTAGAGTCATTGCTTCTATTTCAAATAAATATAATTAAATTTAATCTTAATGTCATAGACGTCAAATGTGCTTTTCGATTTTATATTTATATAGGAATGATAGTGTGTATGGATGATGCGGTTGGGATTGTTGTAAGGGATCTGAAGGTAAAAGGAATTTGGGGCAATACAATACTTGTGTTTTCGTCAGGTGTGTAAGGCCTGAGTCCTATAAATGATGATTTTCAAGATTTTCATACCTAGATCTGAAATTACATATAGACAAAATATGTTAAGTCAATACTAGTTTCACGGTTGACTTCACCTCGTCCAATGAATTAACGCAAATGTTTTACTTCCAGCATGTACTTTTATGTTAACTGTAATGTACCTACAGATTTGAAGTAATTTGGGTTCAAGCATGCATAATACCCATTTACAAAAATTACATTCAGTTTAAATTACCTGACTGCTTTCTGGGATGATTCTGGGAGAAAGGAAATTCGGTCTCTTAAGACTGTTGGTCTCTTAACTAAGGATTTGTAATGGAAACGTTACACCATATTCTTTTCAATACATTTAATCTTGTACTTTTTAAAACGTTAATGTACATTGTGAAGCATGTAAATACTGCATGTATGCACATTAAAATGATTTTATAGGAATAAAGCTACAGGAAATTATAACATTGACTTTTTATGCCAATATTCCACAAATAAAATTCAACCCTGTGCTATACACAGTACATTAAAATGTTTCTTGTGCAAAAAAATTGTAAAAACTTAACAGTCCATGTATGGCTTTAAACAGTCATAAAAATGTCTGATATTTTGACATGTTCACGTTCCGTCTACAAAGAAATAAAGTGTTCCTCGATTTCTGCAATATGTTGTAGAATGTCAGAGCTACCTTTAGAGAGAGCAAAGTCATTTGCCTCTGCACATGAAATGGTATTCGTTTCTGTATTTTCATTATTACTATTATCATCATCATAGCTGACAAATTTCAAGATGTTGTTAAATCTATGTTACAAATAATAAAATCTGAATGGATCAATTCCTGTTCCAAAACCTGAAAAGGACCAACGTGCAGACCCAAGATTTCGAAGGGGATTCTGGGAGCCTTGGATGGATTGAAGTTCTTCATACCAATGCAGTTGAACATTTAACCAACTTCCATAAACTTACAGAAAAAAAGTTTCAAAAGTTTAAATTGATTCAACCACGATAATGAATGAAGACATTTATTTGTTTTGCTTTGGAAACATTGTTTTTATCAAAAACAACAATGCTAAATATTTAAATATATAGTACCGCCCATGAACCAAAGTAAGATATTATTGCAAATTTTGCACAAAAGTGCATACACATGTTGCTAGAAATATACTGTTGTTTTACAGTTTTGTTTATTTTTTACTTATATCATGATTGGGTTCACAGACGTTAACGGATATTAAATGCCAAGTTTTTGGTCAGTGATACTTATTTGCATACGTAAAAGATTTTACGACAATAAGAGGAAATAAGTCTTTATGTTGTTTTACTTTGTGAAGTCTTTTTTATTCTCAAATAAAGTTAAAGCTTTAACACAAAACCTTTCTCCACATACTCTATTGTGGAATTTTATCTCTTTTTTTAATTTTAGCTTTTAGCGAAAAATCGTTGTAAACATACAGTTTTAGAAAAAATTCAAAACATATAGGGTGATTGGCGAATTCCCCGAGCCAAAGTCACAACAATTTTAGCGATAAGACTTGAATATTGCAATCTATGGGTAAGAAAAAATAAATAATCTTCTTTATCCCTGATACTAATTTTCGTTCATGCCAGTTCAATTGACGAAGAGGTTACTTCCAATTCCACGCGGAGCCAGCACGGACACCACGCTCGGGCTTAGACTTCATAAGCAGTAAAAGTAACTAGCTTATGTTTTAAGTGATCGGTTCTTTAGCCAAAACAAAAAATTTAAGGAAATTACTCGATTTTTTACTTAATCGGTAGATTCTCTTCCATTAACAAAAGCGTCCGGGAAAAAATGTGCTATGCCATGATTTTGTTGCTTCGTTTCGCACAAGGAGTGATTTTATTGAGATAAAAAATTAAAGATATATTTGCCATATCCAGTTTTAAAAGTGGACCTGTCTTCTTTCCGCTAGATTAGTTTATGGCCATTCTGGTTGTGGTCATTCCAGTTTTTCTGTCATGAAGAAAAATATTACAAGAACAGTCCTACTGGTTCCATATCAAGTAATCATTGTGTGGTTAAGAAGATATCTGTACGCCACGCGTTCGGACAAATCGACGACAGGATGTTTGTAATGTGCACTAGATTTAGTGTTCCAGCTAAACTGAAGGTCTACTTGGATATTGTGAATAGAACATAATCAGTTGGAATAAAAGTCTGTTCAATATTCGTTTTCTGGAAAACCAAACAACTTTGCCGAACACATTTAGGCTACAATATTTTTTTCAATCAGCATATCACGTTTAAAATATGATCAGATTTCTGTTGCATAAAACATATTTTCCAAGTCACCAATAACGCTACATGTAATTTGTCCTACCATGATTAACGCGCTTTTTAAATTACTTCCAGATTGATCTCAGTAAGGTTATAAGCATTATATTTTGCAAACGCAATGATGAGTTTACAGAGGTCGATGTTCGTAAATATTCGCCTCAAATTAAAATATTAAATGAGTTATTAGATTTTTTTATAGAGACAGCTAGATATCAATTTATAGTGTGTTGTTACTTCCTCAGCATTTTCTCCTTAAACCTTCATTAGGAAGATTAACTTTTATAGCCAGTAAGACAATTGAAGAATTGATTTTAGGATTATGGCTTTTACATAACAATAGCCTAATTCACATTTTAGGGACTAAGGATTTGCATCTTGAATATCACATCATTTTACCTTAATATACGTAAGTTTTAATTTACTTTTTGCAATAAAATTTTTTAAAAAGAAATTTCATTGCTATTATTTTTCAAAGACAATCGACTGAAATGTTCTAAAAAAATCTGCATGAGCATTTCTGGAGTAAAGATTAGCAACTTTAATACTATATGAAACATTGACGATGATAAACGCATGTACCAATTTTACACGAAACACCATATGAAACATTGGCTGTGATAAACACATGCAACAATTTTACATCAAACACCATATGAAACATTGGTGGTGATAAACACATGCAACAATCTTACACGTTTTGTGGTACAGCAGAAATGATCACAGTAAGAAAACACTGATATAAGATTGAGCTGACTGATTCCATTAAATACTAACATACAATGATACAATGTAGGTATTCCTTGTTTCACTATTGTTTTCAAGAAAGCTTTATAAACGATAAAAGAAAATAAAAACAAATATGATGTGACAAACTGTTGGTAAAATTTGCTTTTAACTTGTAAATGTTTGCTTGATTTCACAGGCATGTGCCTGTGGTGGCCTTTTATCAAATTCGTTCAAACCTTGTTGGTTCATTCAATAAAATATTGGCCAAGCTTTCTCTGTACATTTATTTGGAAAACTTTAAAAATATTCACTGAAACCCCTGGCAAGGTTTAAAAGTCATTTCAAAAATATGTTCTTTGCTGGACCTTTATCATTTTTATTTGAGTTATGTTGGGTAAAATAACTTTTTTACACACGGACAATTTGAATATATATTTGAGTATGTTTTATTTTTGGAAATTACAAGCAGGACAAATCGAACAATACCTACTATGGTTTTCAGGTGAGCGATACAGAGTCATTATAAAGTTTTTCCCAATTTTTATACGATATTATATAAGTGATTTGATAAACTTGAATAGACGTATTGGACCCGAGGACGAAAGCTGAGAGCCAATACGACTGCCCCGAAGACAAATAACAAAATACATAACTTCTAAACTTTAATTGACTGACCTTTACAGTCGATTAATATTCATTTTTCACTGAAATTCCCGAGAGTAAAAATTTCTCAAAATTTCCTTTAGCTAGAAATAATATTAATCGTTCCTCCTGAAATACCTGCATCGCACAATGCTGCTAATGGATTTTATGCTTGGTTTGAAACACTGGATGACACACTTTTACTGGCATATTGTTGTTATGAGTAGGAGTTATGGCATAATATTGGCTAGACATACTAGTATTTATGGCCTGTTGTTGGGGTCGGCCACCATGCACAAATGCGTCCTTGCAAGTCTCCCTTTTTTGTTAAGGTGTTCATAATATTTAACTTTGTTCTTACCATCAGGTTGGTGAGAGTACAAAACATCAAAGTTTGGAGAATTTAGCGACTGCAATTAAAACCTACTGTTAAGGACTAATAAATCTTGTCGCCTGTGACGTTTATACACCTTGTACATTTTGAGTGGACACATGTCCTCTTCTGATGTTGCAAAAAGCTTTGGAGATACAACTCGTGGAGGGGGAGGGGGGAGGTGGGGGGATTCCTTTCGGATCCTTTCCTTGTTTGTACTTTTCTCTGACATTCAAGTAAAACATAAAAAAAAATTAGTAGAAAATAATTTTTCAACATACCATTGTTGCTGTATTTCGCTCTGAAATTTACACTAAGAATGTAACACCATTTAGTACAACCAAGTCATCCTATATATCGTTAGAACATCTATGCTAACACAACTTGTGTGTCTTAAACATTATATTCTAAAATTAAAAATGATATATATGTGAGTTCAATGTACTCCGTGTTGTCTGATGATATCTTCAATTTGATGTCATCCCAAACCAAATTAGTTTGGTGCAAAAGCCTTAGAGCAGGTATCATGCAATATAATAGTTTTCAGCAAAAACACTGCCATAAATGCAGTACTGTTTAAAGACCACATTAAAATTTATAATTTACAAATCCTGTTCATGAGCTTTTATTGTACACAATTAAAAATAAATAATTGTTTTGACAGATTTTTCTGTATTTGATACTAAAATAATGACTTCATCCAATGTAATCTTTTTCTATTTGTTAAAGGTGACTGTATGTTTATTTTTGCTGTAACTTTGCCCAACAAACCCTTTTCTCGCATTGACAGGCTCTCTAGTCAATGGTTTTGATTTTGCCTTCAGATTTCCTTTACCTTGCCCCTTCAGTTTCGTTCGTTTTAAAGATAAAACGGAGTTACTGTCGCTGAATGTGCTATACTTTATCACGCAGAAGCCTCAAATATCGATGGAGTACAGAATACTTCTAGAATTCCTTGCCAATACTCCAAATCATCAAGCTAACGGATACCTTAAAAATAAATATATTCAACCAAATATGACTCATATGATAGGATTAGGTTACAGTATTTTTTTATGATATATTTATCGGCAAATATTTGCCATTTGCTATCGAGAAAAACCACCATATTTTTCAAATAATCATCAAATTTTCCATAAAAAATATAAATTACCCCTTCCCTTTTCCCTTATAAATGGAAAAAGCACCAGGTCTGTAAGCTTTTAAATTATGAAGTTTCAATGAAAAGAATATGCAATTTTTGAATATATATTGTTGAAAAATGACTCAATATTACAACAATAAACACTGGTTATGTCTTGAAAATTCAGAACGCCATATAACTTGTAGATCGATGTTTATGAAATTGCTTTGAGATGTCCGGTTAAGTCCATCTGTCATCATGATCGCATACAATCTCTGTGACTACCTCGATATAGGCCATAAAGTCAAGATTATAGTATCCGCATTTACCTCGAAACATTTCTATCAAGTTTAACTGATAAGAGTATCTCAGCGGTTTATCATTAGTTATATTTTGCAAATTTATCGAAAACTAAACAATGAAACGAGAAATCAAAGTCACCTAATCAGGGGTCCTTAATGCTTAAAAAGACATCTAATCTCCAAAGATTTACTGATACCTACTGTTTCCATAGCCAACTAAGTATTTGTTAACTCGGAACGACCAACGCACATGAATCCAATACAGACCCCAGAGATTCTATATGTGGGCATAAAAACATATGATACATGATATATCATTTGCTGACAAATGAACTGAAATGTTCTTAAATCATATTGTAAAACAACAGAGAAAATGGAGATAATAAGCTAAATATTGATCAGTACAGGTCTTCTCAAAAGTATACAATACCTACACATATTTTGCATTCTTCGACCTGCCCTGATGACTGGTGACACTTTCTAACTTGATTTTGCACTACAACAAAATGAATTCAATCACAACTGATGGGAATTTCTCCTTTAATATTATCAAATTTTATTCTATAATCTTTAAATGAAGAAATTCCTTAAAAACAGCACATAACAATACAGAAAATACACAAGAAAATGCCGTTAGCTTTCTGTTCAGTTTCATAAATAATAATATATTGCACAAAAAGGTCTTTCTGACGAGTCCTTAGTATAAAAATAAGTGTAATCTGAGTTCGAAATTAAAGTGTTTTACAAAATTGGATAAGTAAATGTCCAGTAGTATTTCCGTTATTTACATTATTAAAATGAATATGCAGAAATTAACAAGATCAATAAACTGAAAAACTGCAGAGACTTTCCGCATAGGTGGACATAGATAACTCAACACGGAGGATGTTTCATTGAAATAATATAACGATGTAAGTCACTTGTATTAGGTTCTCTCTTTTTTGAAATCGATTCAGTCTCACTTTTAATTTTTATAAATATTTTTTTCCTAATGATATTTAGAACAGTAATACCATGGTCATTGTTTTTATACATAATATTACTTTCTTTTCTTATGCAGAGGCATCTAAAAACCTTCAGACCAAGATTCTAGAAAATAGCTTTAATCGTATAGGATATTTTATTCAAGAACTATAAAAGATATGACGACAATTTTTAACCATAAATAAACAAATCGTTTACACAGAAATCTGCTCCTCTACTTTTATTCGATTAAAAGGTTTAACAGTTTATCAACATGGTATCAAACTCATCTTTCTAATCTCTTTCTTTGCACAATACATCATCATCAGATATACACGGTTCATTACGGTTATCAATAAATTGAATTAATGCTCCTTATTATCTAAGGAATTATTAGCTCCTTAAACACCAGAAACATTTCAGGGACAGCTGGGCATTTTAGCAACCTATCAATCAAACCCAGTTTCAGTTTTATTGGACAAAAACCTATCTTTTCTTCAGCAAGCTTTATACTGAGATATTGCACTTTTAGGAAAGTAAACTTTAGTAAACTGTCTCTACTCGTTTCAGATGTTTGATAGCTATTTAAGTTTCACTTTAAAGCTGAGTGAAGTATCAGCCTTTATCATCACATTCAATGTGTACCATGTTGGTTTGAATTTTAAGTAGTATAAATACAAGCATTTTCACATTTTACAACTAAATAAAGTTGAGGCAACACTATACTAAATATAAATTATGTCATTACTACATGTTGGTGAACCATCATTTTGTAAAAACCGGTTATACTGACCTGTTTTACAGAACCTCGGCGCAGGCTGGGTAACGGACTATTTTAAACACGAGTGTTCAGGTAAATATTTCATGCTTCTAAATGTTGTGAATATGCTTAGTATGGTTAGAAGAAGTTATTCAATTTACATCTTTGCATATGTGCGATAATCATGTTTATGCGTATAGGGAGACAGCTCGTTCTACAATTTATGAAGGTTACAAAATATCATGGAGAAACAAAATAGAAAGTGAAAGTAAAACAAAAATCAAACGTTTTATGTTAAAAGATTTGCATACATCATTTAAAGAGATATGGATTTAAATAAACTATATGATTAGTTTTCGTTTGTGACGTAAGTATGCATTTCGTTTATAAATAATTCATTTTTTTTCTAATTAATGCAGGAAATCTAAGAATTATTTCATAGAATGATGAATCAAACTGTCTGTAAACGTTTGTTTCTGTTACAGAGTCATATAAAGAAGGCTTTCAGGTGTGAAACCACCAAATCAATTCCTTCTTTATTTTATATAAAATTAACCTACTTCATGAGACTGTAAAACATAGCAAAACCCTTTTTAAATTACTTAACCTACATTTTATTGTAGATTTGCATTTGTACTCTCGAAAAAGAAAAAGAAAAAAAAGAGGGGGGGGGGGAGTGTGTTTTAAACAAGAATGATATTTCTGCTCAAGTGAACTTACCCCTAAAATGACCAAACATTTTGACCCAGGTTTCAGATTTGGTTGAGTTCATCAACTTCCTGTCATGAATTCTAATCTGGATGACTCTGAACATAAAATTGCTACCACACTATCAGGAACAGTCAGGCCAAGTGAGTCATGCAAAAACAAATGCAAAGATTAAGGTAAAAGTGTTCAAATCAACCAAGAAAACAGAAACCTATTTATAGCCGCCATTATGCGGGTACCATTTTTTGAGCTCTGATTGACTGAATTAGTGGTTTCATACCTTCAACAATTGCTGTTTACTTTTATTCCATTTACATTGCAAGGTTTACTTTTCATACTTAGTTTTTTTCAACATTTCTGTCTTCTTCATGTATGAAATCAAACAAAACTTGCAGTTAATCAACGAAGACTAGTCATGAAGTATATTTGATTCATTTAGATTAAATGTCTCATGGCTACATGGTTGAATAATTTTGAACATTTTTCAGTTTTGTGGGTTTACTATGTAGGGCATTAACACACTTGACTGCGATGTTTTTACATATAGAATTGAGAGGAAATTTAAAAGAAGTAAGTAAATGTATCGTTTTATGAAAAGTTTTATGTAATTTTGAGTTAAACACGTACTTGAAATGATGCAAGAATTGACTGAATTTATTCTCCGTGTACATCAGCCGCGTTTATACCTAGATTTATCAGTTGTTTGTTGTTTTTTTTTGCCTGAACTGTAAACACACGTCAATTAACATCTCTACGGCATTCTACTTATGTTACAGACAAGGCCTTTATATAAAGCTTTAGTATTTGGTTTGTTGTATTATCCAGTATGTTCTTATTTTTAATATAAAATTAGATCATAATGCACCCACTATATACATATGTCAATGGAATGCTACAAATAACATTTATAGTGGCCATAAGCCTGTGTCCCTTCTTTATGCTGTAATATCAGCTTTCCGCTGCATGCATATTTACGTATGAT
Organism: Cyclina sinensis; assembly: GCA_012932295.1. NCBI lineage: Eukaryota > Metazoa > Mollusca > Bivalvia > Venerida > Veneridae > Cyclina > Cyclina sinensis. The sequence continues at coordinate 23,853,035 of JAAONU010000013.1, read as the reverse complement.
AGGGCTATTTCTAAATTAACCGTATGTTATAGAAACATTTACTCTGGAAACAACAACTGTTGAAAATGGGCATGTTTTATAGGTTAAAATTGCTGTCTTAACGTTAATGAATTACATTTAAGTTGGCATTTTATACTATTATCTTTTGTTAAAAAAAATAACATATCCAAGCAACCACAAGCAACCACATGTTGAAAAATGAAATGTTAGTTCGAATTTAAGAGGATTTATACAAATGAAACACAATTCAGTTAATTATTATTTCCTGCGTATGCAATCTTTTTTCGTAATTACGAAGTCTTATTCTGTATAAATGAAATTTTGTACAATAAATATGATTTTTTTTTTGTTTTCGTTATAAAGACTTCTTTTACTCGTTTTTATTTGACATGAATGCAATAAATGTAGCAACCCTAAAAACATGGGTTTCGTTGTAAAGATCGTCACGCATTATATATTAATTATACAATAGTAGTTGGTCGTGCGTGAAGCAATACAAAGAAGTTACGATTCAGGTAACATAAGACATTGACATTGGGGAAAGTTCTGTGTGATTTACCTGTTCAAGGTAGCATATGTATTAACAGTTTGTTTATTCAATGCTAGAAAAACGAAAAGGTAAAGAATATTGCTGGATAGATAGATAGATAGATAGATAGATAGAGCAGAAGATTTGGATGTATAATGTGATTTTTAATGCAGGGAAAGTAAATACAAATGAAGGAATCAAACGTCTATTTGTTTGGGTGATTGATGCTTATCTATGGAGTTTATCAGCTAGTGTCTAATACATCCAGTTAATGTTATTCCTGGCTTGCAATGACTGTATTATTTTTCAAGTTTGGAGCTGATACAAGCAAGATTAACGCTTAACGATATGGCTCAATTTGTTTTCGTAGTTCATAACTTCATTATCGGCGTTGAACTGAAAAACAAGGAAAGAGGGCTTGTATTTTCTTTTATTTTTATGCCCCCGAAGGGAGGCATATAGTAATCGCACTGTCTGCTGTCCGTCCGTCCTTCTGTCCTGTAAAATCGTGTCCTCGCTTCATCTCCAAAACCTCTTGAGGGATTTCATTGAAACTTAACAGGAGAGTGTGTCACCAAGTCTAGTTGTGCATATCGTCTGGAGATTTTGATCGATTTATTTTTGGCAGAGTTATAGGCACTAGTCCATTTTTTACTCTAAAATCTTGTCTTCGCTTCAACTCCAAAACCGCTTGAGGGATTTCATTGAAACTTAATAGGAGAGTGTGTCACCAAGTCTAGTTGTGCATATCGTCTGGAGATTTTGATCGATTTATTTTTGGCAGAGTTATAGGCACTAGTCCATTTTTTACTCTAAAATCTTGTCTTCGCTTCAACTCCAAAACCGCTTGAGGAATTTCATTGAAACTTAATAGGAGTGTTTGTCACCAAGCCTTGTTGTGCATATTATCAGGAGAGTCTGCTCGGATTTGTTTTGGCAGAGTTATTGGCACTTTGTCATTTTTTACTCTAACTTCAAAATTAAAGTCTTGTCGTCACTTCATCTCCAAAAACCGCTTGGAGAATTTCATTGAAACTTCACAGGAATGTTTGTCACCAAGTGTAGTTGTGCATATTGTCAGATGTTTATGCTCGGATTATTTTTGGCAGAGTTATGGGCCCTTAGTCATTTTTTACTATAACTTCTTTATTAAAACCTTGTCCACACTTCTTCTCCAAAACCGCTTGGAGGATTTCATTGAAACTTCACAGGAATGTTTGCCACCAAGCCTTGTTGTGCTTGTCTTCAGGAGTTTCTGCTCAGATTTTTTTTTCAGAGTTATGGGCACTTAGTCATTTTTTACTCTAACTTCTACATTAAAATTTTGTCTACGCTTCATCTCCTAAACCACTGGAGGATTTCATTGAAACTACACAGAAATGTTTGTCACCAAACCTAGCTGTGCATATCGTCATGAGTTTCTGGTCGGATTATTTTTGGCAGTATTATGGGCCCTTAGTCAGTTTTAGCTCCTTTTTTGGAAGAAAAAAGTGGAGCTATTGTCATGACCCCCTCGTTGGCGTCGGTTAACATTTTTGTTAAAGTCTATTTCTCAGAAACTATCAAAGCCATTTACTTCAAATTAGGAATACATATTCACTTTCAATTTGCGACACCATTTCCCAAGGGCAGATAACCCTCAAATTTATTTTTGCAAAGTTTTTTTTTTCAACTTAAAATTTCTTGGTTAACCTTTTTGTTAATGTCCATTTCTCAAAACGTGCCAAAGATCTTCCATTCAAACTTGGAATACTTGATCACCAGCAAGAACTCTGCAAAGATTGTTGGTACCCATGTCCCTAGGGGTCAAAATTAGCCCCACCCCAGGGGTTACTTGATTTTGCTTATACTTATATATAAGGAAACATCTTAAGCCTAGAAATAAAGTTTAACTTATATAGTATGGGAAGTATGGGTAAGTACTTCCCCTCCCCTCTCCTCCAACCTCCCCTCTGCTTGGGGACCCCCAGCCCTTGCATTATCCCCTCACCAATAATTTATTTTCATTATAATTATCTTTTTTTAAAAATATGTCGATACTTGACTTTTGAATATGTAGGTATGAATTGACTTGACTCCCCCCCCCGGGGCATTATCCTCCCACCTCCAAAAGATTTTTTTAAATATGTAGGTATGAAGTGACTTGACTCTCCTCCGGGCATTACCACCCCCCCCCCTCCAAAATTTTTTTTTTAATATGTAGGTATGAAGTTACTTTACCCCTACCCCGGCAAAAAAATCTTTTTTCTCCTATATTGGAAAAGACCTTCTTAAGCTTTGAAATAAACTCTTTTTTATAAACCAATTTTTCCATTATTTGTTTAAATACATAGGTACTTGACTCCCAAATGCATGGGGACCCCCTATCTAACCTCCCCACCACGTTACCCCCCTCCCCCACCCCCCATTTTTTTCATCTTATATGACTAGGTACTTGCCCTCCCCCACTCAATATTTTTTTCACTTTGGCCTCTTGTTTGACTTGGCTTATAATTTATTATCTAGCACTGAGAAAAGTGGAGCGTGCTCTCTGCGGACATGTCTTGTTTACTATAATCTCTGTATTAAAATCTTGTCCAAGCTTCATCTCCAAAACTGCTTGGGGGATTTAATTGAAACCAGAATGTTTGTCACCGAGCCTTGTTATATATAAACACCAGTAGGGGTTAGGAATAAGACAATATTGATCATATTCAAGACCAAACTTACAGCTTTCTATTTCATTGAATAATTATGTCTTCAACCTTCATATAAGAATCTGAAGCAGATAAACATTACTTTACAATTTACCTTCAGTTCATGCTCTATGTTTTGTCTGATCTCATTTTTTTACAGGCATATTCAATTATACATTAAAACCAGTTTCAATCCAAAGCTACATTTCGGGGGCATATGCCAATTTCCAGTGACAGCTCTTGTTTGAAACAATGTTAACCAAAACTTATTAAGAGAGTGACCTAAAAGGTCTCATGTTAGGGACATATTGATAGTGAAATTCGTTTTTATATGAAAAAGATGTCAGTGAAATACTTGTTACGCAATATATTTTATTTGGACTCCAAAAGGGTTTGGAATTATTTCTTGAACGATGCGTGACATCAAGTTAACCCGTCCATCTTGTCGTGTGGGATATACTCGCGAATTTATCCGTGCACTGACTTTGGTACATACACTACTCGATTCGTTGAATATGCTATACTTAACAAAGTCATGTTTTCTTCATAACTACTAGAAATTGACAAAAGTGTAAGCAAAATGGTAATAGTTCGCTTTCTTATCCATATCAGTGTCAAACAGGCGTTAATATAAATATATAAAATGATTGAAGGCAAATACTGATAACGTATGACTAAATAATAACATTTCATATTAAATAAGAGATTGGGGTGTTCAAACCTGTTATTCCAAGTTAAATGAATAGGAATGTTACTAGAAATGAAAATTTAAACGGATCCAGAAGCTTTTACGCTTTTTTTCCAATTGTTATTAAATCGATGGTTATCGATAATATCGTAAGTATTTCCTATAAAATAATCTCTGTCATTGCATTTTAAACTTAGAAGGACGACCAAAATGAGATTACTTAAACATTTCAAATCAGTAAAATTTGTCGAATTCGAAATTTAGACAACAGAAGGATATTAAAAAAATAAAACATAAATAAATGAATTCATTAGTTAAACTTTTATATCTATCAGAAACATGCATTCAGGTAAGTAAAGATGATGGAAGGACAAACGAACGAACGAACAGACTAACAAACATTTTGTATATATTTGTAATTTTCATTGCAAAAAAACAAAAGATTAGTGATTAAATACCTGTATTGGATCTTTTTTTATTGAAACAGTTTCGAAGGATAGACGTCGTGCTAGCACTTACATTCAGAGGGACCTCAGTTGGACCAAAGTCCTGCTTTCGTCCATTGTATCTCTTTTACTGTGTCAATTGAAAAGGTTTTGAACGGTCACACTCAAAGAACACAACATTCGTATGCAAACACCTACAAGACGTTTAGAACATGAAAATAAAATTAAGGTTATTGGTTTACCTTTGTCTCATAGCAATGTTTACAGTAAGCGCTGTGATCTTTGTCCACTTACGTCCAGGAATCAGTATCTACCAACAGGATTATCAACATTCGACTGGCAGCAAACAACCACACATTATTTTCATACTTGCGGATGATATGGGATTTCACGATGTGGGTTATCATGGATCTAATATAAGTACTCCAAACCTTGATGAACTTGCTATGTCAGGTGTAAGACTTGAAAATTACTATGTCCAAACAATATGTTCGCCGACACGAGCAGCTTTGTTAACAGGAAGATATTCGGTATGTAGCAAGAACTCTCAGCACAAGCATATTTCTAGAATGATTTTGGTAAAATACTTTTATTGTTTTGTCATTTAGTTTACATACATAATAATTAAAAGAATACTAATGATACATTTCAATTTTCAAAGAACACAATAACAAAGAATACCAGAAGTTTCAACAGTACTATTAATTAAGTAATATTTTGGAACATGAAGTTTATATAATTTTATGCTTTTAATTTCTGTTGGAAGATTCACACTGGTGTTCAACGTGTCTACTACCCTGGACAGCCGCTTGGGTTGTCTCTTGAGGAAGTTACTCTCGCAGAAAAACTAAAGGAGACAGGCTACTCGACGCACATTGTTGGAAAATGGCACCTCGGATTCTACAAGAGAAGCTATCTGCCAACCAACAGAGGATTTGACAGCTTTTTCGGTGCTTCATTTTTCCCATATGTTTTAAGATCTTTTCATTTGTTTAACCTTTTAAAATATATTCTTCATATAAATATAAAGTTATCGAAAATATTGTCTTAGAAACTTCATTCAGTACGTGATAATAACTTAAACAACCCTGATCATAAACAATGGAAATTATTCAAAATGTTTGCACTTGTCTTAGATTTGAAAAAAAAAACAAAAAAAAAACAAAAAAAAAAAACAAATATACATAGGCTTTTTACGAACTAAAGGACTGGAAATAACCAGTATTCGATATCAATATAATCATGTATTTTGGTCAGTGATTTTGACCGACGTAAATATCAGAACTTGAGTTTCATATAATAACAGTTTAGTAATCAGACCACAACTGAAAAAAGTAGACTTTTTTTTAATTTGCACGAGATTATAAGCATTTAATAAGATTACCTTTAGATCAATTTTGTGCAACTGAAGGTTATTAGGAACTGAAACGAAGTAGTACGTCCTTCTTAAAAAAAATTCAATTTTTGTACGTATTGGAACTGCATTTCCTCCGCTTTCTACTGAAATCGGTTTCATCTGGTGGCAAATTGTTCAAACAGGCTTCCATAATAAGGCTCTACAACATATTTTCAAAGTATATTCTTTCTTTATATTTGCATTTAATCTAAAAGTTAAGATTAAGTTAAACAAGCATAGAAAGAAGACAACCTGTTGTCACAAAATCTTCTGAAAATATTTTCTTTTAGTTTAAAATGTCTTTATTGTTTAGTTAGTTAGTTTATTTTCTTTTTTGTGTGGGTTGAATGTAAATTGTTTGCTTGTTTACTAAACCAGTTTCATTTGTGTTTTAGGGTTTTATAACGGGTTTACGGATTACTTCACCCACATATCGAGACACTATCGAGGAATTCAAGGTTACGATTTAATGGAGAACGAAACACCGGCAAATTGGAGCATGTATGACGGCATTTATTCGTCTGATTTATACGCAGAGAGAACCATAGATATTATACGAAAACATGATTCACAAAAGGTATACTGGTTTAACCACTAAAAAAAGAATTCAACTTACAATAAAGCAAACTTTTCAAAATGTGTACTTTCTTGCATTTACAATTACACTTTCGTTAATAATTTTTACTGTAACCCACCAATATCAAAAGTTAGACATTGAGTGTCAGTTGCATGTGTACATTGTGCAGCTTGCTGTCACCAGGGATATTTAAGATAAGTTTTTAAATTTCAGCCTCTGTTTGTGTACTTAGCACTGCAATCGGTTCATTATGTCTCCCCCCAAAAATGGGGGAGACATATTGTTTTTCCCCTGGTTGTCCGTCCGTCCGTCCGTCCGTCCGTCTGTCCGTCACAAAATCGTGTCCGCTCTGTATCTTTAAGGGCCCTTGAAGGATTTTTATGAAACTTGGGTCAGATGTTCACTTCATCAAGGCGACGTGCAGAACCCACTTTGCAGGTGTGGTGTCTCATGGTCAAGGTCACACTTGGAGGTTAAGTGTCAAATGCCACAAAATCGTGTCCGCTCTGTATCTTCAAAAGCCCTTGAAGGATTTTTATAAAACTTGGGTCAGATGTTCACCTCATCAAGGGGACGTGCAGAACCCACTTTGCGGGTGTGGTGTCTCAAGGTCAAGGTCACACTTGGAGGTTAAGTGTCAAATACCACAAAATCGTGTCCGCTCTGTATCTTCAAAAGCCCTTGAAGGATTTTTATGAAACTTGGGTCAGATGTTCACCTCATCGGTGGAGACATATTGTTTTTGCCCCGGTTGTCTGTCCGTCCGTCTGTCCATCACAAAATCGTATCCGCTCTGTATCTACCAAAGCCCTTGAAGGATTTTTATGAAACTTGGGTCAGATGTTAATCTCATCAAGGCGACATGCAGAACCCACTTTGCGGGTGTGGTGTCTCAAGGTCAAGGTCACACTTGGAGGTTAAATGTCAAATGCCACAAAATGGTGTCCGCTCTGTATCTTCAAAAGCCCTTGAGGGATTTTTATGGAACTTGGGTCAGATGTTCATCTCATCAAGGCGACATGCAGAACCCACTTTGCGGGTGTTGTGTCTCAAGGTCAAGGTCACACTTGGAGGTTAAATGTCAAATTTTACAATCGTCTGATTCAATACTGCCTGCAGCAACTGGCTGGGGGGAGACATATGTTTTTGTTCAATCAAAAACCATTTCTAGTTCTCCAGTGCAGGCGCCCGAAAAATGTTTGAAACCAAAGAATAGCACCGATCGCACAATGAGAGACCTATATGAAGGTAAACGTCCTGTTTTATCTCGTATACTGTACTAGAATGAATAGTAAACACAATTCTATTGTAAATACTTAGGGATAAGTGATATTTCATCCCTTGTAGACAGCATATTACCAAAACCTTCAGTTAACTTCATTTTCTATTTGATTATATTATTTAGGTTTTTTATAATGATGTTCCTTCCTTAATTTGTGTGCCTTAACAAAATAAATTTATAGGGTTATTGCTTCTTCTTCAAATGAACATATTAATTAAAATGAATCTTAGTGTCGTAAACTTGGCATACTTGCCGTCAAATTGAAAGTGTTTGATCTAATATATTTATTCATATAGGAATGATAGTGTGTATGGATGACGCTGTTGGGAAAGTTGTAAGGGCTCTGAAAGAAAAGGGGATTTGGGGCAATACAATACTTGTGTTTTCATCAGGTATGTGAGGCGAGAGTCTTTTAAATGATGAGTTTTCGAGATTTTGACACCTAAATATTAAATCACAGGTAGTCAGAATCAGCTATGTCAATACAAGGTACAAGAGTGACTATACCACGCCTAATGAATTAACTTTAATATTTTACTTCTATGAATTTATCTCAGTGTACCTACAGATGTTGTTGTACTATGGTTTAAGGCATGTACTCGTGCATTTACAAAAAACTTCACATTAATTTGCATGTCCTGAAGAATGTGACTGCTTTTGGAGACGATTCTTAGACATTTTTGGATTGATTGTCACTCAGTCGATCTAATGTTACTTACTTGCTTATTACATATCACCTGTTAACAACCAGAATTTACTACCTACCACTAAAACAAATAGTTCTATCGATTCAAACATGTTTATAACATTTAACCACTTAGCAGTGCAGCGATCATTCAGCAATAAAGAAAATACCTAATTTAATATTTTTCTCACTACCGGGGTTCGATATAAAAGTGCTGTTGTTGTTTTTAGAATTTTCTGTTTAATGTTCTAATGGGTAATTTTCTATTTTTCTGTTTAATGTTCTAATGTTTAATGTAGCGCGCTGATGCAAAGTCTTAAAAAGTGTTGCCGCACATTATGAAATCGTGTGCAGCACAAGAAACTCTCAAAGACAATTGATCCATCAGTTTTTATATACTTTTATTTATAACATTTAGAAGGATTTAGCATTTGTTAAGCTTTAGTTTCCATGCTTTCTGGAATGATGTTAGTTGAAACAATACTTTCAGGCTTAATCCAGCATGCATTATTTGTTCATAGTGCGTTCTCGTGCCATCTAATTTTTTCAAATACAAAAACGGAAGCGTCTCAATTCGCATTGTTTCAAATGTTAAAATGAATATTATGATCAAAGACAAAGAATGAAAAATATGATGTGTATTAAGTATTTTTTTAAAAAATGGTACGGATTTTTAAAATATTTAAGCATTGCTAACACATTCTTTATAAAAATAGGAATATTTAAGACTGTCTTCTTCTTTCATAAGATAACGGCGATCCCAGACATTTTTTTTCACTTTTTTTTCTTCTTGTTCTTCTTTTTTTAAGATAACGGCGGTCCCAGTGTAACAGGAGCAAGCAACTTTCCTCTGAGAGGATTCAAGGCGACAGGCTGGGAAGGAGGAGTACGTGGTGTCGGTTTTATAAATAGTCCATTGCTAAGCAAAAAAGTTGCTAGAACTGTGTCAAAAGAATTAATGCATGTCACAGATTGGTTTCCAACACTTATAAACGTTGCAGGTGGAAGCTTAAATGGAACAAAGCCTTTGGATGGTTTTGACCAGTGGGATTGTTTAAAGTGAGTAGTTTCTTAAATAGCATATTATTGTTGGAAGTTTATCAACTTACTGACAACCAACGGATTTATCTATATTTAAGCGATGTAACGTTACAGACATTTCTAAAGATTTTTCTCTTGGTGACTAAAAGAAATCAGATTTTCCGTTCAAAAATAACAATCTTAAGCTGTTTACAGACTTGTATAAACTATTTATTTGTATGATAAAGCTGTAAACTATAATTAAATGACAATCCAGAAACACTTTGTTTGTCTATATCAAAGGAAAAGGCAACGATGAGCCTACATCGCTCGTCTGAAATAATACTAATAAATGACAAGAGCAATGTAACCCAGTTAAAATAAAAAGAAACTATAAGTAGCAAATAAATGTAGACGGACACACACTCCTAACAAACTGCTTTTAAATTAATGACTTTACTCTTAGTAAATATGCCATTACTGTTATCTCAAAATCACAATAGGCTCTGAGTAAGATACAATTTAAGTTGTGTTAACATATGTGGGAACTTTATAGAATTAAAAAAATAACACCTTCCTTGTTTATGCAAATAAGTTTCCAGTATAACATCTGAAACGACCAGCATATCGAAATACAAATGAATATTTACAACTTTACTATATACAAAGTCAGTTTTAGCTAATTAAATCTATAGTGCTTGCTTGTGTTATTGCTAAAATTGCAAACAACTCTGCGCTCCTCTTTGAAGGTATGGAAGTCCGAGCAAGCGGAAAGAAATTCTTCATGATATCTTACCTAGTTCGCCGCCAACACAACCATTTCCTAAAGACACGCTTGACAGTACCACAAGTTTACGTCGTGCCTCGATACGAATAGGGAAATGGAAGCTACTGAAAGAGTTCAGAGGTAATCATTGTTTCAGTGCTTTGATTTTTATTGTCTGTATAAATATGTAAAAATCAATTTAAGTCTGAATATACGAGCAGATCTGTAATACTGTGTTTTGATTATGTCTTTTTTTAGCTGCTGTCCCAGCACTAGAACAATTTGACGAAGCTAAAAGGGTTTATCTTTTTGACATTGAGAAGGATCCGACAGAAGATGAGAACTTAGCTGACCAATTTCAAGATGTTGTTACATCTATGTTACACAGAATAAAATACTATCTGAATGGAACGGTTCCTATTCCAAACCCTATAGAGGACCAACGTGCAGACCCACGATTTCGAAGAGGATTCTGGGAGCCTTGGATGGATTGACATTCTTTGCAATGTTGCAGTTTAACATTTAGCCTACTATCATTAAAGAAAAAAAGAGAAAAAAAAAACGATTGTTTTGAAAGCGTTATTTGATTCAGTCAAGAAGATGTATACATGGACCATTTTTACCTACATTCTGATATTGTGCTAGCTTCGTTTTTCAGAAGAAAAGTGACCGAAAACAATGATCACATATAATATCATCAAAAATTTAATTAAGCATTTTAAACAGGTTACCCATCCAAGAACATTTTAATATATCATTTTAATACAAGAAAAACACTATAATAATTATGTTACTTAAACAAGAAGCAATTTATTTGTGATGCTTTGGGTGCGTTACTTTATTAAAGACTACAACGCAAAATATTTAAATATCATTATACCGCCCATGAACCAAAATTATAACGTTATTTCAAGTTCATAAAATTATAAACAGAAATGCATGCACACTTTGCTAAAAAAGAAAAAAAAGTGCTTTTTAATGTCATGTCTGGGTCATGTCTCATGTCAACTGATATGAAATGCCAACTTTATTTTTAAGTGATTTTGCTCGGATGCGTACAAATTTAGTCGGTGAGACTAATTTGCAGATGTAAAAGATTTTAGGACCATGGTTCTATTTATGAAGATGTCTAGAAGCATCACATCCGTGAGTGTAATTTCTTGTGAGCTCTTTTTTTATCACTGAAATGTTAGATATTATTAAATGTGTTTGTAAATAAATCTGTTGTTGTAATCTGTCAAAAGCAAATTATGCCTGTAAGATTTGAATGACTACATTTCCCACCTCATTTCGTTTGATCTACCGTTGCTGTTTGTTCAATGTTTTCGAGCGCATTTAGACCTCCTGGGTCATAGAATATTTTAATCATTTAACCCTTTTGCATCTCAAGCAAATCATGCCATTCAAAAAGGATAACCTTGCAGATAGGGTGCTTATCATATGCCATCATCAATTACATACATCTGAGTTATAGTCCTTTGTATTACAAATGGTTGCAACATGTCCGTTTGGAGTCATACCTGGGTAACCAATGGATGGAATTTAACGACATTCAATATTAATATGTCTCATAAGTATGGGACGGTGCAAGAACACAGTTTGTTCCGATCAGATTAGCAAAACCAGAGTTATGTCTCTTTGATTTATTTAATATATAGTGTAGAATGTATATTGACAACTTCAGGGACAAATTAATTGTCACTAAGGTATGCATCGTCAGTATTGGATGGTGACCCTTTAATTAATTTGATGAACAATATGTTAAATGTGCGTATATACATATTACAAAAGAAAAGAAAACAAAAAAAAATTAAAAATCGATCTCATGATTTTTAATGCTATTCAAATTATGTCCATGTGATCAGAAATGATCAAATTCTGGTGATCCAAAGTTTGAGAAAGAGTTAAAAGAAAAACAGTATAAATAATCTTTCGAATCATATTTAGACTTAAATTTGTGAAACACAAGACTGTAAAAGAAGTAATAAGATACATTTTAATCGGCTGAAATATTTTTATCAATAATTTCAAGCATGTTTGAAATAAATCTCTATCTCAGAATTATTATAACAATATGTGTATTCGGACATTCAAAATTACGGAAAGCAGACTGTCGATATCGAATATCCGAATATTTCCGAATATGCATATTTAAAAATTCAAATACTTATTCAATAATTGCTCCTATCCCTAAAATGTTTATGACATCTTTATATTATCAGAAGATGTTAAAAATTGTTCAATATGATTTAAATATTTTTGCAAATAAGTTTTAAAGTAAAACAGAAATGTGAAATATGGCGAATATGTTGATAATGGAGTAACAAAGTTCGTTTGTGTATGAAGTTTGGAAGCGTCGTCGAACATGGGTTCATAGTTACAGATGATACAATTATAAAAAGCAATTTATTTTAACACTTTTATTCCAAAAATAATAAAAACAAAAAAGATCCTACTTAAATGATGTACACTTAACAAAAATATTTAGGAAAAAGTAAGTTTATATAAGGTACACATCGGATTACAAAAACTGAACTATACATGTTTATATATAAATATTACAGTTTATAACAGAGCTAGCAAATAGTTTAAAGTAGTTAAAATGTTCCTTCCTCCTCATTCATGGACCTAGCATGATATAAGTCTATGCGATCCTTGTTGTTCTTGATAATGTTTTACCTCAGAGCGGTAGCTTTCAAACTTTCAGTGTAAGTGTCCTCACCTTTTACGAAGAACAGATATTTTGTACATGAAGTAACAACATGGATTTTTCAACTAAATTATTCATATACCCTGTCCTCGTAATGTGTCCTGGATCGAAATACGACAGAGCACCTTTATTAGCGTGGAACGATTCTCTTAAATTTTATAATTACAAAAAAGTACTGGAAAAATGATATGTAAATTCATGTACTTAATAATATGAACTAAAAACTCGAAATAGAGACATAAACCTCTTTTTTATGAAATATACCTAAGTTTTACTAAAGAACATACGTTCTAAAGAATTAATAGTTCTAATTTGTTTAAATGAAATTACATTTCGTATATTTGAAATTGCTGATCATTTTGACGACATGGCATTTCATTTTTACGAAATCATTTCCATTAGCACAAGAAATAGATGAAATGATATTAATGAATTGAAACATTGCTTAAATCTTAAATCGATTTTACGAAATTAATTCGTTGAAATTGTAGTTTCTTGTTTTCAAAGAAATAAACTAAAATTCAATATAAATTGCGATAAATGTAAAGGTAAAGTTGCCGATTCGGTGATGGCGGACGGGGAAATATTTAGGGGAAGTAAAAAGGTGAAAAACTATTTTTAACTACATTCCTCATCGGAAGTTAATAAGATCGTGAGCTTCTCAATATTGCACGTGCCTCCCTGACTTCCAGTTCCTGCCAAGTCTGGCCAATTAAGCTGAATGGTGGAATATTTCTTCATTCATGTTAAACAAACTTGCAAACATGTCTTTCGTCTTGGGTTTCTGCGAAGCCAGCTTTAAAGAAAACTCCAGGGTTACATCTCGCAACAGTTGGGCAAATACAAGCGATATACTCATCCTTAGTCATTTCCTGTGAATTTTCAGTCATAATAAGAAAACGGCATTTTAAAGGGGATATATCTGTTTCATATATCCAGAAATGTCTGTTGTTATCACTGCTGTGACGTGGGATTTTCATGTTTTGTCTTTATGAGCCTATCAAGGAAGCAGTTTATCATTTATAAGTATGTATATTAGTGCCAACTGATGTATATCCACCAACAAATCAAGTTGATTATAAATCAATTGGCATTTTGCATAGACGTGTATATAGTATGAAATAAGATATCTAGCCTTTGATAAATCAGCTAAGGTGATAGTGGTAACCAGCCGTTATATATAATGAATTGCGGACGTATATCCATGGGAAGTCCGTGTGAGCGATACCTCATGACATATACAATAAATATATCAATATCACTCAGTGAATATTCAATTATAAGAACTTACGATCTGGTGTCTGAAAGAAGGTTTCAAAATGTTGTCTACTTAATAATTTCACTGATCAATGAATTGTTCCGAAATTCTTTAAACAACGTAAAGTTTTATATGGGATTTCATTCTTAGCTAAAGCACGTTTAAAAACTACTGTTACCTTGTTGTGAAACAAGTTTGACATATAGCGCTGGAAATCTGTAGTGGCCTATATTGGAGTTTATATGTTTTCTTGAATTTCTTGAGTATTTTGTGATTCTAATATTCTTTACTAAGGTACACATAAATGTACATAGTTGATAACAATTATTGAACGTCCACACACCTGTTAAACACTGAGGCTACCTCTGAACTCATGTACCTTACCTAGCTGCAACATATCCACTTGGATAACTACAATGTGCATAAAAGTGCTGTTAAAGTAATGAAAACTTACATTATGGTTCATAAATATTTTAAAAAGCTATTGAAGACGCTCCACATAACTTCCTGTCATTCCTGTAGACACCTTCTGGAACCACCCATGTCTAAGAATCAAACCTCTTATGTAGCAATTTCGAGGATCTATTCGTTAAGACTTCAGTACCTCGATTAACCTCTTCATTCGTTTGCACTTTTGAGACAGTTTTCGGAAAGAAATCAGATTAAGAGAACTTTATTATCTACTGTTTTGTTACGTTCGAACAAATCTAGCGAACACCAGCTTGCTACATGTTTAACCAATACTCTTTCATATATTACTTAAATAATTCTTGCCCTGCCAGGGCAATAACGCTCCGGAAAACGCTCTGATAAGTTAAATATCTAGAAACCGAGTTGCCACTTTCCAACAATGCCTGTAGAATAGCCAGCTTTCCTTTCTTTCTTATCTTAAGTCACATCATTCAGTGGCATAACAGGGGGCTGTCCGAAAGAGCGTCCTTGTTAAACACTTGTGTGAATCTTTGAATAGAATTAAATACTTATATCCAACCACACTATTAACCATCAAGCAACTCAAACGAATGGAGCTTGTTCGCAGTTCGAACTTCATGCTCATATCAATAGGGTGTTCGTTAAAAATAATATTATTTATAAGCAATCAGTACATTTATTAATAAAAATGGTTTGGGAGTGTGATAGGCCATTGTCCGCCGTATGTCTTTCATCTTAAGTAGACAGTCTAGATGCGATATTAATTCACCCTTCATAGAAATTGCTGAGAACCTATTTCCTAATGATTTGTCAAAGCAATCTGAAATTCGTTCATATAGGGTTAACAATCTAGAAACTAGGTCAACAGGCTAACTCAAAAACTTTATCAACTCTAAAAGCAACATTTTATCCATTAATCATGAAATTTGCTCAGAATATTTTTCCTGATGATCTCTTGTTTGAACGAACTATTTCAAGTACAGAAAGAAAAAACACCTGCGCAGAACAAATCAGTATATTGACAAACTATTACTTTGACAGAACAAACTGAAAATTGCACAGCACAAACTAGTACATAGAAAATACGAATATGTGAAAAAAATCAAACTTTTTTTTACAGAAAAAGACTTGGCTTGACACCAAAAAATGTGAAATGCACAGTTGAAAACAGTGGATTATTAATTTTATTAGACTGAGAAAGGTATAATTCACTGGAAAACATAAAATGAAAAGTGAAATTTCCAGATAATTTAAACTTTTTTTAAAAATATTTTACATCGATGGGAAGCAAGTTCTTGTAACTTATATTAATCCCTCTCGATGACTGCATCCTGGGTTCAAAACAGTTCTCGCGCCGAAAGTGAGAGTCACTGTAGACTCTCACCTCTGATGGGATTCAAACCAGCGACCTCCGGATCGGGGGTCCGGGGCTCTAACCCCTCGACCACAGCTCCTCCTCAAATTTCCAGATATAACAGAACAATTTTAACAGGGCACAACACAACAAGTAAATCTGCAATATCTACATAAATAATTGAGATCTGCACCAAATAAATCGTAAAAATGCACATGTATTTTTATAACTGAATGAATTGAACACGGCGCAGCACAAACTGATATATGTAAAAAGAACAAACTCGACTGAGTACAAAACAAAGTGAAAACTAATGTCAAGGCAGCTCAAGCTCTGTGCATCTGCGAGTATGTGAAGTATACGCTGTTGTTTATCCATATGTTTACTACTCTGATTTGTTTTGTCTAACAACTGATATTTACAGTGTAAACGGTAATTATGGTTAACACACAGTCACATTTTTACCTACCATAGTCGTTCTTGTTGACACCGATGTTCAAAAGTACAATGTTCTGCTATTTTCAGTGTTTTCTGTTCGGCAATAAAGAAAATATTCTTAGAGGATATTAAGTACAGTTAATTATAAATATTTTAGGACCCGGATGTTTTCCAATGTTATTAACACTATTTTCCATACTTTAGTATCAGGTCAAATTGCTAAATAATATCAACTTGAAATACTCATGCTAGACTGCTTCGGAGTCTGTCAGGAAAAGGGGTGCTGCTTTCCATTGTATATATTCATATAGTTTATGTATCTCTCGTTAAAACTTTGTTATTTTTAAGTTCATGTGGTCAGTTCAAAGCTTGCAGCCATGGAAATAATTTTAGTGTACAAAGATTATCTTTAAAAAAAAAACATTTTACTGTCGACAGATATTGGATTGTGTGAGTGAGTGTCCATAGGGTAAATGTTCAAAACAAATACAGATTCTAGTCAGAATCAGCTAGTATTGTTCTAAAAAAGGGGAATTTAAGGTCAAATGAGAGTGACATCGAGTGTGAGTGCAGCGATAGAGTTCTAGAAGCGAAAGCAAAAGGGTGCTTTGGGATTGACGGGAGAAGTTATTTGTTTAACTGTGCCACATTGATGGCAAAAGTTCAGTAAAGACATCGCAGAAGCCACATTGTAGGGCAATATTACAATTTATGTGATTCCATATCGTTGGAACGTGTTTGTTAAAAACCCCATTGTTTGGTTAATCAAGAAACTGAAATTTTATTTTGGGATTTGGAAACAAAAAAGGCTAAAGTATGACCATTTAAAATAGTTTTGTATGTGGTCTCATTGCTAATATTGATATTAACCTATTCATATTTTATAAATAAATATTAATACTTCTATGTTTCTCCATTTAAGTGCTATTGATGGTCTGATAATTGTGTAGGCTAATTAGATATTTAATAATGAATTAGACTTATCATTTATTTCTTGTCAATTTTCTTTGTTCATGAATATGTTTTAGTACATAGAGCTTTACTCTCTTTTGCACTATTAAGTAAGAGTTAATTTTGCTTCTTAAATAAGTAGCATTAACCTGGCTAAATGAACTGTTGGTAAATTAGTTCTCATTATTTTAGATCAATACTTTTTCTGTTTTGTTTACCGGTTGTGATGTAAAGAGTAAAACATATCAAGAGAATTGGTAGATGTGGTATTAAGTGACTGGTGTACATAGAGAATAAAGAACAACAAGAACAAACATTAATGCTGTAGGCAAATTGGACTCATTATTCTGCAATCATACAAAGTTCTGATTTTTAAACCTGTCGCATCAGCGAGAAGGTTTAAAGTTATAACCAAGCTGAAATTTTTGTCCCGGCTCATCCTGAATTATCTCAATGCAAAAAGAATGAAGACGAGCTTCAGGGATGACGTATATCCTCGGAGCCTCAAAATAACCATTCACTTTCGCCAGGAATATAGTCCTTTCAAAAAAGCGCGGAATTGAAATGAACATTCTCATTAAAAAGACTTTGCTTTTAAAGAAAAATTGTCCTTAGTGAAAATTGTTGTGTGTGTGGAGAAAACAGAGAATCGACGCTGACTGTATCAGTTTATTTTTGTAAGTGTGTCTTTATACATACAGAGCATAGAGGTCAGTGGGTGATGCTTATTTAATAATGCTAAAAGTTAGTTGACCTTTCTGCCAGTTTTGATTGTCAGCCAATCAGAATACTGCATTCTAACACAGAATGACTGTTTCTGGTTGATATTAAGCATAACAATAGTATTGTGAAACGATGTAGCTTCAGGGAATGCGACCTTGATAGAGGCTATCCCAAAAGAGTAAAAGGAGGCGTGCAGTTCGTACCGTTCTTGAAACAGTGTCTAACTCTAAGATGAATCAAGCTCTGCGGGCGACCTCATGAGGAGTTGAATCCTTCTATAATTAACTCAGGTCGTTATGTTTGCACGAAGGTAAGTTATCTATCGTGTTATTGTTGTTATTATCGTGTTAGTGTTGTTTTTTAACACTGAGAATCCACCAGGAAGAAATATTATTTCAACACGATATGTTCGTACATCAATTCAGTACTGTAATTATGATGGTTTGTAACACAGTGGCGATATCGAGACTCAGATCATGGATTTTAGAGCCTCTTTTGAAAAAAATATATATACCGTTTACATGTTATGGTGTTCACACTCCATTAAAATATACCTTGTCAAATTCAAGGAGCGTGTCGTGGTCAGAAAGGGAACAGAAAAAAGATGTGTCCATGACTTAACACACCAAAAATTAGATTTCAATAATTTTCTTGATCAAATCCGTTTAAAGCAAAGGACAAACACGTGCATTGTCCTTAGTTTTTGCTTTGGTCAGCAAACTGATTCAACTTTTTTTCTTATTTAATATGTGCATTAGGTCTTTTCAGTGAAATTGTATTATATTTCATCCTTTATTTTATGAAACTGTAATCTGCTTAATACTTAGCTATTATGACTGTGCTCATGTTTCATAGATAAACTTGTTTCAAAATAAAAAAAATCTGCATGTTTTTCGATTTGTTGCAGCACATTTGTTAAAAACAGCTTGCCAACCAAAGAGCACCCTGACCATATACCGGCTGATCCCTATCTATCCACCTGTTAAAAGAACCCGCAGACCAAAAGAAGGCGGTTACATTTCAAAACATCAAACAGGTTTCATTTATATGAAAACTTTAAAGCATTATCAAAATTTATAGCAATACAATTTTGGAGTTACAGCAAATACTAAAAAAGTATGTTAACATTTTGTTGTTGTTGTTTTCTCAGCTAAATACTAAAGTTACAAAAGTGTCATCTTATAAACCTTAACAATCTGATTGATACCCTTTAAATCAATATAGAATCAATATACCTGCAGACCTGAAAACAAAAATAACACTGGTGAATGATGAATCATGTTATGAACATAAACCATCTTACCATAGAGACCATATCTGTTCTTTTTTAGAACCAGTTTGACTTTACAAAATTTTTCATAATTTGATTTATTTTACAGTAAAACAGTTGGTCAGAACAATTGCCAGAGCATACCTGATTCTGGTAACACTGCCAATTTGTACAGACAACAACTATAGTGACTGCGTCAGTTCAAGCTTCCAAGACATCAAGCTTGCGTAAGTTAGCTACTTTCTGTTAGCACAGTATTTTCGATAAACTGTGCACTGTATGCCTACAAAAATCCGGTCAATATGAACTCTTTCAATATTTTTTGTGTACACAACAAAATCACAGAATTCAGCTGCAGTGACAAGTAGTTGTCCCTAAACTTGATAATAAGTAGAGTGAATTATGGGTCTTTTTAAGTGATATATCTCCATTCTAATCAGTCCCTTTTTAGCTCACCTGCCCGAACAATTTAGACTAACGTAGACCAAGATCATGGTCTGCACTTTTCGCTATTAGCCAGTAAATATTTTAACATTTTCCCTGACAATGATAAACGGCTGTGTCCAAATTGAAAGATGGACAAATTAAATACCGATATCTAGCGTGGTAAGAGATAGTTACAGTTTACCGCAGAAATTAAAATGTTGACTGCATATGTGAAAATTTCTTTAAATACAAAAAGAAAGCCGTCAGCCAACGAATACTAGATTATCAACTATTCCGAGCTAAACACGGTTTCCCAAAAATAAGAGTAAAATTTGTCAATCGATTGTAACAGGTCATATGGGAGTAGGTTACCTTTATGCAGTATTTAAATCAAGCTGATTTCTTGAACTTCACTCAAACGTAAGTATTAGCGTGAAATACAAAATGTATTCTAAGGATGAAGATAAATACTAATGACGACCTTTAACAGAAAGTTGTTAAGATATAGATATATAATATGTGTACAATATACTTTAATATTTTCTTTACCAGTTTTCAGTAATCTAATGGTAAAAAAGAGTGTTAAAGTTGACGCAATTAATGCTGAATCCTTATAGTAATTAAGAACTAACAAGCAAGCAGTCAAATGACTAATTAGTGACTAATAAAGCCGTAAGCACAAACATACTAACTGTCCTCCTTAAAGCAGTGATGCCTCATTTGGCTCATTAGTGCGAGGAGGATACAACAAGTAGGATTCTATTTCGTTTTCGCAGTTTATACGACGATTTTTTTTCTTGTTGTCTTTAACGAAAATCACTCAGTCAGAGCTCTATGTTCCATATAGGTGCTTAGAGAGAACAATTTGTCTCGCCTGATATAAAAGGTGACTTCGTCTTTTACTCATATCTTCGTTTACGTAAGTACCCGAGTATTTGGAATTTTTTAAACTAGAACGATTTGAGTACATTTTTTGTCTGGCTCTATAGGAAACAAATTGTACAATTGTCCCTGGGTTTGTTTGAATCAGACTTTTTAACGCCTACACGATGAGATCGATCAATCTCGTCGAGAGTAATACCTGCTCCAATTTAACTTGAAATATTTAAAAGCGTGGTATCTGTATCTTCATTTTGATCTCCCTCAATACCAGATACACGGAGAAAGTTTCTGCACGAATATTGCTCCTGTTTGTCAAGTTGTAGTTCAAGGTCTGTTACACGTTCGCGGAGTTTTATATTGTCTTGAACTGCTGCTGAAGATCTTGCCTCTAACGTTTGAATACGTTCTTCAAGTTTTAAAGTAACATTTTTGGCAATGTTTTCAACCAGGCACTCTATTTCACTTTTAAAGGTTTCTATCAGCCTCTGAGATAATTGATCCATCGCATCCTGTGGTATAACAAATTGCTGTGCTTCATTCACTGGAAAGATGCTGCTATCTGATTGCTTCGCAGTTTTTGTGAACACATTATGGAACTCAGATCTCGCTTGTTATACGAAGGTGCCGTTGTGCTTTGCATGTTTGATGTGTGTTCAAGAGAATGAATCTGATAAACTATAGAAATTGTCTCGAAAAATGACAGATGGCAGACAAAAATATGATTAAATACCAACTTATACCAACTTGTTAATCCGAACTAAATATATCCTATCACTGAAGGAATGTAAATACGGTAAGTGTTAATACAATAAGTCAACGCACACAGGTTGACCACAGGTGAATCACAGGTAAATCACAGGTAAACACAGATAAGCGCCAAAACTTCAGTTCTTTACACTCAAAAAAGGAAAAAAAGACATTCCAAATAAGTTCCACAGTTTCAGTAACACGTTACAAACATCCCTGCTTAAAAAATCCACGTCAGAAGTCGAATGTTTACATATATTTTAAAGAATTGGAGACCTCGAAAAACACCTGTCTTGCCACCGTGATATCACGTGACACTTTTTCAGGTTCATAACTTAGCTAAAGTTTGATATTTTTTATTCAGTGAAATGTAATAAAAATGATAAAAAATCATCAATAAAAACTAGTCCACAACTTAACACAGAATGCTAAATGCTTCTTATTGGAGACATCAGTAGTTTTGTCAGTTAGTACTGCATAGGCTGGACGTGCTTTCACCCTCTTTCTTATAGTTTCTTGGATATCTTTCGACATAGCATTGAGTAATTCATCTGCTGTTGCACGGCTCTTGTAGGATGCATTCTTCCCCTTTGATAGATGTGCTAGTACTGGGCTTTTCAACTCCTTTATAGCAAAGTCAATAAAGTCTTCATACACAGTTGTGTGTGGAATGTTATGTTTCACAAGAAAATGAAAAACCTTGGATGCACAGACAACAGCTTCAAACTCCTTTTCATTCAGTGGTGTTCTTTCATTGATTGCATTTTGAATGTTCATTTGGTTTTGTGTTTCAATTTTAACAGCATCCTGATGCTGCTCTGATTTTTCATGATCACGCACTTTGTCAAGACGAAGACTTCTGAAACCTGTTGTTGTCCACACTGAACTACCGTTTCTTCCAACTGTCTGGTGTTTTTTTACATAACACACATTTCATGATTTCATACTTTTTTCCATCACTGTTTATGTCAACACTGTGTTGTAACCAAGGTCTGTTTTGTGTCCAACTAACATCAAAACCATGTCTGTGTTTAGCTCTCAGAATTGTTCTAGGAGATAATGAATCTGATGACTCCTTGCACAAGTCTGCATTATTGACAGAAGGTGCACCTTGTGTAGAAGCACTGAAATGTTAAACATGTATTTAATAATAATGAAACAATAATACTGATTTAGAACAAAAATACATATTATTTCCCACTATTTTAGTCTAAACAATATTTCCTTTCATTAAAATGTACATGTTGTAAGCACAGTATCAAGGTTTATGTTAAATGTTCAAAATGAAATAAAAGTAACCACATAAAACAACATACCATGACTCCTCAATTTGTTGAAGTTCTGCACCTTGAACAGTTTGTTCTATACTCGGGTTTTTTCTTCAGTGTCTCTGTAAAAGGTTTATAGAATTGTAACATTTAACAAACAAAAATTAACATTTGAAAGATACCGATTATTAACAACACTGTAACATAAATAGACCTAGTTAGACTTAGTATGCTTATGTTTACTTAGATGCAAACTGGTAGTTATAATCAAGTTATGACTACTCATCTTAATGAATCAATTGAATGTTGTAAGTTTGCCTTGTAAAGACTCTCCAAGACACTGTTTTCTATGAATACTAAAATACGACGGGTCTCGGAAATATATGACAAACAGATTTTCTCCGATATTTTCTCTCGATGCTTCATGTTTAGTAAACTAAGTTTTTGCTGGAATTGGCGTACAACGTAAAGAAAATATCGTGAAGAATAAAAGAGTGTATAGGCAGTTAAAAGAAATACTTTCAACCATCAAAATTTGGCAACTTTTTTCTCTTGCCGGTTGGAATTTTTGCCATTTCTTGGGTAAATTTGGAGGAAGGGGCCGAATATCGCCAAATATTTCGGCAAAAGCAAAAACAAAACAAAACGAAACACTGAAGTATGTAGCATGCACAAAAAAGAAACAACTCCGGAACATACTTATGTCTACTGATTTAAATTTTACAAAAACCAACCAACCTTTGCTCAACGGCGAAAAATGCTGTTAAAGAGTGATTAGTCTTAGCTATTTTAGCTCTCTCTCTGCAATTGAAGTAATTTATGTTTTTCAGAAGGTATTTTACCAACTGTTCGTTATACTGAATAAAACAGAATGAACATTTTAAACGATACCAACCTTTTAAAAACCTGAAAGAAATTACGCGATTTTAATAAACTGATAATAAAAGCTATTGTCTATAAAAATATAAAATACATTCGTGAAATTTTTCTTTAATTAATACAGGTACGTACTATTTTCATCCGTACGAATTGTGAACAACAAACAATTATTCTGAACTTCAAAATCACACCGGCAAAGGGCGGCAACATCAGAAGAGGGAACTTAATTATATCGATCGGTCTTGTTAGCACGTGGCGTTACGTCATACAGTCACTGCAAAACAATCTCGCGTACGGCAAGTGTGTAATACACATGCGGTCTATACGAAAATTTATTGATGACATGTCAAGAGTTTGACATGGTAGGAGGAGTTATTACTTTGATATTAGGGCAGCGTGGCGCTGATTGGGGCAGCGGGGGAAAGATTAAAAAGGACGGGGCGACCCGCCCCGCTATTCCGTGCTAGATACAACACTAGAAAATATTAAAGTATATTGTACACATATTATATATCTATATCTTAACAACTTTCTGATAAAGTTCGTCATTACTATTTATCTTCATCCTTAGGATACTTTTGTATTTCACGCAAATACTTACGTTTGAGTGAAGTTCAAGAGATCAACATGATTTAAATACTACATAAAGGTAACCTACTCCCATATGACCTGTCACAATCGATTGACAAACTTTACTGTTATTTTTGGGAAACCTTGTTTAGCTCGGAATAGTTGATAATCTAGTATTCGTTGGCTGACGGCTTTCTTTTTGTATTTGAAGAAATTTTCACATATGCAGTCAACATTTTAATTTCTGCGGTAAACTGTAACTATCTCTTACCACGCTAGATATCGGTATTTCATTTGTCCATCTTTCAATTTGGACACAGCCGTTTATCATTGTCAGGGAAAATGTTAAAATATTTACTGGCTAATAGCGAACAGTGCAGACCATGATCTTGGTCTACATTAGTCTAAATTGTTCGCAAAGGCAGAATGGGTTGCTGCTGCTGGGCTAAGGTTAATGATCGCGTTTACAATATAACCTGACACTGTGTAGAGTATTAGAGTATCAGACTGAGTACAAGTAATACATGCACATATCAAAACCTATAAACCCAAATCACTGTATCCTGAAAAAGTTGAGTTATAGTTGTTTCATATAGATTGATTTATGCTTGTAAATACGTACATTGTAAGTCTCTTGTACAATACAGCTGAACATATCTTAGCCTGTCAAATGACTTTTCAAATTTCGTAAAATGTATGATACGGGGTAAGTTCTGAGTGCATTGTCAATATATTCTTTATACTGTGACACAACCACTTATTCGGGACATATTATTCTTTAGTAGCAGAACTACTTTGTGTTTTAAATACACATGTATTTTAGTAAAGGGAGTTATCACGTGCTTGTATTCTTGTTGTGTGTACATGTGTGTGCCTGCTTTGTATGAATGTACGTATGGTTATGTGCGTAAATATATTAATAAGTACATTCATACAAATAGAAGATTTTTTGAAACATTATGAGCGTTAAATATTGAAATACACGTAGATTGTATGTATATGTTGGTATGTGTATGTACAACCATGCATGTATACTATGAGTATTTATATGTATAAATAGGTTATGTGTACATGAGTGTGTGTGTGTGCGGATATGCATGCAAGGGAATGTATATATTAATATATAAATACACAAATATATTAACATAAGACATATTAATACGAACACAAGATATTATTGAACGATTATTTGCCGTTGTGGAATAGCACATACTAACTATCTTTAGAATACATTTTGACAATGGGTTTATTGTAAGTTGACTTTTTTGTTTTAGGATAATATTATTATCATCCATTAGATCTACTCAATTTCGAGGCATATTTGTCAGTCATTGTTTTTCTTTTTATATAAATGTTGGAATCTCATGAAATCTGAAATTAACTGAAAATGTAATCAGATATTAAGATTTGTGTACCTCATAATATTTATATTCTGGTATTAAAGCAGGACTACATAGGTTTGTGTCAGTTACGTATGTAAATAAATGTTTGTAAACGATTGTACATTCTCAGAACTAAATTTTATGTTAAATTCTATCAACTTATGACAGCTCTGTTACGAAAATTCCACTTATATTTTTTTTCATTCAGTTCATCTCTGTTTGTTCTTTTCACTTTATTTTTTTATTAATGTGAATTTATTGTCCCATTAATATTTTGTTGGCACCACCGAGTATTATTTACATAATTCTGGTCGTTCCGTGAATAGTTTATCATACAGTTAAGTTTATTACATGATGAGTAATGATCTGACAACTTACAGAGCGGCCATTGTGTTATTTTATCTCAAATGTCACGGTAATATTTCAAGGAAAATATTTTCATCTTTCAGTAATATTTTTTTTCGATAGATTAAGTTATCTCAATGTTGTTAAAACACAGTTGTTTCTATAAGTGTCTTTCATTTTTGACATCACTCATAACCGTTTCTTTTGTTAGCTCGACTTTTTTTGAAAAAGAACTCGTGTTATTGCTATAGTCATGGTATCGTTGCCGTTGCCGTTCCCGTCCGAAAACTTTAACATTGTTCTTTTTTTTTATTCCTTGATGGAGTATCTTCATACATGGACACAACAACCCTTTGGACAAGACCTTCAAGATGACCAGACTAAACTTGACCTTGACTCTAAAATGACCTTCAAATTCAAGGTCAAAATATTGAATTTTGCTAAAATTGGCCATAACTTTATTATTAATAGGTGGATTATCTTCATTCTTGAATAAAACAACTCTTTGGACAAGACCTTCAAGTAGATCAGACTAAACTTGACTTTGACTCATAAATGACCTTCAAATTCAAGGTCAAAATATTGAATTTTGCTAAAATTTGCCATAACTTAATTATTAATAGGTTAATTGTCTTCATACTTGGACACAACAACCCTTTGGACAAGATCTTCAAGAGAACCAGACTCAACTTGACCTTTACTCATAAATGACCTTCACCTTCAAGGTCAAATTATTAAATCTTGCTAAAATTGTCCATAACTTTAGTATTTATGGTTGGATTTGATTTATACTTGGACAAAACAACACTTATGACAAAATTGAAATGTTGAAAAATTCAGATATGACCATGACCTTAAAATGACATTGACCGTCAAGATCAGATGATAGAATTTTGCTTAAATTGTCAAAACTTTCTCATTTATTTATAGATTTGATTCATATTTGGACTAAACAACACTTATGTCAAATCCGACATTATGATTTTTTTTTCAAGTTTCACCTTGACCTTTAAATGACCTTGACAGTCAAGGTCAAATCACTGAATATTGTTAAAACTGGCTATAATTTTGTAATTTTAGGTTGGATTTGAATCAGACTTGGACAAAACAACACTTCTGACAAAGCCGACAAGATGAATTATTCAAGTTTGACCTTAACCTTAAAATTACCATGATCGTCAAGGTCAGATAATTAAAGTTTGCGTAAATTGTCATGACTTTGGTGTTTATGGTTGGTTTTTAATTCATATTAGGACAAAACAACAATTATGAGAAAACCAACATATTGAATAACTCAAGTATGACCATAACCTAAAAGTTACCTTGACCGTCAAGGTCAGATGATTGAATTTTGCTTAAATTGTTATACCTTTCTCATTTATATATGGATTTGATTTATACTTGGACAAAACAACACTTATGACAAATCCGACATTTTGATTCTTTCAGATATGACCTTGACTAATAAATGACCTTCACCTTCAAAGTAAAATTATTAAATTTTGCTAAAATCATCCATAACTTTAGTATTTGTGGTTTGGTTTGATTTATACTTGGACAAAACAACACTTATGACAAAACAAACATGTTGAATAATTCAGATATGATCATGACCTTAAAATGACCTTGACCGTCAAGGTCAAATGATTGAATTTTGCTTAAATTGTCATAACTTTCTCATTTTATTATAAATTTGATTCATATATGGACTTAACAACACTTATGACAAATCCGACATTATGATTATTTCAAGTTTGACCTTGACCTTTAAATGACCTTGATAGTCAAGGTCAGATAATTGAATTTTGTTATAACTGGCTCTTGTTGGATTTTATGTTTACTTATTCTACAATATAGAGATGTAGAGGTAAATCCCGGACCAGAAATAAGTTCAATGTCTTCAAATTTGTCTTTTCTAGTAAAATGTAATGTACGATCTGTTCGTAACAAGTATGATTATGTGAAGGACTTTTTGATCGACTTCGATATTTTATGTTTTACAGAAACACACCTTACTAGCGTTGGTTTGGATAATTGTGTTTATATTGAAGGATTTAGTAATTTTATCCATAGAAAAGCACATCTGCTCATTCTAGTGGTTGACTCATTTATGTTAGAAACAAGTTCATTTCGAAACGACTTCTTGAATTAGAGCATCCTTTAGTTGACTCAATCGTTATCGACGTTATGTCAAAGAACATGAAAATCCTTGTTTGTTGTTTCTATCGACCTCCACATGCAAGCGTCTCTTTCTGGGAAAATTTTTTCTTCTTATCAAAAAGAGTCTTGAATATAACCTGAATATGATTATACGGGGCATAGAGGACTTTCGCATAAACTTCAACAAAATGGCATATTAAATGGAATTCTTTTAAAGTGGATAAAAACTATTTAATTAACAGAAGTCAAAAAGTTTTTGTTGGTACTGCTTACTCAAACTCACAATTAATAGAACAGGAGTTCCCAAAGGATCTGTGCTTGGGCCCCTTTTTTTCTTAGTTTACGTTAATGACACTGTTGAAAATTTATTGAGTATTGCTTGACTATGTGCGGACGATACATCACTATCAAGTGCAACTTAAAATTTAACTGATCTGGAAGGTATACTGAATCATGATTTAATAATGATAGAAAACTGGTCTAAGACTTGGCTTGTAGATTTCAGTCGAAGTAAAACTGAAGCAAATCACTCCCATGTGCAACTTCAAGTTTATCTGATCTAGAAGGTATTCTGAATCACAATTTTATAATGACAGAAAACTGGTCTAAGACTTGTAGATTTCAATCCAAGTAAAACTGAAGCGATTTTCTTCTCCTCGGGTCGACAAAGTACCCAACCAAATTTAAAGTTTTTGGAAGTCAGGTAACACTTGTTGAGCATTATAAACATCTGGGTTTAACGTAAAGTAAAGGTGGAAAATGGCACAAACATATAGGTAACATTACCTCATCTGCATCAAAAATATTAGGAATAATGAGAACGTAAAGCCATTAACCAAATATATGTCTCTTTTCTAAGACCTATTTTAGAGTATGCTTTAGTAGTATGGGATGGGTGTACCAACTATGAGAATCCAAAATGAAGCTGCTCGCATTGTAACTGGTTCAACTAAATCTGTATCACTTGAACATTTATACAAAGAGATAGGTTGGCTTAAATTATCAGACAGGAGAAAGTATAAAAAATTAATACTGATGTTTAAAATACATAGCGGTGAACAATTTGTTACCCGGTTTAATTCAAGATAACGTTCCATACAATATAATGAATCAAGACAGACATTCCATTATAAACACGCGCACCCAAATATACTCAAACTCTTTCGTACCATCAGCTGTCAAACTTTGGAATAACATCGATCTTTCATTACGTAAATCTCCTTCCCTAGGCGAGTTCAAATCAAAGCTGTCACAAACGATTTTCCAAAAGCTATAGTACCAACATACTTTTTTTCGGAGATCGTAAACTAAACTTATTACACGCTAGACTGAGAAATTCATGTAGCAATCTTAGTATTAAAATATTGTTATTTGGTGAACCAACTTTTACCGACAGTAATAAATCTATTCTTTTTTCTCATGTCCAGGAGTTCATCCGTGACACAAAACGTTTAAGTTAATCTAACTCGCTTGGTGTCAACACTAAACAACTTCAAACTTTTAGAAATATGATATCTTATATATATATATATTTTTCTCCAACATCTCTGGGACGTTCATACACACTTTACTGGAACTGAACGGAGTAACAGAAAATTTAAGTAAGGTTATGGCAGCGGTGCCATTAAATGATAATTTATTAATATAACTGAAAGCTGCTTTCTCCAGTGTTCTGGAATTTGATGCTGATTTGTTTGATATAACTTGTTTATTAAGTATAGTGATATAATTTTTTAATTATCATAAAATCATTGTCTACAATGTGTCTCCTATGCCAAAAAAATCAACAACAAACAAAAAAAAAACACACACAAAAAAAAACAGATAAAGTTCTTTCACAAATTGTACATACCTATTATAGATTAAACAAATTGATTATAGAAATATTAATTTTCATTAAATAATTATTTGCACTGGCAAAAAATGTAAATTCGCATTAATTTAAAAAATGAATTTGTTTTAAGTGAAATAATGTTTATTTCAGATTATCATGAAGACAGAAATAAAATCTAACCGAAGGGAGATCGTGATCTTCAGCGACATTGTAATTTCTTCAACAATTTAAATGCTGTCATATACTTTCGCTGTTTACATGCTTAAGCTATTCAAATTCATTTGCTCTCTGTATTTTTGTAGTGTTTGGAACTGAACTACTTTTTATAGAGATATCTATTACCGGAAGTGTTGTCAGGTCGGACATTTTCCTTCGTTCATTTCTCGAAATGCCAACATTGTATTATCTGCTCTGCGCAGAGACATTGTATTCTCTGCTCTGCGCAGAGAATACAGAAAACACCATACACGTCTGTCAGGTATGGTGATCACGACCATTTGTTTGGACAGTGTTTACGAAAAAAAAGAGGATGGTGTGATCCAAAGAAGTATTTTCATATATTTTATACTTTAAGATGCCTTTACACGAGATGATGAAATGACACCTAGTCCATTTCTAGTGCAGACCTTTCCCAGATTTTTGGTACTATGATGTACATGCAGCGTGGTTTACTTGCAGCAGTTACTTAGACAAAAAATTCGAATTGAGGTAAACAAGGATATTGTTTAGGAATTCTACTTATTTTGACATATTGCTCGAGAACGAATCTCTCAATGGTTTTTTTCTATTATGCCCACATATTCAGTGGTACTCCCCCCTCTCCCCACCCCCTATCTGTATAAATTTATTAGAACAAACCAACAGGCTTTTTGTCGGAGTTCAACAAGTTTTGACTATATGGATAGGGTTTACGAACAAACTTTACGGATCGAGTTTACTCCCGTTTTCTAATTCGGGTAAACATTTAGAATACAACTGTATTTTTATGGCGTTTTTGGAGCTCCAGTGTACAAGGAAAGGTAACATTTTTCCTAAGTGGACTCTTAACGTATTGTTTTCATCTTACATACATTTCCGCTCTGACATTGATATAATATGATAATAATTCAGCAAAGAATCATGTTGTATTCGTACCTATCCCAATAATCAGAGAGTAAACTTAAGTGTTGTCGTTTCTCTTTTTATGTCAGTCAGCATTTAAATGTAAAAGTTGAACCTGATTTTGTTTGCGCTTTTTATTAGTTCTATATAAATAAGCTTTTAAAGTTTAGAAATTTTCCTCTCATGGCAGCTGAGACCTGACCTACCTCGAAATGACCTCAACAATTTTGCAGAATTGTGACAGTACGATGGTGAAGGGCAACAGTACGATGGTGACAACACGACAGTACGATAGCGAAATGCGTCAGTACGTTGGTAACAGCCCATCGTACTGTGGTACTGTCACCATCGTACTGTCTTGCCTCGCAGACGTACTGTCGTACTGTCACCATCGGACTGTCGTAATGTCACCATCGTACTGTCGTACTTTCACCATCGTACTGTCATACTGTCACAACCGTACTGTCACCATCGTACTGTCGCGCTTCACCATCGTACTGTCGAACTGTCACCATCGTATTGACGCGCTTCGCCAACCTACCGTTGCCTTTCTGTTGAGCATGTGCATTATATAAAATAAACATGGAGGGAAACGTTGACCATGTCATTAGTACGGTACAGTGTTCCGTTAGGGCTAGCGCCTTGTACGATGGTGACAATACGATGGTGAAGCGCGACAGTACCGTAGTACTAACACACTTTGCCATCGCATTGTCGTATCGACACCATCGTACGGTCGTTCTGTCACCGTCGTACTGTCGCGCTTTTTGTTCTCAGGGAGAACGCGCTGACCCTAAAGGAACATCGTGAGAAGTAGATTAATGTTAGTAGAATGACAACATAATATACGTTCGACCTAGTTTTCAGTAGCTCAGACGTCTATATGTATGGAGCTGTGCCAAAAATCCAGACATCTTAACGTGCCTATTTTAACTTTGATTTGCAGAAATGCGTTTTTAACCCTTCAATGCTTTAGCTGAATCTTGCGGTTTTGTATGTCAATACGCATATTTCCATGCTAATTGTGTCAATATGTGTTTGTTATTTTTTCAACTTCGACCTGTGTAACTGCTTAAATGTCAATTTGAGTTATCCAATACAAAGTTGATCCCTCTTATGATAAATATGCTTACTGAAATCGTTATGTAACGTAAATTAAACCTTGCACTTGTATAATTCGTTTGGCATACTGACGGTGTTCTTCGTTGTGTTGACGTGTGCATTTGCAAGTTGACTGGTAAGTAAGAGTTATTTAGCGTTTGTTCATTCTGGAAGGAACAGTCGAAAAGCGAAAATGGTTTCCAACCAGGAATTCCAAATATGGATGCTCCTAATATAGAAATAACCACGCCCACATATGACTTCGTTATGAGCCGTCAGTTTCCGTTTTACCGTGTCAGTCTCGGCTATTCGGTACTCGGTTTCAGACTAAAGGTAAATGTCGTATAGAAGTGACGCTGATTACCAAAGTGAAGTTTTCAGAATTTTCAACACCCCGGTTAAAGTTTTCAAGGTGAAAGCATATTCAGAATATGAACGAAAGATTTCATTGAAGGTTCTGGTACAATACACCTGAGAGGATTGAGGGTTATCCGGTTCGTATTCGAAATATGCATTCTGTAGTTGCACGACCCAGGTCACAGGTGCAGTGCACAGTGCAGTGTGCTAACGTCTGTATATTTTTTGGGTGGCATGGGTGGTAGGGGTAACTTACAAGTAATTCTGGTATGGATAGTGGACCAAAGTATAAAACGCTACTACCGCAAGTGCTACAGAAATTTCCGATATATCTTCGGCCGACATTCACGCTCCGCCCATTTCAGTTCGTCAGTTTCCGTATAAATTCCAAAATCATGTACTTTTGTTGGAGCGTGTATGTCTCTTTCTCAATTTCCAGTGGCAAAAATAAAAACGTAAGAATACAAACGCGATATCACCGATGTGCGTTCTGAAAATATTATTTTGATCGAAAGAGATTACGTTTACATTGAAGAAAAGTTAGAGGTTCGATAAGTAAAATATAACGAGTACAGGTGTGGAATTGCAACAGTAGGAAACGTTCAGAGTTAAAGATCTAGTAATGTATGGCTTTGGTTTAAAATTTAAGTATCATATTCATACTTCTACAATTGCATACTCAAAGTTGCATGATTCAGCCTAAAGATTTAAGAGTAACAAACACATTTCTGTACGCTATGTCAAAATATGAAAGTTAACATGTCTGGATTTTTTGGCACAGGAAAAGCTTCATATAGATGATGACCATTTCCGTCGATTCAGCTTGAAAATAAATTAAATGTCTTGAATAAATAAGACACAATTTAACCCAGAACACTCTCAGACCATTTAATAATTTACAGAACGTCTGTTAATAAAGTCACCCAAATATCTGGTTGACATTACTGTCTCGCTAAGGTCAGAACAATCCATCTTACAGCCAGTTACACGGAAATGCGTATTTGCTTGACATTTCCATTCGTTTCCATACAATTTTATTGCCATTATTCCTTCTGATCCGAAAGAAAATAATGACAATTAAATTAGCGTTGAATTAAAGTGTACTCTTTTCAAGGTCTGGATATTGCAGGCTTTGTATCCAAGTAGCAAACTGGAACAGGCGTAAATAGAAACTCTAATGTTAATCCTTAATTTGTGTTCCCTATTTTCTGCGCCAATCTCTTAACCTAATCAATCCTGCTAATTATTATTTCACTTACTGACCGCAAAAATATTTTAGTCGGAGCTGGAAAGAGGGAGTTTAACCAACAAAAGCTTTATTTTCAGTACCTTAAAGCAGCTTAAAATATTTTCTGGTAAATGTCCATACTGGAGACTTTCTAGCCGTACTTAAAAGTAACTTGAAACAGCATCTTATTTTCCTGATTGAAGACTTTCTAGCCGCATTTGAGCATATCCCTAATTCAAAATTACCTGAAACAACTTCTGATCATGTACGTCTGCACTGAAGTTATAATTTGCACTGGCATTTCTTACAGGAAACGGTCTAACTGCCCAGTTTTACGTAGAAGAACCTTAACTGTTTTAGTAGTAATGTTTTCTGAACGGTTAAAGAGGCATTACTGCACGCGTAGCATTGTCTTTTCACGTTATTAGCACGAGAATAATAAGAAATAATGATAGTTTCAGTTCATTCATGTGGCGACTTTTAAATGAACAAAGCGACTATAATGTTTTTCATTACTTCAATATATTTGGCTGAATTTAGTCTTGTATAATGTTCAAGCTAACTGAATAGTGCTTCATTGCTAACAGTGTGATGTGGTAGAAACATGAATTCTAAGAAATACTGAAAGAAGCAATGATCACACTTTCTTGATTTTAGAATTGCTATGAAGCAATAATAATAACAAAAATAAATATAATAACGTTTAAAATCTTTTAGCACGCTTGAATATTTCAATACGCTTGATAAATTTCTTCATTATGCTTAATAATAGTCATTTTCGTCCTGTGTAAGTATTTAAATAATGCTGAACATCGTCAATCAATTTTCTTCTTCACAACAAAAGAATATGATCTCAAATTATTTGAAAGCGTTCGGATTTTTGCAATGATTCTGGCATGTACATTTTAGTAGACTGATTCTTCATTTGAAAAAAAAATGTTAAGGAACAAATGTTTCAAAAG
Organism: Cyclina sinensis; assembly: GCA_012932295.1. Classification (NCBI taxonomy): domain Eukaryota; kingdom Metazoa; phylum Mollusca; class Bivalvia; order Venerida; family Veneridae; genus Cyclina; species Cyclina sinensis. The sequence goes on along the minus strand of JAAONU010000013.1, from coordinate 23,818,593 downwards.
GAACAAAATGTGACACGTTTCAGTTCTGCTATCTGCGTATTATAATATCTGGAGATGACTAAAGGTGTTACAGACAAGTTATGCATACTAGAGTTAACGTTCTTAAATATATCATAATATTATTAACCCTTGTTAAACCTTTGTTATACAGCTCGTTTGATTAAATAAAAGGGAAAACTGGGCACAGATATAAGGTGTTACGTGTTCAGCACGAGACATGCGATATTTTGTTTTTAGTCTCGTGAGGATTAAAGTGACACATGCGAAGATTTTAATGTAAAGTTTCGCCTGTACATCCTGCCAAGTTGTCAAAAGAAATTATTGTTGGCGAGAACTCCCGTATCACTAAACAGATTTAGTTCATGTTTGCAGACAGCAACCCTTTTGGAAAGATCTTCCAAATGACATACATTTTTAACCTTGAATCGGTAATGACCTTGACTTTGAAGTCAAATGATAAAAAGCTACACTTCTTTAGAAGGTTTTTGAATTATATATCATCTGGTCATCATCTCAAAGGTTAAAGCACCACTTCGAGGACAATGACATCTTTCAGTGACAGTTCCTGTTATTCATACTTCCTGCAAATAACAACAAAATCCATGCAAATACTAAGGAGTCATGGTGCCGGATTGACACACCGTGATGCATGCACGGACAGAAGGGCGGACAACGTTAAAACAATATGTTTCGCCATTTTGCGGGGGAAAGTACACTCAGCTGAGTACATACTTAACTGTTTTCGTTAATTTGATGCTATTGTTGTCATTATTTTTTATATAAATGATGTTACGGTTTAGTACACACCTTCTCTAATTGTTTAAATACAACTTTTGACACCAGCGACAGGGAATCGATTCTTTAGCTCAGTGGTTAGAGTGTTGGCGTGTCACGCGAGAGATCGGAGTTCCCGCTCTGGGTTGTATAATCTACGATGCATTGCATCTTTCTGTTCGTAAGAATAATAATTCAAGTTTCATGTCAAAACAAATAAATAGGGGAGAAATCAGTGTAAGATAATTTAAACAAATTTCTGTTTTTGATAATTCAAATTATTAATTCTTTAACTTAGTAAAAAAAAATCTAAATACCAATTCATTTGGATTAAAAAAATGAATTTTCCATAAAACTTGTTATGTCAAAAATAAATACAAATATAATTTATGCGTTCTTTGTCCCAAATATCAATATCTGAAGCACTGAAGGGTTTAATGCGCAGATCGGAATGTATAACATAACAAATTTAGTATACACTAAAACGTAAAAACACTCATTTTTACATATCTAATGTTATCCATTACACCATTTGGCATGCGTTACTCTTGATATAGTGCTTTTAGTTTTGTACTTGTATTGATAAAATTATTAAATATACTTGTCATAATAAATGAAATATTTGTGACTGTTTATATATAAGAAACACACAATATCTTCAAATTTGAAAATAGCAAGTATGCCATGTCATTAGATTAAACAGGCCTTAGTATGTTTCAGTTTCTTATGAAGAAAACATTACTAGTGACAAATAAAATCAAATAATAAATTATGTTCTTCATTGAATTTTCAAATCATAGTTTCTTGTTCGAACCCCTTTGTGTACCGTGGACCAAGGTTTTTTTATCTGCCCGTCTATATAACTACAATACATATACAGTTGCTCGTGTAGTCTCTGTTTTATTTAACATTCGAATATACAATTAGAATCTACAGTCGACTCCGCTTATAACGAACTCAATGGGACATTCAAATATCGTTCGTTATATCCGAAGTTCGCTAAAAGCGAAGTAGCAACAACTTTCGCGGACTTGTTTAGGTGGACAAATTTGCCGTGAAAAAGCATACCTGTCACCGGTCACTGGTGCAATCGGTATTTTACGGCAGCGGTAATTTTATGCGGGGCAATTTATTGTTCACTATATTATGCACATGCATTTGATTTATTGTAAACAAAAGTTAAGAACTCCAATTTTAGTGTCCAGAGAAATCGCCTTTCGTTTATTTCCAGTTTTTGATGGCGTTGCCATTTTTACACTGTAATTTTACAAAATCATTTAATACTAGCGAAGCAATTATTGCAATACATGTAGTTTGTGAGAACATTTTACCAAAATCTTTATTCCCTGAAGGCATAACTTACCTGTGCAATCACTCGATTAAATATTATTGGATAGCGGTATTTATGTACTGATCATGAATCGAGCGCATCCCGATTTTCAATTATGACAGTTCGTTTCAACCTAGGAAATTTACGTTTTTGTTTCTCCATTTGGGACTGGAAAAAAAGGTTCGCTATAGCCGAGGAAATTAACGTGTTTTTCTTCGTTTGGGACTTGAAAAATGGTTCGCTATAGCCGAAAATTCGTTATAAGCGAGTACGTAATAAGCGATGTGATTTAACATAAAATAAAGAAGGAATCGGCCTGGGATTTCAGAATTGGTTCGCTATAGCCGATAATTCGTTATAACCGAGTTCGTTATAAGTGGAGTCGACTGTACTTTGCACAAAATGCTTAACAAATGTGGTTCTGAGGAGTTAAAAAGAAATCCCTTTTAAAGACTTTATAAATGACTATATTTGGGCAATGATTACAATTTGTATTATCTCCACTCTCTGTGTATTTAGATCACTAGATTTAATATTGCTGATAAAAATTCAGTTCTAAAATTTCGAACAACACTGTATCCGGCCGTCTATCATCTTTCAAGCATTCGGTAGTATGTAAAAGGGATTGGCTACTGCTAAACATACGGCATGCTTCGGGCAATTACTTAATAAAGCTTCACGGATAAATGTGTGATGGATTTTAAATAAGAAACTGTATTACATTAAATGCGAAATATGGAAAAATTGACAATTTTATAGAATGAATGTAAATAGTTAAAAAAGTATAAAATAGTATACAATACGCACTAAACACCCTCACTAACAGATTAACCCGTTACCGATCATAAATATGTGTGAAATTTGACAGCTTCTTTTGAAGAATAGGAGTCTAGAACTGGCTTTCCAAGATGATATAGTCTGGTAAACTGACTACCCGCGCCGGATATGACTTAGTGTCAAAAGGTTGTAAAACAAACATATAATATTGTAGAAATACGTGTCTACATTGCCTAACTCAATTCCCTTGCTAGCCACTCCACAGTAATTTCCATATCCATTGCATAAAAGCGTCTGATGCTATTTCGATCAGGTATTAAAACAGGGTAGAACTGGCTGAAAAAAAAACACAAAAAAACAAGCGCTACATTCGAATGAACGCCACAACCCCGGGTTCCTTTGACCTCTAAGTCGGTCTTTCGGGTAGAGCTCATCAAGGTGCATGTGCAGTTTGGAGGCTGTAGGTGGAAGGACTTCAAAGTTATGATCAAGGTTAAAATTTTGTGACCAAAAAAAATAAAGAAAGAAACAACACAACAACAACAAAGCAAACAAACAGACAGATAGGCAGGCAGACAGACAGACAGACAGACGAAAAACAATATGCTCTTCCGGTAGCAGAAAAAACGTCCAAAATGTAACAGACCCTGCATTCCTCTGACATGTAACATAGTAAAAGTGAAAAGCGTAACGTTGCGTACTCGTAGCGACATCACATTATGCAAAATGATATAATATGATTTATATATCAAACTACATATCAGCCACTGCTTATCACTGAATACTTTCCGAATATGTTCATAATGAAAGGCGTAACTAAAAGAACGCATCTCACCGTATAACAGAATCTGTTATTGTTCTTGTTTCTGTAGGTGTGAACACATCTGTTAAGCAAAACACATTTGTACAGGTGTGTATAGAAAGACAAGAGGGCCATGATGGCCCTGAATTGCTCACCCTAGTACTTTGCCTGAGGGTCTACCGTTAAGCAAACGTCAAATGCAACATTACATTTTCTAACTGAAGATATTCAAAGATCTCATATTTTATACAAACAAGAATGTTTTAAAAGTTTTCGCAATGTAAAATAAGTTGACCCCGGGACAGGGCCAAATATGACCCCAGGGGCATAATTTGAACAATCTTGTTAGAGGTCCACAAGACAATGCTACATACCAAATCTTAGATCTCGGGGCCTTGTGGTTTCAGACAAGAAGATTTTTAAAGTTTTACTATATAAGCCTATATAAAATCCATTGACGCCCGGGTAGGGGCCAAATTTGACTCCTGGAGCTTAATTTGAACAAACTTGGTAGAGGTCCACACGACATTGCTACATACCAAATCTAAAGGCTCAGGGCCTTGTGGTTTCAGACAAGAAGATTTTCAAAGTATTTCCTGTAAATTGTCATAGCAACCAGAGTTCTTGATGGAATTGAATTCTTTGAACAACTTTGGTAGAGCTTTATGCAAGGAACATTCCAGGTAAGTTTCATTAAATTTGGCCAAGAGGTTTCAGAGCAGATGTCGTTTGAATGAAATTGTTGATGGACGACGGACGACGGAAAAAGACCAGTCACAATAGCTCACCATGAGCCAAAGACTCAGGTGAGCTAAAAAGCAAAACATTTTTTTCAATATAAATGTGTATACAACAATGATATTATAATAGTATAACAGGCTTTAACTTTATCGACAATATTTATAAATTTGTGTATTTATTTCATCTACAGCAATGATGCACTCATACAGGTATTCAGTATATCTATAACAATAGTGTACTCAAAAAACTTATCAGCTTATCCATAGCAACGTGACTAACGTTAGAACCCGCCCCCCGCCCCCACAATGTTACCGGTTTAGCCGTCGTGCAACCCGGGTAAATATCAAGGAAGTTAAGTTTTATTAAAACGAGGCTTTGCCAGGATTTGTTATAAACATAATTATTGAAATCTCAGAGACATTTTGCTTCTAAAACAATTGGCAACACTCGGTACACGACGAACAGTGATATTGTATACTTACGAAGCATCCGGAAACAGTCAAATAGCTTCGATCGTTATAATTTTCTTATGATTGTTCACTACTAAGATACAAGTTCGGTCGTGAAAGTTCTTTGTTCGATTTGAGACTTTCAGTTTGTGCTCTACTGTTTGTCGCGAGGTGTAAGGCTGACTTTTTTCCGTGCTGACAAAGGACTTCTTTGTGAAGGTAAGCTGTTTTTATTTATTTTACGTCGTTTTTTTTTTAATTTGGTAATATTATTATGATAATGCGTTGTATTCGAGGTGTTCTACAAAGTTTACTTTTGAAACTGATTTACATAGGGAGCAACCTTTAAAGGGATATACAGGCAAAACTTTTATGCTTTCTTTCTCATTTCTTCTACCAATATAATATAAATGTGATCAAAATAAATACAATGATCAGTTCCAGTAACAAAGATTTCCTCTTTTTAAATGAAAAACCAGGTGGTTTCCTAACTTGACCCACGTGGGTCTAGATAGAAAATTTAGATTTCGCGCTAAATTTCGTAGTGAATGATTGGACCGTTAAAGTACCTGCCACGTGATCTACGGCAAAAAGCAACCCAAGAGAAACGACGATTGGTTGTTTTTGTCACGTGACTTATTTAAACATAACTCAGGGATTTCGTTCACGTTTTATTTTCTGTTAAAGAACGTTCAAATATTTACGTTCAAACCCGCATTTCACTACAAACATACTGGTAATTTAAAGTTCTTCATATTGAACGTGATTTTATCAAATAATATCAGTTTTAATTTTTTTGGTCATTCATTTGCCTGTGTATCCCTTTTAACATAATGGAACTGTGGTTTTCATGAAGTTTTTTTGTTTTCATTTTGATTTAAAGAACGATGATACAGCTTATATAAAATGATAGGTGTCTCTTTAATTTGTTTACGAAAATTTTATCAGTTGGTCTTTGTTTTTAGTTCTATTTGTGATGAACTGCGTGGTAATGGCGGACAAGTGTTTTGAAATTTTATCGTCCAGTTGGATTAGATTTTTTTGTACAAAAATAATGGATATAAAATCAAAATAGTTATGCGAACTTGGACATGAAGTGTTCTTCTTCAAAATAATAAAAAAATTGGATTAATTGGAGATGCAAATTGATCAATAAACGTTTTAGCTATCATGATACAGGAAGACAGGTGAACAAAAGAATATCGTGTACATGTCCCACAATACCTGCCATATTGGATATTGATAAACAAATCGATAATCAGCAGACGATCGAACATTGATTGTAAGTTGAACCTAATTTGACTTGAACTCGTATTCATTACTTGTTCTTAAAATTCAACTAAGATGTCCGACACCTCAAACTTGAACAATTATACGTTAGACCGGATAAATCAGGGCACCCCAGATACCCGTGTGAAACGAACACTTGCCGACGTTGTGAGTCCAAGTGATGCATGTGGTGGTGATCCACATGCCACTAGAATGAGGGAAGCACATGTCACAACCGGTTCGGCCAATGGACCAGCTTCAATTCCTTGCAGTCCAGACCTGATGAAAGTCATCTGTGATAGTATGCAGGTGATACTACATCCACTTATACAACAACTTGACATTCAAATCAATTCAATTAATAACCTTTCAAGCGGATTAACCAAACAAAAAAAGAACTAACCGAACTCAAAGCTGAAAATAATAGACTTAGAAACAGACTTGACAAGGCAGATGATCATATCAGACACATGTTCGATAAAATAGATGAACTGGAACAATACAGTAGACGGTCATCCAAACGCTTCTTCAATGTTTAGAAGGATTACACAGTCACGATGAAACCTATACTGATGAAGATTCCATTTCCCTATCCTAGCCAACTCAGTCCGAACCCAGCCCAGTGGTCACTCCGATCTTCCTGCTGGACACGCAAAGGACAAACCTAGCTATGAACAAATTATTGTCGATATATGCAATGATAAGATAGGTGTTATTCCCCCTGTTTTAGAAGTGAGGGCACGGGTGAAGTCAGGTTAAAGGTAGGAGTATTCATTAGATTAAAAAATAATATTTAGTACTTTTAAATATGCATATTGTGTATGCGTATTTTCTATTTCATTTATCATCCGGAGAGTCTGGACGAGATTGATGAAGTAAGCACAGCTTCCTAGCTCCTGAAGGGTTTGTAGGGTTGCTGTTGTTTTTTGTTATTTTATTTCTTGTATTTCCATTTCTGGTTCGTTTACTTGGTTTTTTGTTTGCATGTGATAAATAATTTTGATCGGTGTTTATTTTGATTCATTTACTTTTTTCTGTGATTGTCTTAGGTTTGAAAAGACAAAGTCAGCTGTTGTTGAGATATCAAAACTGACAGGTTTGTATTTGTTTTGTTCTTTAATAAACCACCTGGAGCATATGGAAAGGGCAAACAGGAGAAAGACAGTCTCCAGAGAGAAGGTAAGGTAAGGTTGGTAGTGTTGTTGTTACAATAGAAGTTCTTAGTTTGAGCTAATTTGTTATGTTTCTGGTTTCGTTCATCTTGTTTTTGTGTGTGAGAGTTGTGTTGTTGCTTTATGTTAATTTGCTATGTTTTAGTTTGTTTTCAGCCTACGTACGTTTAATGTATTTAAATTTCTATCATGATATTTTGATGTTTCAGAAGTAAGGGCATAGGTATGTCAGGACTAAGGTAAGATGGTTGATTAAATTCAAAAACTTCTTTTGTATTTGTTTCATTTATGCCAGTTGCTTACGCGTATTTTCTATTTTATTTATCATCCGGAGTGTCTGGACGAGGTTATTGAAAGATGTACAGTCTTCAAGCTCCTGCAAGAAGGTTTGAAAAGGTTTATAAAAGCTTGCAGGGATGCTGTTGTTTTTGTTGTTGTAAGTTATTTGTTGAATTTTAAGTTCTTATTCCGTTTATATAGTTTTAGTTTGAATGTGATAAATGATTTTGATTGTTGTTTATTTGCCATGATTTATTTATTTTCTTTTTCTGTATTTCTCTTAGTAAAGTTTACAGAAACAAGGTAAGCTATTGTTTAGTTTTTAAAACTTACATGTTTGTATTTGTTTTGTTTTTTAATAAACCGTTCGGAGCATCTGGAAGACGTTGACGAAAGGAGAAAGAGAAGGTTAGGTAAAGAGCGTCTCCAGAGAGAAGGTTAGGTAAGGTTGGTAGTGTTGTTGTTACAGTAGTAGTTGTTATTTTGAGTTAATTTGTTATGTTTCTGGTTTTGTTAATCTTGTTTTTGTTAACATGTGAGTTTTGTTGTTGCTTGCTGTAAATTTGATATATTTAAGTTGATTTTCTGCTAACTATATTAATTTTGTAAGGTTTTCTTTTTACTGAAATTTCAATTCTTTTATTTTAATGTTTCAGAATTGAGGGCACAGATTAAGTCAGGTTAAAGGTAAGATGGTTGATTAAATTTAAACACTTCTTTAGTATTTGTTTTATATATGCCGGTTGCATATGCTTTTTTCTTTTTCATTTATCATCCGGAGTGTTTAGACCAGATTTTTGAAAGGAGAAGTACAGCTTTTAAGCTTCTGAAAGAAAGTTTGTAGGGTTGTTGTGTTTGTTAGTTTTATTGTTAGTTTCCAATTCTGGTTCCGTTTATTTGGTTTTTGTTTGCATGTGATAAATAGTTTTGAATGATGTTTATTTATTATGATTTAATTTTTGTATTTTTTTTTCAATTGTTTTTTTTTCACAATACAAAACATTTATGCATATACATACAATTTATAGGATATACGTTTAAAGAGGAACAAAATCTTTCATTTCAGGTTCTACAAAGATTATAAAGTAATTCAATAGTATCTTACCAACATTGTAAAACGTTATTAATGCCAGACCTAATATAACATTAGAAAAGATTCTTTTTCAGAAGTTATTACATTACATTATTACATAACATTATCATAGAACTTCTTTAACATAAAGGAACAATCCCAGTATAACATTGATACTTAACCTAGTTTAAATCTTTTAACAAAATAATAATTATAATTGTCTCTGCTCAAGGGAAACAACTCATACTATTTCAATATTGATGTTCAATTAAGAGTTGTACCTCTTGTCATGAATACTTTATTCATTAATATCATAAGGAAGAAAAAAAAAATAAAAAGACGATAGGTCATAAAAGGTGTTTAAGAAAAAAAGAAACAAAAAGAAAGTGGGTGCAGTACTGAGTGGATTAAGCCTAAATAAAGGATAAAACTTTAGTCTTGATTATGCAGCAAGGAGACATATTTGCCCCATAAATTGTCAAACTGTAGAAGCCTTTTTTTCATTATATCATTGTGTTCTCAAAAGAAGAGCGACATAACTTTTAAACAGTTTAACGCTTGGAACTGAGTTCTTCAATTTGCATCGATAAAGAGTATACTTTCCCAACAAAATTAGTGTTGTATTATTTTAGTGTTCATTGCCTAGAATAATATATGTAAAGGTCCACTGTGTGTTGACATCTGTACATTTTGAATTTATCCATGATTTTATATCTTCCAAGAAAGAAGAACTTAACTGGCAATCCCAAAATAAATGTTTTATAGTTTCAGTATGGTTGTTGTAGAAAGAACATGTATTAACATCTTTTATTCTCATATTATGTAAAAAAAATTTGCTGCCAGTATCCTGTGGTTAACTTTATAGTGAAACCATTGTAAATTTGAATCCTTTGTAATATTGAAAGGCAGCCTATAAATGCAACTCCAGTTAAAATCATCATTCAAATTGAGTTCATCTTTCCATTTTCTTTTCGCAGTAGAGGATGTACTTGCTCTAAGAATATAATCATTAATTTGTCAGCATCCCTTCGTTTGACTTTTGATTATTTTAATTATTAAAGGCTGAATAGGCATTTCCTCTTTCTGAGCTAGGTGCCTAAAAGACATTTGATTTCAAAATCTTCTAATAGACTCTATAATGTTTTGATACTGTAAAAATTGGTATTTATATCAAACGTAGTTAAAAATTCATCAAATGATAGCAAATTACCTTTACTGTCTAAGAAGTCATTCGCAAAATAATGCCGCAATTTACATATCTTGGGAAACAAACAGTAGAACCACTTATTTTAAACATAGAGTTATGCCAAACAGGAAGTGAGCAAAATTCTCTCCAATCCCTATGTTACTGTTTATGCAACTGGATGAGACCAGTAAAAACCTCCTTCCAAAATTTATTTTGCACTGTCTAAAGTTCATTTATCAAAAATTGGTCTCCATATTTACTAATACTTGATAAAAAAGGGTACATGTCATTAACAAAGTTAAAGTATTTAGTATCATACATTAATATCCTTCTTATCCATTATTCAAATTAATGGTAAAAGTAACACTAAGTAACTTAAAGCATTCAGATTCCCACTGAAGGTTAAACTCTGGGCAAATTGTTTGATTATTCCCTTTCATAGAACCAATCCATACTGCTTTTGTTTTATCTATGTTAATGTTTAGTCCTGAAATTTTAATACTTGCATGGTGTGTCTTGGAGATTTAACAGTTCCATCAAACATTATAGTTGTGTCATCAGCATACTGAGATAAGAGAAATTCCGAGTTATATGCATTAAGTCTGATACCTTTTATATTTGTATTATTTTTCATAAGTATTGCAAGAATTTCTGCACATAATATAAAAATGTAAGGGGATAGGGGATCGACCTGACGACAACCACGTTGTACTTGAAACCAGTCTGAAAAATGTCCATTTATTGATACTCAAGAATGAATGTTTTTACAAAACAATTTTACCCATCTATTGAAATTTTCACCAAACTTGAAGAATTCTAAAACTTTATGCATAAATGTCCATCATATAGAATCAAAAGCTGTTGCGAATGCAATAAGTAACAACATTCAAGGAATTTGATGATCTTCTGTATATTGCTTAATATCTTAGATTAGTCTTATAGTGTCGCCTATGTATCTTCCAGATAAGAAACCAGTTTGATCTTCACTTATAAGTTTATTTGATACTGTTTTAAGGCGTTAGGTAATGCTAGCTGATGCAATTTTATAAGAAACATTTAATAAAGAAAAAGGTCTCCAGGTTTTAATATACTGTTTGTCTTTGTTTCCTTGAGGGATGCACGTTATAACCCCTTGTTTAAGAGTATCTCATAATTCTCCTGAAACAAAAGCTTTGTTAACTGCTCTTACTACAAAATGGCCTAAATCATTCCAAAAGAATTTAAAGAAAGCCGCTGTAAAACCACTTCTACCTGGAGAAAAATCATTTGACATTGTTTTGGACTGGTTAACATTTCCTTATAACTGAAAAGAGCTTCAAGACTTTGGCTTTCTTCATCATTCAGTTTTGGTGTATTATTATTGTTTAATTATATATTAAAATAATTATCAACGCGATTACAGAAAAGAAAAGCAAATCAATATTTCAGTGTCATTGCCTGAATTTGTCAGCATTAATAGATAAAACCCTATCTAATATTAACAAAATGCAATAATGACACGTGATTGTTTAAAAATATATGTTTTTACCGAGATTTCATTTATATTATGTACAATTCATTTCCTGGTTTGGCCGCTTAGGTGATTCTATTCATTTTTCACCATTATCGCTTGTGCGTCAAAAGAAATACCATCGAACTCTCAAGCAAGGACATATCTAACAAGTTGGTTGTGACATGTTTACTTTACGCCAGCAGTTCTATCCATCTGAGTTACGCCAATAAACAACATTTGATTAGAAAAATATCTGTCTAAAACATGTATAAAATAAGTAGCACAATAACTGGTGTCGTCAACTTTTTATGTGTATTTACACGATACTTTTGCATAGGCCAATCAAAAACGCAATTTATCAAATATGTTCATCTACGTAATGCACACCACTAGATTACGACCAATGAAAATTAAGCGAATCTAAAAATGCAAATGACAGGGCATTATTTACATAAATCAACAAACAAAACCATGCGTGATAATAAAAATCAAGCATGCGTGTACTAATCAACAGTTTTAACACATAGCATAGCTATCTACAGTTCGTATCATAAATCCACTGTTTCTTCAGAGGCACAGAGAGTTAATTCAACCTTCTTTTCACACTTTATCACAAGAAAGGCCTTGAGAGGTCTGTGTACATGTCTACTTTCATCTTCCTTCCGTTAGTCAGAAGCATAATAATTTTGCCCTTCCTCTTTTTGGGACAGTTGTTCCAGTAGTCTTGCATTTCTTAATGTAAGATCCTCCCTGATCACATGGCTTGATCCCTTCAATTTCTTTCTTGCTGCAATGACCTTGAGTTTATGTGTCCTGTATATAAATTTACAAATGACAGGCCTATTGCCGTCGACACTAAATTTCCCCATTCTGTGAGCAAACTCGATGATGGTAGAATCAAGATCAATTTCTAATTTGTCTTTCAAGAAAGTTAGTACCTTTTGCTCCGTATCTTCTGGCGTTTCATTTTTATCGGTGTCATCCATCCCGTAGACTCGAATGCTATTTCTCCTGGTATATTGCTCAGGTTCATTCACCTGATGCTCATTGTATTTAACCCTATCGTGGTTATCGTTGATTTTTTAGTTTAGCTCCTTGTTCCTTTTTTTAATTTTTTTATTTTCCTCCATTACTTTTTGTATTTCAACCCTTCATATCACTTTCTGCGTTCTTAAGGTATTCTATCTCCGTGTAAGCTTCTTTAATTTTGCCTTTCACTGACCTTATTTGCTCATATACTTTATCCAGATCTGCCTTGATCTCATCACTTATGTCTTTTTTCATTGATTTCAAGGAAGAGGCAACAAAGAATTCACTAACAAGTCCCTCCAGGCGTGTGTCTAAAGCGTTTGCAATATATTCCTTAGAAGCTAAATTATTTACCTTCGTTTCTAACCATGTCCATGAGTTTTATTAAATCTGGCTGACTTTCTTTTGGTGCCATCATTTCGTCAGGTTTCACCTGCTTTCCACTTTTGTCCTGAGTGTCAGTGTCTATTTCTATTATATATTTTCTGTAATCCTTTTTGTTCGTGTCTGGCAATTAAGGCGACCCCGCTTACACCGACACCGACGACGCCGACACCCTTCCCGACTTTTTGACATGCCCTCACGCCAGGATCTTCCACGCCTAGTGTTCATTTTATTCTTGTTTTTACTTGAAGATAATAATATTGACTAATATTGACCAACATAGATTACACATTCAAACACTGTCACTCACCAATCCGTTTTATCTGTGTTATTTGATAATGACCGCCATTTTTTTTTCATTGTTCATTTATAACAACAAAGAACCAAATTTTACAACAAGAACATCATTTTCTGACTCTTAACTCCAACATTTAAGTCTAAGATAAATTTTAGCTAATTTAATGCATTTGGAGGGTTTTAAATCCAAGTCAGATTTTACTCGACAAATTGTAAGTTGTTATCACAAATAAATCACCTTTTCCCATATTATTATTTATTTATTAATTATGATTAATTTACTTTCTGTGTTTGTCTTATGCAAGTTTGAAGAAGCAAGGCCAGCCTTGTTTAGATATTAAAACTAACATGTTTGTATTTGTTTTGTTTTCTTCATAAACCATACGGAGCTTCTAGAAGAGGTTGACGAAAGACGAAAGACTGTATCCAGAGAGAAAGTCAGATAGGGTTGGTAGTATTGTTCTTACAGTAGAAGTTCTTAATTTGAGCTAATTGGTTATGTTACTTGTTTTGTTCATCTTGTTTTTATTTGCATGTGAGAGTTGTGTTGTTGCTTTATGTTAATTTGTTATGTTTAAGTTTGTTGTCAGCCTACGTACGTTTAATGTATTTAAATTTCTATCGTGATATTTTAATGTTTCAGAAGTAAGGGCATAGGTATGTCAGGACTAAGGTAAGATGGTTGATTAAATCAAAAAAAATCTTTTGTATTTGTTTCATTCATGCCTGTTGCTTACGCGCCTTTTCCATTTTATTTATCATCCGGAGTGTCTGGACGAGGTTGCTGAAATATGTACAGTCTCCAAGCTCCTGAAAGAAGGTTTAAAAAGGTTTGTAAAAGTTTGCTGGGTTGCTGTTGTTTCTGTTGTTGTAAGTTTATTTTTTGAATTTTTAGTTTTTGTTACGTTTATCTAGTTTTTGTTTGCCTGTGATAAATGGTTTTGATTGTTGTTTATTTGTCATGATTTATTTACTTTGTTTTTGTGTAATTGTTTTAGGAAAGATTGCAGAAGCAAGGTAAGCTATTTTTAGGACATTAAAACTAACATGTTTTTTTCATAAACAAACCGGAACATCTGAAAGAGGCTGACAAAAGAAGAAAGACAGTCTCCAGAGAGAAGGTTAGCTAAGGTTGGTAGTGTTGTTGTTACAGTAGTTGTTGTTTTGAGCTAAATTGTTATGTTTCTTTTTTTTTAATATTGTTTTGGTTTGCATTTGAGTTGTGTTGTTGCTCGATGTTAATTAGTTTTATTATAGTTTGTTTTCTGCTAACTATATTTCTATTATGGTAGTTTATTGTTTCAGAAGTGAGGGGACAGGTAAAATCAAGTTTATGGTTAGATAGTTGATTTAGGTCAAGTTAGGTTTAATGATAGATGGTAGTTTAAACTTTGAAGTTATTATGTATTTTATCAATTTGTGATTGTTGCCTTTTTCTTTTCCCAGTTTAAGTTAAATGTTTTCACTATTGACATCAGTTATCTACTTCATGACGTAATTGTGCGTGAAACTTATCAAAAGAATGACGGTTCTAAGGGTTGTCTGTTTAAGCAAATACTTTGAACATTGGGTTTTGGGTGTCAAGGGTTATCTTTCTTTTGTAAAACGTATTTTAAGCTCCTTACTATTCCACCTCATTGCAGCTTAACCATCAAATCAAAAAACTTGTAAAATCCAAACGTTTCTCAAATTGTTACTCTTTATTGCGCATGAAAATTTGGCAAACAATTATTTCTGTGATCTTGAATGATACTAAGATATAAAGGAGGTAAATGTAGCATTTAAATTAACAAGTATAAAAATTTTATCTTACAAAATCTATGCAAACAGATTGTTTCTATGACAGTTAAATTCCAATCAGTTAGAAAAGTTAAACTTTTACAAAACACGTCTTCAGATAAACCCATGCCTTGATTTATTCTACAGTTTAACTCTAACCAAATGGTTCAGGCTGACGATTCTTCGAAATGTTTGTACTGATAAATAAGTGTCTCAATTTATTTGACATGTTCGCTTTAATTTGGTTAACCAGCATTACGATTCAACGATTATTGGCTGCTGATAAGCAAGTCTCTCGATATCTTAAACAGGTTACCATTCTGGAGGTTCTGGTAACCATAGAAACAAGAGCATTGCTGGGCGGAGCATTATATACCCGAAGGGTGATTTTTCTAAGTATGATGCATTTGTGGCTTTCGAATCAAATAATTTGATTAAAATTTTCATTTTGTTTTTGTAATTTATTTATAATATTTTTTTTACATTTTATGATTTTAATTTTAGAGTTTTATAGATCTTTATCATATCTGAATTTTAGGTTTTATGATTTTTATAAATGTCAGTCTTTCAGAAGTTATGGTGTCCATGCTGTGATGCATGTTTATCAAGTTGTAGTGCAGAAATATTGATTGTGAAGTCGATTGTCACCTTGACTTTTATGTACCATCCCCGTACAGTATAGGGGTCATGTAATCAGTGATGGCAATCATCCTAAAAAGTTTGAAGTCTGTATGGGAAATAGTGGCAAAATAATACAGCAAAAATGTTTTTCAGTGTTAAGATCATTGTGACCTTGACATCTGACCTACTGATCCTTAAATGTCCGGGTGTAATTTTCTCAATTTAATCAATCACGGAAAGTTTGAAGTCTGTACTACAATTAGTTGTGAAGTTACTGAGCAGAAATGGTCTTCTATGTGAGCTTGACCTCGGACCTACTGACCCTAAAATCTATGGGGCTTGTTTCCTGAATGTAAGCAATAATAATAAGAACTTTGAAGTGTCTATTAGAAATGGTTATAAAGTTTTACAGCAGAAAATGTTTTCAGTGTTTAGGTCACTGTGGGCTTTACCTCTGACCTACTGATCTCAAAATCGACAGGGGTCATCACTCAATGCGTGCAGCAATTATAAGAATTTTGAAATCTATATTACAAATGGTCTAGTTACAGAGTGTCAATGATTCTGAACATTTAGGTCACTGTGACCTTTACCTTTGACATACTGTCCCAAAAATGTATAGGGATCATCCACTCAATATGTGCAATTATGATATAAAGTTTGAAGTCTCTATTACAAATGATTGTCAAGTTACATGGCGGAAATAGTTGTCAATATTAAGGTCACTATCACCTTGACCTTTGAGCTACTGACCCCAAAATCAGTAGAGGTCATGTGAGCAATCATTATATCAAGTTAAAAAACTGTAGGCCAAACACTACTCAAGTTATCCTCCGGAAACCAAATTGCTAACGGACGGACGGACTCCCAGGACCATAACATTTTTTCGGGTAAAAGAATCTTAACAGGACCATGCACCATGCAAGAGACGCCTTAATCAATAGGCCACACAGATGTTGACGTGTCTCAAAATGTGGAGTACATGTTTATGACTATCAGTTAAAAGCACATGATCATATTTTTATTAGCTCAACTTTACTTCCTTCCTTATATTGAAACAATCGAAACAGTTAAACACTGAAAAAATGAATTTTCCATACATGATTGATATCGTAGAATGAAGACGCATTTACATGTCAGATGGGAAAAACTTGCAGGGGACTTCTTAACAAAGATATTAAATGTAAAGATATATGAAAGTAAATAAAAGTGAGTAGATTGTTTTGTTATTAAAGAAAGTTTTTTCATATTACATAATTTCTCAATGATTTATGGTCATTGGTTCGAGCCCCGTTACTGACCATTACCATTTAAGTGCAGAAGTCTAGAACTGGACGTAAGAAGGAAATGTGGTTAGGTGTACTGCCAGTGATTATTTTTGCTACTGTATCAGACATTGTATTGTGATCTTGTCTGTGTATAGCTTCAGCAATATATTTTTGCAAAATAAAATATTTTGTGCAAACATCTTCAATAACTTGAGTGAAGAAATTTCAAAAGCTTTAATAAGAGACATAAAAAGTAAACTTTAGATTTTTCTTGAAGGTTAGATAGGCGATAAGTGAAACAGGCAGAAATATTAACATTGAACTTTATCTGGTATACATAGTAAACATCAAAACGCATAAAAAATATATGACCTTCTTTATCAGATTCACTCTCAAGCAACTAGGCAACCGCATGCGCTTTCTAAGTTACATGTAACCTCACAAAACCCGTTCTTGAGAACGTATGTGTGTCTATCGGTCTGTCTGTTGTCTGTCAGTCCTGACTTTAACTTGATCACCGTTAAGCCTATCAATCAAAATCGTATACTACTCTTGGTTACCATTCCGCTTGCCATTTAATCAACCATTCAGTCGAATAACAAGCTTGCTATCCTTTATGCTTCTCATTCATTTGACTATTCGAAAGGGTTGAAAATTCAGCATGGCATACGACTTTCAATGACTTTCAAAATGTTGTTCGTATGTTTGCTCGGACGTACTGACGAATGAACGGCACCAACACTATAATCCTCTTCGTCAGCGTGGGGAATAAAATCAATTTGCCAAATGACTCACATCCGAGTACTTTGTTTTCTTATGACTTCTCTTTTATCATCAGTTTGATCAAAGTGAAGTTTAGCTGTATTTGACTTTGCATATGTTTTTTTTTTGTCAATTTATCGCGAAATCAAACACGAATAGAGCTACCCCGGGAATTTTATTTCGACTTGAGCTCTGTAAGATGTTACAATGTACCCTTCCTTGAGGTGTTGGAGTTATGCTCCCGACAAAGTGACATGGACTTACGGAAAGACGAATAGGCGGAAACCTTTGCCATATGCCCTCTACCTTTTGGCGAGGGATAATGAGATATTTTTCTCTGTGAAAATACATACATTGTCCATTTTATATTTAAATATTTCTGATTCACACATTAAGATTTTGTCACTGATATCATCTTTTCTGAACTCTTATTAAATTTTCGAGCAAAAGTAGCGTAACCGGTACAAAAATGCTGAAAAATATGATTGAATTATTTGCAAGTTTGATTTAAAGTTGTGATGATACGTACAACTATTACTTAGATAATGGATATTGTCTTCAGTTTCACTTTTTACTGTCAGACGGTGTTATTTTTATTGCTTCCATTAGTAATAACAAAGAGCAGTTATTATAAATATCTAGCAAGCCACTACAATACGTTCTGAAAAATCTACATGGTGATTGTTCATTTATTTCATAGATTGTCTTTCATCTTGACATTAGCAAAGAGTTTTCAAGTTGAGATTTTTTTTCCGAAACGCATTTGTCGTACCTTAAGTTTTTTATTACAGAAACCATACTTACGTTTTGCCTTTTCTCTCACAAACATCATACCTACATAGAAGGTTCCACCCAGCTTTAAGGACCTCTGGGTTTAGTCTTGACCAGTATTCAATGTCTTCAAAATTATATAAAATAGATACAGAATTTACGAAAGACTTTCCAATCAGTTAATCATAAAAGTGACAGAGAAACATTGTCTCACACTCCTTCCTTGGCATCAGTTTTAACACATGGTTTATTTTTTGGTCAAAGTTTCTGATAAGCATCATCTTGTAAGAAAGGTTGTTTTGAAAAACAAGAATTGTCACTGAAAGATTATTATGGCTCCCCCCAAGTGGTGCTTTGATCTTTCAGATTTGTGTTAGAGAAGATAAATTGTAGATCCTTCAAAAAAGTGTTTTCTTGACAATTTGACCTCAACGTCAAGATCATTTGGGGTCAAGGTTAAAACAATTGCGATTTAGAAGAGAAATTCGATTTTTTTGTGTGAAAATAAACTATATCTGTTGATTAAAAAAAGAAGTGTTTTATGTTTACAATTTAACCTAAAGATCAAGGTCTTTTAGAGACCAAGGTTAATTAGGAAGACCTCTCATAAAGGGTTGTATTGTGTGAATATGAACTTATTCTGTTGAGATATAAGTGAGTAATGGCCAATATCATGCATTTTTGAAAATTGGACAATCTAGATCAAGGTCATTTAGAGATCAATGCCATATTTATAAAGATAATTATGTCAGTGGTAACGTTTTGTCAAAAGAGGTGATGCGTTTAAGTATGAAGCAAATCTATGTACAAATAAGGAACTTACGGGTAATGTTAAAGTTTATGGATGTAATGAAAGGCTGACGGACTGACAGGTAAAACATATACTTACATGCATTCCCTCTGGGGCACACTAAGAGAACCCAGAAAATTCTGTTACATGAAAATTACATATAACAGGTAGAATACCTCATTTTGTTCACCGTACTTTAGAATCATTACATAAATAATAATGAAAAATAATTGTGGTAGTTTGGTTGAAAGCTTGAAACTTCATTGTCCTGTTTTGATTTTCCGTTCCAAAATATTTTAGCGGAAAAATAAAGAATTCAAATTCTCGTTCAGTCTTGAATATTTTAGACTGTTTTATTGAGTTTTGTTTCATTAATATATCACTGATACTTAATACTACTTCTTATATAATACCTTAGCACGGTTTATATTCTTCAGAAGGTGTACTTAAAAATTTTGAACTATCCATCAGTCAGTCAGTCCGTCGGAAAACTCTTATTATTGGTCATAACTTCCTTATTAATAAGTGGATTTACTTCATACCTCGACGAAACACTCTTTTGGACAAGACCTTCCCGCTGACCTATATCTATTTGACCCTAACCCCTGAAAAATCTTCACTTTGAAGATCCAATTGTCCAAAACTTGAACATTTGCCATAACTTCCTTATAAGTGGATTTACTTCATACATGGACACAACACTCCTTTGGACAAGACCTTCCCAATGATTTATATTTATTTGACTCTATCCCCAAAATGATCTTCAGTTGAAGATCCAGTTGCCCAAAAACTTGAACGTTACCCCTAACTTCCTTATTAGTAAGCGGATTTACTTCATACTTGTACACAACACTCCTTTGGATAAGACCTTCCCATAATTTACTTTTAATTGACCCTAGCCTCAGAAAGATCTTAATTTTGGAAATCCAAAAACTTGAACATTGGCCATTACATCGTTATTTTAGTAAGTGGATATACTTCTTACTTGGACACAAAACCCCTTTGGACAAAAACTTCCTATTGACCTGTATTTATTTGACCTTTTCCTTTGAATGACTGGTGCTCAGGTCAAAGCACCACCTCAGGGGCTTGTCATCTTACAGCGACAGTTTTTGTTTTCTTCTCTATATAGAAAAATTTAAAAGCGTACAAATAACAGGCTTAACTGTAAAGATGATTAAATTGATTAAACGTATTTATGTAAGAACAGAAAGACGCCAAGTCAAGGAGATAAAAAATTAAAAAACTTTATTGAATTTCAGATGTTTCAAGTACCAGAATATTATCATCTTTTTTCCCTGAGACTGTCCGAAGTAACAGACGAAATTGGAATAAATGAGAAAACTGTTTTTGCAAGAAGGCATACTTTTCTGCTTCAAGAGTCTGTGAATAACATTAACAAAAGACTTCAGGATAACAACTCTTCTACGTATATATTTGGTAGCCAGTCTGAAGGCTCGACTACAGTTGGACTACAATCAGACATTGACTTTCTTACATCAGTAAATAATATAAATATAATACAGGACTGTAATGAATGGAAACCAGACGTTATAAATTATTTGATGATTCAGGATGACACGACACCACCTGGTTATTGTTTTCTACAAGTTCTAAGACAAGATGCTTCTCTTCCTCTTCCTTACATTGGATTACTTCCTGAAGAACATGCTTTAGATACAAGGGGGAGGATTATATTAAAGAACACTTCAATGCATAGACCGATATTCAATATAAATTCAGCTCACGGACCGCAAATAGAATGCCAGTCTGGTTATAACAATGATTGTCTGACGCAAACAATTCAGTTCGATTTACCCACTGAAGGTACTAGAAATGGTCCATCATTCAGAACATGTACAGAAGGGTTTGTTGATAAGGATAATGTGACCGCTTATCAATGTAGGACATGGCCTATGCAAGCAATGTTCTGGATACAGCAACGAACTATTGGGGGATGGCCTTCGGAATACATGAAAATGTATGCTATCAGTACTGGATGTTTTGTTGTACCTGTTGGCAGTAGATACTGTCACAATGAAGAGTTTCAATGGAGAATTTCTACCTCTTTCGCAGAGAGATGTCTTATGTTTAATCTTAATATGACGCAATTAAGGACTTTCATTTTAATGAAAATGATTCTTAAACAATACATTAACCCATACTTTGAAAATACGCTTACAAGTTTTATGTGTAAAACAGCTTTATTTTATTGTATCCGTAGCACACCTTTGAGCCTATGGCGAGAAAATATGCTTCTGTTATGTTTAAGAACTTGTATGATGTATCTTTATAACTTTGTATCGTGCAGAAATTGTCCACACTTTATGATACCAGAAAACAACCTTATGAGAGGGAAAGTTTCACGCAGAGTCAAACATCAGTTACTAAACACATTGTTGGCTCTAATACATAGCAATGGTCAGTTATTGCTAGGGATTGACATTGATAACCTTGGAACAAGGCTTCAAAGTAAGTTTAATGTTTTACAGGGCATCCGTCAGCCGTTACTTATTGTTGATTGTTACAACAGTTCGGGTTATTATATTATAACTGTTGCAAATTCCATCAGTTATGCATTGCACTTTCTTTTAACCGATATAGTAAATGACAGTAGTCATGAAGCTGAACAAAAACTGTTTCAATACATCCGTCATTTGTCAGATACTTATAATAGCAGTTCCCGTTTTGAAAAGAAAAGCTGCAGTCTTCTCTTACCATTTCTCTGTACAACACTTGGGTCAGTGTTAGCTTCCAGTAGTATAGGAGCATATTACAACGTATCTCAATATGCTTTACAATGGTTCTCTCTGGGGTTAAGGTCTGATGCAGCATCAAGCAGACTAAAGCTTGCGTCTGTCCTCTACTGCTCCGGTGAGTTTCAAAGGGCAAAGAACATTCTAGCAGATGTTGAACAAAGTTATGACGTCAGTGTAGTTGAACCATTATGCAAGTGTTTCAACGAGCCTAAATCATACTTTAAAACCAATTTTCACATACAGTCTAATATTTTCGCCAGACAGGATGAAGCTGTGAAACATTTAACTGCTTTTTGTGTCAAATTCTTGCCTTGTGAACGAAACTGTATTCCTGCAGAATTGCAATATGAATTGACAAGATCTGATTTAGAAGACTTACCACATCGAGGTCGTAACGACAGTTGGATGGAGATGGCAGTGGTAGATTCCCTACCCTATTTACACTTTCTCCTGTACAAGACATACGGCCAACTTAGGAGACCGGAGAAACAACAGGAAGCTCTTGTAAAACTTGCCAGGTGTATTGAATACGAAGTAAACCTAGCACATCGGGAAACTGCCTTGAACTTACTAGGACAGTGTTATGAAGAAAACAGCCAGCTAGAATTTGCTAGGACATGCTATGCACAGTCGCTGAATGTGAGAGAAAGACACAATGCTGCAAGACGGCATTTATCTCGAGTATTATCTAGTGATAGATAAAACTGAAAGACTGCATTTTGCATTCACGGACTTAACAAAATTAACACAGAGCAAATAATAATGTTCATACCTCACTTCATTCAAGAAAAAACATTATGAATTTCATCTTGATAGCTTTCTATTTTCTATCAATTACTTCATTTTACACGACAGCTTTTGTTTTTCCTTTATTTTCATTACAGATACCCAGACATACATAATTGTATGCTCACACACAAACAGAACGACATTTTCAAGTGGCACTGTGATCCTGGTAAAAAATATTAAACTCCTACATTTTGGACAGTTGCAAGTTAAATAATAAATAAGCATAAAGAAACTCATACGACTAAGCTTCTTCTGGGATTTGAAGTTATTCCAGACTCTTGAAATAAAAAAAAGAAATCTCACAAAATAATTCTTTGTAACAAGGGCATAGTTTTATGTGTAAAGGACAGCGACTTTGGTTCATTCATCTGACAAATTCCTGATTACTTATTATGAAAAGCCACGACTGTCTGAAATCGTTGTGTTGTAATTAATTCAACCATTCTTAATGAATTAATTCATTTCGACAATATATTAACTGAAAACATGTTTATATTAAACAAAAAATCATAAGAGTTATTAACATTTACAATATTTTGAACCAAATTTTCTTGATGAGAAAACTTACTTCTATTTAGATATTACATTAGTGTGTTTGTATTAATGGAAACATAAATTTGAACATGGTTTTTTTTATATATATATATTTCGCTTTAATTGTATTAAACCAGCTGTTGTTTTTAATCTTACACGCTACTACATTATTTCGTTTTTGAAATGCAAAGATTGAAAAAGCGCTTGACTAAAAACCAACTGTCAACGTATGGATTCATATTCTAACCATTTGACACGGAAATATCCATAAGTGAAACTATTTATATATATATATACTATTTGTCCTTATATGGAACCGAAGTATCAATTTATAGGTTTATTTTGACATTATATGAAATCTTGTCGTCAATAATTAGATTGAATCAAAACACCCTTATTCATTTTCCTTTTTTTGAAAAGAGCTGATATAAAATCAAATATCAATATATGGATTCATATGCTAGATATATGATATAAAAATGTCCATATCTGAAACTTTTTGTCCACGGAACTGAGTAGCAAATATCTCTATGTGAAATTAAGTGTCCTTTTATGGAACCGAGGAGTATTATACAAGTTTATTTTGAACTGTAATGAGCTTAACGAGCCAAGTATGGAGTCAACTGTCCTTATATAAAACTGATTTAAGAATATCTTATAGCAGTTTGGACATATAAGATAAGATTCTATCAAGATATTGAAGCAAATAAGCAGTAATCCAGAAAGAAAGTATCAATAAACAAATACATTTGGCAACGCCGACTTAATGTCAGGAAAGTTGGTTCCATACTTGATTCGTTTGTTTCCACACAGTAAAGTCTTTTTCATATATATATATATATTGTAAAAAATTAATTTATCATTGACAATTCGGTTCCATTTACAAACAGATGAATTCACACATATCTCATTTGGTTTCATATTATTCTGCATTCGTGCCATATCTTGTAAAAAAGTGATCGATATCTTATTTTGAAAACATGTTATTTCTTGGATGTTAATTTTTTTCAGCCGTACGGTTTTTATATAAATAAAGTAACAACACAGTTACAGGTGTTTTCATTAAATTGGAGTTTTTCCTGTCAAACTGTTTCTAAGGTATCCTTAGAAATGTTTGTAACAAAGCCCTTTAATTTTGCATTCTTTTAACTGGAAAGAAAAGTATGCATTTTAGTTTGATAGTCCCGTCTCCTCCAAAAAATAAAATCTCGTGACATTAAATGTGATCGCAATGCTAATAAAGGAGATGACTCAATTATTAAGAATATAGTTTTATACCCATTACACTGCCATCCAAAAGTTCCTTCACACCCTACTTTTTCTGTGAAGCGCAAAAGATTTTAAAAGAAAAAGGGTTCAAAACAACAAACTAATGCATAAATTATTTTTTATACTTTTAACAGATAAAACATGTAAGTACGCCATAATTTAGCATTCCAGAATGTCACTAGTTGCACAATGAACCACAGAATGAAATGGTCACAATAAAGCACAATTATTGTCAACGAATGTCATTGATAACCGCAATGTCAGATCAATACTTTGTGTACCCTCCGTTTGCTTAAATGACAGCCTGCATGCGCCGAGGTATACTCCTCACTAATTCTTCACACCTTTTAAGTGGTAAAGCCTCCCAACATTGCCTCACATTGACCTCAAGCTCGGCAGCATTTCCATTTTTTAATGTTCGCAGTCCTTTCTTACCATCCCACCACAGATTCTCAATCGGATTGAGGTCTGGTGACTGAGGGGTCCATACAAACGACCCAATGCCATGCTCCTGTTTCCAGTCATTTACAATTTTTGCCCTATGGCATGGGGCACCATCATCTTGTAGCCAGAAATAGTAACCATATCCAAGGTAATGGACTGACGGCACAGCACTGTTGTTAAGGATATTGATGTAGTATTCTCTGTTCATGTTCCTGTGTACTCTAGTTAATAGTCCTGTTCCAAGATACGACATGGCGCCCCACATCATGATTCCTCCCCAATCAAAATTTACTGTCGGCACTACACAATCAGTTCTAAACTCTTCAGCTGGTTGCCTTCCAACAAAAGTTGGCCCATTACTTTGAAACATTGTGAAACGACTTTCATCTGTCCAACGAACAGTTAACCAATCCATCCAGCTCCAGTCCAAGTGTTCTTTAGCAAATGCAAGGCGTAGGCGACGTAAAGTTCTAAGAAAAAAAAAATGTTACCAATGTGAGCTATAAAAAAAGGAAATATACACAGCAAAAATAGAAACGTCCCTCCATATTTCAGGAAAGACTTATCATAAACCAAAATGGTTACTTCTATGAATCAAAATAGAAAAACAAGTTCATTCATTCATCATCAGCAAAACTAATTAATTGCATCTGGCTATCTTGTTAACTGTTTGAGAGATAACCGATCAAGAGAGGTAGGGGTCAAAATCAAAAATCACAAAAAATAAGAAAGGTGAAATTGAATGTATAGAGATGGAATTTTAATAAGAAACGTGGCACATCCAGTAGATCCTGTTAGTACCGAGTGTGGCCACCATTTGCATGAATGCATGCAATGATCCTAGGCCGCATCGACGTAACCAAACGCAATACCAGTGCGCAGGGAAAAATCCCTCATTCTTGTTGTAACGCCCGTGTAAGATCGCGATCATTGCCAGTCTATTGGTTAGCTCGTGCTTTGCGGCCAAGTTGATCCCATATGTTCTCAATTGGGTTGAAATCCGGGGAAACCACGGGCCCTGGCATGACGTTGACATTGTTTTGCTGCAAGAATTAAGTGGTGACCCTGGCTACATGAGGGCGGGCATTGTCCTGCATCAATGTAACACCAGGACCATGCTAACGAATAAATGGTAAGGCATATACATTTACCGCGTCTGCAACATAAAGTTGTGCATTAATGTTGCCCTGTACAACAACCAAATCTGTCTTTCGGTTTCCCATGATCCCTACTCAGAACATTACGCTCCCTCACCCAAACCTGTTCTTCTCAACAAAGCAACAATCGGCGAATCTTTCATTTTTACGCCTGTATACCCGTAATCTTCCGTCAGCATTACAAAATGTGTACCGAGATCCATCGGGGAACAAAACTATGTTCCAGTCAGCCCTTCTCCAGTTCAGATGACGTCGCGCCTATAACAGCTTGGCAGCACGGTGACGTTGGGTCATTATCTGACCAGTGTAAGGGCGGCGTGCCCTGATTAGTTGTACGTTTCGACGCAACCGATTGCGAATGGTCTGCCCTGAGTCACCGTATTGCCTAGCAGTGACTGTGGCTGACAATTGACGTTGACGTAGGTGCGTCAACGTAATGAAATGATCGTCTCTAGCCGTCGTTACACAAGGCGTACCAGGTCGCTACCGATCGTGAACAGCCCCAGTCTGCTGATACCGGGCTGCTAGACGGTCAATCGTCTTCCGACAGCATCCGAACCGACGCGCTACTACCATGGCGAACATCCCACCAGCAAGCATCCCAATTGCATTATTTCGCCCGTTTTTTTGAAAGCCGTGGCATATCAAAAACAGTAAAAAAAAATTAAAAAAGGATTAATTTTCAGCATAGCCCCTATCGCATGAACGGTACATCATGAACTGAATCAACATATGGATGACATGTATAGCATGCATGTGCGAAACGTGCAAATGACCGTTCCGGTTACTGGCCGATATGTAAACCGTGAGTATCGGATAAACTGTACACGATTTAATTCTGTACATTGGTAAGGTTTAAAATACATGTTCATTGTACAGGTAGTAACTACACAAAGCTTCACCGGCTATGAAACAGTGACGTTTCTAGTTTTGCTGAGTATATTACTTTACTAATGGGAAGGCAGAAATTGAGCATAGACTCTTACCTTGAACATCCAACTTCTCTGCCAATATTGGAAATGTTCATGCCATGGTCGTAGCACTTTGCAGGTAATCCTTTGTTCTTGAGTGAGAGGACCGATCTTAGAAACACCACTGCAAGTGTCTATTGGTGTATATATTTGAACACTTGAAGTCAGCATTGTTTGTAACCATTCTTTTAAAAAAATGGCTGTGTTCTTTTTATGAAACACTGTGTTACATTCTTCAAGTGTAAACAAATGAAGCATAACAAAATAACACAATTTTCAACAACTTTGATAGAGACAGACCTAATACCATGATAAAGGGAGTTAATACACTTCAAACGATTTCTCACCAAGGTTGCAAGGTTTTAATTGAGTAAACCTTGTATAAAAAGGGAATACTCCGCCTTTTGTGAAAAAATATAACCAGATTAAAGGTGTGAAGGAATTTTTGGAGGGCAGTGTATAGTGAAAACAATTAAACAGAGTATACATTATTCATACAGGAGTATCTACCGCTTCCGTTTATAATTTTGTTAAACAATGGAACTTACGTAATGACATGAATAGAGGAAAATAATTTTGTCCTTGTCTGTGACCTCGCAAGAGTCCCAATGGTTCTGTTTATGATTTTTATACACACAATCAACAACAATTCATTGTGATATTAATCTTTATCATGTACAGCTATAAAGAACACAAGAGTGCAGATAACGTTGTTTTTTTTTAAAATTCATTTTTTCGAAGCAAATGTATTAACCCTCCCTGTCACTCGAAGTTTCACGGCCGCAACCTTCGATATCATGCTTTTTCAATCCCTACGCAACTGCTTAAAAAGAGGTTTGAGCTTTTTTTATCAAAAGAAATGTAAAAGCAAAATACTACTTTGGCTTGTCCCATTCATGCATTTATTTATTTATTTAAATAGATTTTTAGTTGTACAACTGCTGCAGAGGGGTTACCCTTTGAAAGTGAGCGGTTATGGATATTTGTTCCCTTACTTTTAATTTACTCTCGTTGAAAATTAAAAAAGGTTTGAAGACTTAATTTAATGGCTCATCACCAAATACAGTCGTTTTCCCTGAGCAGGTTTGGTCTAGACATTTGTGACTTGCTAGGGGGTTTTCGACGTATGTATATTGAGAAGTGAACAAAGTTTAAATAGCTGTTAAATCTTTAAATTTTACTAATTTGCATTTTCTTACAAATAAGTTAATGTTCCATTAAACAATGCTTAGAAAAGATGAGTTCTAACGTTTAATGTTTTCTGAACTTTGCGATTGGCGGCCGATTTCAGTATTGTTCTCTTTATTATCACATTTTATCTATTTTGTTCAGAATTTTGCATTTTCATTGGTGTGAAATTCAGTACCTCAGAAATGTGACGAGTAACAGATATACTATCGATATTTAAACGACAGAAAGAACAAAGGAGAACACGTTGCTTTTTTTCAATTTAAAACTGACTTACAAACAATATTAATACAGTCAGACTCAACTAGCAGCTGGCTGTTAGGTGCATTTGTAGCCTACATTATTTGAAAAGCGAAACTTAATTTCAGAACTCAGGTACTCAATGAAGCACAACGCGTACACCTTTCTATAAGATATCCGATGTAGTAATTATAAAATTAGAAGAATTCCATGTGGAAAGATTATTTTAGAAAGATGTTTGGAAATTTATGTAGGAAACATAAGGAGAAATAAAGCTTATACACCAGCATTTGAGTTACAAATAGTCATATGCAATACAAGTCTTAAGCAATACCATTCATATGCAATATCGAGCCTGTTCATAAAAGTTAAAAAGACTGTAAACTACCCTTGATGGATACACGTCTACGGTATAGTGTCATTTACCGATGACATCTGTCAACAGTTTATTTCGGCATCCTTTGTTATCCGCCGGTCATTGTGTAAGAACATCTGCTTTAGAATTTTAACCAATGAAGATTGGGGAGGTGTTTGGGGTCTTTCAGTTAATAATACATGTAATTTGAAAAGGTTTCATAAAAATTGTTGTTATTCCAAAAATACTTTTTTATCGCCGTTAAGGCTACACAACTTCCACTATCGGTGGTGATAAAAATACTGTCATTTTTGTGTCGCCTGCTACACAGTGACTGCTACATATAGGGATCACCTCTCCGTCGTCTGTCTGTCAGCCCATCTGTCCGTCCGTCACAAAACTTGCCCGGACTACTCCTTAAAAACTACTGTTGCGATTTCATTCAAACTTTACAGATGTGATCAGTACCAAATCCAGTTGTGCATATCGTCGTCACTTTCCAGTTCAGTAATTTTGTCAGATTTATTGCCCTTTAATGATTTTTACTTGTAAAGTTTGTCCAGACTACTTCTCTTTTACTACTAAACAATTTGAATAAAATGTTACAGTATTGATCGGTACCTCAAGTACTTGTCCAATTGAACGTACCCTTTTATCTGGTTAAATGATGTTTGGCTGTTATGGCCTTTGAATAAAAAAGGCGTTTTAACCCGTTTATGATTTTTGTGTCGCCTGCTATACAGTAGCTGCGACATGCTACAAAGTAGCCGCGATATATAGGGATTACTTCTCCGTCATCTGTCTGTCTGTCTGTCTGTCCGTCCGTCACATAACTTGTCCAGACTACTCCTCAAAAACTACTGGCGCAATTTCATCTAAACTTTACAGCAATGATCAGTACCGAGTCTAGTTGTGCATATCATCGGCATTTTCCAGTTCAATGCTTTTTGTGAGAGGCTGGCCCTTTAATGATTTTTTTATTCTTTAAAGTTTGTCCAGACTACTTTATCAGTCAACTTGAAATAGGGTTAAGCCACATTACACAACCACTGTGTATCAATGTCTTCACTGTTTATGCAAAGCCTAATACAAAGCTGAAAACCATTACAAAAGACATTAGTTCTGCACTGGAAGGTATTGCTTGGTTGGGCATCATGATGGGAGATTTCAACTGTGAAGGACAGAAGAAACAGCAGTTAGAAACACACATGGAAACATATGGGCTGTAGCAAACAATTCATATGCCTACAACTAACAACACTACCTTGGATCTGGTATTCGCTAATATACAAAAAGTCAGTTTCCGTTTAATTGAAACATACTTCAGCTACCACAAAACTGTGTTTCTAACTGTGCCCACGCATGGAACATAATGGCATCCTCCAAAAGTACAATGTTCAGCAACATCAGTTGGGTAATTCTAACTTTCTCCACATTACAGAAAACACTCAAACATCCTTACAGTCAAATTACATTTCCCACAAACTGTCCGACCAGCCCTCAATACAACTGCTTAATTGGCTATCAACAGGCGACACATGTAATCACTGAACGCTTTTGGTATGCCCCCAGCGAAGATGAGGGACATATTGTTTTGCAGATGTCGGTCGTCGATCGGTCAGAAGACACTTCGTTTCCGATCAATATCTAGAGAATCCTCAGATCCTTCCTTAAACTTGGTATGTAGCTTTGACATGAACAGTAAATGACCTCTATAGTTTTCAGGTCATTAGCTCAAAGTACAAGGTCACAGCGACCTTGAAGAGCAAAGGGGTTTCCGATCAATATCTATAGAACGCTTGAGCCCAGCTTCCTCAAACTTATTATGCAGGTTGGACATGTCCAGTGAACGATCCATATAGTATTTTAACTCATAAGGTCAAAGGCCAAGGTAACAGTGACCTTGCAAAGGAAAGCGGTTTCAACTGTTTTAACTATAGAACGATTAGGTTAATGTTCCTCAAACTTACTTAGTAGGTTGGACATGACCAGTAAATGACCTCTATAGTTTTTCGGGTCATTAGGTCAAAGGCCAAGGTCACACTGACCTTAAAAAGAAAAACGGTTTCCGATCAATAACTATAGAACGCTTAGGTCAAGGTTCCTTGCGATAGAGAGCAATTATTTCTATATGGCGAAATGGAAGAAAAATCATTTGGTTATATTGAAACGTGTTCTTAGCGTCGTTTTGTAACACATCTTTGACGATAAAGATATTTTGTAACGATATGTGTTACACAGTTTAAAGTATTTATGTGAAGACTGGAATTACCACCAGAACCAGTATTTTTTCGTTCCTATTAATGTGTATATTTAAACTTCACAACTATAACTATATAAACCGAGTGGTAATGCGAACCACATGCTAGAAAACATTTAGCTAAATAAACCATTTGTAGTGTATTTGACTGACAATTGTGAGCATATGAAACATTATAACATCTTTCTTTAACTAAACTTCACTACTTCAAAACATTACTTAGAGAGGAAAAAGGAAATTAAAAGAAAAGAAATTCTAAAATTGGTGAGTAATCGTGTTTTTTAAAGATTTTTTTTCTGCATATATAATAAACACATTATTTCCAAGTGTTAATTGAAAAACGAGATACCATTTAGTAATTTGTATTTTTTTTTTTACAAAAACGCATTCTTACTCGCATAGAGTAAATAGGCAGTGAGAACCAAATTGAGACGAAGACATCGTTACATATGCGCAGAAAATAATCTTTTCTGATTTTAGAAGGAAAATACAGATATTATATAGACAATATGTTGAAAATGTTTTTGTAGAGAAAGACGCCTTATTCTTTTATGCGACTTAGGCCCCCACTTCTGCAACACATTTGGCGCGAAAACTGGAGCAGTTTTAGGTTTGAATATATTTCTTCTATTACATGTATATTTTTTCTTTCTTTATTTAGAAAAAAAACTGTTAATTTATTGAGTTCCTTCACTTAGTAAAACACCTTTGTCACATACAAAATAATCATATTAATTTACACGATGTATTAAAAATGTCCAGGAAATTTGAATATATGTAAGAATATTTTAATTCGTTTGATATATCTTTATTCCGTTTATATTTTTTATTACTTATCTGGATTTGTGCGTGCAAAGTCTTTGTTAAGTTTTAGTAAGTAATAGATCAAGATGTTCTACGGTAGCACGACACTGATGTCATTTTCACATTATGCAAATTGGTCATTTGTGTTTACTCATCAGGCTGGCGAAAAAAACAATATTATGACTGCTGTGAACTGTCTGTCATAGACAGTATTTATAACTGAACTTCTATATTCAGCATATTATTAATTATTTTTCTAAAATTGGATTTAATACAGTCGACTCCACTTATAACGAACTCGGTTATAACGAATTATCGGCTATAGCGAACTAATTCTGAAATCCCAGGCCGATTCCTTCTTTATTTTATGTTAAATCACATCGCTTATTACGTACTCGCTTATAACGAATTTTCGGCTATAGCGAACCATTTTTCAAGTCCCAAACGGAGAAAAACACGTTAATTTCCTCGGCTATAGCGAACCTTTTTTTCCAGTCCCAAATGGAGAAACAAAAACGTAAATTTCCTAGGTTGAAACGAACTGTCATAATTGAAAATCGGGATGCGCTCGATTCATGATCAGTACATAAATACCGCTATCCAATAATATTTAATCGAGTGATTGCACAGGTAAGTTATGCCTTCAGGGAATAAAGATTTTGGTAAAATGTTCTCACAAACTACATGTATTGCAATAATTGCTTCGCTAGTATTAAATGATTTTGTAAAATTACAGTGTAAAAATGGCAACGCCATCAAAAACTGGAAATAAACGAAAGGCGATTTCTCTGGACACTAAAATTGGAGTTCTTAACTTTTGTTTACAATAAATCAAATGCATGTGCATAATATAGTGAACAATAAATTGCCCCGCATAAAATTACCGCTGCCGTAAAATACCGATTGCACCAGTGACCGGTGACAGGTATGCTTTTTCACGGCAAATTTGTCCACCTAAACAAGTCCGCGAAAGTTGTTGCTACTTCGCTTTTAGCGAACTTCGGATATAACGAACGATATTTGAATGTCCCATTGAGTTCGTTATAAGCGGAGTCGACTGTATTGCTGTTTTCCAAGTTGAACTTTTATTTGACCAAACGAGACAAGAACCTAACCAAGACGAGAAATACAGGGTCAAAAGTTTAATTCTGGTCGCCAAAAGACAGATGCAATCTACACATTAAATCGTTAAAAATACTTTGCTTTATAAATCATCAACATATTTTGTTTTGTATCTTTATTTATATTGTATCTTTATTTATATGATAAAGTGACAGATGTTTTAGTAACAGAGACATATGATTTGAGATTGGTTTAACCTTTCGTTAAGAATTTGTCATAAACTGAGTAATTTCCTATTTCTTTTGTTATTTTTAAATGACGCTTGATTACCATAAAAAGAGCATCGTTAATAAAACGTTCATGTATCGGATGAATTTGAAAATATTGCCATATTATTTGGCACTGGCCCCACGTTATGTTTTCTTCCGATTAATAACTTCATATTTATTATTATTATATAATAAGAGAATTCAGAAAAAAAGTAGTAGACTGAATTTGAGTTGGGTTATATCATTAGTTAAAAACATCAAGAGTTTGATACATTACATTTTCTTGCCAGTATCAAATCACTCATTTAAAACATTTTGGTTAAAGACTTTCTTCCTTTCACATAAAATTCATAGGAAATAAAGCAGACAACTACACTCTAATAATTACCTTCACTTGAATATATCAGTTTACAGTTTTCTTACATGAACATACCTTGGTCCTGAACGTACGAACGAAAGTCTGTATTAATTTTATTGTTTGACAACGTTAAAAAAGACAAATACTGAAACAGAACCAAGTATAACCATTGAAAATTTATAACCACATGATGATGTTGTGTAGGTTATTTTGATTAGACTTAAATATTTTCTTCAGTTCGCAGTTCAGCTTCTATGTCACATACGTAACAACTGAAGCAGTACTTCATGTTCTTACTTTCTGATAAAAGTAGTACCAACTTTTATAAATAAAGCAAGTCATGCAAACAATGCGACATGAGTACAGTTCCTATTAGTTGGAATCACTATTAAAGAACTGCTGATAGGTAGTATGTGATTAAATGTACTTAGTTCAATGCTATTTTTTTAAAGAAAACAAGTCTACGTGCTTCGTGTTTTTCTCCTCAGCAAAGTAGGCTTGTTTGGGCCGAAAACATCATGCGAAACGCTCCTCAGTCAAAAACACCGCAACAAAAAGAGGATTAGTTCATTGGGAGTCCTTCAATATAGGGGTCAGTATGATAACATTTTGATTGGGGAGCATCATCAGAGACGGGATCAAAATACTTCCTTGCTTTTATATTAAGAAAAAGATCTTTTTAAATGTTTTACCCGGACATTTAACCGTATATAGTTTCAAAGAAATACGTTTGAAATGCTATAACAATAGATACGTAATAAATGCGTAAAACTTGGCTCCCCACATTAAACAGTTTGCTTTACTAGGTCTAAGAACTTTCTACTGCGAGTGTTCCCTGCCGTTTTTTAAGCGTTTGAAATATAATATGTCGGAATTGTCAAGACAGAAGTCATTTACCTATGACAGGATAAAGTACTTAAAAACTTAATTCATTCGAACTGTTTGCGTTTATTTTTCGAAGTTGTCGATCACCCATATATTCGACGTCACTGAAAAGTTTTGTATTGGTAAAATGTTCAAGATGCCATTCCTCCAAACAACACTCCTGATTTTTTTCTTGCTGATTGTATAGCAGTGGCACAGGATTCTTCTGTTCAAAGTTTTTTATCATTTTTATGCTAACAATATTTTATTTATATAAGAAGATAGACTGAGGTTGTCAAGGTCAGTGTGTAAGTGTTTCAGAACTGATATTTGATCGTTAAGCTTGCTCTCAAGAAAATTGTTTACAAAACCATTATTGATGAAAAAACAAATAAAACAAAATATCAATTTCTTAAGCACATTTTATTTACTTTGACATTGTTACTTCCTCAAATCAAGGAATGGAAGTGTAAGGTTTTATATTTTTCAATAAAGAATGTCAGTTTTTACCCGTCAATATTTTATTAATAATTTCATAAAGAACATCATATATCTGTATTTCTATATTCTGATTATTTTCTTTACTATGTATTTTAACTAACGATATAATCTCTATCCGCGGAATGGCAATTAAATATGTTAGTTCCTATGTAAATATCCTTCTGTTATGTTTAAGAACTTGTATGATGTATCTTTATAACTTTGTATCATGCAGAAATTGTCAACATTTCATGATATCAGAAAACAACCTACTGAGAGGGAAAGTTTCACGCAATGTCAAACATCAGTTACGAAACACATTGTTGCATCTAATACAGAAAATGGTCAGTTACTGCAAGGGATAGACATTGATAACCTCGGAACAAGGCTTCAAAGTAAGTTTAATGTTTTACCGGTCAACCATCAGTTTTGGCCGTAACCTACTGCTGAGTGTGACAGCACTTCGAGTTATTTAATTATAACTGTTGCAAATTCAATAAGTTATGCATTGTTTGTTCTTTTAAGAGACATATCTATTGACAGCGATCGTGAAGCTGAACAAAGACTGTTTCAATACATCCGTCATTTGTCAGTGACGTATAATGGCAGTTCCCGTTTTGAAAAGAAAAGCTGTAGTCTTCTGCTACCATTTCTCTGTACAACACTTGGGTCAGTGTTTTGCTTCCAGTAGCCTCGGAGCATGTAACAACGTATCGCAATATGCTTTTCAATGGTTTTCACTGGGGTTAAGGTCTGATGTAGCATCCAGCAAACTAAAGCTAGTGTCTTTTCTCTACTGCTCATGTGAGTTAGAAGGGGCAAAGAACATTCTGGCAGATGTTGAACAAGGTTATGACGTCAGTGTTGTTGAACCTGTATGCAAGTGTTTCAATGAGCCTAAATCATCCTTAAAAAACAATTTTCACATACAGTCTAATACTTTCGCCAGATAAGATGAAGCTGTGAGACATTTAACTGCTTTTTGTGTCAAATTCTTGCCTTGTGAACGAAACTGTATTCCTGCAGAATTGCAATATGAATTGACAAGCTCTGATTTAGAAGACTTACTACATCGAGGTCGTTACGACAGTTGGATGGAGATGGCAGTGGTAGATTCCCTACCCTATTTACACTTTCTCCTGTATAAGACATACAGTCATCTTGGGAGACAGGAAAAACAACAAGAAGCTCTTGTAAAACTTGCCAGGTGCATTGAATACAAAAAAACCTTGCACATCGGGAAAGTGCCCTGAATTTACTAGGACAGTGTTATGAAGAAAACATTCAACCAGAACTTGCTTTGACATGCTATGCACAGTTGCTGAATGTGCTAGAAAGACATAATGCTGCAAGACGTCATATAAATCGAGTATTATCTAATGATAGGTAAAACTGAAAGTCTGCTTTTTGCATCCACGGACAAAGCAAAATTAACATAGAGGAAACAATAATCCTCATACCTCACTTCCTTCAAGAAACACAGTATGAATTTTATATTGACCGCTTTCTTTTCTTTGTTAGTTACTTAAGTCAGTTACTTTGTCAGCCTTCGTTGACGCTTTCATTTTCATTACAGACACCCAGGCACACATATATACTCACACAGACAAACAGAAATAAGACGTTCATGCCGAGAACGACGTTTTTCTGTGGCTCTGTGATCCTGGTTGCTGTGAAAAATCTAAAAATCCTATATTATAGAAAGCTGCAAAATAAATTTGCGTAAAGAGACTCATACGACTAAGCTGGTATTCTAAGACATAAAGTATTTTCCAGACTTTTGAAGTGAAATAGAAGTGTTACAAAAAATATTATGGCATGGTTTTAAAGTACAACGACTTTTGTTCATTAATACGACAAATTCCTGATTATTAATTATGGAAAGCCATGACTGTCTTGAATCGTTATGTTGTAATTAATTCAACCATTCTTAGTTAATACATCGATTCACGTCGACGATAAATTTAACTGAAAACATGTTTATACTAAACCTGAAATTTATAAGAGTAAATCACCATTAAAATATTTTGAACCGAATTTTCGATGTGTGTAACCAATATGCTTTTATTTAGATTTTATCTTTGTGAGTTTGTACTAATGAAAACATAGAAGTGAACAACTTTGTTCACATTTGAATATATAAAACAAGCTGACGTTTTAAGTTCTCACACAAAATACTTTATAATTTCGCTTTTTGAAATGTAAATATTGTAAAAGCGCTTGTATAAAGTCAACTCTCAATTTATGGATTCATATTCTAAATATTTGACAAAGATATGTGAAACTAACAGTTCTTATATGGAACTGAAGCAGCAAAATACGGTTTCATTTTGACATTATATGAAACTATGTCGTCCATTTATTGATTCAGAATTATTATATTTCTTTAAATGTATGCATTGATAAAACACTCAATATTAAAAACCAACTGTCAATGTATGGATACATATGCTACATAAATGCCATAGAAATATCTATATTTGAAACTACATGTTATTGTCCTTATTTGGAACCGTTTCAATTTAGGTCTTTATTTTGACATTATAATAAACCATGTCGTCCATAATTATATTGAATCAATACAGCCACATTAATGTTCGATTTTTTGAAATGTATAAATTACAAAAGTGCTTACATAAAATCAAATATCAATATTATATCAGCATAGTGTTAATACCGGTAAGAAACAAAACCAGCAAAAGCTTGAAAAAAATAACAACAACAAAACAACAAACGTCTTTGACACGTCATGCAATGGTTGAATGAAACTGACAGATACCGCCCCGTATGTATGATCGAAGCAGGTGTACGTCATACTGACGTTGCTAGACAATTTGGTAAACTGAAATACTGAGGACGCCCTGACGAGACGGTACTAACAGTTTAGGACCATCAGAGGCCAGCCTCGGTCAGGACGTCCACGCGTAACGTCTATAACGTCAGGATACGTTCATCTCCGCGAATGACTCAGAACTGCTTCTTTGACGGTTAGAAGCATTCCTGGCGTTAGAAAAATTAGTCCCAAAAGGGTATGCAATAGATTACTTGAACGAGGCATACGTCCACAACATCTTGTCATACGACCTGTTCTCCAGCAACGTCATCGTGTAGCACTTTTTGCCTAGTGTAGACGACAAAAACACTTCACGCAGCAGGACAGGACACGTCTTCTTTTCTCGGATGTCAATGTTTCATCTCGACAGCAGCGACGGTCGTTCTAGAGTGTACCGTCGTGTTGGTAAACGTTTAATGACGGTTGTGTGATTAAACGACGTCCATTCAGCGGAGAAATTGTCATGGTGTAGAGTGGCATCTCATCCCATGGCAGAACAGCTCTTGAGGTTGTGAACGACACACTTACAGGCATCAGATACCGTAACGAAGTCATCCGGCCTCACGTCCTTCCATTTGTGCAGTAACGTAACGCCACACTGCAACAGGATAACGCTCGCCCGCAAGTCGTGCGGGTCGGCACCGACTACTTGATCTAGAACAATGTGAATGTGCTGCTCTGGCTTTCAATGTCACAAGCTATGTCGCTTATAGAACACGTGTGGGATGAGATTAGCGTCGCTTACGTCGCCTCCAAAATCAGCCGTTGATGTTACATAACCTGTCAAGTGCGCTTGTGAGAATATGGAATGGTATTGCCCAAGCATTTTTCAACACACAGTGAGGCGTTTTCAAGCATGCATCGATTCCAATGTTGGACATTTACAGTATTGATGAGTTGAACTTTGTTTAGAGAACGTCTGTGGAAACTGATCTCTACCCAAGACGCTGCTGATGCAATAACCATATCAATTGAGCTGGTGTTAAATAAAAGTCAGATAATACCCTGTTGATTTTTTTTGGCGATTTCTTTTATGCCTCCTAAGTTATAGCATATTATACCCATGCACAGTTTCTTTTTTCCGCTATTATATAAAACCGATTAAACAAAATATGATAAGAATCTATCAACATATTAAAGCAAATAAACAATAATCCAGATAGAAAGTATCAATAAATTCGTTATGAAACTTCGGTTCAATATAAGGAATGTTGGTTTCATATACAAACGGATGAATTCACTGATGTCTTATTTGGTTTCATATTATTCTGCATTCGTACCATATATTGTAAAAAAGTGATCAATATCTTATTTTGAAAACAATGTTATTTCTTGGATGTTTTAATTTTTTCCCAGTACGATCTCTTATGAATAAATAACAACAAAATCATAGGCGTGTTTTCATTAAACTCGAGTTTTTCTTTAAAAATGTTTTCTTAGGACACTTAACAAGTGTTTGTAACAAGGCATTTTATTTCGCTTTTTTCAACTGGAAAGAAAGGCCTACATTTTTATTTGATAGACCTATCTACTCCAAAAAATGAAATCTCGTGACATCAAATGTGATCGCAATGCTAATAAAGGAGATGACTTGATTCTATGTAATGTCATTTCTTATTCACTATAGGGAAATAAATGCAACACAGTATAGATTATTCATATAGGACATTTTACCGCTTCCGCTTATTCACTATAAGGGAATAAAATCAATACAACATACATTATTCATACAGGACTTTTTACCTCTTCCGTTTATAAAAATTGCCGAACAATGGAGCATGCGTTATGATATGACTAAAGGAAAATAATTTAACAGTGTTTGTGAACTTACAGGAGTCCCACTGGTTTTGTTTATAATAATATTTATACACGATCAACAACAACTCGTTATGATATAATTCTGTATCATTTACAGCTACAAAAAAACGAAAAAGTGCAGGTACCGTTTGGTATTAACTTTTTACTTTCAAAGCAAATGAATTAACCCTCCCTGTCAGTCGAAGTTTCACGGCCGCAACTTTCGATATCATGTTTTTTCAAACTCTACGCAACTGCTAAAAAAGGGGAAAAATAAAAAAGGACTACTTTGTCTTGTCTCGTTTTATGCACTTTACGGTTTTGTATATATATATATAAATTTTTAGTCATAGAACTGCTGCCGAGCGATAACGTATGAGTTGAACGGTGATATGACCACCATTTGATTTCACTATGTTCTATATGCACATTAGTTTCCTTCCTTTTTTTATTTACTCTTTCGTCGAAAATGAACAAAATTGAAGAGCATGAACTTAAACTAAACAGTAAAATTTAGCGGTTCATCACCAAAAACAGTCATTTGTTTTTTTTTTTCCAAAGCATTTTTTATCTTGACAAATGTGACTCTGCAAGAGGTGTTGGACATAGACAAATGCAAAGTGAACAAAGTTTTAAAACTGTTTAAGCCTTAAATTTTACTAATTTGCATTTACATATAACTTAAAATTTCCATTAATCAAAACTCATTGAGCTAATCCAAACAACACAACACTTAGAAAAGTTGAGCTCTAACCTATAATGTTGTCTAAACTGATAAGCGTCCACTTTCCGTAATTTTCTTTAAATCACTACATTTTCTTAATTTTGTACATAAAATTGCACTTTCATTAATGTGAAATTCAATAACGCAGAAATATGACAATAACAAATATATTATCGATATTTGAAGGGGTAAGGCTGACTTACAAACAATATGGTTACAGTCAGACTCAGCTAGCAGCTGGCTGTTAGGTACATTTGTAACCTGCATTATTTGAAAAGCGAAAGTTAATTTCAGAACAAACTTACTAAATGAAGTACAGCGCATACACCCGGTTATAAGAGATCCTATGTAGAGATTCTAAAATTATCAGAATTACATGTGGAAAGATCATTCAAAGAAAGAATTTGGGAAATTCCTATAGGAAACATAAAGAGAAATAAAGCTGATACACTATCATTTGAGTTACAAATAGTCATATATAAAACCGAGTCTGTAAATGCAAAATAAAAAGACTGTAAACTACGCTTGACAGATACACGTCCATGGTATATCGTCATTTACCGAAAAAATATTTCAACAGTCAGTTTGTTATTTCGTCCACCGTTGTTATCCGCTGTGTAATTGTGTTAGGACATCCGCATACGACTTTGAACCAGTGAAGATTGGGAAGGTGGTTTGGGTATTTCAGTTGATAATAATTTGGAAAGGTTTCATAGAAATTGTTGTTATTCCAAAAATATTTTTTATTTTGTTATCGCCGTATAGGCTACACAACTTCCACTATCGGTGGTGATAAAATACTGTCATTTTTGTGTCGCCTGCTACACAGTAGCTCCTACATATAGGGATCACTTCTCCGCCGTCTGTCTGTCTGCCTGTCTGTCCGTCCGTCACAAAACTTGTCCAGACTACTCCTCAAAAACTACGGGTGCAATTTTATTCAAACTTTACAGGAATGATCAGTACCGAGTCTAGTTTTGCATATCGTCGGCATTTTCCAGTTCAATGATTTTTGTCAGAGTCTGACCCTTCAATGATTTTTAATTTGAAAAGTTTGTCCGGTCTCCTTTAACAGTCAAGTTGAAATAGGGTACATCCACATAACACAACCACTATGTATCAATGTCTTCCTTGTTTATGCAAAGCCTAATACAAAGCTGAAAACCATTACAAAAGACATTAGTTCTGCACTGGAAGGTATTACTTGGTTGGTCATTGTGATGGGAGATTTCAACTGTGAAGGACAGAGGAAACAACAGGTAGAAACACACATGGAAACATATGGGCTGTAGCAAACAATTCACATGCCTACAACAAACAACAACACCTTGGATCTGGTATTCACTAATATACAATAAACCAATTTTGGTATACTTGAAAAATACTTCAGCTACCACAAAACTGTGTTTCTAACTGTGTCCACGCATGGAACATAATGGCATCCTCCAAAATTACAATGTTCAGCAACATCAGTTGGGTAATTCTTACTTTCTCCACATTACAGAAAACACTCAAACATCCATACAGTCAATTTACATTTCCAACAAACTGTCCGATCACCCCTCAATACAACTGCTTAATTGGCTATCAACAGGCGACAAATGTGATCACTGAACGCTCTTGTTATGCCACGAGCGAAGATGAGGGACATATTGTTTTGCAAATGTCGGTCATCGCTCGGTTAGAAGACACTTCGTTTCCGATCAATATCTAGAGAAACCTGGGATCCTTCCTTAAACTTTGTTTGTAGCTTTGACATGACCAGTAAATGACCTCTATAGTTTTCAGGTCATTAGGTCAAAGGCCAAGGTCACAGTGACCTTGAAACGCAAAGCGGCTTCCGATCAATATCTGTAGAACGCTTGAGCCCAACTTCCTCAAACTTGGTATCTAGGTTGGACATGATCAGTGGATGATCCTTGTTGTATTTAGGTCATTAGGTCAAAAGCGAAAGTAACAGTGAGCTCGCAAAGAAAAACGGTTTCAACTGTTTTAACTATAGAACAATTAGGCTAATGTTCCTCAAACTTATTTAGTAGGTTGGACATGACCAGTAAATGACCCCTATAGTTTTTCAGGTCATTAGGTCAAAGGTCAAGGTCACACTGACCTTGAAAGAAAAACAGTTTCCGGTCAGTAACTATAGAACGCTTAGGTCAAGGTTCCTTTCGACAGAGACCCATTATTTTATAAGTGCCGAAACGGAAGAAAAATCATTTGTTTATATTGAAACGTGTTCTTAGTGTCGTTTTGTAACACATCTTTGACGTTAAAGATATTTTGTAACGATATATGTATTACAAATTTTAAAGCATTTATGTGAAGGCTGGAATTACCACCACAACCAGTATTTGTTTGTTCTTATTAATGTGTAACTATAACGATATAAACTGAATGGTAGTGCTTATCTATTTTAATAAACCACATGCTATTGTACATACAGTTAAATAAATGATATGCAGTGTATTTGACTGAAAATTGTGGGCATATGAATCATTATTACATTTTTTAATCTAAACTTCAATACTTCCAAACAATACTCAGAGTGGAAAAAGGAAATTAAAAGAAATGAAATTCTAAAATTTGTGAATAATCGTGTTTGTTCAGAATTTTTCTAAATATATAATAAACACTTTATTTGAAGTGGTTTATTGAAAAACGAGATACTATTTAGTAATTTGCATTTTTTTTTTTACAAAAACGCGTACACACTCGCATAGAGTAAATAAGCAGTGAGAACCAAATTGAAACGAAGACATCGTCACATATGCGCAGAAAAACATCTTTTCTGATTCAAGAACTTTTGAAATTACAGATATGACATAGACAATATGCTGTAAATGTTTTTGTAGAGAAAGACGCCTTATTCTTATATGCGGTTTAGGCCCCTACTTCTGCAATACATTTGGCGCGAAAACTGTATGAATTATATT
Source organism: Cyclina sinensis (assembly GCA_012932295.1). Lineage (NCBI taxonomy): Eukaryota > Metazoa > Mollusca > Bivalvia > Venerida > Veneridae > Cyclina > Cyclina sinensis. The sequence goes on along the minus strand of JAAONU010000013.1, from coordinate 23,775,459 downwards.
AGGTTTGAATATATTTCTACTATTATAATTTTTCTTTCTTTTTGTAGAAAAAGAAACTGTTAATATATTGAGTTCCTTCACTTAGTAAAACACCTTTGTCATATACAAAATTAACATATTAATTTACATGGAGTATTAAAAATGTCCAGGAAATGTGAATGTATGTAAGAATTTTTAATTCGTTTGAAACATCTTTTATCGTTAAAGCTTCCACCAGCCAAATTCACAAATGTTGGATACCAGTCTGTAACATGCATAAGTTCTCTAGATACTGTTCCAATAACTTTATTGCCAAGTAAAGGACTATTTACAAAGCCGACAGCACGTACTCCGCCTTCCCATCCACTACCTTTAAACCCTTTTACAGGAAAATTACTGTATTCCTAGAAAAGATTTCGCGCTTTTTAAGTTAGCGTTTTTCGCGTCAAGCATGGATCCGCGAACTTTTTTAGCCGCGAAAATGTCACCATTAACAAAAACGCGAACATTTCTAGCTTTTTCTTAACTTGAAATTTATTATCATTCGGTTGTACCTTTTATCCTTAAATTCGAATATACACAAATGCATACACGCATTCACAATACTGTTAAAATAAAAGTTGGTTCCATTTCCTTTAATTTTCCCTCTAATTAGGTAATATTGCATATTGGTTAACACGGGGGTAAACACAGGGGATTAATTTGTTACAACACAAAACCGTTATACACAGTTTGCATTACATTTATTGTTTTTACACAATTTTCATGCTAATTTAGGGTTACCTGCCCGTAACCGTTAGAAATATAATAGGAGGACATTTACAGTTTTTGCGTTGGTGTTATCTTTTGTTAAAAGTACAATAGCGATCAACGTCCATTGATTTATTTCAAGTGATGTATAACATGGTGATTTTAATGTTACAGATATGCAGTCAATAATTGATACAGTTTGATTTTAAATCGTGCATTGTTATAGAATTGGGACCAGGCTTAATTTGAGTTGATTTACTTATTTGGTATTTTTCATAGAAGATAAATGTTTATAGCTGACATAAATCGGGGACTTGAAAGTGCAAGTATGTATTTTTACCGTAGCGACTTAATGTTCGCGGAGTTCGCGGTCGTTATGAGTGCGCGAAAGTTTGTCTCCGCGAAAATGTCGTTGATCAACAAAACGCGAAAATTTGTATCCGCGAACATTTCTAGGAATACAGTACTTGCTCCTGTACTTTTTGGACCACCGTTGTCTATACAACAATAATTCATGATATATAATTATTCATTATTGTTTACGACGTGAGTTACAGCGTTGAAGTTGAGTATATAATAAGTAAGACTGATTTGAGAATCGATAGGTAAAGAATAATGTAAGTCCCTGCTCGCATGCATATAACAGACAATATTTTTAATTGCTGATTAATGACATACCTTCGAAAACACAACGTATTATGGTCTAAACTGGAGACAACGTAATTATACTGAACATTTTTGTGCGGACTTGCACAAATGCATCATTACTCTATACAAATACTGAATTATACTTCTCTTCTTGATACTAGAGTCTGAATCTCCATTGAAAGTATGTGTTTAGAAATTAGAGTATGGCTACGCAGTAAATAATCCGACATGTATTAGAGTAGATAGTTACTTCCCTTTACGTACGTTTGAAGTAAAGTCATAGAAATCCATCATATTTAGATCGATTATTTCAAAATTTCAAAACAGAAGTGTTATATAATATATTTTACAATATCTTATACGTGTAGTAGTAAAAATCAGATTTTGATGGAGCGAAAATGCAATCATTTAAAGTACCTTTGCAACCAAGAGCATCTAAAAATGTATATGTAGTATCATAATAAAACAAACGATTTACATACCTGACGAAAATACAAGTATTGTATTGCCCCATATTCCCTTTTCTTGCAGAGCCATTACAACTCTCCCGACAGCGTCATCCATGCACACTACCATTCCTGTATGTGTATTTTAATTACTTTCACATAGACACTGATCAACTTCGACAATTAACGGAAAACTAATTTATTATTTCAAAGATATCTCCTATTCTCAATTATTCAAGCTTTTCAATTTACCTCTTAAAAGGTTGAATTTGAAAAAAATATTGTTACGCAGAAATGCTTGCAGTTCTAGCGGTAATAAAGATTAGCCCTTTCCTTTAAATGATAGGTTATCTATTATTATTATACCTCACGTAAACTTTTTACTATATAGCCTTATGTGTCGTCACCCGGTGTTATTTCAATCTATCATCCTGGAAATGAATATCACCCGGTTAATATTTATTGCAATATTCCCCAGGTGCGAGTAATCTATATAGACTTAAGAAACGTAATATTCTAGTTCTCTCCGTTGGCCTCTCTGCTCTGCGTGCCTCAGACGCTTGCAATGTGCCCTACAGTGTATAAAGCGTCTTGCAATACAGACTAGCTGACCAAACGTCTTGATAACACAGACTTACCAAACGACAATTGATGCTAAAATGGCGGTGAAAAATTACATTAAAATGTTGGTTCAGTATAATAAAAAAACAACACATGTCTTTGCACTATTACCCTGAGAGCCGTGTTATTTTTATAGTCTGCTACAGTAACAGATGAATAAATACTGTTAGGGCACGCAGTCATACATCATAACAGAAATGCATCATGCATCATATTGAAAAGCACAAACAAGTCCCCTCCAAAAAAGTGCATTTAATAAAATCATCATAAAAAATAACCCAAAATGCGGCGTCTATCGCTGTTAGCGCATTAGTAAATCATAATATGATTTAAGATATATATATATATATATATATATATATATATATATATATATATATATATATATATATATATATATATATATATTTATATATATATAATGTTAGGTCGCTTATCTTACCTCAGGTCTTGTTCTTATGTACTATATAATTATTAATTAATTATTAATGAGATCTTCAGTGCATTAAAACTGGAGCTTCGACCAAGGTTCCCCCGATCAAATAATCATTCAAATCACCTTCTCATCCGCTTATACCTGTTTCCCCTGAACATACACCTTCCAGTTTTACTCCCTGGAACGGAGCCCCCATTCCACCTGCGTTCATTCAGTTAATACAAAGCAAACTCCACCTTAAAAACATCTACACAGAAACCTCTGCCTTCATAAACATCTACAAAGCAATATCTACTTTCATAAACAACTACAAATCACTCTTCATCCATACGCATATACAAAACAAACTCTTACTTCTTAAACATATACAAAGCAAACTTTACTTCCTAAACATCTACAAAGCAAACTCTACCTTCTTAAATATCTACAAAACAAACTCTACCTTCATAAACATATACAAAACTCTCGACATTCATACACGTATACAAAGCAAACTTTACCTTCATAAACATATACAAAACAAACACTACCTTCGTACACATCTACAAAGTAAACCATACCTTCATACACATATACAATGCAAACTCTATCTTCATAGACATCTACAAAGCAAACTCTACCTTCATAAACATATAAAAAGCCAATTCTACCTTCATACATATCTACAAGGCAACTTCCACCTTCATAAACTTATACAAATCACTATACATCCATCCACATATACAGAGAAAACTCTACTTTCTTAAACATAAACAAAGCAAACTCTACCTTCATAAAAATCTACAAAGCAAACCATACCTTCATAAACATATACAACGCAAACTCGATATTCATAGACATCTACAAGGCAAATTCTACCTGCATAAACATATAAAAAGAAAATTCTACCTTCATACACATCTACAAAGCAAACTCTATCTTCATAAACATATACAAATCACTCTACATCCATCCACATATACAAAGCAAACTCTACCTTCATAGACATTTAAAGCAAACTCTAGCTTTATAAACATCTAAAAAGCAAACTCTACCTTAAAAAAATCTACAAAGCAAACTCTACTTCATAAACATATAAGAAGAAAATTCTACCTTCATACACATCTACAAAGCAACTCTATCTTCATAAACATGTACAAATCACTCTACATATATCCACATATGCAAAGCAAACTCTACCTTCATAGACATTTAAAAAGCAAACTCTACCTTCATAGACATTTGAAAAGCAAACTCTACCTTCATAAACATCTAAAAAGCAAACTATACCTTCATAAACATCTACAAAGCAAAACTCTAATTCATAAACATCTATAAAGCAAACTCTGCCTTCACAAACATAAACAACACAAACCCTACTTCCTAAACATCTACAAAGCTGTCAAATCCTCTATTTGTAGGTAAATAACTCTTCTTGTAGAAACCGAGATGCCACTTTCCAACAAGATGTGTGGAGTAGCCAGTTTTTCTAAGTTTCTCAGCCAAGGTCACATCATCCAGTGGCATAGCAAGCGGCTGTCCAGGAAAATATGCTCGCTAAACACCTGTATGAATCTTTGAACGGAAACAAGACATATACACGACCTTCATGTTAACTATTGTTTCTACTAAGAAAGGGTGTAAATTTAGTTCTAGATTTGTACATTATGTTAATTTCTATAAAGTGTTCATAAAACATGACGACAATTCAGTGTACTCTTACATGAGTAACATGCATTCAAACTAATACAAAATGTATTCAAACCTATTAAATAAAGTATTTAAACTATTAAAATATACTAACAGAAATAAGAAAAAAAAAGTTTTGATACCGCATATCTTCCAGTTAAAAAAGATGCACGTGTGGGAGTACAAATTGCTTGGACGTAATAATTTTCAAGCCTTACTCCTGACATAGCAAGTTTATCAAGGTTTGGAGTACTGATATTAGATCCATGATAACCAACATCATTAAATCCCATGTCATCCGCAAGAATAAAAAGTATATGTGGTTGTTTATTATTATATTTATTCTGCTGGTTCGTTTGGTCCCGCGGATAGATCAGAAAGAATGTTTTAGTGCTTAAAATAACCATGGCTAAGACAGAAAGTGTCACTAATGACCTGAATTTTAATCGCATAGTCTTTCTTGATGAAACCAAATGTCTAGTCTGTTATATTCTGCTTTCATTTTTTTTTCTGCTTGTTTTAAAATGACATAAACATGATAAATAGCAGTTTTGATTTGACAAAATAAACTGACATCCAAATTTTTTTTTCTGGTTTAGGTCTCTCTGAATAAAGCTGTAGAGGCTTTTTAAGACATCTTCACTTTAAAACTAAAATAATAAAAAATGTCAATCCTTAGAAGATGCACTTCCAAACTTTCAATTTATTAACACTGGTTTGCTTTAAATTTGATAGCGACTATAGCTATCTAAACTTATTTAAGAAGCTTTTGTTCAAAAATGGAAACTATCACTTGAGAGAAGGAAGGGTCAATTACTATGTCTGGTACTCATTCAAAACTGGATGAAATGAGGCATTTGTGGATTAGGCATCTTTGCTCGAATAAAACATACCACGTGTTTTGGCTTAGATTCGAACTCTCGACTTTCCGAACCAGAGGGAATACTATAACTACTGGACTGTGTATAAACAAAATGACTTTGCATGGAATATTAATTAACATTATGTTCATATGATTTCCTAGAGAGCATTTGTATAAATAAACTTACCTGTTAAAGTTGTCTAGTTTGTACTAGTGTCACAGAGTGCAGAGAAATGAAGAACTTTTGAATGCACTCATTTTAAGAAATCAGTTGCAACATGTTTACTACACAATATCCCGATATCAAGTTCGAAGAAATATGATCGTTTTATTTCCTTTCCCAGCACAGCAAAATTAGCTTAGAATATTAAGAAAATAACCTGAATGAATGATAGAATACCAGCTTTCCATTATCAACAATCTAGACTACTATGCTATATAATGTGACGGCGTTTCAATACCGACTTTAGATTATCACAATCTTAACCATTTATCCTTGCATGTTGCATTATAGATGGTAAATCAACCATTATCAAAAGTATACCCAAAACAAAATCACACTTCTTACCTCAAAAGTTTAGATAAGTTGTTTTGAAGAAAACTTTAAGTGAAAATAAAATGCTACAACAAAATTTTACACACTACCACTATTAAACTACTTGTTTTTATCCATAAAACTGTTCCGTATCAATTGTTATTATAATGTAGCTGTAAAGATGGAGATATTATCGTGCCCGCTCGTCTGTGACACGTTTCAATCATGTTTACATTTTTTAAATATCATTTGTATTTGACGAGCTTTGCTTTAATTTCAGAACACGATTGAGCCGTGACCGAACATTGACAACGCAGAAGTCAGATTTCATAATTTTTACTTAAAACTTATTTGAAAAATATAACAATCTTTTGGGAACAATTTGATTCTTCTTTTATGATTTCTGACAATGTAAACTTCTTCTTCCTCTGTTTACTAAGACAGTTGCAGTGACGTGAAGTGGTATGTTTGACGATCTTGACGTCATAACACATATCACATAAGAAATAAAATAGACCTCTACGTTCATTACGTTTGTAAATCGACATTAATCTAAGAATATCAGACAATATGGCGAGTCATTTTTTCAAAAAATAGAATAAAATTTACAAGAGTTATTTTGTTCACTTTGATTTTTCGGCTATTTTTATTGTTTTTACTACGAAAATAAGTCGAGCAAAATCAAATGGCGTTCCCGATGATAAGATAGTGTAGATTAGAAAGTTGCTTATTTCTACTTGGATAAAACGATAGTAAATTAATAAACAGCAATGATAGATTTTTTCTGTATAGAAAGTCTTAGAATTTTCAGAGTTATCTTCCTTTAAAATAGACTTTTTAAACGAAATATTTTAATTCTTCAATATTGTCTTAATATTTTTACCTAGAGAAACTTTCCCATTCAATAATAAATAATATGTTCATGAAACCTTTGCATGTTGTGTAATTGTGTAATTAAGAAAGATTTGCTGCTGTTGTTTTTTCTCTCCATTTTTCTGTTGTTTTTTTTTATTTGTTTGTTGCTTTTTTTAAATTTTTGTAATAAGCATTTAGGTAAACCTAATGAAATTTTGCGCTATGTAATCATTATTTGCTTATGCTTATTTATTATTAGAGGTATTTATTTCAAAGGTGTGACCATTTTAAATTTGCCTTTTTAACTGTTATATAGAAATGATATTAGACTGTAACATAGACAGACTGTAACATACCCATATACTAAAGTACGCACTGTGTTCATATATTATGGTTTTCTACATGAGTTGGTTTTAACGTACGCCATACAATTGGTAACACAGAGACTATGTTTGAGAAGGTAACTAGTGTATTTTAAACACGAATAGCATGACTATCTTGGACAAGCACAGTTGATACACAGTTGAAATGTGTTTATGAGAATGAGGTATTTTCGATTAAGAAAATGTAAGCATATGTGCCTTATGATCATTTTATTATTCTTTCTAGGCTGGTTAGTACTCGTTACGCTTTTATATTTTAACTATTGCAATAAATGTGTGTACCGGATGTATGGAAAACCTATAGAACATACCAAGTCTGTCACCAACAACCGATACGAGAACAAGACGTTAACATTACAAGATCGACAAGACATATTTCAACAGAATACATGTAAGGTAAGAAATTTTAGTTTTCCACTTACGTGTTAAGTAATTAAGTTGAAGTTGGAGGGCAGTTAAAATGACTTTACTAAAAAGGTTATATCCATTGCCCAGTACAATACTATAGTAAATCAACATAGATAAAGTAAAGAGGGCTTTATCATAGCATTGCGCTAGGCCATATTTATATTATATGCCATAGTATAATAACGTACCAGTTGAGAATACAACCTTAACATTGTCATTACACAGATTGTCAAATATTTTACAAACGTATACCTTTTATTTTACAAAATGACATTTAGGCTGTCGCTAAGCATGAGTTACTTTACACCACACCCACACTTTAACAATGTAACCAGGTAGTTGTAACGATTTCTGTTTCTGAAACATGTCGAAATAAATCAAAAGTCTGTAAACGTGTACCTTATAAATGTTTAAAGAAGCTTAACGTCATTTTATCCAAGTCACTAAATAGTTACTTATTGACAATTGACAAAAAGGCATGCTAACTGAATAAACGCATGCCGAGCTGAATGGCAAACTGAATAAACACATGGCGAATTGAAACGAGAGACTCAGTCTGTCGATTTTAAACCATGACTTCTGATACTGCTCGCATTTACCAAGCTGCCTGTTATGTGCAGGTTATCATGTTTAAGCGTTTACTTACCATCACCTCTGAATTGAATAAGTTTGAGTAAGCACTGTCTGTAAGATGACAATGAAGTCTAAGCAATCTTTGCAATAGAAGGGGTTGAAACTATATTTTGTCATATTGCATGGCAGTAGTTTTCAAATTTGTTTACATATTTTTCTGCGTTTATCAGCATTCACTTCCCGTGTACAGAAATAAATCAATCGATTTAGTGAACAGAATAAAAATATTTAAACCAAATATATTCAGTATATATAGGTTCTTAATTTGAATTTAGTGTTTAGCATTTAGAAGATATCCTCGAAATACTCAATTTTATCGAGCATTTTTATCTTAAGGTAAATTTGAGTTTAAAACATGTAAACATTATAAACAAATGAATATATCATACATTCGTTATCATGTCTGGTTGAAATTCGTTTTTATTTCGGACAAAGACATGAAACATTCCAATGAGTAACTAATTATTTCAGCCATATATTTGACAGCCTTAGTTAAGAGAAACCATTAATGTATATGTACGAATTTCAGTTCTACAATACAGATGAACCAGTGGTGATTATACAATACGGACCACCTCGTACAGCATCGACCTTGCAATTCCAGATTCTCTGTGTAATGCTGGTGATTGTACATGAACACAATGCAAGATCTGTCGGCTGCCACTTCAACAAAAGCCCATCACATAAGTACAGCGTTCTCAAAACGCATGGTGTGAAATATTTTTTCGAGGCGTTAACACAAAATGCAAAGATTTTCATGACAACAAGTAGCTCAATGCTTCCGCCGAAATGGCAACGCCAAAACGTACTAATTACAGAGAAACTTAAATACTTAAACATGTCTGTTTGTTACATATCGGATATAGATTTAGTTTCAAAACGCGGTCACAATATAGCATTTGAGTATCAAGCCATATTTGGATTAACACACGATCAAATGTCGAAAGCTGTGGAATATTTACGCTACTGGGACATACTCAGAGTATGTTGTGGACGGCAGATGTCTACAGACTGGAGGAACCAGCTGTCACCTATTAGTGGCTACAAACCACATCGCGATCCACATGACAGAACTTACCCTGCGTGTGAAATGTACAACATTAGTAGGGTGGAGAAACTTTTCATAAATACTCACATATATCAAAGATTTGCGCATATAGCGTCTATACGTGACACGCTTCTTAAACCATCAACTATAGATGGAAAACTGGATGGAAACTATTGCGAACGCTGTAACCAAAATATTACGAAGTATCATATTACCGAAACAGGTGAAAGATGTGTATAAAAGTGTACAAGCAAACACATTTTAATAAACTATTTTGTGATGTATATAATAATGACAAACACACTTAAAACGATATTAGGGAAGAAAATAAATATTAATTGCATTAATGAGAGCCTTACTATAGAATGAACAATTTTGAATTGATATTGACTTTTACAAAAGATTATTTTCTTTGTGTCTATATGCCCGTAAAATATTTTGAATATACGGTCGTCTTTATTTTCAATTATCTTCATTTTTGAGAATTAAATTATTCTTTTAGTAAGATTTATGTTTACTTAATTTAGATGAATAGAATCATCAAAAGATCTGGATTAAAGCTATTGTTATGTTCCAAATTGATTGAAAAAATGTGGATTTAATAATGTAAACATAATTGTTTTAATGAATAAACAATTTGTAAAGCATAACAATTCTTTTATTATTCTGGAATTCTTAAGCCTAAAATGACATTTAAAAAAAATATATAAACAAAAAATAATTAAAAAAATAAAAAAAAAAATAAAAAAAATAATGTATAAATGATAATATGAATAGATATAGAAATAAACGTCTTTTGTTGTTTGATTTTTTTTCCATCTATTAATTCTTTAAAGGTCATGTGACACGACTATAGCAACTTTGTCTATTCAAAATAATCATAATGTACTGATTAAAATGGTTTAACTGCGAAATTATGAAAATATTGCTTTTGATAAGAAAAAACGTGTTTTTGATGATCGGCTGTTTCCGTTTCGACATCGGTAGTTTCCGCCGCAATTTTTGGCTGTGACGTAGATTTATCCCTACTGTACCAGGCAGTAGTGCAGAATTACACTGCTCATAACGCATCCGTTTTTAAAATACCACTAAAAATAACATGCTATAAATTGTAAATTAAATAAAATAATGTGATTACTTCTCGATTTTTATAAGTAAATTCAAACTTTGTGCCGGGAGAACGGGTTGTAATTTTAACTTAATAAATAGTAATAAATCTTTCAATTTCTTCCATGTTGTGGTCCTATATAAAACTATCTCCTTCACGTTTTTACATGCTACGTAACACTTCCTCACTTAATGTTTACGTCATAAACAAATTCTTTTTCATTTCAGTGTAGTAAAATTGAAGTGAATTTAGGTGATCTAATGTGTTAACATTTGTTTCACTAGAATGGAAATTCACAATACAGTGTATTTACACGTTGGGATATTGTTTGAAAAATAATAATATGGCATGTCCATCAAGTACAAAGTTTTGTCTGCTCATAAATTAATATCCAATGAAATGTCAAAGATCCGTAAATCACACCTTATACTGTGGGATTTATGCAAATAAACCTGCCCAAATGGGACCCTTGTATATTCTACATAGCTGTCAAAACAAAGCAATTAACTTTTTTATGACCCAATCAATGATAAAGTTGAGACAAATAGCAAAATTTTAGGGCAAGTGATCTTACAAATTGATTGTATTACTTTTTGATCAGTCACACTTGTGAAAACATTATGTAATAGCTTGTTCCAATTAACATGTATGAATGATTTTTAGTAAAGAAGCTTCCATGCAGATACATATTTAAATTAGATAATTAAATGTAATGGATCTTTTTATGATGAAAAATAAAAATCATTCGACTTCTAAATGTGAACAAAAATTAAAAAAAAAATAAATAAATAAAAAGAATGTGTTTGTGTTATGATTTTGACATAGTTTTTAGGGCTTCTTCATATTATTTGTTATTTGATCATTATTGCTTTGTTTTCAAAAAAAAAAAAAAAAAAGAATGAATAAGCCCCAAAAATGATATGCATTTATAATGAAATAAATCATAGATCTAGTCAAAGATTACTTACACGTACCTCAGGCAAAATATACCACAGACAAATAAGCAACGCATCACTGTAAGGAGAGTGTTTTTATGGAAAAAATCTCTCGATTGGAGTTAGTTAATGTTAGTTAATCAAGTCTTCCAACAAACTGCATCGGATAAAAATAAGCATGTTCAAAATCGTTTTGGATCAGTTACTTGAAAAATATCTCTTAGTCTAGATATTTTTACTGTTATCTTTTAATATTATAACCCTGATTAAAGTAACCTCTATATAATATTGCTCATTGGCTTCGTAATTCCATCAAAATTTTAAAATTATTTCTTTTTAAATCTTCAATGTATATTCATGATGTTAGCTTAACTTGTTCAATTTTGTTTTTTTACTATATTGAGTCTACGTTTTCACTTTCCATCATGATTTTAAAGTTTTTAATAACAATCCAAGCAGCTGTGTAAAGTGGCAAGAGATAAATGTGCGTCACTTCCGGTTTCGATGTGACAGGTGCGCGCGACCAAGTGCGTAAGATATGGATTTTAATTTGCTATAAAACATCTTTAAGATGAAAATTACCAGCGGAATTTTGTTAGACAGTCATAGTTAGATAGATATTTTTATCTCATATGAAAATTTCGAGGTCAAAAATTCGTGTCACATGACCTTTAATGTTGTTACAAAGTTGTAAATTTTACAAACATACACAAACACAAAGAAGACCCCTAAAGGAGTTATTGTGACTGCAACAGCTGTATTTGATAAGAGTTATTTTACTAATAAATAATCTTATCAAATAATGATACAAACTATTCTTGCCGTTGAAATTCAAAAAAGTTTGAAAAGATCAATAAAAAAACTTTACGAAAACTGTTAAATCCGTGAGAAGATAACCTTATTTAAAGTGTGAAAAATAAGACTAACTGTTAAAAATACCTACATATTTCTGAACTCAAAGTTCTTATGATAACCAATGATTGTTTCTTTTGTCCTGCTTAATTCCAACACGAGTGATTACACTCTGGATACATCGTTAAGATGCAATTATTCTTGACATACAGAACTTTGCATATAGAAAGAAGACCCAGTGTTTGTTTTAATAATTAACGCATGTGTGGTCTCAACTATGTCGTCAATTGTTCTGACCGTGGGCCACAGTGATATTTGGTTGCTAAAGAAATGCTACTTCTTACGATACTTCGTGGCCACAAAAGATCAGTAACTTGTATTGGGTAAGGGAAAAGAGAAAAAAGCAACGTTTTATGTAATATTCAGGCCACAGACAAGATTACAGTCGATCTCTAGTGAGATCGATATGAAGACATAAGGTTTAAGACAAAAATATCGCTATTCCAAGGACGAATAATCCTGATATCTATCGAACCTTAAAGGCAACAAATGCGGTATTATTATACTGACAACAATTAAATAGAAATCAAGTTATCGTTTTGTCTTCTTCAGAAATGGGTTAAATTTTTTCGACGAGAAACCTGACGTTGAAATTTATCGTTGATTATTTCTCTTTCAGTGAGGATGAGACTGCCAAGAGGATCAAGAAAGAAAATAATGCTTCTACTACTTACAATTATTGTAGTCAAGGTGATCCACTTTACTGGCAATTCGACTTTGGCCGGGTCACGAGGTACTTACTACCATCATATTAAAATGATATTGCAGTTTTTGTATGCAGTTTTATTTTATCAAGGTGAAATAATAATAAGCTAGTATAAAGTTAGAGAAAGAAGAGCAAATACAAATTGTTTATGAACAATTTTTTTCTTTGTATAAGCAAAATGCTAGTGAAAAAAAACGTATTGTGGAATCATGGAATGTTTTCCACTATGATGCATTGCAAAGACGTTTTGCAACACGATCAATATAAGCAAACTGAACGGTAAAACGCGTTTTAATAAATTAATATTGATAATAAATACGGCATAGGTTTAGCCTTATTGTGTTTGAAAAAAGTTAATGGACTGTATTTGGAACATCCTGAACAAGATTTATTGTCTTGTCAGTTAAGTTTCTTGTATACACCAAGCAAGGTAATAAGAATTTAACCGGGAACCTAAACATAATTATATAATTTTATTTAAACAATAGACACTTAGGCTTTTCAATTACTTGCAACTTTACAAAGATGTGTCCTGGGGTCAAAGAACGACATTTTTCGACGTGAATGATTACGAATGAAGAGAAAAGTTATTGCAAACCGTGATCAATACCGTGTATGTAGTAGAACTGTCTTCGAATAAGGGATACAGAACAATGATTAACACTACTTTATCCGCTCGAAAGTATAGCCCGTCTAATAGTGAATCTGAAAGATCTTTACCGTCTACACTAAAGCCACTGCGGCAAAAACACCTGCTACTGAAAAAAAAAACTTGACTAATATTCTGTATAGTGATATTTGTGTTGTTATGTGTATTTTTGTTTACACAGTTATCCATAGGGTTGAAAGTAATGTATTGTGAAAAAATGTGAATAGAAAGTGCCTGCATCATTTCATCACGGTTGCTAATGTAGAGGTTACGTCCCAGTTCATCCCATAAATTCTCTACCAGGAGAAAAGAGAGACGTTGTTGTCTTGAAGATAGGGGGAAGTAAGTCCGACGGAGTGAGGCAGGTTGTGACGTCAGCGTTGTTTTGCAGGGACGGTAATACTATTGGCTGTAGTACCTTGTCCACGCTAGGTAGTGCGGTAAAGTTGACGTCAACGATGATTCAGAGGTGGCGTGTGTCTTCAGGAAATGCCGATCCACAGCATAACGCTTCCTCACAACTCGGGCTTGATGTACACAACAGTTGGTGTACCGTTCTCCACACTTTCAAACGTTCATTGTGCATATCCAAACATTATCAGGACTCATCGGTAAAGAGAATGGTGTGCCATTGTCTCTGAGGTCATTGGACATTCTGTGTGAACCAACGTAGGCGATCATAGCGTCTTTCCTTTATATGCCTGGGCGCAGCTTGTCAGCCACAAGCCCTGCTTTTTGCTTCTTTGGATAAATTTATTAACTGTTTGAAGTGAACCCCCAAAATGACGTGCTACTAGACGTGCTACTCGACGAAACGATATTTCGCCGGTAATGATGCCGATGTTTTCGTGACGTTTGACGTTAAAAAGATTTCGCTGGTGTTTTATGTGGATTTCGTTTAAGATCCAAAGGTCCAGTCTGGGCGATATTGGGTACGTGTAAACGAAAACTGGCCGCAAAATATCATGTTGCACGTGCATCTGCTTGAAATGCTTTACTGAAAAAAAATCCAATACACATCTGTGTAGGTTATCATATGTGTTAAATGTTTATGAAAGAAGAAATACTCTAAAGAATAGGGGACTAATGATAAATGATTATCTAGTTTAGTAACATTACACTGAAATTGAGTACATTATAGAAGATGGGAGATACGCATATAGCTTGAACCTTAAATAATACATTCATGCTACGTATAACACCGTATGATTTACGTCCCTTAAACTAAATATCTTGCAAGTTTTGATTGTATATGGCATACTACCCCTTTAAGGAGGACTCAGCTGATTCTTAAGTTTCACGTGACAAACATGTAGCAAAACATCTTTTTCTTGGTCTATAACGCTCAATTATATCATAATACAGTTTGAACACAAAACAAAAGAGCTAAAAATGGGTGACTTCTCACGATTTGGTAAACTCATTAGAATTCCACTTACTTAAAACTCGTATGTAGTTGAAGCAGTTTTACAACGAAATAATTCTTTTCTCGGTTTTTAGAGCATCTATAAACAGACTTCCTTGACAGTCGTCGTAAAATGTTTACACAATTTACAAAGACACTTAGCTTACAACTATCTTAATAAGTTAATATATAAGTAATTATTTGTAAACTATGTTATCATCATAACGTTATCTTTATGTACCATTTTTATAAGTTGCTTTTTAATATTTATTGGTCAAAATGAAAGAAAGTACAAATCTTATTTACTTGCAATTTAATTCTTGTTCCATTATAATTAGCTATGGTCCCATGTAAAGATAGTTCAGCAAATAAAGCCTGACATACAACGTGAAGACATATCTTCTACTTTGCTAATATTCACTAAGCATAAACTTCTGCAAGGAAAGATAGTGGCACCAATATTATCCTCATTTATTTCTATTTTTAATTATTGGATCGTAGTTTATTTATTACCATATTTTATCCCCTTCTGTTGTGTCCTGATACGTTCTATATTTTAAGCTCTACATTTTTGTTTACACGTGCTGAAAAAATTTACGTGAATTACACAAGTTAATTTGTGTCATAAAGATTTGATACTCTACATAGATCTGTTTAATTAACTTTTTTTCTTAAAATGTGTGTAGCTTCTTTCTAAAAGCTTTCGTCATGTTTTTGAAGTGCAACTTGTGGGGAATGTTTTAAGTGTTTGCAATAAAATATCTAGCCTGACTTTATCTTTGATATCAGTTTTTGTCCATTACTTTGATGTTTATTATTCGACCATATCTGTAATAAAGAACGCCAAATACTTATAGCAAGCGAGAAATATGTATTATAAATATGAACCACACTTGAAAAACTTCAAAAATGATCTATATCTTACATTATATCTGTGTATCGAAATGAAAATCTCTTTAAAGCATTTATTTTTGGTGAAGCATTCAAGCGCTTGATACTTCAACCAACTTTTATTTAAAGTTATTGTAGTGTGACTGTTAATAAAAGTAAGATTTCACCTAAAACTTGTTTTAAGAATGAATTTCACAGGTTCCATACCCATAGTTTGAAGTATGCTGATTTTATGTTTTTTGTTTATTTGAAAAGATTGATTCATGCTTATATATTTTGGAACGCTTATAGTTTTGACACTTCTAAACTTGATGTATTACCAGGAGCGTATAGTGCGACACTAGTACTTACCATCTGTACTAAAAACTGTACTAGAAGTCCGTTCTTGAAATCATCTGGTAGTATTTAAAGTGGATAAATTCTTTTAACACTTTTTAACATTAATTTAAGCATTGAAGTACGTACTATAAGAGTTTAACGTATGTTATTAAAAATCTATAGTCACTGTGTTGCAACTTTCCTTATTTTTAAAAGATAAAATATGCCCTAAATGGCAATCCGAGTAAAAGTTGCTACAAGAATTTAATTTCTTTATGTATGTATTGAAGTACGCGGTGAAGGTAAATCAAATTGCACTTAAAAAATGATCCTCTCTTTAAATCAGTATATACTGCTTTGAAGACAGTAGTTTCTATTTTTTATAATCAGATTTTTTTCAGATGACACAGATGAGTTCTATGAAGACAAGTCAAAGGAGACTAAGGAGAGAGAAATTGAAGAAATGTTTGTAACCAGACGGAGACGTATTGTATCAGTTTGCCAGCAAGAGGGCCGCACAGCACCAACGACTGTTGCAGAAAGCATATTCCCTGGAAAAACAGTTGTAGATATATCACACAAAATTTTGTATTGTGCTGTACAAAAAGTTGCCTCGACATTCTTAACAGACATTTTGGTTGCGATTAATACTGACGGTAAAATCAAGTCACCTTTGTTAGTCAAACACTTTGAAAAGGCAAATTATCTTGTAGAACACTACGAAGATTTCCAGAAATCTCGTTCTAAGAATTTTCGAGAATTATTCATGAAAGAGGCTTCGTCTTTATTAGTTGTTCGCGACCCTTTCTCAAGACTGCTCTCTGCATACACAGATAAGCTTTACCATCCAAACCATTATTTCTGGCGGACCACTGGTAAAACAATTGAGAAAATGTTTATACGCCAGAAAGTAACTGGATGTGGAAACACAGTTTCATTTACTGACTTTATTAGATACATAGTTCATGAAGTGAACGTTACAGGAAGTGTCATTGATCCCCATTTTACACCACTCTATATGCATTGTGATCCGTGTATAGCAAAGTATGATTACATCATGACTTTCGAGAACATTAAAGATGAACTACTTTATATGCTTAATATGTGGAATTCTCGGTTTAACCTTAACTTGACTATGACTTCAATGGATTTCGAAAAAGAGACCGCCATCAGAATAGCAGAAGAGCATATTTCTATGAGTTTTCTGACTATGAAGCGGTACTCCAGAATATGCAATATCCCGCCATATAATTTTCTTCTGCGGACGTGGCGATTTCTCCAGATATCAGGGGTTCTTCCAAAAGATGCCGACTTCCCTGTTCCAAGTGACAGCACAGCTAAACAAGTTACTAAAATTATGTTTCTAGATGAAGTAAAAAAGGTACTTTCACAGGATATTCTTTGGACAGATGTTAAGAAACAACGACATGAGGCCTTAACTCAGGCCTATCAGAGTGTAGATAGTGTATACATTAAAGCTTTAATACCTATATTGAAGAAAGACTGTGAATATTTTGGTTATGACAATACGCCAGATTATTTATTTAAGAAATCTATTTACACCTTTAACTATTTTGATGCGCTTTGAGTTTTTTTCTTTACACATATACATTGAGATCTCTGAAACATTTGTGATGTCAATTATTGATGTTTTGTCAAATTGTAGGCTAACATTAAAACTAACTTATACATTCAACAAACATTGTTACTTGTGAGCAATATTGTTTGCCTCCCTTAAAACTTCACATGCAATAGATATTTAGGTTATTTCAGGAAATGAAATTACATTGCAGGCTATAAGTATTACATTATATATTTTCCAAATGTTTTTGAAAGTTTTACTTGAGAGACCCTTTAATCTATTAAGTAACAGATTTAGTAGAAAACTTTTTTCTCATTTAATAAGTTGGAAGTATGTAAAGAAGGACAATTTAATATACCATTAATGCAAGATGAACAATAAAAATGTTTATTACAGATTACATAAAATTGATATTTTATTTCATCAATTAACATTATTACTACATTTAATTATGTTTGAGAATATTGTTTTTACATATTCATGGGAGTATTTTAAATTATGATCTCCAAAGATTATTTCAAGAGCAAACTTAAAACGTGGTAATCGACAACAAGCATTCTTTTGACATTTGTGAAAATCACGAGGCATTTCAGTCAAGTACACAATAACGTAAAATGATTAGGCCTCAAAATGAAAAGGTTGCAGATTAAAATCTTTAAGGTAAAATTGCAGTATTTCATTAAAAACTTAAAATAGAGTTCAACAGGCAACAATCACATATCTAAAAGAAAATACATCAATATAGAGCTAAAGTTTTATCTGTGTTATTCTCAACAATCGGTTTCATATCAAACCGATTTTCATATTTCTCTTCTTAATATATGAACCAAATAGAAATCATCTCATCATACATCATTTTGTTGAAACGTACGAACTTACAAAGATCTCATCGTATAAAAACAAAACATACAGACGAGATAACGTGAATTATTTCGTTTGCGTGTGTGATTGTGACAATTGTAATGTTGTCAAAGGTAATTGTTGGGCTATTGATATGTGAACGTTTATTTCTAGTTTTCAAAAAGGTTAAATGTGCTGTGATGACGTCATTTCAAAGTATTCAATTACGTTCGTCATTCTTGAATTTGTATGTTGAATAAAGAATAAAAGTCGTTATGACTACATTGTCGGGGGTCATATTTCTTGAAAAGGAATTTCACAATGTCGGCTTTAAAGGCAGAACAAGTCAAAAGAGCGCAGTAAAAGGAAGAAGTACAGTAAGTCTAAAAAGTTTAGTAAGTCTAGGAAACAAACCAATTTTAAGAAGCACAGTAAGACTTAGTAGCGCAGTAAATACGTTACACGCATCAAGTGTAACAAGCACAGCAATTCTAAGAAGTACCTCAAAGCATATTGAAAAGCGTAGCCTGCAAAGCAGCGTACCAAGTCAGCAGCAAATCAAGTTGGCAGTATTGGCCCTACTAGTTAATAGTGACGTCAACCGTAGAACGCAGCGAATCAATGCTGATTAATCATGGCGTCCAGTTTCCGAAGAACCACACAGAAAGCTAGGTTTAAAGATCCGATTTGAAAAAGCCCAGTCGCCACAAACGGATAATGTACCCTCTACCATTTGACTGAGCTGACTGATTAGTTCTGATTCTAAAATAACTGTCTAGTTGTGTTGAGGCTATCTTCGTTTGCACCAAATTTCACCATATAATTTGCGAATAGTTAAACATAAAATGTTCAGATAAAGAGTTGAATTCTTGAATTTTTTTCTGTTGTTGCGTCGATTACGAATAGTACAGTTTTGATTTTGCCAATCGACACTATATAATGTTTAAGAAGATTTATTTAATAAAGAAATACAAATTCGAAACTTTGTTATGCTAACAATATTCAAATGTACCTGAGAACGTTCATTTAAGATAACTTTGTACGAGTGCCACTTTCTCCTATGCAAAGGCATATAAAAACCTTTAGACCAATATTCTGGAAAATAACCTAGAGAATATGGGATATTTTATTAAACAAACAAAAAGATATAAGTAACAATAATTTTACCATGAATAAAAAATCGTTTGTATACAAATATCCGTCCTCTAGTTTTATAAGTTTAATACGCTAAACAGTTTCTCGATATTAACGAGCGATTACATGTAATTTTGACTTAAACGTGACCGGAATTCGAAATGATGCAAAGAATGTCTGAAACGGTTTTATATGCTTAAAAGTCTTAAGTAAAACTTGTACTGAATATATATGATAAGAAGCAGAGGATTTGGATATATATATAAACTGAACAGTGAACGAAAAAAGGCAGTTATTAAGCGTTTGTTAATGTTTTGTTTGAGTACTGGTTGCTTATCTATCGATTATATAAGGTGATCTGTAATGTAACTAGTAAAATTAATGTTATTCCTGAAACAATATATTACTTGCACGGACTGCATTATTCTTTTTCGAATTTAGAGTTGATACAAGCAAGATTAATCTGGAACGCCTAGTGATCCCGCTCGATTTGTTTCCGTAGTTCCAAACTTCATTATCAGTGGTGAATTAAAAAAAACCCGCAAGACTTGTAAATTTGTTTTTTTTTTCAATTTTTGAATAAAGATGACCTGTTAACCGAATCATATAAATAGAGTTCCCTAAAAATCTTATGTCAGGGACAAATTGTCAAGGAATTTGTTTTTGAACGAAAAAGATGTCACTTGTTATGCACGGTATGGGCTCAAAATGAGTTTTAGGATTATTGTTTTAAAGAATGCACCGAAAACATCACTTGACCGCTTCATCTGTCCGTGTATACTCGTGTATAAATCTCGTACACCCCCACCCCACAATTTGTTGACCACGCTTTACTTAACACAGTAATATTGTATTCATAACTGTCAAAATTGACAAAGGTACCGGTGTAAGCAGCTTAGTAATAGTATGGCTTCTTATCATTATCAGTGTCAATCTGGCGTTAACTGGATAAAAAGATTGAAGTCAAATACTAATAATGCATAACTTTATAATAACATTTTATATTGTATAAATGTCATGTTCAGAATATAAATATAATGTTCAGATTTTCTAACCTGTTATTTTCAGGAGAACGATATATTACTAAAAGAATTAAACTGATCAAAAGACTTGTAAACATTTGTAACCGATTGTAAGTAAGACAAAGAAAATCAGAAATGTCGTTATTATTTCCTATTAACATTTTATTGCCTTTTAAAATTATAATGATAGAACTGGAATAATTTTATTTGAAAATTCAACCCTTTGAATTAAGTAAAAACTTTTAAGACATTTCCCAAAGTTGCAAAATAGAGAGAAGGTCAACCATCTTTTCTTAATTAATTAGATTATAAATTAATTGATACTTTTATATTTAACAATAGCCTGCATTCAGGTTAAGAAAGATGATGGACGGACGGACAAACAAACAAATGAACTGACACTTTCACACATTTTGTAAATTGGTATATATTTTTATTGCGAACAAACATTATTAAAGTTATCTTGTATCTAGACATGAATCTAATTCTGTTGTTTCAGTTTTAAAGGATATACGGTGTATTAGTTCTTACATTCAAAGAGACCTCAGTCAGATCAAAGTCCTGCTTTTGTCAAGTGCGTCAATTGAAAAGGTTTTGAAACATTCACACTATCAAATAACACAACTTTCGAATGCGAGCACCTACAAGACGTTTCGAGCATGAAAATGAAATTTGCCAAATCGGTTTATTTCAGTGACTTAGCGATGTATATAGTAAACACTGTAGTCATTATTGTGTTACGTCCTTGGAACAATAATTACCAACAGGTTTATCGACATACAAATTGCAGTCAACAACCACACATTATTTTGATACTTGAGGATGATATGGGATTTAACAATGTCGGTTATCATGGATCTAACATCAGTACTCCAAACCTTGACAAACTTGCTATGTCAGGTGTAAGACTTAAAAATTACTATGTCCAAGCAGAATGTTCGCCGACACGTGCCGCTTTGTTTACCGAGATGTATTAGCTTAGTAGCAAATGCTCACATTACGCATGTTTATGTACAATGATTTGGGTAAAATTCATTTCATTTCTTTGTTGTTTAATTCAACATACATCAACAATAAAACAATGACGATTACGATGATAATGATAAGTCTAAATTTCAAAAAAAATCACGAAGACGTACGTTATGTTTCAGTTGCAGTCTTCATTTTAATAACGTCTGGAAATATGGAGGTCTCATAGATGTCTTCTTGTTTCTGTTGTAAGATTCATACTGGTGTTCATCGTGCCTCATTTGCTGGGCAGCCAATTGGGTTGTCTCTTGAGGAAGTTACTCTTGCAGAAAAGCTAAAGGAGGCAGGCTACTCTACGCATATTGTTGGAAAATGACACCTCGGGTTCTTTAAAAGAAGCTATCTACCAACCAACAGGGGATATTACAGCTTTTTGGGTGCTTATATTTTCCTCATATGTTTTAAAAACATAGTTTTTAACCCAATTTTATTATATTCACATATATAAACATATCGAAAAATGATGTTTTTATAAACTTTAATATAAAACGAACAGAAAAAAGTATTGGGTCACATTATAATAAAAGTTCGTTATTATTCCAAATAGTTGTGCTTTTAATTCTTAGATTTGAAAAAAAGTACATGAGTACATTGGCTGTTTTCTACATGCCTTATCAACTAATGGACTGGAAGAAACCAGTATTCGTTTTTAGAATCAACATGATACAATTTTACCAGTGAATTAGATTTACTTTAGTTTCATAGTCATACACATCTGTGTTCAATGTTAAATGGTGATGTGCCATTACAAGAAAATTGAAAATATACATTTGATATTTGTTGTTTTAGAGTTTCTGCTAATGTTTAAAAATATTGTTGATGAAGTAAAGGTATTTCTGAAGTTAAATTTTCAATTTCATAATATTCAAAGTATTAGCTCTGAGTAATATACAGTTCTAAAATGTGTTTACATATGTAGACACTTTATAGAATAAAAATTGAAAAAAGAAGAAATAAACCTTCCCTTGTTTAAGCATGAGTATCCTGTATTTTATCTGAATCGATCAGCACATAAAAATGCAAGATAAAAAACTTTACCTTGTACAAAATCCGTTTTAGTATATTAGTGTATTAAATCCATACTTCCAGTGCAATATTTAATGTTTGTTTTAAGTTATTGCTAAACTTGCAAACAACCTTGCGCTTCTTTTTTTAGGTATGGAACTCCGAGCAAGCGGAAAGACATTCTTCATGATATCTTACCAAGTGCGCTGCCACACAACCATTTCCTAAGGACACGCTTGACAGTACCACAAGTTTAAGCCGTGCCTCAATAAGAATAGGAAAATGGAAACCACTTAAAGAATTTAGAGGTAATCATTTGTTTTTAAAATAATATTTCAAATAATTATTTAGGTATCAAATTAAAGTATGCATATATGTGACAATACAGAATTGTATTTCTATGATCTTTTCATAAGTGTGTAAAAAGACGGTTGAGAAAGTCCTTATTTGAGTTTCTGTTTTAGCATTTTCTAACTTTTTATTCAGTCATCATGATTTGCATAGAGAAAGTCATTTGCAGGTGCTTTCAGGTCTTTGGTTCTTATTGCCGTATATAAATATATCTGTTAAATCAATATAATTAAGTTTAAACTTGTTAGCCTATCTCTTTTAAGCTGCTGTTCCAGCACTAGAACAATTTAATACAACTAAAAAGGTGTATCCTTTTGACATCGAGAAAGATCCGGCTGAAGATGAAAACTTAGCTGACAAATTTCCAGATGTTGTTAAATCTATGTTACAAATAATAAAATCTGAATGCAACAATTCCTGTTCCAAACCCTGAAAAGGACCAACGTGCAGACCCAAGATTTCAAAGGGGATTCTGGGAGCCTTAGATGGATTAAAGTTCTTCATACCAATGCAGTTGAACATTTAACCAACTACCATAAACTTACAGAAAAAAAGTTTCAAAAGTTTAAATTGATTCAACCACGATAATGAATGATTTTATCCTAAATTCTGAGATTGTGTTAGCTTTCTTTTTTCAAAAAAGAAAGTTGCTCTGTTCCACCGAAAACAATGATCATATATTACACCAACACCAACAATTGAATTAAATTGAATTCTTTTAACAGTAACCCATGTGAGTTCACGTATAAAGATGGCCTTTATATATATTTCATATGGAAACCAACAAAGAAAACACTATAATAATCCTGTCTACTTAATCTAGGTGTGATTGACCTGCAGAAGACATTTATTTGTTTTGCTTTGGAAACATTGTTTTTACCAAAAACAACAATGCTAAATATTTAAATATATAATACCGCCCATGAACCAAAGTAAGATATTATTGCAAATTTTGCACAGAAGTGCATACACATGTTGCTAGAAATATACTGGTTTTTTACAGTTTTGTTTATATTTTACTTATATCATGATTGGGTTCACAGACGTTAACGGATATTAAATGCCAAGTTTTTGGTCAGTGATACTTATTTGCATACGTAAAAGTTTTTTACGACAATAAGAGGAAATAAGTCTTTATGTTGTTTTACTTTGTGAAGTCTTTTTTATTCTCAAATGAAGTTAAAGCTTTAACACAAAACCTTTCTCCACATACTCCAAATGAATGTGGAATTTTATCTCTTTTTTTAATTTAAGCTTTTAGCGAAAAAATCGTTGTAAACATATCGTTTTAGAAAAAATTCAAAACATATAGGGTAATTGACGAATTCCCCGAGCCAAAGTCACAACAATTTTAGCGATAAGACTTGAATATTGCAATCTATTGGTAAGAAAAAATGAATAATCTTCTTTATCCCTGATACTAATTTTCGTTCATGCCAGTTCAATTGACGAAGGGGTTACTTCCAATTTCACGCGGAGCCAGCACGGACACCACGCTCCGGCTTAGACTTTATAAGCAGTTAAAGTAACTAGTTTATCTTTTAAGTGATCGGTTCTTTAGCCAAAACAAAAAACTTAAGGAAATTACACGATTTTTTACTTAATCGGTAGATTCTCTTCCATTTACAAAAGCGTCCGGGAAAAAATGTGCTATGCCATGATTGTGTTGCTTCGTTTTGCACAAGGAGTGATTTTATTGAGATAAAAAATTAAGGATATATTTGCCATATCCAGTTTTAAAAGTGGACCTGTCTTCTTTCCGCTTGATAAGTTTATGGCCATTTTGGTTGTGGTCATTCCAGTTTTTCTGTCATGAAGAAAAATATTACAAGAACAGTCCTACTGGTTTCATATCAAGTAATCATTTTGTGGTTAAGAAGATATCTGTACGCCACGCGTTCGGACAAATCGACGACAGCATGTTTGTAATGTGCACTAGATTTAGTGTTCCAGCTAAACTGAAGGTCTACTTGGATATTGTGAATAGAACATAATCAGATGGAATAAAAGTCTGTTCAATATTCGTTTTCTGGAAAACCAAACAACTTTGTCGAACACATTTAGGCTGCAATATTTTTTTCAATCAGCATATCACGTTTAAAATATGATCAGATTTATGTTGCATAAAACATATTTTCCAAGTCACCAATAACCTACATGTAATTTGTCCTACCATGATTACCGTGCTTTTTAAATTACTTCCAGATTGATCTCAGTATTGTTATAAGCATTATATTTTGCAAACGCAATGATGAGTTTACAGAGGTCGATGTTCGTGAATATTCGCCTCAAATTAAAATAAATAGGTTAATAGATTTTTTTAAAGAGACAGCTAGATATCAATTTATAGTGTGTTGTTACTTCCACAGCATTTTCTCCTTAAACCTTCATTAGGAAGATTAACTTTTATAGCCAGTAAGACAATTGAAGAATTGATTTTAGGATTATGGCTTTTACATAAGAGTAGCCTAATTCACATTTTAGGGACTAAGGATTTGCATCTTGAATATCACATCATTTTACCTTAATATACGTAAGTTTTAATTTACTTTATGCAATAAATTTTTTAAAAAGAAATTTCATTGCTATTAGTTTTCAAAGACAAGCGACTGAAATGTTCTAAATAAATTCTGTATGAGCATTTCTGGAGTAAAGATCAGCAACTTTAATACTATATGAAACATTGACGAAGATATACACATGTACCAATTTTACACGAAACACCATATGAAACATGGGCTGTGATAAACACATGCAACAATTTTACACGAAACACCATATGAAATATTGGTGGTGATAAACACATACAACAATCTTACACGTTTTGTGGTACAGCAGAAATGATCACAGTAAGAAAATATTGATATAAGATTGAGCTGACTGATTCCAATAAATACTAACATACAATGATACAATGTAGGTATTCCTTGTTTCACTATTGTTTCTAAAAAAGCTTTATAAGCGATAAAAGAAAATAAAAACAAATATGATGTGACAGACTGTTGGTAAAATTTGCTTTTAACTTGTAAATGTTGCTTGATTTCACAGGCATGTGCCTGCGGTGGCCTTTTATCAAATTCGTTCAAACCTTGTTGGTTCATTAATGAAATATTGGCTAAGCTTTCTCTGTACATTTATTTTAAAAATATTCACTGAAACCACTAGTAAGGTTTAAAAGTCATTTCAAAAATATGTTCTTTGCTGGACCTTTATCATTTTTATTTGAGTTATGTTGGCTAAAATAACCTTTTTACACACGGACAATTTGAAAAAAAAATGCAACGTTGACATATGACTATGTTTTATTTTTGGAAATTACAAGCAGGACAAATTGAACAATACCTACTATGGTTTTCAGGTGAGCGATACAGAGTCATGTTAAAGTTTTTCCCAATTTTTATACGATATTATATAATTGATTTGATAAAGACCCTGTTATTTGTCCTAGGATAGACGTATTGGACCCGAGGACGAAAGCTGAGAGCCAATACGACTGCCCCGAAGACAAATAACAAAATACATAACTTCTAAACTTTAATTGACTGACCTTTACAGTCGATTAATATTCATTTTTCACTGGTATTCCCGAGAGTTAAAATTTCAAAAAATTCCCTTTAGCTAGAAATAATATTAATCGTTCCTCCTGAAATACCTGCATCGCACGATGCTGCTAATGGATTTTATGCTTGGTTTGAAACACTGGATGACACACTTTTACTGGCATATTGTTGTTATGAGTAGATGTTATGGCATAATATTGGCTAGACATACTAGTATTTATGGCCTGTTGTTGGGGTCGGCCACCATGCACAAATGCGTTCTTGCAAGTCTCCCTTTTTTGTTAAGGTGTTCATAATATTTAACTTTGTACTTACCAACATGTTGGTGAGAGTACAAAACATCAAAGTTAGGAGCATTTAGCGACTGCAAATAAAACCTACTGTTAAGGACTAATAAATCTTGTCGCCTGTGACGTTTATACATCTTGTACATTTTGAGTGGACACATGTCCTCTTCTGATGTCGCAAAAAGCTTTGGAGATACAACTCGTGGAGGGGGAGGTGGGGGATTCCTTTAGGATCCTTTCCTTGTTTGTACTTTTCTCTGACATTCACGTAAAACATAAAACAATTTAGTAGAAAATAATTTTTCAACATACCATTGTTGCTGTATTTTGGACCATTTAGTAAAACCAAGTCATCCTACATATCTTTAGAACATCTATGCTAACATAACTTGTGTGTCTTAAACATTATATTCTAAAATTAAAAATGATATATATGTGAATGTACTCCGTGTTGTCTGATATCTTCAATTCGATGTCATCCCAAACCAAATTAGTTTGGTGCAAAAGCCTATGAGCAGGTATCATGCAATATAATAGTTTTCAGCAAAAACACTGCCATCAATGCAGTACTGTTTAAAGACCACATTAAAATTTATAATTTACAAATCCTGTTTATGAGCTTTTATTGTACACAATTAAAAAGAAATAATTGTTTTGACAGATTTTTCTGTATTTGATACACAAATAATGACTTCATCCAATGTAATCTTTTCCTATTTGTTAAAAGTGACTGTATGTTTACTTTTGCTGTAACTTTGCCCAACAAATCCTTTTCTCGCATTGACAGGATCTCTATAACGGTTCATTACGGTTATCAATAAATTGAATTAACGCTCCTTATTATCTAAGGAATTATTAGCTCCTTAAACACCAGAAACATTTCAGGGACAGCTGGGCATTTTAGCAACCTATCAATCAAACCCAGTTTCAGTTTTATTGGACAAAAACCTATCTTTTCTTCAGCAAGCTTTATACTGAGATATTGCATTTTTAGGAAAGTAAACTTCAGTAAACTGTCTCTTCTCGTTTCAGATGTTTGATAGCTATTTAAGTTTCACTTTAAAGCTGAGTGAAGTATCAGCCTTTATCATCACATTCTATGTGTACCATGTTGGTTTGAATTTTAAGTAGTATAAATACAAGCATTTTCACATTTTACAACTAAATAAAGTTGATGCAACACTATACTAAATATAAATTGTTTCATTACTACATGTTGGTGAATCATCATTTTGTACAAACCGGTTATACTGACCTGTTTTACAGAACCCCGGCGCAGGCTGGGTAACGGACTATTTTAAACACGAGTGTTCAGGTAAATATTTCATGCTTCTAAATGTTGTGAATATGCTTAGTATGGTTAGAAGAAGTTATTCAATTTACATCTTTGCATATGTGCGATAATCATGTTTATGCGTATAGGGAGACAGCTCGTTCTACAGTTTATGAAGGTTACAAAATATGATGGAGAAACCAAATAGAAAGTGAAAGTAGAACAAGAATCAAACGTTTTATGTTAAGAGATTTGCATACATCATCAAAAGAGATATGGATTTAAATAAACTATATGATTAGTTTTCGTTTGTGACGTAAGTATGCATTTCGTTTATAAATAATTCATTTTTTTCGAATTAATGCAGGAAATCTAAGAATTATTTCATAGAATGATGAATCAAACTGTCTGTAAACGTTTGTTTCTGTTACAGAGTCATATAAAGAAGGCTTTCAGGTGTGAAAGCACCAAATCAATTCCTTCTTTATTTTATATAAAATTAACCTACTTCATGAGACTGTAAAACATAGCAAAACACTTTTTAAATTACTTAACCTACATTTTATTGTAGATTTGCATTTGTACTCTCGAAAAAGAAAAAGAAAAAAGAGGGGTGGGGGTGTGTGTTTTAAACAAGAATGATATTTCTGCTCAAGTGAACTTACCCCTAAAATGACCAAACATTCTGACCCAGGTTTCAGATTTGGTTGAGTTCATCAACTTCTTGTCATGAATTCTAATCTGGATGACTCTGAACATAAAATTGCTACCACACTATCAGGAACAGTCAGGCCAAGTGAGTCAAGCAAAAACAAATGCAAAGATTAAGGTAAAAGTGTTCAAATCAACCAAGAAAACAGAAACCTATTTATAGCCGCCATTATGCGGGTACCATTTTTTGAGCTCTGATTGACTGAATTAGTGGTTTCATACCTTCAACAATTACTGTTTACTTTTATTCCATTTACATTGCAAGGTTTACTTTTCATACTTAGTTTTTTTTTCAACATGTCTGTCTTCTTCATGTATGAAATCAAACAAAACTTGCAGTTAATCAACGAAGACTAGTCATGAAGTATATTTGATTCATTTAGATTAAATGTCTCATGGCTTCATGGTTGAATAATTTTGAACATTTTTTCAGTTTTGTGGGTTTACTACGTAGGGCATTAACACACTTGACTGCGATGTTTTTACATATAGAATTGAGAGGAAATTTAAAAGAAGTAAGTAAATGTATCGTTTTATGAAAAGTTTTATGTAATTTTGAGTTAAACACGTACTTGAAATGATGCAAGAATTGACTGAATTTATTCTCCGTGTACATCAGCCGCGTTTATACCTAGATTTATCAGTTGTTTGTTGTTTTTTTTGCCTGAACTGTAAACACACGTAAATTAACATCTCTACGGCATTCTACTTATGTTACAGACAAGGCCTTTATATAAAGCTTTAGTATTTGGTTTGTTGTATTATCCAGTATGTTCTTATTTTTAATATAAAATTAGATCATAATGCACCCACTATATACATATGTCAATGAATGCTACAAATAACATTTATAGTGGCCATAAGCCTGTGTCCCTTTTTATGCTGTAATATCAGCTTTCCGCTGCATGCATATTTACGTATGATAGGGCTATTTCTAAATTAACCGTATGTTATAGAAACATTTACTCTGGAAACAACAACTGTATGAAAATGGGCATGTTTTATAGGTTAAAAATGCTGTCTTAACGTTAATGAATTACATTTAAGTTGGCATTTTATACTATTATCTTTTGTTAAAAAAAATAACATATCCAAGCAACCACAAGCAACCACATGTTGAAAAATGAAATGTTAGTTCGTATTTAAGAGGATTTATACAAATGAAACACAATTAAGTTAATTATTATTTCCTGCGTATGCAATCTTTTTTCGTAATTACGAAGTCTTATTCTGTATAAATGAATTTTTGTACAGTAAATATGATTTTTTTTGTTTTCGTAATAAAGACTTCTTTAACTCGTTTTTATTTGACATGAATGCAATAAATGTATCAACCCTATAAAACATGGGTTTCGTTGTAAAGATCGTCACGCATTATATATTAATTATACAATAAAAGTTAGTTGTGCGTGAAGCAATACAAAGAAGTCACAATTCAGGACATTGGGAAAAGTTCTATGATTTACCCGTTCAAGGTAACATACGTATTGACAGTTTGTTTATTCAATGCTAGAAAAACGAAAAGGTAAAGAATATTGATAGATAGATAGATAGATAGAGCAGAAGATTTGGATGTATCATGTGATTTTTTATGCAGGGAAAGTAAATACAAATGAAGGAATCAAACGTCTATTTGTTTGGGTGATTGATGTTTATCTATGGATTTTATCAGCTGTGTCTAATACGTCCAGTTAATGTTATTCCTGGCTTGCAATGACTGTATTATTTTTTTTAAATTTGGAGTGGATACAAGCAAGATAAACGCTTAACGATAAGGCTCAATTTGTCTTTCGTAGTTCATAACTTCATTATCGGCGTTGAATTGAAAAATAAGAAGAAAGGCTTGTATTTTCTTTTATTTTTATGCCCCCAAAGGGAGGCATATAGTTATCGCACTGTCTGTCCGTCTGACCTGTAAAATCTTGTCCTCGCTTCATCTCCAAAACCTCTAGAGGGATTTCATTGAAACTTAACAGGAATGTTTGTCACCAAGTCTAGTTGTGCATATCGTCTGGAGATTCCGACCGATTTATTTTTGGCAGAGTTTTGGACACTAGTCCTTTTTTTTACTCTAAAATCTTGATCTCGCTTCAACTCCAAAACCGCTTGAGGGATTTCATTGAAACTTAATAGGAGTGTTTGTCGCCAAACCTAATTGTGCATATAATCAGGAGAGTCCGCTCGGCACTTTGTCATTTTTTACTTTAACTTCAATATTAAAGTCTTTTCCACACTTCATCTCCAAAACCGCTTGGAGAATTTCATTGAAACTTCACAGGAATGTTTGTCACCAAGTCTAGTTGTGCATATTGTCAGAAGTTTATGCTCGAATTTTTTTTGGAAGAGTTATGGGCCCTTAGTCATTTTTTTACTCTAACTTCTACATTAAAATTTTGTCCACGCTTCATCTCCAAAACCACTGGAGGATTTCATTGAAACTACACAGAAATGTTTGTCATCAAACCTAGCTGTGCATATCGTCAGGAGTTTCTGGTCGGATTATTTTTGGCAGTATTATAGTCCCTTAGTCAGTGTTAGCTCCACTTTTCGAAGAAAAAAGTGGAGCTATTGTCAGGACCCTCTCGTTGGCGTCAGTTAACCTTTTTGTTAAGGTTTATTTCTCAGACACTATCAAAGCCATTTACTTCAAATTAGGAATACATGTTCACTTTCAATTTGCGACACCATTTCCCAAGGGCAGATAACCCTCAAATTTATTTTTGCAAAGTTATGCACCTTTTTTCAACTTAAAATTTCTTGGTTAACCTTTTTGTTAATGTCCATTTCTCAAAACGTGTCAAAGATCTTCCATTCAAACTTGTAATACTTGATCACCAGCAAGAACCCTGCAAAGATTTTTGGTACCCATGTCCCTAGGGGTCAAAATTAGCCCCACCCCAGGGGTATCTTGATTTTGCTTATGCTTATATATAAGGAGAAATCTTCTTAAGCCTAGAAATAAACTTTAACTTACAAAGCATGGGTAGGTACTTCCCCTCCCCCTCCTCCAACCTCCCCTCTGCTTGGGGACCCCAGCCCTTGCATTACCCTCTCCCCAATAATTTTGTTCATTATAATTATCTTTTTTATTAAATATATAGGTACTTGACTTTTAAATATGTAGGTATGAAGTGACTTGACTCCCCCCGGGGCATTATCCCCCACCTCCAAAATATTTTTTTAAATATGTAGGTATGAAGTGAGTTTGACTCTCCTCTGGGCATTATTCCCCCCCCTCCAATTTTTCTTTTAATATGTAAGTATGAAGTTAATTTACCCATCCCCCTCCCCCACCCCGGCAAAAAAAAATCTTTTTTCTCCTATATTGGAAAAGACCTTCTTAAGCTTTGAAATAAACTTTTTTTATAAACCAACTTTTTTCCATTATTTTTTAAATACATAGATACTTGACTCCAAAATGCATGGGGACCCCCTATCTTACCTCCCCAACACGTTACCCCCCCCCCCCATTTTTTTCATCTTATATGACTAGGTACTTGCCCTCCCCCACTCAATTTTTTTTTCACTTTGGTCTCTTGTTTTACTTGGCTTATAATTTATTATCCAGCACTTTGAAAAGTGGAGCGTGCTCTCTGCGGACAGGTCTTGTTTACTATAATCTCTGTATTAAAATCTTGTCCAAGCTTCATCTCCAAAACTGCTTGGGGGATTTAATTGAAACCAGTTGGGAATAAGACAATATTGTTCATATACAAGACCAAACTCACAGCTTTCTATTTCATTGAATAATTATGTCTTCAGCCTTCATATAAGAATCTGAAGAAGAAAAACATTACTTTACAATTTACCTTCAGTTCATGCTCTATTTTTGTCTGATCTCTTTTTTACAGGCATATTCAATTATACGTTTACACCAGTTTCAATTCAAAGCTACATTTCGGGGGCATATGTCAATTTCCAGTGACAGCTCTTGTTTGAAACAATGTTAACCAAAACTTATTAAGAGAGTGACCTAAAAGGTCTCATGTTAGGGACAAATTGATAGCGGAATTCGTTTTTATACGAAAAAGATGTCAGTGAAATACTTGTTACGCAATATATTTTATTTGGACTCCAAAAGGGTTTGGAATTATTTCTTGAACGATGCGTTACATCACTTAACCCGTCCATCTTGTCGTGTGGGATATACTCGCGAATTTATCCGTGCACTGACTTTGGTACATACACTACTCGATTCGTTGAATATGCTTTACTTAACAAAGTCATGTTTTCTTCATAACTACTAGAAATTGACAAAAGTGTAAGCAAAATGGTAATAGTTCGCTTTCTTATCCATATCAGTGTCAAACAGGCGTTAATATGAATATAAAATGATTGAAGGCAAATACTGATAACGTATGACTAAATTATAAAATTTAAAATTAAATAAGAGATTGGGATGTTCAAACCTGTTATTCCAAGTTAAATGAATAGGAATGTTACTAGAAATGAAAATTTAAACGGACCCAGAAGCTTTTACGCGTTTTTTCCAATTGTTATTAAATCGATAGTTATCGATAATGTCGTTAGTATTTCCTATAAATTAATCTCTGTCATTGCCTTTTAAACTTAGAAGGACGACCAAAATTGGATTACTTAAACATTTCAAATCAGTAAAATTTGTCGAATTCGAAATTTAGACAACAGAAGGATATTAAAAAAATAAAAAATAAATAAATGAATTCATTAGTTAAACTTTTATATCTATCGGAAACATGCATTCAGGTAAGTAAAGATGATGGAAGGACAAACGAACGAACGAACGAACGAACAGACTAACAAACATTTTGTATATATTTGTAATTTTCATTGCAAAGAAACAAAAGATTAGTGATTATATACCTATATTGGATCTTTTTTTATTGAAACAGTTTCAAAGGATAGATGTCGTGCTAGAACTTACATTCAAAGGGATCTCAGTTGGACCAAAGTCCTGCTTTCGTCCATTGTATCTCATTTACTGCGTCAATTGAAAAGGTTTTGAACGGTCACACTCTCAAAGAACACAACATTCGTATGCAAACACCTACAAGACGTTTAGAACATGAAAATAAAATTAAGGTTATTGGTTTACCTTTGTCTCATAGCAATGTTTACAGTAAGCGCTGTGATCTTTGTCCACTTACGTCCAGGAATCAGTATCTACCAACAGGATTATCAACATTCGACTGGCAGCAAACAACCACACATTATTTTCATACTAGCGGATGATATGGGATTTCACGATGTGGGTTATCATGGATCTAATATAAGTACCCCAAACCTTGATGAACTTGCTATGTCAGGTGTAAGACTTGAAAATTACTATGTCCAAGCAATATGTTCGCCGACACGCGCAGCTTTGTTAACAGGAAGATATTCGGTATGTAGCAAGAACTATCAACACAAGCATATTTCTAGAATGATTTTGGTAAAATACTTTTAATGTTTTGTCGTTTAGTTTACCTACATAATATTTAAAAGAATACTAATGATACATTTCAATTTTGAAAGAACATAATAACAAAGAATACCAGAAGTTTCAACAGTACTATTAATTTAGTAATATTTTGGAACATGAAGTTTATATAATTTTATGCTTTTAATTTCTGTTGGAAGATTCACACTGGTGTTCAACGTGTCTACTACCCTGGACAGCCGCTTGGGTTGTCTCTTGAGGAAGTTACTCTCGCAGAAAAACTAAAGGAGACAGGCTACTCGACGCACATTGTTGGAAAATGGCACCTCGGATTTTACAAGAGAAGCTATCTGCCAACCAACAGAGGATTTGACAGCTTTTTCGGTGCTTAATTTTTCCCATATGTTTTAAGATCTTTTCATTTGTTTAACCTTTTAAAATATATTCTTCATATAAATATAAAGTTATCGAAAATATTGTCTTAGAAACTTCATTCAGTACGTAATAATAACTTAAACAACCCTGATCATAAACAATGGAAATTATTCAAAATGTTTGCACTTTTCTTAGATTTGAAAAAAAAAAAAAACAAAAAAAAAAAAAACAAATATACATAGGCTTTTTACGAACTAAAGGACTGGAAATAACCAGTATTCGATATCAATATAATCATGTATTTTGGTCAGTGATTTTGACCGACGTAAATATCAGAACTTGAGTTTCATATCATAAAAGTTTAGTAATCAGACCACAACTGAAAAAGTAGACTTTTTTTAATTTGCACGAGATTATAAGCATTTAATAAGATTACCTTTAGATCAATTTTGTGCAACTGAAGGTTATTACGAACTGAAACGAAGTAGTACGTCCTTCTTAAAAATAATTCAATTTTTGTACGTATTGGAACTGCATTTCCTCCGCTTTCTACTGAAATCAGTTTCATCAGGTGGCAAATTGTTCAAACAGGCTTCCATAATAAGGCTTTTTCTACAATATATTTTCAAATTATATTCTTTCTTTATATTTGCATTTAATCTAAAATTTAAGATTAAGTAAAACAAGCATAGAAAGAAGACAACCTGTTGTCACAAAATCTTCTGAAAATATTTTCTTTTAGTTTTAAATGTCTTTATTGTTTAGTTAGTTAGTTTATTTTCTTTTTTGTGTGGGTTGAATGTAAATTGTTTGCTTGTTTACTAAACCAGTTTCATTTGTGTTTTAGGGTTTTATAACGGGTTTACGGATTACTTCACCCACATATCGAGACACTATCGAGGAATTCAAGGTTACGATTTAATGGAGAACGAAACACCGGCAAATTGGAGCATGTATGACGGCATTTATTCGTCTGATTTATACGCAGAGAGAACCATAGATATTATACGAAAACATGATTCACAAAAGGTATACTGGTTTAACCACTAAAAAAAGAATTCAACTTACAATAAAGCAAACTTTTCAAAATGTGTACTTTCTTGCATTTACAATTACACTTTCGTTAATTATTTTTACTGTAACCCACCAATATCAAAAGTTAGACATTGAGTGTCAGTTGCATGTGTACATTGTGCAGCTTGCTGTCACCAGGGATATTTAAGATAAGCTTTTAAATTTCAGCCTCTGTTTGTGTACTTAGCACTGCAATCGGTTCATTCTCCAGTGCAGGCACCCGAAAAATGTTTGAAACCAAAGAATAGCACAGATCGCACAATGAGAGACCTATATGAAGGTAAACGTCCTGTTTTATCTCGTATACTGTACTAGAATGAATAGTAAACACAATTCTATTGTAAATACTTAGGGATAAGTGATATGTCATCCCTTGTAGACAGCATATTACCAAAAACTTCAGTTAACTTCATTTTCTATTTGATTATATTATTTAGGTTTTTTATAATGATGTTCCTTCCTTAATTTGTGTGCCTTAACAAAATAAATTTATTGGGTTATTGCTTCTTCTTGAAATGAACATATTAATTAAAATGAATCTTAGTGTCGTAAACATGGCATACTTGCCGTCAAATTGAAAGTGTTTGATCTAATATATTTATTCATATAGGAATGATAGTGTGTATGGATGACGCTGTTGGGAAAGTTGTAAGGGCTCTGAAAGAAAAGGGGATTTGGGGCAATACAATACTTGTGTTTTCATCAGGTATGTGAGGCGAGAGTCTTTTAAATGATGAGTTTTCGAGATTTTTACACCTAAATATTAAATCACAGGTAGTCAGAATCAGCTATGTCAATACAAGGTACAAGAGTGACTATACCACGCCTAATGAATTAACTTTAATATTTTACTTCTATGAATTTATCTCAGTGTACCTACAGATGTTGTTGTACTGTGGTTTAAGGCATGTACTCATGCATTTACAAAAACTTCACATTAATTTGCATGTCCTGAAGGATGTGACTGCTTTTGGAGACGATTCTTAGACATTTTTGGATTGATTGTCACTCAGTCGATCTAATGTTACTTACTTGCTTATTACATATCTCCTGTTAACAACCAGAATTTACTACCTACCACTAAAACAAATAGTTCTATCGATTCAAACATGTTAATAACATTTAACCACTTAGCAGTGCAGCGATCATTCAGCAATAAAGAAAATACCTAATTCAATATCTTTCTCACTACCGGGGTTCGATATAAAAGTTCTGTTGTTGTTTTTAGAATTTTCTGTTTAATGTTCTAATGGGTAATTTTCTAATTTTCTGTTTAATGTTCTAATGTTTAATGTAGCGCACTGATGCAAAGTCTTACAAAGTGTTGCCGCACATTATGAAATCGTGTGCAGCACAAGAAACTCTCAAAGACAATTGATCCATCAGTTTTTATATATACTAACGGAAAAATATAACTGTGCATACTTCAAGGTATAGAATTTTTTTTAATATTAGGAATAGTAACATAGAACTTTGCAAATTAGCCAATCAACGTTTTATTTCTAACAATCAATACAAACACTTCATGATGTAAAACAATTTTTACAGTAACAAGGCGCAGAAGTTGACAGGTATGAAATCTGATTTCACAAGGTCAGTATCGTGTGTGGCCTCCATTGGCGTTCAAGCAAGCACGGCAGCGACGAGGCATAGAGGCAACTAAGTTGGCGATAACTGCCTGTGGAATGGTGTTCCATATGTTGACCAATGTCTGCGCTAGTTGGTCCAGCGTGAGAGGTTGGTTACGTCTTTGACGGAGGCGTCTCTTCATCTCATCCCAAACGTGCTCAATTGGTGAAAGATCTGGTGAAACAGCGGGCCAGGGTAAGACACTCACGTTTTGCTGAGCCAGAAACCCGGTAACTACACGTGCTACATGTGGCCGAGCGTTGTCTTGTTGAAACGTCATGTTACGCCCTTGACGTTGAAGAAATGGCAGCACGTGGGGTATGACAATCTCATCTCTGTAACGAACACCCGTTAAATTGCCACGGACAATTACAAGCTGGGTCCTGCCTTGAGATGAGATACCTCCCCAAACCATTATCGACCCACCACCACCAAAACGTTGACGTTGAAAAACACAGGGATCCAAGTAACGTTCTCCGCGACGCCTGTATACACGAACTCGTCCGTCCGAACTTTCTAAGTGAAACCGCGACTCGTCAGTAAACAGAACATTATTCCAATATGCTCTTGGAAGCCTTAGATACTGTCTGCACCACTGACGTCGACGTTGTCGATGACGTAAGAGAAGAGTAGGACGTATCGCAGGACGTCGTGGAGTAATGCTGTGCTCTCTTAATCGGTTTCTAACAGTTCGTCCACTGATAGGTCTCAAGCCAGGAATTGTTCGTGCTGTTAATGTGGCCGGTTGAAATCGATTCCGTAGGTGTGTAAGCCGGATATAATTGTCTTGACGGATTGACGTCACACGTGGACGCCCTGGACGTGGTAGATCACGGACGTTGCCACGTTGCTGAAATCGTCGCCAAAGTGCTGATATGGTGTTTCGGTGAACACCAAAACGCTGCGCAACCGCATTTTGAGCAATGCCTGCTTGGAGCATACCGACGGCACGTAGGCGATCATTTTCTGAGATGCGTGGCATTGTCTTCAAAGACTTAAAATCCAAATTAAGGTGTTTTTCTGAACTGCTGGGTAGCTCACTATAATTTGACGGTTAAAATAACTCGAAACAGCATGTACGAGGATGTTAACATAAAGAAACACGTAAAAAGCGAGACCGTTACGGGCTATACATTTAGCACGTGCAACTCGCGAAAAGCAGTATTATTGAAACAAGATTACCTTGTGAATTACACAAAAGAAATCTGCTAAAATAATTTTATACCTAATAAAAGATATTAAGTATTTTAGTGTGCACAGTTATATTTTTCCGTCAGTATACTTTTATTTATAACATTTAAAAGGATTTAGCATTTGTTAAGCTTTAGTTTCATTGCTTTCTGGAATGATGTTAGTTGAAACAATACTTTCAGGCTTTATCCAGCATGCATTATTTGTTCATAGTGCGTTCTCGTGCCATCTATTTTTTTTCAAATACAAAAACGGAAGCGTCTCAACTCGCATTGTTTCAAATGTTAAAATGAATATTATGATCAAAGACAAAGAATGAAAAATATGATGTGTATTAAGTATTTTTTAAAAAAATGGTACGGATTTTTAAAATATTTAAGCATTGCTAACACATTCTTTATAAAAATAGGAATATTTAAGACTGTCATCTTCTTTCATAAGATAACGGCGATCCCAGACATTTTTTTCACTTTTTTTTCTTCTTGTTCTTCTTTTTTTAAGATAACGGCGGTCCCAGTGTAACAGGAGCAAGCAACTTTCCTCTGAGAGGATTCAAGGCGACAGGCTGGGAAGGAGGAGTACGTGGTGTCGGTTTTATAAATAGTCCATTGCTAAGCAAAAAAGTTGCTAGAACTGTGTCAAAAGAATTAATGCATGTCACAGATTGGTTTCCAACACTTATAAACGTTGCAGGTGGAAGCTTAAATGGAACAAAGCCTTTGGATGGTTTTGACCAGTGGGATTGTTTAAAGTGAGTAGTTTCTTAAATAGCATATTATTGTTGGAAGTTTATCAACTTACTGACAACCAACGGATTTATCTATATTTAAGCGATGTAACGTTACAGACATTTCTAAAGATTTTTCTCTTGGTGACTAAAAGAAATCAGATTTTCCGTTCAAAAATAACCATCTTAAGCTGTTTACAGACTTGTATAAACTATTTATTTGTATGATAAAGCTGTAAACTATAATTAAATGACAATCCAGAAACACTTTGTTTGTCTATATCAAAGGAAAAGGCAACGATGAGCCTACATCGCTCGTCTGAAAAATACTACTAAATGACAAGAGCAATGTAACCCAGTTAAAATAAAAAGAAACTATAAGTAGCACATAAATGTAGACGGACACACACTCCTAACAAACTGTTTTTAAATTAATGACTTTACTCTTAGTAAATATGCCATTACTGTTATCTCAAAATCACAATAGGCTCTGAGTAAGATACAATTTTAAATGTGTTAATATATGTGGGAACTTTATAGAACTAAAAAAATAACACCTTCCTTGTTTATGCAAATAAGTTTCCAGTATAACATCTGAAACGACCAGCATATCAAAATACAAATGAATATTTACAACTTTACTATGTACAAAGTCAGTTTTAGCTAATTAAATCTATAGTGCTTGCTTAGGTTATTGCTAAAATTGCAAACAACTCTGCGCTCCTCTTTGTAGGTATGGAAGTCCGAGCAAGCGGAAAGAAATTCTTCATGATATCTTACCTAGTTCGCCGCCAACACAACCATTTCCTAAAGACAAGCTTGACAGTACCACAAGTTTACGTCGTGCCTCGATAAGAATAGGGAAATGGAAGCTACTGAAAGAGTTCAGAGGTAATCATTGTTTCAGTGCTTTGATTTATATTGTCTGTATGAATCTGTAAAAATCAATTTAAGTCTGAATATACGAGCAGATCTGTAATACTGTGTTTTGATTATGTCTTTTTTAGCTGCTGTCCCAGCACTAGAACAATTTGACGAAGCTAAAAGGGTTTATCTTTTTGACATTGAGAAGGATCCGACAGAAGATGAGAACTTAGCTGACCAATTTCAAGATGTTGTTACATCTTTGTTACACAGAATAAAATACTATCTGAATGGAACGGTTCCTATTCCAAACCCTATAGAGGATCAACGTGCAGACCCACGATTTCGAAGAGGATTCTGGGAGCCTTGGATGGATTGACGTTTTTTGCAATGTTGCAGTTTAACATTTAGCCTACTATCATTAAAGAAAAAAAAAACGAAAAAAAAACACGATTGTTTTGAAAGCGTTATTTGATTAAGTCAAGAAGATGTATACATGGATCATTTTTACCTACATTCTGATATTGTGCTAGCTTCGTTTTGCAGAAGAAAAGTGACCGAAAACAATGATCACATATAATATCATCAAAAATTTAATTAAGCATTTTAAACAGGTTACCCATCCAAGAACATTTTAATATATCATTTTAATACAAGAAAAACACTATAATAATTATGTTACTTAAACAAGAAGCAATTTATTTGTGATGCTTTGGGTGCGTTACTTTATTAAAGACTACAACGCAAAATATTTAAATATCATTATACCGCCCATGAACCAAAATTATAACGTTATTTCAAGTTCATAAAATAATAAACAGAAATGCATGCACACTTTGCTAAAAAAGAAAAAAAAAAGTGCTTTTTAATGTCATGTCTGGGTCATGTCTCATGTCAACTGATATGAAATGCCAACTTTATTTTTAAGTGATTTTGCTCGGATGCGTACAAATTTAGTCGGTGAGACTAATTTGCAGATGTAAAAGATTTTAGGACCATGGTTCTATTCATGAAGATGTCTAGAAGCATCACATCCGTGAGTGTAATTTCTTGTGAGCTCTTTTTTTGTCACTGATATGTTAGATATTATTAAATGTGTTTGTAAATAAATCTGTTGTTGTAATCTGTCAAAAGCAAATTATGCCTGTAAGATTTGAATGACTACATTTCCCACCTCATTTCGTTTGATCTACCGTTGCTGTTTGTTCAATGTTTTCGAGCGCATTTAGACCTTCTGGGTCATAGAATATTTTAATCATTTAACCCTTTTGCATCTCAAGCAAATCATGCCATTCAAAAAGGATAACCTTGCAGATAGGGTGCTTATCATATGCCATCATCAATTACATACATCTGAGTTATAGTCCTTTGTATTACAAATGGTTGCAACATGTCCGTTTGGAGTCATACCTGGGTAACCAATGGATGGAATTTAACGACATTCAATATAAATATGTCTCATAAGTATGGGACGGTGCAAGAACACAGTTTGTTCCGATTAAATTAGCAAAACCAGAGTTATGTCTCTTTGATTTATTTAATATATAGTGTAGAATGCATATTGACAACTTCAGGGACAAATTAATTGTCACTAAGGTATGCATCGTCAGTATTGGATGGTGACCCTTTAATTAATTTGATGAACAATATGTTAAATGTGCGTATATACATATTAAAAAAGAAAAGAAAACAAGAAAAAATAAAAATCGATCTCATGATTTTTAATGCTATTCAAATTATGTCCATGTGATCAGAAATGATCAAATTCTGGTGATCCAAAGTTTGAGAAAGAGTTAAAAGAAAAACAGTATAAATAATCTTTCGAATCATATTTAGACTTAAATTTGTGAAACACAAGACTGTAAAAGAAGTAATAAGATACATTTTAATCGGCTGAAATATTTTTATCAATAATTTCAAGCATGTTTGAAATAAATCTCTATCTCAGAATTATTATAACAATATGTGTATTCGGACATTCAAAATTACGGAAAGCAGACTGTCGATATCGAATATCCGAATATTTCCGAATATGCATATTTAAATATTCAAATACTTATTCAATAATTGCTCCTATCCCTAAAATGTTTATGACATCTTTATATTATCAGAAGATGTTAAAAATTGTTCAATATGATTTAAATATTTTTGCAAATAAGTTTTAAAGTAAAACAGAAATGTGAAATATGACGAATATGTTGATAATGGAGTAACAAAGTTCGTTTGTGTATGAAGTTTGGAAGCGTCGTCGAACATGGGTTCATGGTTACAGATGATACAATTATAAAAAGCAATTTACTTTAACACTTTTATTCCATAAACAAAAATAATAAAAACAAAAAAGATCCTACTTAAATGATGTACACTTAACAAAAATATTTAGGAAAAAGTAAGTTTATATAAGGTACACATCGGATTACAAATACTGAACTATACATGTTTATATATAAATATTACAGTTTATAACAGAGCTAGTGAATAGTTTAAAGTAGGTAAAATGTTCCTTCCTCCTCATTCATGGACCTAGCATGATATAAGTCTATGCGATCCTTGTTGTTCTTGATAATGTTTTACCTCAGAGCGGTAGCTTTCAAACTTTCAGTGTAAGTGTCCTCACCTTTTACGAAGAACAGATATTTTGTACATGAAGTAACAAGATGGATTTTTCAACTAAATTATTCATATACCCTGTCCTCGTAATGTGTCCTGGATCGAAATACGACAGAGCACCTTTATTAGCGTGGAACGATTCTCTTAAATTTTATAATTACAAAAAAGTACTGGAAAAAATGATATGTAAATTCATGTACTTAATAATATGAACTAAAAACTCGAAATAGAGACATAAACACTCTTTTTTATGAAATATTACCTAAGTTTTACTAAAGAACATACGTTCTAAAGAATTAATAGTTCTAATTTGTTTAAATGAAATTACATTTCGTATATTTGAAATTGCTGATCATTTTGACGACATGGCATTTCATTTTTACGAAATCATTTCCATTAGCACAAGAAAT
The DNA here is from genome assembly GCA_012932295.1 of Cyclina sinensis. Taxonomy (NCBI): domain Eukaryota; kingdom Metazoa; phylum Mollusca; class Bivalvia; order Venerida; family Veneridae; genus Cyclina; species Cyclina sinensis. The sequence continues at coordinate 23,732,191 of JAAONU010000013.1, read as the reverse complement.
AGATGAAATGATATTAATGAAATTGAAACATTGCTTAAATCTTAAATCGATTTTACGAAATTAATTCGTTGAAATTGTAGTTTCTTGTTTTCAAAGAAATAAACTAAAATTCAATATAAATTGCGATAAATGTAAAGGTAAAGTTGCCGATTCGGTGATGGCGGACGGGGAAATATTTAGGGGAAGTAAAAAGGTGAAAAACTATTTTTAACTACATTCCTCATCGGAAGTTAATAAGATCGTGAGCTTCTCTCGATAAGCCGTGTTTTCACAGTTTATCAAGATAAATGAAAACCAATCGGCCTGATACGGGATGCATTACTCCGAATATGCATTAACTTTTGAATGTTTTTATCCATCCTAAACCATAGAAACAAGGATTGGACACTATGTCTGTGTAGGCAATAAAGATATTACTAATATTGCACGTGCCTCCCTGACTTCCAGTTCCTGCCAAGTCTGGCCAATTAAACTGAATGGTGGAATATTTCTTCATTCATGTTAAACAAACTTGCAACCATGTCTTTCGTCTTGGGTTTCTACGAAGCCAGCTTTAAAGAAAACTACGTTTTCCAGGGTTAAATCTCGCAACAGTTGGGCAAATACAAGCGATATACTCATCCTTAGTCATTTCCTGTGAATTTTCAGTCATAATAAGAAAACGGCATTTTAAAGGGGATATATCTGTTTCATATATCCAGAAATGTCTGTTGTTATCACTGCTGTGACGTGGGATTTTCATGTTTTGTCTTTATCAGCCTATCAAGGAAGCAGTTTATCATTTATAAGTATGTATATTAGTGCCAACTGATGTATATCCACCAACAAATCGAGTTGATTATAAATCAATTGGCATTTTGCATAGACGTGTATATAGTATGAAATAAGATATGTAGCCTTTGATAAATCAGCTAAGGTGATAGTGGTAACCAGCCGTTATATATAATGAATTGCGAACGTATATCCATGGGAAGTCCGTGTAAGCGATACCTCATGACATATACAATAAATATATAAATATCACTCAGTGAATATTCAATTATAAGAACTTACGATCTGGTGTCTGAAAGAAGGTTTCAAAATGTTGTCTACTTAATAATTTCACTGATCAATGGATTGTTCCGAAATTCTTTAAACAACGTAAAGTTTTATATGGGATTTCATTCTTAGCTAAAGCACGTTTAAAAACTACTGTTACCTTGTTGTGGAACAAGTTTGACATATAGCGCTGCATTGGAAATCTGTAGTGGCCTATATTGGAGTTTATATGTTTTCTTGAATTTCTTGAGTATTTTGTGATTCTAATATTCTTTACAAAGGTACACATACATGTACATAGTTGATAACAATTATTGAACGTCCACACACCTGTTAAACACTAAGGCTACCTCTGAACTCATGTACCTTACCTAGCTGCAACATATCCACTTTGATAACTACAATGTGCATAAAAGTGCTGTTAAAGTAATGAAAACTTACATTATGGTTCATAAATATTTTAAAAAGCTATTGAAGACGCTCCACATAACTTCCTGTCATTCCTGTAGACACCTTCTGGAACCGCCCATGTCTAAGAATCAAACCTCTTATGTAGCAATGTCGAGGATCTATTCGTTAAGACTTCAGTACCTCGATTAACCTCTTCATTCGTTTGCACTTTTGAGACAGTTTTCGGAAAGAAATCAGATTAAGAGAACTTTATTATCTACTGTTTTGTTACGTTCGAACAAATCTAGCGAACACCAGCTTGCTACATGTTTAACCAACACTCTTTCATATATTACTTAAATAATTCTTGCCCTGCAAGGGCAATAACGCTCCGGAAAACGCTCTGATAAGTTAAATATCTAGAAACCAAGTTGCCACTTTCCAACAATGCCTGTAGAATAGCCAGCTTTCCTTTCTTTCTTATCTTAAGTCACATCATCCAGTGGCATAACAGGGGGCTGTCCGAAAGAGCGTCCTTGTTAAACACTTGTGTGAATCTTTGAATAGAATTAAATACTTATATACAACCACACTATTAACCATCAAGCAACTCAAACGAATGGAGCTTGTTCGCAGTTCGAACTTCATGCTCATATCAATAGGGTGTTCGTTAAAAATAATAACATTTATAAGCAATCAGTACATTTATCAATAAAAATGGTTGGGGAGTGTGATAGGCCATTGTCCGCCGTATGTCTTTCATCTTAAGTAGACAGTCTAGATGCGATATTAATTCACCCTTCATAGAAATTGCTGAGAACCTTTTTCCTAATGATTTGTCAAAGCAATCTGAAATTCGGACATATGGGGTTAACAATCTAGAAACTAGGTCAACAGGCCAACTCAAAAACTTTATCAACTCTAAAAGCAACATTTTATCCATTAATCATGAAATTTGCTCAGAATATTTTTCCTGATGATCTCTTGTTTGAACGAACTATATCAAGTACAGAAAGAAAAAACACCTGCGCAGAACAAATCAGTATATTGACAAACTATTACTTTGACAGAACAAACTGAAAATTGCACAGCACAAACTAGTACATAGAAAATACGAATATGTGAAAAAATCAAACTTTTTTTACAGAAAAAGACTTGGCTTGACACCAAAAAATGTGAAATGCACAGTTGAAAACAGTGGATTATTAATTTTATTAGACTGAGAAAGGTATAATTCACTGAAAAACATAAAATGAAAAGTGAAATTTCCAGATAATTTAAACTTTTTTTTAAAAATATTTTACATCGATTGGGAAGCAAGTTCTTGCAACTTATATTAATCCCTCTCGATGACTGCATCCTGGGTTCAAAACAGTTCTCGCGCCGAAAGAGGGAGTCACTGTAGACTCTCACCTCTGACGGGATTCAAACCAGCGACCTCCGGATCGGGGGTCCGGCGCTCTAACCCCTCGACCACAGCTCCTCCTCAAATTTCCAGATATAACAGAATAATTTTAACAGGGCACAACACAACAAGTAAATCTGCAATATCTACATAAATAATTGAGGTCTGCACCAAATAAATCGTAAAAATGCACATGTATTTATATAACTGAATGAATTGAACACGGCACAGCACAAACTGATACATGTAAAAAGAACAAACTCGACTGATTACAAAACAAAGTGAAAACTAATGTCAAGGCAGCTCAAGCTCTGTGCATCTGCGAGTATGTGAAGTATACGCTGTTGTTTATCCATATGTTTACTACTCTGATTTGTTTTGTCTAACAACTGATATTTACAGTGTAAACGGTAATTATGGTTAACACACAGTCACATTTTTACCTACCATAGTCGTTCTTGTTGACACCGATGTTCAAAAGTACAATGTTCTGCTATTTTCAGTGTTTTCTGTTCGGCAATAAAGAAAATATTCTTAGAGGATATTAAGTACAGTTAATTATAAATATTTTAGGACCCGGATGTTTTCCAATGTTATTAACACTATTTTCCATACTTTAGTATCAGGTCAAATTGCTAAATAATATCAACTTGAAATACTCATGCTAGACTGCTTCGCAGTCTGTCAGGAAAAGGGGTGCTGCTTTCCATTGTATATATTCATATAGTTTATGTATCTCTCGTTAAAACTTTGTTATTTTTAAGTTCATGTGGTCAGTTCAAAGCTTGCAGCCATGGAAATAATTTTAGTGTACAAAGATTATCTTTAAAAAAAAACATTTTACTGTTGACAGATATTGGATTGTGTGAGTGAGTGTCCATAGGGTAAATGTTCAAAACAAACACAGATTCTAGTCAGAATCAGCTAGTATTGTTCTAAAAAAGGGGAATTTAAGGTCAAATGAGAGTGACATCGAGTGTGAGTGCAGCGATAGAGTTCTAGAAGCGAAAGCAAAAGGGTGCTTTGGGATTGACGGGAGAAGTTATTTGTTTAACTGTGCCACATTTATGGCAAAAGTTCAGTAAAGACATCGCAGAAGCCACATTGTAGGGCAATATTACAATTTCTGTGATTCCATATCGTTGGAACGTGTTTGTTAAAAACCCCATTGTTTGGTTAATCAAGAAACTGAAATTTTATTTTGGGATTTGGAAACAAAAAAGGCTAAAGTATGACCATTTAAAATAGTTTTGTATGTGGTCTCATTGCTAATATTGATATTAACCTATTCAAATTTTATAAGTAAATATTAATACTTCTATGTTTCTCCATTTAAGTGCTACTGATGGTATGATAATTGTGTAGGCTAATTAGATATTTAATAATGAATTAGACTTATAATTCATTTTTTGTCAATTTTCTATGTTTTAATGAATATGTTTAGTACATAGAGCTTTACTTTCTTTTGCACTATTAAGTAAGAGTTAATGTTGCTTCTTCAATAAGTAGCATTAACCTGGCTAAATGAACTGTTGGTAAATTAGTTCTCATTTATTTTAGATCCATATTTTTTGGGGGGGTTTTATTACCGGTTGTGATATAAACAGTGAAAGTATCAAGAGAAGTGGTAGATGTGGTATTAAGTGACTGGTGTACATAAAGAACAAAGAACAACAACAACAAGTATTAATGCTGTAGACAAATTGGACTCATTATTCTGAAATCATACAAAGTTCTGATTTTTTTGTTATTTTGTCATACTCTTGTATAAGACAGTCAGAGTTTACTCATGCATCACTTCATTCAGTAAAAATTGAAAATTACATACAAACAAAATTCCTTGTATTTCTATTGATTTCATTATTTTATGGACTGTATAAGTACTTTATACATTAGTAGGAGAAATTTAGTTTCAATTCCTTTAACTGTCTGTTCTTTCCTCCTTTTCTCTTTTCTTTTCTTTCATTAGTTTAAGGTAAATTTGTATTTGATGTGTTAACTATAGATTAGTGAAACATTAACTGTAAACTACATTGTAGTATTGGTATTATTTGTGCATTTTGTTTTAACCCTAATTTTAATTGTCCATCACACCATCGGGCAGAGGTAATTTTGTGACAATCTTGGTAGTACGGGTGGGGTTTGCAATACTCAATGCATGACAAATACTACAGTGAAGTAAAACAGCCTGTTTATACCACATGTGTTTTGTAACAAAGATAGACTGCAGTGATTGAAAATTAATAGGCTGCTGATAGGCCCCTTGGCAATAAGGATCCTCATGAAAATGTTTATCTAAGTGATATTATTACTCTTATTTAACAGAAATTTATGGAGAGTGTTCCTGGGATATTTCTTAAGCACAAAGTGTTTCGATAGGGTTTCAGTTAAATTTTTATTTTTTAGTTGTTAAAAACTGTGTTATATATTTGTTTTGCACAGGAAAAACGTATCTTCTAGGGTTTTTATTGTGTGCGTTTGAGTGTGCGCATATAAATATATTTTTTCAGTAAGTGCAGCTTAACAAATGTGATCACAAATTACTGGCAAGAAATTTTTTAAAGGCACGTACGAATTAGTTTAGAAGTTTATTTTATAAGAATATTACAAACAAACCAGAAATAGATCTTAAGTCATTAGCTGAAAATGCAAAATTGTTAGGCATTTTTAGGCATCATTGACAGAGTATGTTGAGAAAAAAAGTTAGAAATTCTGGAGAGAGAAGAGTGAGCGCAACAACGTGAATTTAGAAAGTTTGAAATGGAAATGAGGATAAGAGAAGCTGAAGCTAAAGCCAAGGAACATGTAAGTACTAATAGCGGAATTTGGTCAGTAAATGCGATGGCAAAAATACCCAAACAACCAAATTCTTATGAGAGCAAGGATGACATTGACTCATACGTAGAGGTTTAAAAAGTTTGCTATTGTAGCAAAATGGAGCATAGACACATGGGCAACGACCTAAAGTGCCTACTTGAAAGGAAATGCTTTAGCAGTAATCAATCGCAAGAGGGCGGAGGATGCACTGGACTAAGGTAAGTTAAAGGACGCTCTTTTAAAAAGTTGTAGAATGACAGAGGAAGGATATAGAGGCAAATTAAGGGGGTTTAAGCCATACTGTGGTGAGGCAATATCGCAGTTTGCAGTACGGATGGAAAATTACCTTGAAAGGTGGGTAGACCTGGGAAAGGTTGAACAGACATATGAAGGATTAAAGGACCTCATAATGAGAGAACTAATATTACAGCAGGAAAACCTCTTGCACTGTATTTAAAGGAAAGCGATCCGAAGAAGGTATCATGGTTATCAGAATTGGCTGATAAATATTAGGAAGCCCACACTGTTAATTTTGGACTAATCATTATAAACACGTACGATCTGAAGGCAAGGTAACTATGCAGAAGCAATATCATCCTAATCGAGGTCATGTAATAAACTGAGCAGCATCAGTTGTGTCAAGAGAAAGGGGTAATTTTGACAGAGGGTATAACAGAAGTGGAAGACCAGGAATGAGTTCAAAACCTCAAATTAGAAACAAAAGGGGTGACAAAAAGCTATGGCAGGTACATGTATAAATAGTTTGAATGATTGTTGCGTTAACGACAATAAAATTACTCCTTCTTGTGGAGATGAATTGCCACTTATGAGTGCAGCTTGAAACAGACAAAGAAAAAGTTGCAAGAGTAGCAACATGCAGGTAAGTACAGGTAAAGTCGGAGACATTAAAGTAGGTGTACTCAGAGACACTAGTTGTAGCAGTGTTGTTGGTAAGTCAGAATTTGTAAAACAAAGTGATTATACAAGAGAAACGAGAGCTCTCAAGGAAAGAGGAAATCCAAACCACTGGAAAATTTAACACAACAACTTGTAGTTCCTGCCAAGTACATGAATAATATTTTAAAGGTAGATCATGTGAGTATGTTCAGGGAACACCTTGGAACACACAGAGGAGAGCTGGCAATTAAGTCACATCTCCACTGGCCTTGTTTAATTGCTGACGTGAAGTGTCATTGTGCTTCTTTTGATCAATGACAGAGGACTACGGCAAAGGTAAAAGTGAAAAGGTTGCCACTAGAATAAATGCCATTAACTGAGACATGTTCTAAGTCTAGCCATTGACCTTACTGGAACAAACATTCCATCAAGACGGTACAAATACATTCTTACTGTGGTAGACTATGCAACATGCTATCCAGAGGCAGTTCCTATAATGAACATCGAGACAGAAACAGTTGCCAAAGCTATATTTGAGATATTTTCGAGAGTTGGTGTTCCAAGAGAAGTTTTACGCGACCAGGGTCCACAGTTTCTTTCAGGACTAATGAAGGAAGTGAGTAGACTACTGTCAATAAGGTAGCTAGTTACAACTCCATACCATCCGCTGTACAATGGTTTAGTGGAGAATTTAATGGAACTCTGAAAACAATAACCAAAAAGTTATGCATTGAAAACCCAAGAGATTGGGACAAATTTGTGACACCAGCACATTTTGCACATCTAGAAGCTCCTTAAGCAAGCACAGGATTTTCTCCATTTAAGTTATTCTGTGGACGAACAGGAAGGGGACCAATGATGATAACGAAAGAACTAATGACTAAATAAATAACCGAGGAAAAAGTAAAACAGTCTATCAATACGTACGTGATTTAAAAGAGAGGCTTGGAGAAACCTTTCACTTAGCAAGAGCAGAAATGAAAAAGTGTCCTACAAAATTCAAAAAGAACTTTGACAGAAGAGCAAGATCAAGAAGTCTTCAAACAGGAGACAGGGCTTTGATTTTGCTAACGACTAACTCCAATAAGCTACTAATGCAATTGAAAGGTCCTTTTAATGTTCTTGAACGTGTATGAGAAGTTGATTACAAACTGAAAGTTAATGGCAAGGAAAAGACATATCATGTAAACATGTTGAAGAAATGCATTGGGGGAAAAGAGGACCACGTTCATTCTTCTGCAAAAATTTCAAATGAAAACTCTTCTCTTTTAAAATTTTAAATTATTGACCACATGTTTCCATAACAACATTCTGTAACTGACACTTGGCGTTGTATATTTTCACGCTTTCATAATTATTTGATGGAATGGACTTCCAGTGTTTTGGCGCACTTTGTAAAACGCAATTATGAAGAGGAGATTATGTCAGCACGCTGTAAAAGCACTTCCAACTATTAGTTTTTCTTTTAATGTATTTTAAGTCCGGGTCAGAAAGAAATTTGCTCGTTCCTGTTGGAACTGGTCACCATGGGGCTGGGATTTCCAAATCCTCTATCAAACCCAATGATAGCTTCTTGAATTCTGACGTTAAAATTATCCTGAATTATTTTGTCAGTTAATCTCCCCTACCGGTGATTACACCAAAGGGAACTATAGGTCTGCCCTCCGCATCTCTGTCCGTCCAGCTGTCAGGAAATCTGGATTCCGTGATAACAAAAAAAAACTGTACAAGTTTAGTGGATGAAACTTTTCGTATGAATAGATGGCAATATGAAGATTACACATGACAATGTGTTTTTGTTTTTCCTCGTTTCAAGTTAGGTGCTTTAAGGTCTGTCATAGCAAAATCTTGTGACATGAACTTCTTCCACATTTCTTGGACTAACGATGCAAATCTCGGTGTCCATGGTCACTAATAAGTGCAGTAAGTGTGAATGTGCATGACATATCTTTTATGCCCACAAATTGATGTTCTGCGGTTTTAAGGCCCGTCAAAACAATTGTTTGTTCTTCCACATTTCCAGGACTATCGATCTGAATCTTGGTGTGAGTGGTGTAAATTGCGTGATGCGTTTTTCATGCACCCGAACGCCCGCTTTGCGGCTTTACGGTCTGTCATAGCAACATCTTTTGAAAATAAATTCTTCCACATTTCTAGGACTATCGAATTGAAATTTGGCATGCATGTTCATAAGTGTGTATGACAAATTTTTTCATGCAAGCAAACGACCGCTCAGGGGTTTTACGACCTTTCAAAACAAAATTTTGCGATGGAAACTGCTACCACAATTCTAGAACTATCGATTTGAAATTTAGTGTGCTTTTTCACCAATACGTGTAAATATTTTTGACACATTGTTCATGAGGCCAATTTGTGTTCTAAATTTTACAGGCTGTCATAGCAAAATCTTAAGACGCGAACATCTTTCACGTCTATCGGACTATATATTTTTGAATTGTTGTGCAAGATCACCAATAAATGTAACGCAGTGAAATGTTTTATTATCAAGTTATAATTATACATTTAAGAAGTACTGTGTCGAATAACAGTTGTCGTGATTATTGTGTGTGTACCAATGATTTGAATCAAAATGATTACTTCTGTGAATTGAAAAAGACTATTAATTTTTCACAATTACTTTGGAAATACATGTTCTTGTATACTGCCACTACACATGCATTTCAATGACTTTTGTACAAAAAGATATATTTGTGAAATTAAAAAAAAAATGCCTCTTGTACGTTGATTTATTTTACATTAAGTTTTTCAGCTTCGTGGTGGTAAGTTGGTGTCTATGGGGAGCTTTCACCACTTCTTGCATCAACGAAAAGGAACTTTGATATCATGACGACAATATTGGAGATGGTTTCAAAACATTTAAGCATATTGAGAAAAGTGTGCTCCCACTCTGCAAATTGTTCATGTTAAATCTGCAAAAAAAGGGTACAGACACACGGCTAGGCCAACGCATTTGCTAGAATGTAGGACAAGTGAAAATTTAGTTTTACAGAATGACGTTTTATCTTAATATTCTATTCAAAAGATTTTTTTTCTAAATTTCCTTGTTTTATGATGATAATGCAGTATGAAATTTAATACATTATCGTTTTATATGAGATGGAATTAAGCATTTGAATCTTTGCTTAGAAATTTACTTGACAGACTGCTGGTACACTCCTGTTGTTAATCTTATGAAATGATGATGAGTTTTTTTTTCTTATTTCATCTTTTATATATTTGCTTCAGTGTGATTGGTTATGATATTTTTATGACATAAATGATTTATTTAAAAGATGTGTGTCTGTATCAGGTTTCAACAACGTATTCTGCATTTCAGACTTTATACAGAAACGAATGCATCTTCTACACTCATAGTCTTTTTATCGTTTATGTGATTCATCTAGGCCAGAGGAGGGTTCTAGACCTTGACCAAGAGGGATCACCTGAGTTACTCATCATTTTTAGCGCATCAAATGTATTTAATAGAAAAGATCCAGCTGAAACCATAAATAAAATATTTTCAGTGTTAAATGCAGTTAAGACAGCATAAAATACTGACTATACCCAAGATAAATCTGCGTTGGGACAAGCCAGACCATTTAAGTATTTAGATGCTCACATATATAATAGTGATTGTCAGACCGTGTTTATAGCAGATAAAGCATGGAGAAAGTGTCCAATAGAACATTTCGTACTGGTATTTAATTTTAAGTCTACGAGAACCTTAATAATTGTTAAAGTTAACGATTATTTCAGTCTCATCATTTAGGACATCATCATAACATTTTGTAAAATTCTGTCTTCTCTTATAAGTTTGTAAAATTCTGTCTTCTCTTATAAGTTTGTAAAATTCTGTCTTCTCTTATAAGTTTGTAAAATTCTGTTCTTCCATATTACATGTTGTAAATTTTTGTTATCCCTTTTTACATGCTTTAATATTTTGTCATCCAAAATTACATGTTGTAAAAATTTGTTATTCTCTTTTTCATGTTATAAAATTTTGAAATCCCTTATTACAGTTGATAACATTTTGTTAACTCTTTATTTTTGCTACTCAGTGCCTTTATAGGAAAGATCCAGTTGAAAGCATACAAACTATTTTCAGTGTTAAATGCATTTATAAAGGCATGTTATAATTTCTATACCCAAGATAAGTGTGCGCTGGAACAAGCAAGAAAATATGTCTTTATACTTTATAATTGTCAGACTGTGTAAATACCAGATATAGAATAAAAAGTGCCCAGAATAACATATCATAAACATTTTAGTTTTATGCCAATTAGAACTTCTTGCTCTGTTAAGCCTTAATGGTTGTTTTTTCTTGTATTTTATTTTCTATGACATCATCATTACATTTAGTAAAATTTGTTTTGTATGTTTGTAAAATTTTGTTATCCCTTGTTACATGTTGTAAATTGTTAATATTCCTAATAATTTATTGTGAAATTTTGCTACCCTTCATTACATATTGTAAAACTTTTGTTATCCCTTATGACATACTGTAAATTCCTAATAATTTGTTGTGAAATTTTGCTACCCTTCATTACATTATTCCCTATTACCTTTCTAAATTTTTTTGTGTTGTATTTATTACATGTTGTAATTCCGTTTTATATATTGTAAAATTTTGTTATCCCTTAGTTTTCAAAATTCAGTGGATTTGATTAGAAGTATCTAGTTCAAACCATATATCTCACTATTTTAAGGATTAAATACAATAATGAGAGCATGATATAATGACTAAACCCAAAATAAATGTGTTTAGGAACAAGCCAGAAAATATAATATATATTTATATGTTTATGATACACACAAATAATGTGCTGGACAGGCTGTGTAAATATTAGCTAAACATGGAGGGTCATGTTGTAAAAATCATAAACGTTTTATTTTTCAGTCGTCGGGAACTTTTTTGGAGTGCTTCGGTGAAAATTTTTTTCGTCTTTGATTCTATATGACATCATCATTACATTTTGTAAAATTCTGTTATTCCTCATAATTGTTGTAACATTTTGCCATTCTTCATTTGCCGTTTTAAATTTGTGTTATTCTTGATTGGTTTTTGTGAAAGTTTGTTATCACTTATTACATGTTGTATTCGTTTTCTTTCTGACATATTGAACAATTTTGTTATCCCTTCTCATAGTCTGTAAAATGTTGTTATCCCTTAGATTTTAGAGTAAAATGCAGTTATGACAGCCTAATATAATTACTATACCCTGGATGAATGTTTGTTGGAACAATTTAAGCCAGAACATATAAGTCTTAAAGATGTGCACATAAATAATAGTGATGTCCAGACTGTGTTTATTAAGAAATAATAAATATGTTCCTATTTTTTATGAGTGAATAAAATATAGGCAGGAGTTCGGATGCGTAGGAATTAAATCACGAGTGCGTAGCACGAGTGATTTAATTCCGCTGCATCCGAACGACTGCCTTTATTTTATTCACTCATAAAAAATGGGAACAAATTTATTATTTCGATTCTAACCACGAAAATATCTAGAATTATTTTTGCAAGCATTTATGTAAAGTGTGCAATTCGTCAGTAGGCGGGGTAAGCTGTTACAATTTACACCCTAGTGTAGAGAGGAGTACATACCGGAATTTATCGATACTGATATTTATTCATGAAATCTGCAATTAATTTAAACAAAAGACAAACGTAGATAATCTTTTTAAAACAACACAAAAAATTTCCATGAATAAAAATAACAGTAAACTTTATTGTCATTTTCTGCAGTGTTAGTAGGTTTGCAGACGAACCGGAAGTTTGTCTACTACTACAACGATCGTTCGTGTCACGTGATATGATTTCATTCATAAACCGGAAATCGGAACTATTTCTATAGCGTTTGCATCTCAACATTTTCCCACGGTTAAAAAAATAAGTTTGTACTTATTAAGTACGAGTGCCTTGTATTTGTTTACGTGAAAAGGGATTTATTTTTTGTACTGTCACATTTAAGAAATGGAATTATACTAAGTTTACGGCAAACAGAGAAAAAACGATCAAACTATGTGTAGTGTGGAATAGATGGGCGCACAATGTAACAGCCATATTTTATCGTAGAATAAAAAACAACTGGTTTTCCTATATGTTTATGTAGTAAATATTTCAGATCGTGTTAGAATATTAGGTATAGCATGGAGAAAGTGTCCAGTAATACATAAAATCTTTTAGTTGTAAGTTTACAAGAAGATCTTGCACTCTTATGACTAATGATTATATTTGATATATTTCAAGTTCTAGGACATCGTAATTACAAATTGTAAAACGTTGCTACCCATTAGCTTGAAAAAAAATGATTTCCCTGATGACATGTTGTACAATTTTATTAATCCTTACTACATACTCTGTTATTCCTTATTACATATAAAATTTTGTTATCCTGTATAACATATTGTAAAATACTGATACCGCTTAATAAACTTATGACATATTTTGTGAAATTTTGTTATCATTTATAAAATATTGTAAAATGTTGATACCCCTTAGCTTGCAAAATTCTGTTTTTCTAATTACTTGTTGTAAAATTTTAATTTATTTTATGTTTTCGAGTGAATTAAAAAGTTTTCTCAGAGAAATAATATTGATAATCCACTGTTTTAAAACTGTGGAATAGCATTTTTATTTTCACTGTTTTTGCCTAACTACATTTTTTGTATTTTGTTTTTTGTATTTTTTAAAATTGTCATTTCACAATTGCGTAAACTTAAATAAAGGTAAATGTTTTTTTTTCAGTTTCTTTAGATGATACAGATAGATAAGATGTTTGAGATATTTGTATTTGAAATAGATGTCAGAACTATTTTCTATTGCTGCATCAATGAAGATTGGAAATAAAGCGGCTAGCTATTATTTGAGGCCCTTCACAGGGAACTAGAAATTCTAAATTTTAGTTTGTCAAGAAAATATAAAATGAAAGAAAATTTGTTTGTATCAGTGAAATATCAATTTTATTTCATTCGTGAAGACCAAAAAACTAACTACGCCACTCGTGAAAATATCTGCTTTTGGTCTTCACTTGTGAAATAAAATTGATGTTTCACAGAAACAAACAACTATCCTCTATATCTTTTATTATTTATGAAATCGTTTCAACATTTTAAATACGATAATTCCTTTTTATCTATTTCACAAATTAAAGGTTTTTTTTTTCCTTTTTCTTTTTAATGTGTCCCGACACTCCGCAGTCGCATTGCCAAACGGGAACAGGTTTCCAGAGGTTTACTAAAATTACAAAAAGAAAAAAAAAAGGTTTTATCTCTGTTTTTCCCTGGGTGAGTCGACTGCTACAAAAATGTTTTACAAACGTATATTTGTTTAGATATATATATATATGTATATATGTATATATGTAGATATTAAAATAGATCATACACTAGCGATGAATTTGCGTTAATATTCCATTCAGTACTTAGTTTGCTTGGAAAAATCCAGAAATATAGCAAAAAGTTACAAAGAAGAAATATTTGTTGAAATCAATTTAAGAAGTATTTCGGTGAAAGTGCATTCATACAATGAATTCTGGAATTGAAGCCAGAGCAAAATGCCCTTACAATTGTACTTTCAATGGCAATGGTTTCACTTAAACTTCATACTATCTGAAAATGACCTGCTAGGACAACTTGTTTTTAAAGCCACTTGATATGACCACAATGTGGCCCCTTAATACAGAAATAGTTGGCTTCTTTCAAGATAATGACCTCAGCACAGTCCTCTTCTAGACTGGAAGTACAAAAGCATTTCCATGAAGTAAGATCCTTACGTTTATGAGTGTCATTTGTAAGCATTTTCGTATTCAGTGTTTTTCCCGTTTGAAAGGGAAAACATTTCTGATTTGGATATCTTCTTTACTCATTACTCCTTCAAAGCAAATATTAGAATCACTGTTTTTTTCCCTGCGCGTCTAAGTTTTTTGTTGATGTTCCAAATATTGCGTTTAACTGTTCTCGTGCAATTCTAGTTGGGTTGTCACTCTAATGAAATTGGAAAATGAATTACCACTGTCCCTAGATGACATTCCTTTACGCCATAGGATTCATTTTAAATGTCAGATTAAGGATTCGAACCCAACTTCATGGACTGAAATGTACAGTAAACACTATACATTTTAATCTGCTTTGTACCAATATCATAAAGGCTGTGTGTTTTCCCTGTAGATCAAATCATTTGCTTGGAGAATCGAAATGAATAATGAAAAAGATATATGTTTATATGACAATTTTATCATAAATAATATTAATACATTGTACATGATAAATCTGTATTAGGCATCAACGCCATCTAAATTCGTTTGACTCCTGCAACATGTTTCCTGATTGATTTGAGCATAAATATTCCAGCGTTGATTCATATGAAGCAAAAGTTGATTTTGTTTAAAGAGGACATTATTTTGCGAACAAGGTCTGTGAGCAACGTGGAAAAATAGTAAATGATGTTTTATCTCCCTTTGACCGTTTCATTTAGTCACAAAATGTTTAAGTTACAAACATTCCATGTCCTTACTCGCACACCACATCATAGTGGAAACACATCCGCAGCTGATACCTTCTTGTTTGTGGAATATCTTCAACCTTACTTCCATACCTTTAAGGATACATTCTAGCATCAAACAGTGCACCTGACACCTGATCCAGGAGTTGCTGGTTCGAAGTATGCCAGAGGTGAGAGTCCATAATGACTTATCACATTCCACTCTATTAGTGCCAGAAGCAGGATGAAGTCACCAAGAAGAACTAGTATAAATTGCTAGCTGTTTTCCAATAGATACAAAAATAATAGGTTTAAACTCAACACATTTAAAAATTAGAAAAGACAAAAGCCTGACTTGAAACACTTTAGTACATGACATATAAAAATAGACTATTTTTACATAATTTGTATCTACAGGTTCTTATGTAGTAAACCCTTTAATTTTTAACAGTGACAAGATGGGTTACTTTCGCAAATCTCATAAAGTCTCGCGGCAGGTACATCTTCTAAAAGATCTCATTAAATCAGGTTTGCAGCTGATCTCAAATATCTTAAATGGCTTTTAACAAAGTTAAAATTATTTGAATCGCTCCCTGGAAGTACACTTTTATCAATGATTTGGAGACGATCCCAAACCTGTATTCCTGCATCGGTCAGTCGCCATTCGGTTACAGACAATCGCAGGCTGAAATTTGGATGCGGAAAATCTCATGTAGCCAAATGTCACATTTACGTGTCAGTAAACTTAGCATCCTGACTAATCTGAAATGAAAGTTTCTGTAAAACCTTCAACATTTGCAAAGTTAAAGTTTTTCAGTTTATGCAGAATGATAATTCTATTAAATGTTCATGAATTCAGTTCAAGGTTCAACCTCTTGGTTAATAAGAATTTAGGAGAAAAAAAAACGGCATAAGAAAACAGTGTATTCTAGTGGAGTTTTAAAGGAGATTCTATTCTGTGGCATTCGAGGTCTTAATTTTTTAAGGATAAGGAAAAGGCCCTCCCCAAATTTATAAGAAAAAAAAATCATTTTCTGCTTCTCCATTTTTAATGCATAGATACATCCCCCTCCCCCTCCAAGCCCAACCTCAATTTTTTTATACATAAGTACTTGCCCCCCACCCCATCCCCTGCCTCTCCACCCCTCATCCCCCAAACCCTCCATTTTTTTCTTTTAACTTTTTTTCTTTTTTTACAAGTACATACACCTCCCTTCTCCATCCCCAGCGACTCCTACATCTTTTTTCTTTTCTACATTGTTTTGCATACCTTCAATCCCCCTGCTTCCCCTCCCCCGACCCCCCCCCTCCCGGCCCCACCCAAATTTATTTTTGTTTTTACTTTTTTCTATACGTAGGTTTTTGCCCCCTCACCATCGTTCCTTGGCGCCGCCCCTCCCCAACCCTCCCCCACCCCCAAAAGATAAATATATACGTAGGACTTTTATTTATTTTTTTATAAACTTTATTTCAAATTTTGCACGTGGGTATCATCTTTGACTATGAAATTGACTTTGTACTTCAGACCTACTTACTATAATTGAAGCTGTGTCTATGAAGTGTAGACCAGATGTACAATTTTGCATACAAACGAGGTTTTGGTGGTATACGGGAATCGCTTACTGGGTTGGTCCACATATTGTTCCGGCTGTAACTTTGTCATGCATGAAGGGATTTTGAAATAAGTTGACACAAATGTTAAACCCACTGAGACCATGTATCGAATAAAACTCCCAGCTGCATAGCTCAAAGGTTAAGGTCAGTCTTAGAGGTCAATCATATTTTGTATCTAATCTGTAACTTTTTTAAGTGATCTTGCAGCTTAGTCATCTGAATGGAAAATTTTGGTAGAAATTTTGGGAGGAAGTTAGGTTCACAAACCTATTACTCTACCTTTCTTATTTGATTCTTTTTTTATATTTTTGTGGTATTGTGGGGGTATTGATCACATTTAGTGATAGCTTTAGTTATATTTTATAACAATGTTTACTCCAATATATACATAGAAAAGTACAATAAAGAATACAAACTTTTTGAAATAGTGCTACTATGGGGAACATCCAACGGTTCTACCGAATTTCTTGTTTTCCTTTTCCTGGATTGGTAGGCACTTGCAAGCTTGTTTCCGATAAATAAAACAGACAAGCGTTGGTGCCGCTCAACGGTGCTCTTGTTCTTAAAAATACTTTTTCGTGATGTTGGTAATTTAAGTCAATCACTCAATTATTTCTATGACGCAGACTCGAGCTTCCAATATTCAAAGCAGATTTTAAGAAACTGTGTCTGGAGAAGTGTCAGGACAATTTTGAATAATAAACAGCTTAATATTATAATCACATGAATTTCTTTAGCTGGCAATTTCCTTGAAGGGCGATAGCTTCAATCGTACAAAAACAAAAGTAATTCCTAATACCTACATATTTTTTTCATTTCATTAAACCATATTTGCTAGTTGTAGCCTCTCCTTAAACGCTAACTTTAAAAAAAGAAAAAAAAAAAGGCTCACTGACTTACATATCTAGTAAAATGTAAATTACGCCAGAAACTATGATAGTTTGTTGAACTCATTTAATGAAAAAGTTAAAAGAATATATATCTATATTATATCACAACTTATATAAGTTTATACACTCTTTTCTTCCTTCCTTTGATTAATTAATTAATTAATCAATTAATTAATTCATTCAGTCATTCATTCATTCATTCATTCATTCATTCATTAATTTATTCATTCATTCGTTTTATATATTTATTTTTGTAGAGGAAACAGATAATTTGTACAGAGAGTCTATTTTTTAAGGACGAAAATATTCCAGGAAAGCCAAAAGAAACAATCAACAGTGTTGTGTAAAAGATGAAGTTTAAGTTTACTCAAGCAAATTCTTCCAGAAAAAAAGTCATTTACGCCTTCGTTATCTTCCCGCAAGAAGAGAATCATAAAAATAGATTTTGATAAGGATGTATCGTCAGTGATATCTTCTACAATGTGACAACATTCACACTCAGCACGTGCATCTAGCTGAATATCTCAAAACTCTAATAGATTTTTTTTTTCATTTCTATTATACATGCAATCCGTTCTATTTACTCGTAGCGAAAACGGATAATTTTGCAACTTTCAATATTTGATCCTTTTTGTTCTAATGTTCATTCAAAATGTCATTTGTCATAAAAAATCTATAAAAATAGTTCATTTTTGAACCGCGTGGAAGCATTTCTGAAACTGAATCCGCGTGGGAGCATTTTAGTTTGTAGGTTCTTATTTTACGAAAATCTGCATTCGAAGCAAAAACAATCCAAACTAAAGCAGTGAATTTTCTAAGCATCAATCGGTTTTGCTTTTGTTGGATGAACAATACTTCACAACGAAGTTTCTATCATATTAATGGAGTTTTTGTGCCCCCACCACTGTGTGTGTGGGGGGGGGGGGAGGGGTATAGATTTGCCCTCGGCCGTCCTGCTGTTCCACTGTCTGTACGTAGACCGGTTTGTCACCCAAACGTATACTTGCTAGTGCCATGAAATTTTCTAATTATAGTTGTCAGCATGTGAACTTACGCAACTGAGTATTTTGACGAAAATTTATTGGAGAGTTATGCCACCTGATAAAGCTAAAAATTAGCATTTTTAGACTTGTGGTGTCGTTTGAATCTCAAAATGTATATTTGCTAGAGCCTTAAAACTTTCTAAGGATAATTATCAGCATGTGAACTTACGCACCTGGGTGTCTTGACGCAAATTTATTTGAGATCTGCAGAGTTATACCCCCTGATTAAGCAAAAAAAAAAGCATTTTTAGAATTGTGTCGCGCGTTACTCCAAACGTATAACTGCTAGAGCTATGAAACCTGCAAAGAATAGTTGACAGAATTCGAGCTTACGCACCTGGGTATTTTTTGACGCAAATTTAATGGAGATCGGCAGAATCATGCGACGAGAATAAGCAAAAATATAACATTTTTAGACTTGTGTCGCGTGTAACTCCGAACATTTAACTGCAAGAGACATGAAACTTTCTAAGAAAAGTTGTCAGCTTGTGAAATTATGCACCTGGGTATATTGGCGCAAATAAATAGGAGATTGGCATAGTTTTACCCCCTGATACACCTATAAAATAGCATTTTGTAGACTTTTTACGCACCTGTAATTGTACAGCATTTTTTGGTGACAATACAGTGGAATGTGGGGGGCATCCTATGGACACATCTCTAGTTTTACCAGAGTCCGCCTGGAAGCATCCAGGAATTAAAAATTTGCCCGTTTTCAGGCCTAAACTAGAATATTGAAATATAAAAATTCTTTAAGTATATAAAAAACACACAAGCCAATCTTCTGTGCACAGCATGCTTTTTGTAAATCTGTAGATTTCTTATTAAAAAATACTATCTTACATTTCAAACGACGGATTGACAAAAATACGATGACGTAGTTTCCCAACATTGATATTGTCCGTATTAAACAAGGTCAGCCTGTCATTCGAGTACAATATTCTACAGAGTTCACAGATATTCATTCAGGTTTCTCAGTTTTGTGACCCATTTAGACTTAGCTCGAGTTGACGGATCCCTGATCCCTCACATTTGCATGTTTTAACAAAGAAGTACAACATATTTTCACCACAAACAAGTAAATAACAAAAGAGCAGATGGTGATGTTTGTGGGTAAAATCTATTGTTATAAGATTTAAGAGTTGTGCTGTGGATCCATGAATTATGTCTAAGAAGTCATCAAGAAAACAAATCCTTTAAAAAATGAGTAAATATAAGACCTTCGGTTGTTTTCAAGGTTTTCCATTTTTCAAACTTTTCATAGAGATTAATTGAGCAAACACTTAGATCGAATTTAACCAATTATCCAGTTAAAGAAATTTTTGCTTTTTTCTTACATAATTCTTCACCACTATAAAATCGTTTCTAAATGCAACAAAGAGATTGAGCGCCAAAACAAACATATCGAAGCCCAGGTGATAAAATGTTGAATTGTGAAGGGATTATGATTAAATCAACTATTATTTTCATGTGGTTAAAATATTTCAGTTTCTTTAGCTAAGCGTTTGCTATAACCGTGTTCTCTATAGTAGAGTTTCATTGAAGATTTATTTCATAGTCCAGGTACAATATTGTGATCATATTTGACTTAAAGTAGAACATATGTATGACATATGTATAAAATTATGCCAACAGGGGCTGTTGCTGTTGAATGAGAAAGTCGTTTGATATCTTAACATTTTAATAAACATTTTATCAGTGATGAATGCAATAAAACCGTTCCTATTTAAATTCTAATAAAACACTATCGTCCGTTCGTTCCACTCATATTTATACATTCACGTTCACACTGTCTTTTTCAGAAGTCGCAGCGTATGAGCTGTCATGGCATATATACTAAGCAGCCCTTCATAGGAAACTACAGCAAACCAGATGTAAATAAAAGTTTTGATTAAACCAAAGAAACAGGTAAACAAATCTGCATTTGTAAAATGTTAACAACCCCTTCGTATAACTGCCTTCCTTTTGTGATGATTATTGCACATTCACTGGAAAACAAACTCAGGAAAAGGCTCCTTATATGAAGTATAACGCGAGACTTTAACCTAGAGGCGTAATGTAAGCTTATAAGACTAAACTACTTAATCGATTTACAGACATTGTTTTTCTGTGTGTTAAGTTTGTAGTATTACAAATGCTTCACTATAAAAAATATCTAGAACGTAATTTAGCCCGTTTAGCCTGGACGAACTGAAGCAAAGTTAGTCCAAACTGATCTAATCATCCGCATCTGAAACGAGACATAAGTAATAGTTTTTATAATAAAACCATTGCATTGCAAAAACGCAAGAGATGTTTGTAAAACATATATGCCCCCTAGCGCCTTATCCCTAGAGGCAACCATGAAGCTTTGAGGAGCTGCAACCACACGTACTATAATGCTATTCATGGACACTATACCATGGCCTTTGACCTGTTGACCTGAAAAATTATAGGGCACATCTACAGTCACGAACAATTTATATCCAAAGTCTGAGGAACATGGGCCCAAGCATTCTACACTTATTCATCAGAAACCAGTTTGCTTTTAAGGTCACTGTGACCTTTGAACTTTTACCCAATGACCTGAAATACGATAGTTGTTATCTATTGATCATGACAAACCTACATACTAAGTCTTACGAACCTGGGCCTAATGATTCCCTAGATGTTCAGCAGAATTTCTTTTGCTTTTCAAGGTTACTGTGACCTTGATCTTTGACCTAAATACTCTAAAAACCACTGGGTCATCTAATTTTCATGACCAATCTACCTATGAAGTATTGTGGAGCTAGCCCGAAGTGTTCTATAGTAATTGATCGGAAACTATTTTTCTCTACAAGGGCACTGTGACCTTGATCTTTGACCTGTTATGCTATATGGGTCATCTACTGGTCATGGCCAACCTTTATACCAAGGTTTAGGAACTGGGCCCAAGCGTTCTATTGTTATAAACTGGAAATCATTTTGATTTTGAAGGTCACTGTGACCTTGGCATTTGACCTGGTGATCTGAAAAACAATAGTGTACATCTGCTAGTCATGACCAACCTACACACTAAGTCTGAAGAACCTGGGACCAAGAGTTCGATAGTTATTAATTGGAAACCGTTTTGCTGTCCGAGCTCACTGTGGCTTTGTCCTTTGATCTGGTGACGTGAAAAATCTATAGGGATCATTTATTGCCATGACCAACCTACTCACTAAGATTGAACAATCTGAAACCAAGAGTTATGTAGTTATTGATCGGAAACCATTTTACTTTTCAAGGTCACTGTGACCTTGAGCTTTGACCTGATAACGTGAAAAACTACAGGCATTATCTACTGGTCATGACAAACCTACATTCTATGGATGACGAACCTGGGACTAAGCATTCTATAGTTATTGATCGGAAATCATTTTACTTTTCAAGCTTTTTGTGACGTTGATCTTTGACCTGGTGACCTGAAAGAGTTCATTAACTTGTCCTGTCCAAACTACTCACTCAGTTTGAACAACCTGGCACCAAGAGTTCCTTAGTTATTGATCAGTAACCATTTTGCTACTCAAGATCACTGTGACCTGACCTTTGACGTTGTGCGTGAAAAACTACTGGTCATTACAAACCAACATTCAAAGTATGACGAACCCGGGACCAAACATTCTATAGTTATTGATTTGAAACCATTTTTTCAAGCTTTCTTTGACCTTGATCTTTGACCTGGTGACCTAAAAACGAAAGGTATTCATTAACTTGTCATTACTAACCTACACACTAGATTTGAACAACCTGGGATCAAGCGTTCATTAGTTATTGATCAAAAACTGTTGTGCTCTTCAAGGTAAATTTGACCTTGACATTTGACCTGATGACTATAGGAATCATCTACTTTTCATGTCCAACCTACCTACTAGAATTAAAATAACCTGGGCTAAGGGTTCTTTAAATATTTAGCGGAAGCTATTTTGCTATTCAAGGTCACTTAGACCTTGACCTTTGACTTTTTGATATAAAAAACTATAAGCGTCATCTGCTGGTCATGATCAACCTACACAGTAAGTTTGAACAACCTAGAAGCAAGGATTCTAGAGTCATTTATCGAAAACCATTTTGCTTTTCAATGTCACAGTGACCTTGACTTTTGACCTGGTTACCTGAAAAACTATAGGGGTCATTTTCTAGTCATGACCAACCCACAAACCAAGTCTGAGGTAGGGTCCTAGACTTCTCTAGATAATGGTCGGAAACCAAAATGTCTCCCGACCGACCGACACTTGCAAAACTATATGCCCCCTCATCTTTAATGCGGGGCATAAACATTTAATGCATATAAAATTTATAATAAGAATATCATAATGATGTCATCAAAGTGTGTAAAAAGAACTTTTTCAGTGTCGTTGCAGGCAGTAGAACAGAAACAATGAAAACATTAACAACATTCAAGGACAACATTTTTCAAATTTGTTGTCAGACTTGAATCAAGTGGTACTTGTAAGCTAACTGCAGTTGTTTCAAGTACATCCAGGGACAAGGAGTCCTTGACAAAGTTTAGCGCAAATTTAATGAGCACTTCTTGAGCGATGGACGTAAAAATAACCAAATTTCTTAAATAAACAATAACTTATTAATTGCTGGAAGGACAGATAGTAGTTTCAATGTTTTAAAATGTGTCCTCTTGAAATATGTTTAGTTTGGATATTTTACTCCAGTGCAGTCACTGCACAGTCGACTAGATTTCTGCATGGGAAAATTAATGATCTCGAAACAAGGTAATGCTAAACTATCTCTCTTCACAGAACAATAAATTTTCTACAAAGAAGAAGATCATGCTATTAATGGATTGGTCTTCATAAGTAAATAAATCAACTAGAAAGAACTATCTCACTTCGTAAGATTATAATTTATCTGAAGAGAAAAGACAAAAAAAAAAAACATAAATAATTTCAATATATAAGTGAATAAATCATTTGAAGTGTAAGTAGCATTAATATGTCTCAAATCGTAGTTGAATTAGTCATCTGGATAGAAAGTAAGCAATAAAGTATCTCAATTCATCGAAGTATAAATCATCTTTGGAGAAAGTAACACTATAACTAGAGAGAAAATAACACTATATCTAGGGAGAAAGTAACACTACCTCAATTTATAGTTGAATAAATCATCTGGAGAGAAAGTAACTATAAGATTTCTCATTAATAATTTATTTATTATCCGGGAGAAAGTAACACTAAAAATCTCAAGTCATAGGTGAATGAATCATCAGGGAGAAGGTAATGATATAGAGGATATTTGTTTGTTTTTGTGGAAGATGAGAATTTATTTCATCGAGTGAACACCATATGTGATATTTTCACGAGTGGCGCAGCCACGAGTGAAAATATCAACATATGGTGTTCACGAGATGAAATAAATTCTCATCTTCCACTAAAAAACAAACAAATTTTCTTTTTATTTTATGTCAACACTTCAAAAATGGTTTTTTTATGACATTTTTAATCAGGGCCTTCAATAAATTCCCCATGGTGAGCCCCAAATCAGTTAATGCGTACTTTGGTTACTCCGCACAAAAAAAGTGCAGACAATCTCCAATACATATGATAACTTTACTTCTGCTGAAATAAACTGAATACACTTTCATCAAATAATATTTATTTTTGTCTACACAGTTTATCAATATTTATTGAATTTTGGCCATACATACTTTAATTATAAAAGCGGATTAATACTCAATATTCAATAGTTCGGGCACAAACATGTATTATCAAAATGGTAATTAACTGATTCAAAACAGTGTATTATCACTTTTATCTCACTGATATTTCCCTATATTTCATTGGTAGGCATAAAATAAAAAAAATGTCACTACATAGGAGATTAAATTATCTGAAGTCATCGCTTATTTGTTTTATTTCATAGAATAAAATAAAATATACGTAGTGAAGGTATCGCTAAAAATATCTCAGTTCGTAGAGGGGTTAATCGTCTGAGAAAGAAATTCTTTTACTAGATAGTAGAATGAATCATCTGAAATTCAATACTCATTATCTGATGAAAAAATTACGATACAAATATCCCAGTAAATTGGAGAACAACCAATCTGTGGAGAATGTGTTAAAAAATAATCTTTTTAAGGAAAAGAGAGGTCGTAATAACTCATTTCATAGAGAATAATCTCGAAAGAAGGTAAAACAAATTATACGTAATTCATACAAGAATATCTCATCAGGGGAGAAGAAAATGCTAAATAAACTTACATCATAGGTGAATAATACTAAAATACTAAAATGTTTTTGAACATATACAGTGTAATGCCTGACTGAAAGTGTTACAGTATTGTGAGAGATCGGTTTGATGCCGACATATTAATTTATTTATGAGAAAGTAAGCAGGTACGGTAACGTTTCTTTTATCATGGCACACTTTGGCTTGTAAGCAATATCTTGCAGCTTTGCTGTTTTTTTAACACGTACCCGAACGAGTGAAAGTCTTCGGATCATACTAAAAAGCTTAACTGTTTACTAACAATGTAAAGAACTTCTCCAACGAACACATAGAAAGTAATTGGCTTAGTTTCGTAGGCTTAGATTGTTAAGTATAAACCAGATTTTTACGCGTTATGAGATAGTATTCGTTTACTTTTCAGGTATGAACGTCACTCTTACCGAACGAGCGAAAAGTTTAAAGAGTTATGGGACCATATGTACAAGCAAGAAAGCGTGTGTTGCCAAGCAAAACCGACCGAAGCAGTGACTGCCAAAGCGCCAGATAATTCCGAAATTGATTCGACTCCAGTAGAAGAATATGAGCGTTTAAAGAATGACATTAATGTTCTCAAAAATGGTCTCACCAACGAAAAAGAAGCTGTTCGACAGTGGATTGATTCTGTGGAGAAAGCTGTGGAAGGTTTAAACGCTACATGGTCAGCTAAACTAGAGGGATATAAATCAGAGTCATATGCAAACACCAAAGGTATGGTTGCTTATCAGAGTCAAGTGTTAACACTAAAGGTATGGTTGCTTATCAGAGTCATATGTTAACACTAAACGTATGGTTGCTTATCAGAGTCAAATGTTAACACTAAAGGTATGGTTGCTTATCAGAGTCAAATGTTAATACTAAAGGTATGGTAGCTTATCAGAATCATATGCAAACACCAATGGTATGGTTGCTTATCAGAGTCATATGTTTACACTAAAGGTATGGTAGCTTATCAGAGTCAAATGTTAACAATAAAGGTATGGTTGCTTATCAGATATATATGTAAACACTAAAAGTATTGTTGCTTATCAGAGTCAGATGTAAACACCAAAGGTATGGTTGCTTATCAGAGTCTTATGTAAACAGTAAAGGTATGGTTACTTATCAGAGTCATATGTAAACATTAAAGGTTTGGTTGCTTATCACAGTCAAATGTTAACACTAAATTTATAGTAGCTTATCGGAGTCATATGTTATCACTAAAAATATGGTAGCTTATCGGAGTCATATGTTTACACTAAAGGTATGGTAGCTAATCGGAGTCATATGTAAACACTAAAGGTATGGTAGCTTATCAGAGTCAAGTGTTAACACTAAAGGTTTTGTTGCTTAACAGAGTCAAATGTTAACACTAAAGGTATGGTTGCTTATCAGAGTCATATTTTAACACTAAAGGTATGGTTGCTTCTCAGAGTCATATGCAAACACCAAAGGTATAGTTGCTTATCAGAGTCAAATGTTAACACTAAAAGCATGGTAGCTTATCAGAGTCATATGTAAACACGAAAGATATGGGTGCTTATCAGAGTTATATGTTTACACTAAAGGTATCGTAGCTTATCAGAGTCATATGCAAACACCAAAGGTATGGTTGCTTATCAGAGTCAAATGTTAACACTAAAGCTATGGTTGCTTATCAGAGTCAAATGTTAACACTAAAGGTATGGTTGCTTATCAGAGTCATATGTTACCACTAAACGTATGATAGCTTTTCAGAGTCAAATGTTAATACTAAAGGTATGGTTGCTTATCAGAGTCAAATGTTAATACTAAAGGTATGATAGCTTATCAGTGTCATATGCAAACACCAAAGGTATGGTTGCTTATCTGAGTCATATGTTTACACTTAAGGTATGGTAGCTTATCAGAGTCAAATTTTAACAATAAAGGTATGGTTTCTTATCAGAGTTATATGTAAACACTAAAAGTATTGTTGCTTATCAGAGTCATATGTAAACACCAAAGGTATGGTTGCTTATCAGGGTCATATGTAAACCGTAAAGGTATGGTTGCCTATCACAGTCAAATGTTAACACTAAATGTATGGTAGCTTATCAGAGTTAAATGTTAACACTAAAGGTATGGTAGCTTATCAGAGTCAAATGTTAACACTAAAGGTATGGTAGCTTATCGGAGTCATATGTAATCACTAAAGGTATGGTAGCTTATCAGAGTCAAATGTTAACACTAAAGGTATGGTAGCTTATCGGAGTCATATGTAATCACTAAAGGTATGGTAGCTTTTCGGAGTCATATGTTTACACTAAAGGTATGGTAGCTTATCGGAGTAATATGTAACCACTAAAGATATGGTAGCTTAACAGAATCGGTAGCTTATCAGAGTCTAATGTTAACACTAAGGTATGGTAGGTAATCAGATTCATGTGTTAAGACTAAGGTATGGTAGCTAATCAGAGTCATATGTTTACACTAAAGGTGTGGTAGCTTATCGGAGTCATATGTAATCACTAAAGGTATGGTAGCTTATCGGAGTCATATGTTTACACTAAAGGTTTGTTGGCTAATCGGAGTCATATGTAAACACTAAAGGTATGGTAGCTAATCGGAGTCATATGTTTACACTAAAGGTATGGTAGCTTATCGGAGTCATATGTAAACACATAAGGTATGGTAGCTTATTGGAGTCATACGTTTACACTAAATGTATGGTAGCTTATCAGAGTCATATGTTTACACTAAAGGTATGGTAGCTTATCGGAGTCATATGTAACCACTAAAGATATGGTAGCTTAACAGAATCGGTAGCTTATCAGAGTCAAATGTTAACACTAAGGTATGGTAGGTTATCAGATTCATGTGTTAACACTAAGGTATGGTAGCTTATCAGAGTCATATGTTTACACTTAATGTATGGTAGCGTTCTTTTATGCTGTTATCTTAACAAACAATATATGTACCTGTAGCTTGTAGACTGGCGAATGCCTGTCAGCAAGTAATGGTAAAAAGTCAAAATATTGCCTTTCTTTAAGAAACTTAACATTAAACTTTAAATTCAGATAAAGTGATCTCTTGTTCAAAGTAATCTTTGATATAAGATTTGAAAAAAGTTATTTATCCAGAAATTTAAAGCACATTGAAGTGCACACCCTTTCCAAAGTTAGCCTTTAATAAACTTTTGAAAAGCTCCTACAATGAGCAGATGTGAAGCGCATTCCTTTTCAAAATCAGTATAAACTATATATCTGTCATAAAGTTGAAAGCAAAAACAGAAGTACAGTATCAATAAATAATAACTGCACACACAGTCGAAGTTTATTAAAACCAATAATTTTGCATAAAAATTAGTGCACACAGACAGGCTTGTTTGGTTCATTCAACATTCGAATTTTCTGTAATATTTGTTCAAAACAACTTTATCTCTCCAACACGTATAATCACCTTTTCCACTACATATACAATGAATAATCAACAATTCTATAGAAGCATTGACTGTCTGATGTAAACAAAATGTAGTAGTATGTTAATTGTCTTTTAAATTTACGTCTTCTATTGTGCGGTTATTTGTACCTTACAGAATGACCTCTCTCTCTCCCTCTCTGTCTCTCTGAGTTTATTTATCCTCGGTACCGGTTGCCCATATGACCGATGCCCCCTGCAGAGATTAGTTATCTTATGTTGTGGGGATAGTGCATGATACAGAAAGCATCCCATTCCAGAGACGCCCCTGGTTCTTTTGCATGCTCAGTGTACAGCACTAATACATGGGACCTCGGTTTAACGTCTCATCCGAAAGACAATTTTTTTAATGCTTGCGAAGGAGTAGGGAGTCGATCTCGGGACCCCTGGGTTACCAACTGGACGAAAGATCCGTTCCACAGAATAATATTGAACCCGTGCATCATTAAAGTGGATACACTACTGGCCCGAGACCAATAGCCGAAAGAAAATTGCTGTATTTTGTTCACTTCTCGAAAACAACCGAGAGATATTTTTTGAAACTTTACCTGAAACAAGGTCAGTCTTTCAACTTTCGCTTTCATTTCCAACCGGATATGACGTTCACTTCCATATTTATTTTTGAGGCCCTGGAATGGGGTACTGAAAACCGCCGTTATTTGTCGGAAAGATGACCAATAGCCGAAATAGGCTTTTTCTGAATAATTTAAACCTCTGTTTGAGTTTTATCGCTCGATGTAATGAACACAATAACTGCTTATTCTAAAACAACATTTCAGAAAGTTTATGTCAAGTAGTTCTAGAAAAATACACAGCGGAAACTGACACGGTGGCGTTAATATTACCAAGAGATATGAACCAAAACAGTCGTTTTAACTATTATTTATTTTAGGTGTATTATGTTTGAATATTTGATGACAACATTTGAAATGTATAATTTGTAAATTATACCTGTTCCTCATCGACGGCTACATGCACGTACTATGGCATGCAAATCGCTTACAAAAAGAAACAGAAAACAAGGCATCTGGTATTATTTAATATTCATCTTTTTAAACTATTTTCATTTTGTTTGCTCATAAGCCTCTTTTAGAACCAGTATTATATTTGAACACAATAAAGAATATATGTCCGCCCCTCCCGCATTCTACTCCTCCTCGTATAACCACGGTTTGCAGAGCGGCAAAACGAATCAGTATATTCTTCAATGCTCTCCAGAGCATACTGCCTCTCCGACTCCGTAAGACATTCCTGGTGAAACGAGCGCCCACACCTCTCTTCGTCACACACGTACCACGTAATCCCTCTCATCTCGTCATTCACTCGACCACGAATACCTGTAAGAAAATTGCAGCATTTGATGCAAGTAAAATACCCTCTCAACTGTTTATGCTAAAGCAAGTGAATATTTTAGAATGGATCTAAGTTAAAGTAACAGTAACACTGAAGAAAAAACACATTACCGCAAACAGGACATGTGTATTTTTTGTCAGCCAGGCGAGTGTCTCTTGTAGTACTTGGCTTTGGTTGGTGAGGAGGTGGTATAAGTACATCGGCCAATGTCTCGGGGAATAAACCTTGTGTCACTAGCGGATTACTCAAGAAGGAAGCACAAGACTGTCACGTACGAATGCTTTCCATTGGGTATTCTGCAAAGATAATATTGTGCTCTCAACGAAAATTAACATTTTTCTGCTTACCACATGTGTTACAACACTACAGAGATGAATGTGTGATATTTTGTTTCTACGTCCGTCTACCCGGTGAGCAGCACATCTGCAGCAGGGACAACCAGTTGACTAACTAGTAACCAGTATTGAATGTAACCTCTCTCGCCGCATGTAACACTTTTAATTTCTTTTTTTTCGTTTTTTTGTCGTGTATATCGATATCGATAAAATATCGATATTTTTGCACCAGAGTAAAGTTAGTAAGTACATACAATGTTTTAAATAGAGCGAACTTCAGATTTGGTCCTTTTGAAAAAATACAAACCGTCAGTAGTAGTGAAGCTTGTTGGAACCAGCTGGGTTCTGTCAATGGCTTGAGGATTGATAGGGTATAGGCCTGTAGCTTAGAAAGCAGATCTTATAGAGCCCGGTGTTGCTTGTTCAATTGCATGCCTTAATACTACTGGGAATTTGGCCTTGCTGATTGTCAGGTTGGCATTTGCAAATGCAAGTTTGGCAGCTATGGCTGAAAACCTAGCTTTCAGCGGTCCGATAATCTGTCAGGAGAGGTATTGTGCATTACTGGATATTTTACCACTTTTACCTAAAAGCTGTTTCAGTAAATTAAAAAAATACATATTTACTTCATTAAATACCAGTAATCTAACCATTTATCAGGTCGTCAGGTACTTTTGGTTATGAAATACAATAATAAAAAGACAAAACAGAGGCACATTGTTTTCTTTGCTTAAACAAAAAGTTCTTATTGCTAACTTTCACATTAACTTAATGTCGTTTTAAAATGTTTTCTTATTCACAGACGGGTTCTAGACAAGCAACCGAATATATAAATTGTGCACATATAACTGACCTTGATGTCTAATGGCTGCAACAAATGGCCTGGGAGTCCAACCAGTACAATTCTGTCTGCCATTGCTCTCTCTATAACTGGTATGCTGATGTGTGCATCGTGGTTATCCATTACAAGGATCACTTGACGATCACGTCCACAGTTCGGTATGAAACGCCGAAAAGAGATCTTTGTCCATATACCCACTAGGTAAAGTCCCGTAAAGCCATGTGCCAGGCATTCTATCTTTAAAATCGCGATGTGGATATGAACTCTTTCAGAGGAAGAAGTATAAACGTTGCCATGCAATTATCAAGATTATACCGACAATTTACGACTTACTACTTGTATAGCAATTTTGTGTAGCTAGAGAATATTTTGAAAATAGAGTTCCGCTTAAACCATTGTAGTTATTGAAACAAGAATTCTGCATTGATATGTGAAATGAAAACCAGAAAACAGAAGGTAACTGTGTACAGTTCTCATATAATAACGGCGTAAGGCTTTATTTAAAAGAACTACCGTAAAAATTACTTGAAATATAATCATTGTAGGGAGGAAACGTCCGCAGGTGTGCTGTCACGTGGTCCGCTGTCACTACCTTCTGGGCGAAGAAATGTCCCCCCTTCGGACCTACCACCTTATGTTTTGAAACTTCCTTTCCTGTCCAACCAGTTTCATCGCAGTTATATATCTATAAATAACACATCACAGACATATGTTTATTTTTCGTTGTTTTTTTCTTTTAAAATTAGGAAACGGTGCTCGGCGAATAATTACTACAAAATATTTTATACCAATCGTTTTATATAAATTATTATCGGAAAATTAAGTGAGTCATAATTATAATAAATTGAAGGCAATATTTTCTTTTCTTCAATACCTGTGCTGGCTTATCTGTTACATCGTAGGTGGATAGAACTTCTTTCCAGAATTCAAACCATTTATCTATAACAGCTTGATTGGACATGCGACTTCTTGCACTGTAATAATACAGAAAATTTTCTGGGTGGCATACGCGTGAAAAAGAAATCTGAAAGTCTTGAGAGAATTTATGAACGGATAACACAATGCGTTGAGCAGTTTATATTTAATATATTTTATTGCTGATTTAGGATAATTATATTTTGGAAAATTATATTTAGGAGATTCTTATTTAGCAAAGCGCTAGCTAACTTATTTGCATGTTTAATACTGTTGTACAAACATCAGAACGTATAATACCGATCCTGATTTTCTGGTGTTCTTTCCGATAGCTGTGGATGCCTTATGAGCAACTTTTTGAACCACCTATTCGATTGCCCGGAGTCTGCATTGGTCAGTGTTATACGACCTACAATTTACAGGTGCTTGATCTACACGTTGGAAGACGCTAAAAGTTCCGATTGTTGTTCTTAGTAGGCAAGATTACACAAAGACCTGAACAATACAGTACCAGAAAAAAACACCGACTGTCAACGAAGGAAAGAGGCTAATAATCATTACTTGATCAGTATCTGACCGGTTTAAATTACTGTACTTTGGAACGATCATTTGGCTTATCATGTTTGACTTTAGAGGTCTGCTTCAGCTCAGAGCGCTTATGTTTTATGTTAACTGAATCGTACATATTCAACGACGACTAATCTCGTGTCTAATATCGTGACCTCTCAGTCCACAACTGGACACATTTACTGGTTAGAAGCCCAGGAAACAGTCGTCGAACGGGATTAATATAAGTTTCCAATCGAAGATTACACTTGAAGATTAGGTCATTTTACGTATCGTTCAAAGCAAGAATTATAGAACTATTTGTGAAATATAGGCAAGGATTTCCCTTGCGTAACGCTTTATCATGGAACGATTCATAGGGAAGCCCTGACGTCCCATGTACATTACATAATTGACAAGGGCGTTCTCTTCTTCATCAGATAAAAGGCGCTCTGGTCCTTTCGTTCGTTTACGACTCTTGCCAGACAAATTGTCAAAAAGAGTTGTAAGTGGAACATGATACTCTTCTGACGCTTTCTTCATGGACAATCTTTTTTGGCGCACTGCAGACATAGCTGCCGTCAAATCATCTTCCGTGTACTTCATATCTAAACGATCAAGAGACAAAACGTCTAAAAAACATTTGCATATTTGTATTATCCCCCTTACATGTTGGTAATACTGAATTATGTATTTTTAATTAATCGTCTGTTAAGCGATAAATCAGCGACAACAGTACAGAGTAAACGTTTCTAAGATATTTGTGTTCCAGATGCACTTTATAAATCTGATATGAATCATCTTTTTCTAATGTTGCCTACAATCGTCTGCTGATATATAGGTAAAAGGAAGCTGTACCCTCTATAAGGGCCTCTAAAATGACAACTTCATGCGCATGAAGTTGTCATTTTAGAGGCCCTTATAGAGGGTACAGCTTCCTTTTACCTATATATGCGCAGTCATGAACGGAAGTCCCCATGTTAGAAAATGTAAACAAGCGAGTTAAAAGTATGAAATCAATCGCAAAACCTTACCAGTTGTAAATGATTCCTGGCTGTAGTCATGGAGATAATCAAATAAAAACAAACCGTGCGATTGATTGAAAAATTGATACGATTTAACCGAATAATTCATTGGTTTCGGCTATTGGTACCCTTTCGGCTATTGGTCTCGGACCAGTATGGAATCTCGTTTGGGCCGCGACATTTTATTTTGAGTCTCGCGAGGTAAAGCGACACATGCGAACATTAAATATTAAATATTGCTTGTATTTCCGCGCGAGGATTATAATTTTCGCTAGTTTATATGTTCGCCTGTAAGAGCGAGACACGAGATTTTTAAAATCTTGCCTGTTCTACAGGCGATATTTTACATGGCCTTAACAGGAATCCGCAATACACTGAACAACATGACATGTACAGCAGGATCACTGCGCAAAAGGATTTTGTAACTGAGCATCAAAAGTAATGAACTGGATAGACTAACATATTCATTTAACCAATACCATGTCTACTCATCTACTCAACATAATTGTAATCAACCAATGAAAAACCACGCAAAATATGTATTTGACAGAACGTATCGCGAGCGTGACTCATTATGAAGACGGTAAACAACATACTACTACATTGGTTTAAATATCAGACAGTCCAAGCGTTCCATAAAATTCCCTGTTCTCGTACATAAGGACGTATTTTATACAGTATATGTTCAGCATAGACATTACATCTAAGCACTTCAAATACTAAGGAGTATAATTTTTTAACAAACTTGTCTTTGTCCAGCCAAGATTGATTATTGCTGGATTTGTGCTTACTTCTAAATGTTGCAATTAGACTTTGGGAATGATGTGGTTTCGTGGAAACAAAGAGCAAAAAACTGCTAATTTCGTCGCATGAAAGGTCATTGATGTCCTGACTTGAACCCATGACCTTCCTTCGATTAGATAAACGCTTATATTAGATACTGGTCATATATCTATATATGACTGATTTTGTTTTGAAATATCATTTAGTCAGCAACTTAATATAGGCGTGGTATAAGCACAGATTCTTTTACGTACATATGGTTCTATACGAGATAACATGGCTTCGCGAGATATACTTCTGTTCGTTATTGGCACAGCATTTTAGTTTTACTGCGTCAAAACGGAAAATGTGAGCCTGAAGTTTCATGAATATGTGATTTCTACTCGCTCGAGAACCGTCTGTCTGTTTTTGAAATTTGATAATCCTGGCTTCAGTATTGTTTCCGTTATAAGTGGAAACATGTAAAGCAGATTAGGAAACTGTGACTTTTAAATGCAGGGGTCTGAAAACCGTAAGGTCATACATTAAGCAATTACAACCATCTTATGAATTTTGAGAGATCAAACAATAACAGAAGTGCAGATCAATGTTGGCTTGACCAAGACACAGTAGTGATGAAATAAGTCTTGGTAGTCATCTCATTATGCATAACCATTCGTTTAAGTTAGAAGATAACAGACGCAGTTGTTCTTAGTTACTTCGCCGAATCGTTTTTTCAAAGTTCAGGCCACTGTGAGCTTGACCTCTGTCCTGAATTACACTGATACAATATGGACAATCTATTCTACGTGACTAACCATCCTGAAAAGTAAACTGTCTCTTGGATAGATAATTCTTGAGTACTTGTTTATATAAGAAAATCAAATAACGGTTTCGTAAGGAAAAAAGGAAAAAATGCTACCCAACATAACATATCAGACAGTAAAATTTTGATGTCTTTTGAGTTAATATTGTGCAGAACCCGTTTTCAAAATACGATATTCAGTGAGCTTTATCACTGACCTTTCTTTGTACAAAACACTGAAGGGGACATCACTTTAGTACACCCAACAACACTGTATAGGTTGAAGAATTGGGGTGCAGTTATTTTCTAACGACAGAGCTCAAAAAGCTTGATCAGTGTTCAAGAGTGTACTAAAACAATAAAAATCATCAAAACAAGATGTCAACCTACCAGCCAGATAACAAGTATCATGGTGAGCTTTCAAGTTATCTTGGTCTATTGGCGGACTATCATACATGAGCACAACAGTATTCCTTTTCTTCTTCGAAAAGGGGAGGGGCAATAAACAGCTGAGAAATTGAATAATGGTCACAGTATGTATGTTTTTTTTTATAACCAGTTTATAATTGACAGATATATCCGGGTTTTAAAGAAGACTCAAACGGGAAAGTTCAGTTTCACTGATTTTGTTTCGATTATCTTATATTCCATTTTTAAAGCAACTTTAAATTTTTAACTTGAACTTGTTATATGATTTGAACGCATACAATTTCCTGTTTTTTTTTTCAGGCTTTTGCACATGCTCAGAAAAATGGGTAAAAATATTTGAGAATGGACCAAACGGTGAATCTCTTTTTGGTGACCGAAATGATTTGATCCAGGCAGCTCTTACAGGTTCCTCGGTAAAGATAATAGCAGATAAAAGTTACATGACATCTGTCCAGAACCTAAGACCGGTAAATGGACAGTTGATGGCGCAAGCGTTATTTCACATTAGCACTTCAAACAGAAAATTCCAGGTAAAGACACAGACACTTTTGTTCTTTTGTTTTCATGCAAAAGTTTTGCCGCTATGAGAAGAACTAATTTCTGCTGTTTAAGTAACAATGCAGATTTTCCATATGGTCTTCACCATAAATCTAAATCATGGCTCTTTTAAACAAAAATAAATATTTTTAAAACCATTATGTTTGACATTTTGTTTTTAGCCATTTCCCGTGTTAGATGTTTTTAGTCTGGTCAACAAATCCAACTGTGATGTCAAAGGATAGAGCGCTGTTTAAATATATAGAATGTTAGTTAATTGTTTCAAAACTTAATATCCTAAATATAATTAAATTTTGACGTCAGGATGTTTTATTTTATGCTCTCAGGATGACGCCTACTGGATGTTTGTGTTGGCAAGTACAACAGGTCACTGGTATATGTCCAGATATAATGTCGGTGAGCACGTATCACGAGGAGACAACGAGACAAAGTATGGAATGGAATGGTTTATAAGGTGAAGTGGTCGACAAGTCATTATTTTATCTTTACTTCTCAATCTTTGTTCTTATAATGCCTAGGGGATCAAGCGACTTATCCCTGAATTCTCACGCTTTAAATGGCGACATATCGGGAAACATTTGAATTATCTGTGTATTTAACAAAGAGGCTTTTATAAAAGGGATAGAAATGCTTTATTTCAAATTGTGTTGTTTTCACTGAAAAAATCAGCGTCATTGTGTTTTTAAGAAGACTCGTAAAGTGGTTACATGTATGGACATTTCATTAGTGCTGATATTATAATAACAGACTAACATTGAACATATTTTAAATTGTTTCGACAATGATAGTTTCGGTCCTAGTATGACAATACTTTCTTCTGAAAATTTTAATGTGATATTTTCCTGTTAGTTATCAGCATCGTGAGTTACATACACATTAGCCAAAATTTTTAAAGAAAGTAAATAGTTAGATATCAATTACTTGAATTGTTATCTTTTTTTTAGAAAACACATATTCAGCTTTTTCCTAGGTAATAAATGTGACACTTTTTAAATACATTGTAGCATAAATAAACGAAATGTACATATTACAGAAGACCATGTGATGGTAAGTCTGTCTTGAGGGTCCTACCGGACGGCACTATCGCTCATGGGAGTAAAAGAGCTGCAATATCTGCCGTCAGAAATGGTTATCCCATTAGACTTACATCCATGGAAACAGGGTATACATTTCCAGCAGATAATCTTGAAGTGGCCGGGAATGAAGTTGCAGTGCAGTCGTTATGGCATTTAAGTCAGAAATTTTCAGCTGACAAACAACGTTTGATATTTCAGGTATACTTTTTCCATTTCTTTACATTACGTTTTTTTCCTCTCTATGTAATAGATTTTTTGACATGTTCAACCAGTTCCATACAAACAACACAGTCATGCAGATAGGCTTACTGTATTTAATTTGTCTAAGAGTCTACTGTTTAGGCCTATATTACATAAAATAGTATAACATTTCAGATTTTATAATATTCCTTTAGGAAAAGGCGTACTGGTTTTTCACAATGTGGGCAACAACTGGTAAGAAGCAGATGTCAAGGTGGACTGTTGGTAGTCATGAGTCACGTGGTAGAACAGAAGACTCTGCATCAACCGAATGGTTTGTTGACCCTTGCTGGAAACTTGTGTACAGACATGGTCCACATGGGGAAACCATTGAAGGTAATAAGACACTTCTTATCGATTCAGTCCAAAAGGGTCACAGAGCAAGAATCGTTTACAAAAATATTTCCTTTGAGCTTAACTCATTAATTTTTTTTGACGGCGAAGTACTCGGATTGTTCATGGACTCTGTATCCAAAGTTTCGTTTGACCAGTTTGAAGACAACACAAGTTGGATGTTCCGTTTATTCAGCACAATTGGTGAAATTCAAAATTTCAAGCCTCCAGATGGTAGAGCCTCAGGGACAACTGAACGAGGTCAAACAGCTTGGTTTGTTGATACACGCGAGTGGAAAGAGGCACTCACTGTTGCGAAAACGGGGGAAGTTATAAGAGGTTCAAAATCCGATCTTGTTAAATATGTTGAAAAAGGGGCCGATGTCCGTTTTACTTTTCAAGTTAATGCAAAAGCATATTTATACATGCCAGCTGAAAATATTCATATTTTCCCTAAAGAAATTAAGTTACTTGCAATGAACATAAGATGTTTCAAGCTCAGCTACCCAATAAGTCGATGGTTCACTCTGATAAACACCGAGGGTTTACGAGACACGAGTGAATGGGCGTTTAGGGAACATAAAGTCATACAACATTCTGAAGATCCCACTCGGACTGTATGGTTTGTCTCTGAATAGTAATTGAAAAAAAAATACTCCGACGCAATTCAAGTAAAATAAGCTTTCACAATTATCTTATTTTATCATTATTATTAAGATGAATTATAATGCTTTGTAAATGATTGTAAATGTACGACTGTCGAAGGAGACGTTACTTTACAACCCATCTTTCAAACAAATCCAGTCTTTGTCTATTGCATATAACCGTTAATGAAAACTTTTATTATAAGCAAGTAAATAACAACTTTTTGTTCGATACATTTTCAGCATTTTGTTCATGTCCGAATAAATTAATACACTTCGCTAAATAAACAACAACAACAACAAAAAACAACAACAACAAAGAACAAACAAACAAACCTATTCTGATTTTGAAATTTATTTGTGCATTAATTGATATGAAAACCTTTGATAATTTATATTATAAATAAAATTCTATATTACATTCTTTATATACATTCTTTTAATTAACTTGAGTCTTTTTACTGATGTTGTTCACGCCTATCAAAAACAGAAAACATACATCTAATAAACATTTTCTATTATGATTGTTTAATACAAAGTTTCCATAAAACTTCTCACATACAATTCTTATTATCTTTTAGTATTTTTTTTCTTACCATGATCGAAATTGATTGAATTAATTGAAAGCAAAATAATGAATAGTTAAAACCAGAATATAATCACACCACAAATGATATATTAAACATTTTTAAGAGCTTCACCAAAAAATTTTTAAAGAAACAATCAAAATCTTTCCAAATGTAACACTATATTTTGTTTTGCTTCTTTAATGCTGTGTTTGTAATGAATTGTTATTTCTTTCTATCTTTTTGAGCTTATTTATCGTCGGTACCGGTTGCCCATATGACAGACGCCCCCATAAGAGATAAGTTATTTTATGTTGTTCGGGTAGTGCAAGATACAGAAAGCATCCCATTCCAGAGACACCCCTGGTTCTTTTTCATGCTCAGTTTACAGCATTGATACATAGAACCTCGGTTTAACGTCTCATCCGAAAGACAATTAGTAATGTTAGAGGAAGAGCAGGGGATCGATCTCGGGACCCTTGTGTTACCTGTCCAGCGCTTTACCACTGATCCGCTCCAAAAATGGTTAATTCTCTATCTGTCTATTTGAACTTATTTATCGTCGGTACCGGTTGCCCATATGACCGACGCCCCCTGGAGAGATTAGTTATTTTATGTTGTGGGGGTAGTGGAAGATACAGAAAGCATCCCATTTCAGGGACACCCCTGGTTCTTTTTCATGCTCAGTGTACAGCACTGATAAATAGGACCTCGGTTTAACGTCTCATCCGAAAGAAAATTAGTAATGTTAGAAGAGGAGCAGGGGATTGATCTCGGGACGCTTGGGTTACCAGTCCAGCGCGTTACCACTGATCCGCTCCAAAAAAAGGTTAGTTAATTTGTGTCCGCGTATTTATACTACTCGTTAGCCAAGACGATTATCACTCAGCGGCACGCTCCTTTCATTATTCGTAATTATATAACACACTGAGCACAATTATATTTGAAGTTTAAATCAAGGTATTTTTAATAGTAATAATAAGGAATATAATTATCACTTTAAAACTTTAAGGAATAATGATTAAAACACAATTTTGATTGATGTGTCATCGAATCGATCGATCATTCGGATAAATGTGATATTTTCAGTATTCATATTTTCCACATCAATAATGAGATAAATGTGCGAGATTTTATCATAATGAAGCTTTTACAAACCAAAATTTCTTTTTCCAAATATTTATTTTCATCAAATTATCAAACAAATACAAAACATGCCCACGGGCAGAATGTCGAGCCCGCTCCTCCTAATTCAAACCTGAACCTATTAGCTTCAGATCAAGGAGAAAGATGTATACATAGGTGAGATGTACGCAGCACATCCTCTTTATACCCAAGGCAAAATCTTGACATTGCATCATCTTAGGTGACCTTGACCTCTGACCTGGTTCATGTGCATGACACGAAGTCTCATGAATAACTTTTGTGCCTAAAAAACTCAATTCATGTTATTTGAACATTTTGATATTTTTATTTAATCTTTGACCTCTTCTGACCTTGACCTTCATTTTGCGCAAGACAACTCAACTCACTATGGAGACGTTTGTTATAACTTAATATAAAAATCCATCCATGTATAAAGAAATATACTCACAAATGAATGTTTTAATTTGTTATTTGACCTTTGACCCTGAAGTAAGACCTTTACCATAGACACTGAATTTTTCGCGCGACACTCCGCCTTACTATGGAGAACATTTGTCCCAAGTTATATTAAAATCCCACCACACATGTAAAAGTTACGCTCCGGAAACGGGTTTTGAGCCGACCCTCCAAGTGTGACATTGACCTTTGAGCGGCGGACCTGGGTTTTGCGTTTGACACACTATCCCTCAACATTTGTATCAAACTATTTTGTAATCCATCAAAGAATGAGCAAGATATAGAACGGACAAATCTAGACAGATACACGGACTGACGGACGCACATACACCAAACCACAAAAGGAAGTGAAAAGCAGCGACTAAGTCGACCTCACCACAAGGGGGCTCAACAATTTCAAAATCCTCTGACCACAAAACATAATACTTTAAAACATATTAAGCAAGATACAGCGCAAACAAACAAATTTTAGTATTTTTATTTGACCTTTGACCTCTTGTGACCTTGACATTGACCTTCATTTTGCGCGAGACAACTTAACTCAACATTGAGAACGTTTGTGCTAAGTTATATTAAAATCCATTCATGTATTTAGAAGTTATACTCTCAAATGAATGTTTTATTTTGTTATTTGACCTTTGACTCCTAAATGTAAACTTGACCTTTGCCACAGACACTTCAATTTTTCAAATCCTCTAACCACCAAGCATAATACTTCAAAGCATATGCAAGATACAGCGCCAACAAACAAATTTTAATATCTTTATTTGACCTTTGACCTCTTGTGACCTTGACCTTGACCTTCATTTTGCGTAAGACAACTCAACTCAACATGGAGAACATTTGTGCTAAGTTATATTAAAATCCATCAATGTATATAGAAGTTAAACCCACTCATGAATGTTTTTTTTTGTTATTTGACCTTTGACCCCTAAGTGTGACCTTGACCTTTACCACAGACACCTGAAATTTTCGCTCGACACTCCACCTCAATTTGGAAAATATTTGTCCTAAGTTATATTAAAATCCCTCCATGCATGTGGAAGTTACACCCCGGACACGGGTTTTGCGCTGACCCCATAGTGTGACCTTGACCTTTGAGCGGCGGACCTGGGTTTTTGTGTGCGACACACAATCCCATTATGGTGAATATTTTTACCAAATTATTTTGTAATCCTTCAAAGAATGAGCAAGATATAGATTGGAAAAATCCGTACTGGACGCACTGACGCACATACACGGAACTTTTCGCCAAAAGTGGCGACTAAGTCGAGCTCACTGCAAGCAGGCTCGACAACAAATGAAAAACATAAGTACAACAAAAATATTTTGTTTTATTACTTTGTGGTGAATCGTTATTTCTTTGTGGAGAGTCGTTATTACTCTGTTGTGAATCGTTATATGAAACATTTGGCGAATCGTTAGTGGCGAATCGTTACATTTTCTATTTGGTCAACTTTTCACTACATGTACAAAGAATAATGGAACAATTCACTTTACTATTGTACTGCGGTGCACCTATTTTTCAACACGTTATAATTTTTATATTTTTCAACACGTTATCATTTTTATTTACTATAATTCAATAAATAAAGTAAAATACCTCTCCAGGCAATGTTTCAACCAATTTAGAGTTAAATAAGTCAGGATGTTAGTAATTCTTAAAAATCACACAATTAAGTAAATCAGGTCTTAACACATTTAAGCCTCCTAGTAATTGTTAACAATCATGTAAGTACAAAGATTGTTACAGCTCTAAAGGCAATGTATAAGTCTGTTAGGTCCTGTATAAAATATAAAGGTAATATGTCTAGTTTTTTAGCTCTAACATTGGAGTGAAGCAGGGAGACTCGAGCTCCAGACTACTCTTTTTTTTCGTAAATGATATTTTGAC
Organism: Cyclina sinensis; assembly: GCA_012932295.1. NCBI lineage: Eukaryota > Metazoa > Mollusca > Bivalvia > Venerida > Veneridae > Cyclina > Cyclina sinensis. The sequence goes on along the minus strand of JAAONU010000013.1, from coordinate 23,690,055 downwards.
CAGCGTTAAAACTGATATATATGGATTTTTTACTATTGATGAGTTACAAATATTTATGCTATTGTTCGCAGATGATGCTGCTTTATTTGCTCAATGTCTAGTTGCATTACAATCTATGTTAGATGACCTTGAAACATACTGCCGACATTGGGACATTAAAATCAACACTTCAAAAACAAAAGTCATGATTTTTTAAAAAGGCCGGGGTTCACGCCATAATTTTCTACTTTGTAATACTGTCCAAGAGACAGTAACGTTTTTCAAATATCTAGGTGTACATTTGTTCAAATCAAAAATGGTTCTTGGTACAGAACACAAAAACTGCTAGCACAACACTCTGCATTTGCCCTCCACAATTTATTTATTTATTTAACCAGCTTGAACTTTCTTAAGATGACAAATGCAACTTATTTGATAGCTTAGTCGGTTCCATTCAAAACTACAACGCTGCTATATAGGGCTATCACAATTCGAAAAAAATATTGATCAAATTCAGAACAAACTTCTTAGAAAGATTCTACATGTTAAAAAGACAACTAGTTTAGATCGTCCCTATGGAGAAACTGGTCGTTTACCAATGTATATAATACGACGAATTATTATGATAAGTTATTGGTCAAAGCTTTTGAAAACAAAAATTACTTATTGATCAAGGTTTATAAAATGCTCCTAAATGCTGCTGATAGAAATATTACATATAATAAAATGAATTAGGCCTATCAAATAAAAACGATTTTAGACAGCATCGGTATGACATATGTATGGGATAATCAGTTTGAGTCTACAGTTAATTTTTTGTCCATAAAGCAACGCATAATAGGCATTTATAAACAATCATGGTATGCTAGAATTAATAGCAAACTCTCTTCATATAGCCTATTCAAACATGACTTAGTAATGGAAAAAAAGCTTTCTTAGACTAGTGGAATCGAAAAGGAATATGTGATAGCCTTAACTAAGTTTAGAGTTTCTGCTCATGATCTTGCAATAGAATCTGGTCGATATTCAAATGTCGACAAACAAGATGGTAAGTGTTTAATTTGTAGTATGAATATAGTGGAAAATGAGTAACACTTTTTACTTGTTTGTCCGAAATATCGAAACCCAAGAAGTAAATTTCTTGCACCATATTTTAGTAGATGGCCGACAATTAATAAATTCGTGTATTTGATGAATTCCAGCTCAGAACATACTAATAACAGAGTAGCAAAACTAATAGGTCAGGCTTTAAAGCTAAGAGTACATATGGATTGATATATTACAATACTTTTGTTTATTTGCAATTAAAATACAGTTCGAATAATGTCATAAGAATACAGAAAAATGTAAAGATTATACATGTACTGATGAGTATTTGCTAAGTAAATGCCTCAATAAGAATATGACAATTGAAAGTTTATATAAATATTGTAATTATGTTCTTCTTTGAAAAGTTTACTGTGGAATTGTGTTATCACTTTTCAGTTGTATGTGGCTATAAATATAACTATATTTTATGCCAAATAAACTTTATGTTATGTTATGTGTTGTTAATTGTTAACAAAACATTTTTCCTAATTAGGTTGTCTCAGAAGTTTGACATGAGATATATAATCTTTATTATTTACACCTGTAAAGGAAATCCTTCCACGTTTGTTTTTAACAGCTGTCAAGTAAATTGGTTGTCACAACTTTGTAAATACTTAACAGGGTTTGCAAAAATTTGAATCCCTTCACAGTTGTTGAATCCTTTCACAGTTTCTAAATCAGATATGTTTTACTCCGCCTTTTTTCCCAAAAAACTCCGATCGGATTGGTAAAAAGGAAAAAAAAAACAATGATCAGCCAGGAGAAAGTTTGAAAGATCTTTTTTTCTGCAAGGCAGCAACATTGGTGACAAATAAATGAAAAAGGATCTAAAAACTTATATCTTATTTTGTATGTTAATAGTATTAATCATATTTTATCGTTTAAATGCTTTCCAGACAAAAATCTTCATTATACCCCCACCACAAAATGTGGGGGGGGGGGCTATAATGGATTCACTTTGTCGCGTCCGTCGGTCGGTCCGTCCGTCCGTCCGTCCGTCTCCATTATCGTGTCCGCTCTATAAATCCTATACCAATTGAAGGATTTTCTTCAAACTTGGCTGAAATGTTCACCTCAACAAGGGGATGTCCAGAACTCATGTTGCCCATGTGTCAGCTCAAGGTCAAGGTCACAACTGAAGGTTAAATATCAAACAATCAAATATTAGAGATTATGTCGTGTCCGCTCTGTAAGTCCTACACTAATTGAAAGATTTTCTTTAATCTTGGCTCAAATGTTCACCTCAACAAGGGAATGTGCAGAACCCATGTTACCCTTTTGCCGGCTTAAGGTCAAGGTCACACTTGGAGGTAAAAATTGACTTGGAAAATATTCTTAAATTTTAACATGTATTTTAATATTTCTGAAACTAGAAAAGGTATTTGCTTGAAACTTAAAATAAATATTAAGTGTCACAATTAGGATATGCAGGTCAAGTTTCATATCTCTGTATTGCATTTTGACAAAGTTATGCCCCTTTTTAAGTCTTCAAATTTACATACAATCAAATATTAGACAATATGTCGTGTCCGCTCTATAAATCCTATACTAATAGAAGAAATTTCTTCAAACTTTACTCAAATGTTCAACTCAACAAAGTTATGTGCAGAACCTATGTTACCTTTGTGCCGGCTTAAGGTCAAGGTCACAGGTGAAGGTCAAAATTGACTTAGAAAATGTTCTTAAATTTTAACATGTACTTGAATATTTCTGAAACTAGCACAGGTATTTGCTTAAAACTTAAAAAATATATGAGGTATCACAAGTAAGATATGCAGGTCAAGTTTCATAACTCTGTATTGCATTTTCACAAAGTTATGCCCCTTTTTAAGTCTTTTAATTTACTTACAATCAATACTAGACAATATGTCGTGTCCGCTCTATAAATTCTATACTAATGGAAGGATTTTCTTCAAACTTGACTCAAATGTTCACCCCAACTGGGCAATGTGTAGAACCTATCTTACCCTTGTGCCAGCTTAAGGTCAATGCCACACTTGAAGGTCAAACATTGACTTAGAAAATGTTCTGAAATTCTAACATGTACTTGAATATTTCTAAAACTAGAACAAGTAAGCTCAGTATGCAAAGTTTTTCCACTCTTAATTACATTTTGACATAATTATGCTATTTTCTTAACTTCACTGCTTTTGTTTGTTTTAGTACATTGGGAAAATGAAACGTTATTTGTAACTGTTTCGAACATGATTTGACATATATATATTTATACTATTACCTGTACAATTTGTTTGTTTTTTTCACCAGAGATAATTTCTTTTTATGCATATGTATTTGTGCCACTAAAGTTATTCCCTTAACCACCTTTCCATGTCTTCTTCTGTCAAGGACATTGGTGGGGGTATGAATCGCATTCAGCGATAGTTCTAGTTTATGTTCTGTTTTTGCTAAGGTAAATGCCACAGTACAATAGGTAACTTATAATTTGTATTTGTACACTGCTTTTCTTTTATTGTTGAGAGTAGTTTATTTAGAAATAGAACACATTTTCCTTTGGTTTAAATCTTTATTGTTATTCATTTAGGAACGTTTCTTATTCATATTTTTGTAATTTATATTTTATTTTTCAGAGTTTCACATATGCAAATACTGTGTATAATATATATATATATATATATATATATATATATATATATATATATATATATATATATATATATATATATATATATATATATATATATATATATATATATAATTATATATGTATATATAATATAAGTGTTTGTTATTAACATAAAATTTCGTAGCAAACCATACTATTATATATTAAAGTGGCATTTTTGTTCAAAAAGAAAGAAAAACTTATGGTCACGAAAAATACTCGAAACATGATATTTGTTTAGAAAAAATGTAACTTTCACCAAAAAGAGACACACAACTGATTCCTTCAAAGTTCACAAAAATTTTCTATCATAGACTGGGCTTGTCAAAAAATACTTTATCATCTTGTAACTATGTTCGATAGGAATAAAACTGTTATATGCGATCATTTAATTTAGCTATAACTTTAACATTCCCTGTTTTTCTATGATTAAAAACAAATGACTACCGTATACTTCAAATCGGTAACATTTATGTCACTTTTAATACATTATTCTCCATAGACTTACCTGTAAATATTTGAATGTACATTCTATCTACTTCATAATGTAGCCCTACTAGATGGAAGAGACAAAAACAATTTGTACAAACACATTTTACAAAAATACGGAAAGTGAGACTATCCAATTAAGTCAGTTATTTAGTTATTATGCACATCCTTTAGAACATCTTTTTTTGCAAGTATTAAGAAACCTGGAATAAAGCTAAAGTGAAAAAAAAAAGGACAAAATGAGCTCAGTGAGTTTTTCTTTCTAAGAAGGGAGATAAAAAGTGGGGATTGGGAGGAGGGAGAGATAAAGGGTTAGAAGGACCAGTCATAAACACTAAAATTAAAAAAAGCAAAAACAAACAAAAGAAAACAGTTTAACTAAAGGATAAAAAATTAATTAGGACTGATGAGCAAATTTCTAAAAGAATTACTCATTGTACTAAAACTGGAAAATTTCTCCATTCTTTTTCAAAATTATGGATATTCATTGTTTTATTTGCATTGAATCTTTCAATCTTATACAAATGTCGAAAACTCTTTTTCAGGCCTTCTAAGTTTGGTAGTCCCATTTTAATTTTACATGAATAAATATAAGACTTGCAGGTTAATTGAATTTTGTTTAATCTGTATTTATATTTTCACACTTTCTTTGAATCCAGAATTTACCAATTTGCCAAAACGAATTTATCATAAAACACTCGTAAAATAAATGAGTTATAGTTTCTGGAGACCTTTTACAAAAAGAGCATGAATTATTGTTGATAAGCCCCATTTTAGCTCTTAGGTAATTAATTCCCAAAATTCTCTGGTTAATTCTAAACTGCAGCCACTGAAGCCTTGAGTCTTTTGTACATTTGAATGGTAGGATATAAACATCTTTCCAGTTGAAATTATTCAGGTTCAAGATATTTGACCATTTCTGTTGGGAGGTGGGCTTGACACCAGATTCATTGAGTATGTCATATGTAACCCTGCAACCCTTTTCTTGTTTAAAAATTACCTTTAGCTATCAGGGGTTGTAGAAGTGTTTTTTTTTTCCTTTTTGGATTTGTGAACAATACTGAGGGTATTTAAATACGTTCTGATTGAAATAATAATACTGTTATAAAACAAAAAATTAATATTTTGAACATTGTTTATCTTCTGGAATCTTTCAAAGAAATACAGACTAGCATTTTCACCTATAAAATCATTAATGATGTAGATACCTTTCTTTGTGTAATAATTACTACAGAAAGATTTGCCACCTATTTGAATATTAGAGTTTTGGAAAACTGGCACAGATAAGAATTCCTCCCAAGATTTTGGACTCATAACATAAAGTATGCTATGTAATGCTTGTAATATATCTTTTCAGAAGGGATTGCTAACCTCTGATTTTTTTGTACAAAGTTTGCACCATATTTTCCAATAGAGTCTAAGGCTGGGCATAATATACTGACTAGCATGTAATATTGAGACTTTTCTTTCAAGTACCTCCTAATCCAAGAGCATTTAAGTACCATTATAAACTTTTCAACATCTACAACTGTTAGTCCTCCATTGTGGAAGTTTTGGACAACTGTGACTCTTTTAACCTTATCTCAGGGCCATTGGTCCATAGGAATTTTAAAAAAAAAAACATTTCTTGAATCTTTTTGGTGATCTCTTTTGATGGTGTTGAGAGGCTAACAAATAATTGTTTTTTTTGGCAGGGCCAATTGGGGTCAGAATTCTGTTAGACCATACATGCAGTAAAAGTTCTAATTCCTTAATCTTTGCTTTACAAATCATTTAACTCTGCAGTAAAAGTAACACATAGTAGTTCAAAAGTATGGTCCCACTGTAAAGATAATTCTTGACAGATGATCTGATTACTTTCTTTCTTTGACTGCCATTTTTTTTCTACATTACCATGAAGGCCTGATATTTATTCTTATTCATTTTTAAGGAAGTTACTGTTCATACTAAGGTTGTTTTTTATGTATATATTGTTCCATGAATTAATATTCATGATAACTGGTTAATACTTCCAACTATTTCTTTGTTATTTTTCTAATGAAATATGAAAATGAACTGTGGGTGAACAAAATAGATGTTTTTATTCTCACTTCATATATGAGTAGTTTACTAGACGTTTCTTTATATTATGTTTTGGTGTAAAATGTTTATCCACTGGTCTACATGTATTGTATGACTGTATGTATCATGTTTACACAATAGACACTTTGTACGTATGTTTTAATCATGAACAATATTGAAAAATAAATGAATTTGGTTTAGTTTAGTTTTATTGGGGTTTTACCCCAGTTTAACAGCTAAGGTCATATCCCGGCGGTCAGTCCACCTAACTCTGAAAAATAAATGAAAAAGGATCTAAAAACTTCTTATATCTTATTTTATTGATAAAATTCTCCATTGTGATAGCGGTTCGCCCAAGGAAGAACAGTACATCTATTCGTACATGAAGACGAACTGTGACCATATACATTACATGTAAGTACTTTAAATACTAAGCATTAACATTTCTAATAACGCAGATTTTGTCCAACAAAGCTTGATTATTGCTGCTGGATTGTGTTTGCTTCTGAATGCTGCAATTAGACATCGGACAGGCTGCGGTTTTATGGCTTGGAGACAATATCATGGTCTTTAACACAAAACTTTAACATTGACCGTAACAGAGAAGTTCTTCAACCTACAGTCTCCAAACTCTACAGGTGCATGCATCTTGATGGGCTCTACCCGCCAGACCCACTTAGAGGTCACGGGGTCAAAGGTCAACGCCACCAGGGGCATGGCGTTCTTTCGAACGTACCGCTTGTTTTTTTTCTAGGAAAATCGGATTCCCGGGGCGATGCCTAATGGCAAATTTCAGAACTTATGCCTTGTGATTTCAGACAAGTAGAGTGTAAAGTATTTTCCTTTATGTTTCTATGTTAAACACATGACCTCTGGCAACTGGAGGCAATAATGATTACTGGGGCAAAATTTAATCTTGGTAAAGCTCCATAGAATAATGCTACACTAAAATGTTCAGAAGTTTCAGTTTGTTTGTTTTAGGCAAGAAGATTTCAGAGCTATCTCTGTTATATGTAAAAGTTACATCTCCCGGGGCAGAGCAGTAAAATGACGCCAAGGGGCAAACATTTTGAAAGACCTCTGTCGAGGTCCACAAGACAATATATTGTGCAAAATGTAGCACAATGGACTGTGGTTTCATATGAGAAAAATACTTTAAGAATTTCCTATAAATTTCTCTGTAAATTAGAAGTGATCCCATTGGACAAAACTGAATAAACTAACTCAAAATAAAAGCTCTGAGTCTTGTATTATTCTTGTTGCGATCACAAAATCTCGTCTCTAGTACGTTGTGCTCAGATAAGCTAGTTGTTGGCGCACACAAGCGCGTGCAAGGGACGCTAATTGCCTTTCGCCATTTATTGCGGGGACGTAAAATGTTGTTCTTAGATGCAATGAAAAGTAAAGCTTTGAAAAAGAAATATTTAACGTAAGGTTATGCTTGTTCATTTTGCCATCACTTCCAAGAAAGAAAATTTCGATTTAACGGTACAACTTTAGTTTGTATATTTCTAAACTATAGTTGTAGAATGTGTGGACCAGGACACCTTAAAAGAACTTTAAATATTAAGTAACATAATAACTGTCACGGCACTCCGCAAACACAGTGTTTCTGTAACCATTCAATAAGATCGTTGCCTCATTCTCGGACAATCTTTCCTCGTGTAACATGAGATGCGTATTAACTTGTAAATCCATTCGTTTCTTTATAACTTGGTAACCATCATTCTTTCTAATTTCAAAGAAAATATTGACTACAAAATTGATGTTTAAGTTAATGTTTACCTTTTTCAAAGTCTGGATATTGTAGGTTTTGTATCCCAGTGGCCAAATTGAACAGACGTAAACAGAAACTGTAATGAGAAGTCGTAATTCACGTTATCTAAAAATCTTCCGAACAAGTTGTTATTTACGTACTGACAGTAAATGGTTTTGGAGATTCGATGGGATATTATTTTTACAAAAACCTTACTCACACAAATTAATGTTACCTTTTAATGAATATTTTTTTACAGTTTGTGTTTGCAGCGCTTTCTTTTTTCCCACTAAAACTTTATTCCAATACCGTGAGAGTTATTTATATAAGTGTTTGAAATGACCAAGATGCATCACAGTCGAGAAAAAAGCAGAAGAACTGTGAATTTTCATAAATCTTCTATTTAAGAAGTAACAAATACTTTTTCACTTCTAAGATGAATATAAACGAAAATCAAACTTCAGTATAGTTAAAAAGTATTTATGACTGGGCCGTCACAAACGATTTTCACCGTATTTTGATTCAAAAAATAGAAGTTAAACTATTTTTATCTCATTGCATATAGTAAAATTAATTCAAAATATTTCCATTTGATTTTCTATTGATAAACGTCTGTTCAAAATAAATTGAATTTTCTGAAATGTTTAAAGTCTCTTAGATCAGTTATTTAACTTAAAGTGCTTCAAATATTTCTTTTGGTAATTGTCCTAATGATTCGTAACTCATATAACAATAAAATTGAGACTACGTCTTAACAAGTATTCTAGCAAATAAGTTATTTCCAATGACTTTGATAACTAGAAACGGTCTAAATGTCCGCTTTTTCCTATAACTTAGACCTTTGGAAGTCTTGTTAGTACTGTTTCCAGAACACTACTACTGCAGCAGTTTAGGAAGGAGGGCTTTAGCAGTTAAAGGATTGGAACAAATTGCTACAAATGCTCGTCGAAAATAACAACTTCGTAATTAGAAATTCATAAGATTAAAACACATAGACTTTTACGATCAAAATTATCAAAAGTACGAGTATACGATAGAAGTCGCCTTCAGTATTATCCAGCAAAGAACTGTTTATGTACCCCACTAAATCTCTTTTAGTAAGATAAAGATTACGATGTTTCTTTTGAGTAACGTATGTTATTTTACCTTTGTTGTTAGCTGATGCGTTGCAAGAACTATTGATGCGATTTACACATTTTAATCGCGAAATCGAATTTGGAAACATTTTTATATTCGGGGGCGTTCCTCAACAAATATTTTTTATAACATGTCCAAGGCTCTGCGAAATCTCGGATCAGCAGGTATACATCAATCCATCCAAGGCTCCCAGAATCCTCTGCAAGTGGTTCTTCTTCTGGATTTGGTGCTGGAATTGTCTCGTTAAGGTAGTTTTTTATTCTTTTTAACATATTCTGAACAACATCTGGAAAATCGTCAGTTAAGCTATTTTCTTCGGATGGATCGTTTTCAATATCATGTAGATAAACCCCGTGAGTGGTTTTAAATTGTCCCAGCGCTGGTACATTTTCTAGACAGAAATATTTGTAAGCACTATTCAGTACTTTACATTCAATTTTTGATTACATATGTATAAATGTTGCCGATAAACACATACAATGCTCAATGCCTAAATCGGTTGTGTGTGCACGCGAAACAAACCTATATGTATTTGCAAATATTAGCGGAACCCATAACTCATTGATACGGGGTTCAAGTTATCGTTGGAATTTATTTTAACTTTGATCAGAACGAAGTAACTTCTAACGTTACTTTGTCGTTTGGGTCAGAAACATGTCCAAAACAAAAAGCACGGTATATTTAATAATATGATCAGCTAAAGTTTGTAAATAGACATTATACGTGCACTGTCAAACAAATGCATTAACCATTATAAAGAGCGTTAAGAGTAAATAAATGAACAAGAACTCTGATTACCTTTAAAATCTTTCAGAAGTTTCCATTTTCCGATTCTTATTGAAGCACGACGTATATATGCAGTACTGTTTATTGTGCCGTCGGGGAATGGCTTTGTTGGTGCCATACTTGGTAAGATATCATGAAGTATTTCCTTCCGTTTGCTAGGGGCCCAATTCCTAAAAGGAGTTATTGTTTGTATTTCGCCTATGAAAATGAAGAGATCATGTACATTAATGATACAATTACGATTTCCAGATTGTTTCAACTTTTAGACTGGATTTGGTTTTTTTCAAACTTTAGACTTAATCAAAGATTCTTTCCCAGTTTTAGCCAATTTCTGACTTGAGAGTTTTCTTAAGGTTCTGTGTAACATTGAATAGCATATAGGACTAGCTAACTGTTAGACTTACAGTTTAATACCAGTCTAAAAGTCTTTAAATATGATTCGTTCCTGATTTCCTTATAAAACGGAAACAACCTTGGCCTATGTAACATTCTAAAAATGTAAAAGGAAACGAACCACAAACAAGAACTGTTTAGGAAGGTACATTTCAAGTCAGGCGTATGAATGAATGTTTTAATACTCTACAGTGTGTTTAGAGTAGGTATGAAAGGTTGCATTGCATTTGTCTGTTCATTCCAATTAAGGGTCTCTTTACATTTTATTGTTAGAACAGTAAGATTCAATTCTATTGTATGACATAAACAAGTATCTTTGTTCTTTTAATGAAAGAAATATTATGTTACATAAATAAAGAATGGAACAATAGAGATACATATAAGTCAACTGCAGAAGAATCTTTAAAAAAACGACTACAGGTGAAAAAGACAGTTGGTTTTAAAACAAGTGATATCGGAACATTTGACTTATAGGCATTTACTCACTTTAAAGTATCCCACTGGTTAAAACCGTTTAATGGCTTAGTTCCGTTAAAGTTTCCACCAGCCAAATTTACAAATGTTGGAAACCAGTCTGTAACATGCATAAGTTCTCTAGATACCGTTCCAATAACTTTATCGCCAAGTAAAGGACTATTCACAAAGCCGACAGCACGTACTCCGCCTTCCCATCCACTACCTTTAAACCCTTTTAGAGGAAAATTACTTGCTCCTGTACTTTTGGGACCACCGTTGTCTATACAACAATAATTCATGATATATAATTATTCATTATTGTTTACGACGTGAATTACAGCGTTGAAGTTGAGTATATAATAAGTAAGACTGATTTGAGAATCGATAGGTAAAGAATAATGTAAGTCCCTGCACGCATGCATATAACAGACAATATTTTTAAATGCTGATTAATGACATACCTTCGAAAACACAACGTAAAAGGTCTAAACTGGAGACAACATAATTATATACTGAACATTTTTGTGCGGACTTGCACAAATGCATCATTACTCTTTACAAATACTGAATTATACTTCTCTTCTTGATACTAGAGTCTGAATCTCCATTGAAAGTATGTGTTTAGAAATTAGAGTGTGGCTTCGCAGTGAATAATCCGACATTTATTAGAGCAGGTAGTTACTTCCCTTTTTAAGTACGTTTGAAACTTAAGCCATAGAAATCCATCATATTTAGACCGATCATTTTAAAATTTCAAAACAGAACTGTTTTATAATATATTTTACAATATCTTATAGTAGTAAAACTCAGATTTTGATGGAGCGTAAATGCAATCATTTAAAGTATCTTTGCAACCGAGAGCATCTAAAAAATGTATTTGTAGTAACATAATAAAAACAAACGATTTACATACCTGACGAAAATACAAGTATTGTATTGCCCCATATTTCCTTTTCTTGCAGAGCAATTACAACTCTCCCGACAGCGTCATCCATGCACACTACCATTCCTGTATGTGTATTTGATTACTTTCACATACACAGTGATCAAATGGGACAATTAACGGAAAACTAATTTATTGTTTCAAAGATATCTCCTATTCTCAATTATTCAAGCTTTTCAATTTACCTCTGAAGAGGTTTAATTTGAAAAATTTGTTACGCAGAAATGCTTGCAGTTCTAGCAGTAACAAAGATTAGCCCCTTCCTTTAAATGATAGGTTACCTATTACTATTATACCTATGTAAACTTTTTACTATATAGCCTAATGTGACGTCACATGGTGTTATTTCAATCTATTATCCTGGAAATGAATATCACCCGGCTAATAATGTTTTGCAATATTCCCCAGGTGCGAGTAATCTATATAGACTTAAGAAAACGTAATATTCTAGTTCTCTCCCCTAGCCTCTCTGCTCTGCGTGCCTCAGACGCTTGCAATGTGCACTAAAGTGTAAAAAGCCTCTTGTAATACAGACTAGCTGACCAAACGTCTTGATAACACAGACTTACCAAACGACAAATGATGATAAAATGGCGGTGAAAAATTACATTAAAATATTGGTTCGGTATAATAAAAAAAACACATGTCTTTGTATATTAGCATATCAATATAGTAAGCATACTCTATCTTCATCGACATCTACAAAGCAAACTTTACCTTCATAAACATATAAAAAGCAAATTCTATCTTCATACACATCTACAAGGCAAACTCTACCTTCATAAACTTATACAAATTACTATACATCCATCCACATATACAAAGCAAACTCTACCTTCATAAACATAACACAGAAAACTCTACCTTCTTAAAAATCTACAAAGCAAACCATACCTTCATAAACATATACAATGCAAACTCTATATTCATAGACATCTACGAAACAAACTACTCTACCTTTATAAACATATACAAAGCAAACTCAACATTCAAAAACATATGCAAAGCAAACTCTGTCTTCATAAACATCTTCAAAGCAAACTCTACCTTCATAAACATCTCTTACTGTGCGGTCTTCTTTCCTCTTTGGTTTCAAACACTTTTCAGGTGCCTGGACAGGGGAGTGAACTGATTGCAGAGATAAGTACACAAACAATGGCTGTAATATAGATAAAAAAATGAAGCCCATTTAAAGAAATGGCTTAAAAAATAACATTATTTTAAACAGATTTTTTTTTATGATTTTTGGTATCTCAATCCTCTTTTGAATGTATATTAATTTGTATATTTAGAAGGCCGTCTTTAGATTGTAAATCTTTTCAATGTTGGTTTACAGTCTGACAAAGAGTGTAAATAAAACTTTTGAAACATAATATTTATAAATTTACTAATTCTTTGTTATCAACTATCAACGTTGTTTATGCTCAAGGTATGTAGTAACACAAAGGCCAGCGTAAGAGCACTTGGTAAGGAAATTTAGACTGAACATTTTATTCCAGCAAGTTTTCAGAATATGTGAAAGAAGTAAACCTTTTGCGAATCATGATTTTGTATTATTTCTATTGTTTTGTCAGCGTATAGATCGGAAGAATAAATGCCATCATACATGCTCCAGTTAGCCGGCGTGTCGTTTTCCACTAAATCGTAACCTTTTACACCAGCAAAGTGTTTGGAAACATGACTGAAGTAATCCGTATATCCATTATAAAACCCTTAAATTCAAGTAACGTCAACTAAAAAGATCCACCATTATCGTTCAAAGTAAACAGCAGTATGAAAAAGAAAATCAACACATACAACAACAACATAACATGCAAGCAGAAACCTTATTTATGTACCTGACAACAAAAGGTGTTTTCAAATACTTTTTCTTGCTCACTTAATTTTTAGATGCACAGTTCACATATTTCTGATATTGTTGTTAGGATATTTACATGATTGCATATCTTCTCACTTTTGCAGAAGTGGCTGCAGCCAGAACTCCTAACCTAAAAACAGTATTATTGCTAACTAAACTGTGTTCTACATAATTACTCGATACGATATGTACATTTGTACTCATCCCATTTTGATATAATTTCATTATGTAAAAGTTCGGTATCATTTTCAGTTTACCACATTTGAAACTTTAGATGAAAATCAAATAGAATGTAAAAGTTAAACAAAATTTATATGAAGTCAGTAATGCTAGAGGCATGTTTTGAATATGAAAGAACAACCGCTGAGATTAGCTCTTGTAGACTGTATACTGTTAAAGACTTGTTTTATTTTTGTTACTCTTTTTTAATTGTTTGTTTGTTTGCATGTTTCTATCTTTTTATCGCTTAAAAACGAAATCGAATTGATGTAAAAAGTTCCCTTTTTTAAGGGCTGTGATTTTCCTTTTATTTAAACAAAAATGAAAAAAGTTAACACTACAAAGTACCGAAAAAGCTGTCAAATCCTCTATTTGTAGGTAAATAACTCTTCTTGTAGAAACCGAGATGCCACTTTCCAACAAGATGTGTGGAGTAGCCAGCTTTTCTAAGTTTCTCAGCCAAGGTCACATCATCCAGTGGCATACCAAGCGGTTGTCCAGGAAAATATGCTCGCTGAACACCTGTATGAATCTTTGAACGGAAACAAGACATATACACGACCTTCGTGTTCACCATTGTTTCTACTAAGAAAGGGTGTAAATTTAGTTCTAGATTTGTACATTATGTTCATTTCTATAAAAGGTTCATAAAATATGACGACAATTTAGTGTACTCTTACATGAGTAACATGCATTCAAACTAATACAAAATGTATTCAAACCTATTGAATAAAGTATTTAAAACTATTAAAATATACTAACAGAAATAAGAAAAACAGTTTTGATACCTACCGCATATCTTCCAGTTAAAAAAGATGCACGTGTGGGAGTACAAATTGCTTGGACGTAATAATTTTCAAGTCTTACTCCTGACATAGCAAGTTTGTCAAGGTTCGGAGTACTGATATTAGATCCATGATAACCAACATCATTAAATCCCATGTCATCCGCAAGAATAAAAAGTATATGTGGTTGTTTATTATTATATTTATTCTGCTGGTTTGTTTGGTCCCGCGGATAGATCAGAAAGAATGTTTTAGTGCTTAAAATAACCATGGCTAAGACAGAAAGCGTCACTAATGACCCGAATTTTAATCGCATAGTCTTTCCTGATGAAACCAAATGTCTAGTCTGTTATATTCTGCTTTCAATTTTTTTTCTTCTGCTTGTTTTAAAATGACATAAATAGCAGTTTTGATTTGACAAAATAAACTGACATTCACATTTTTTTCCTTCTGGTTAAGGTCTCTCTGAATAAAGCTGTATAAGCTGTAGAAGCTTTTTAAGACATCTTGACTTTAAAACTGAAATGATAAAAAATAAAATGTCAATCCTTAGAAGATGCACCTCCAAACTTTCAATTTATTATACACTGGTTTGCTTTAAATTTAATAGCGACTATAGCTATCTAAACTTATTTAAGAAGCTTTTGTTCAAAGATGGAAACTATCACTTGAGAGAAGGGTCAATTACTATGTCTGGTACTCATTCAAAACTGGATGAAATGAGGCATTTGTGGATTAGGCATCTTTGCTCGAAAAAAACATACCACGTGTTTTGGCTTAGATTCGAACTCTCGACTTTCCGAACCAGAGGGAATACTATAACTACTGGACTGTGTATAAACAAAATGACTTTGCATGGAATATTAATTAACATATGTTCATATAATTTCCTAGAGAGCATTTGTATAAATAAACTTACCTGTTAAAGTTGTCTAGTTTGTATTAGTGTTACAGAGTGCAGAGAAATGAAGAACCTATGAATGAACTCACTTTAAGAAATCAGTTGCAACATGTTAACTACACAATATCCCGATATCAAGTTCGAAGAAATATGATCGTTTTATTTCCTTTCCCAGCACAGCAAAATAAGCTTAGAATAATAAGAAAATAACCTGAATGAATGATTGAATACCAGCTTTCCATTATCAACAATCTGGACTACTATGCTATATAATGTGGCGGCGTTTCAATACCGACTTTAGATTATCACAATCTTAACCATTTATCCTTGCATGTTGCATTATAGATGGTAAATCAACCATTATCAAAAGTATACACAAAAAAATCACACTTCTTACCTTGAAAGTTTAGATAAGTTGTTTTGAAGAAAACTTTAAGTGAAAATAAAATGCTACAACAAAATTTTACACACTACCACTATTAAACTACTTGGTTTCATCCATAAAACTGTTCTGTATCAATTGTTATTATAATGTAGCTGTAAAGATGGAGATATTATCGTGCCCGCTCGTCTGTGACACGTTTCAATCATGTTTACATTTTTTAAAATATCATTTGTATTTGACGAGCTTTGCTTTAATTTCAGAACACAATTGAGCCGTGACACAACATTGACAACACAGAAGTCAGATTTCATAATTTTTACTTAAAACTTGAAAAATATAAAAAATCTTTGGGAAACAATTTGATTCTTCTTTTATGATTTTCTAACAATGTAAACTTCTTCTTCCTCTATTTACTAAGGCAGTTGTACGGTGACGTGAAGTGGTATGTTTGACGATCTTGACATCATAAGACATGTCACATAAAAAAATAAAATAGACCTCTACGCTCATTCTGTTTTAAAATCGACATTAATCTAAAAATATCAGACAATATGACGAGTCAATTTTTCAAAAATAGAAAAAATTCAAGAATTATTTTGTTCACATTGATTTTTCGGCTATTTTTTTTATTGTTTTTACTACGAAAATAAGTCGAGCAAAATCAAATGGCGTTCCTGATGATAAGATAGTTCAGATGAGAGATTTGCTTATTTCTACTTGGATAAAACGATAGTAGATTATTGATGTTTTTAATTAATTTAACCGCAATGATAGATCTTTTTGTCTAGAAAGTCTTAGAATTTTCAGAATTATGTTCCTTAAAGATGGACTTTTTAAACGAAATATTTTAATTCTTCAATATCGTCTTAGTATTTTTACCTAGAGGAACTTTCCCATTCTGTAATAAATAACATGTTCATGAAACTTTGCATGTTGTGTTATTAAGAAAGTTTTGCTGCTGTTGTTTTTTCTCTCCTTTTTCTGTTGGTTTTTTTTATTTGTTTGTTGCTTTTTTAATTATGTAATAAGCTTCTAGGTAAACCTAATGAAATTTTGCGCTATGTAATCATTATTTGCCTATGCCTATTTATTATTAGAGGTATTCATTTCAAAGGGGTAACAAATTTAAATTTGCCTTTTTAACTGTTATATAGAAATGATATTAGACTGTAACATAGACAGACTGTAACATACCCACAAACTAAAGTACGCACAGTGTTTCTATATTATGGTTTTCTACATGAGTTGGTTTTAACGTATGCCATACAACTGGTAACACAGTAAGACTATGTTTGAGAAGGTAACTAGTGCATTTTAAACACGAAGAGCATGACAATCTTGGACAAGCACAGTTGATACACAGTTGAAATGTGTTTATGAGAATGAGGTATTTTCGATTAAGAAAATGTAAGCATATGTGTCTTATGATCATTTTATTATTCTTTCTAGGCTTGTTAGTACTCGTTACGCTTTTATATTTTAACTATTGCAATAAATGTGTGTACCGGATGTATGGAAAACCTATAGAACATACCAAGTCTGTCACCAACAACCGATACGAGAACAAGACGTTAACATTACAAGAACGACAAGACATATTTCAACAGAATACATGTAAGGTAAGAAATTTTAGTTTTCCACTTACGTGTTAAGTAATTAAGTTGAAGTTGGAGGGCAGTTAAAATGACTTTACTAAAAAGGTTATATCCATTGCCCAGTACAATACTATAGTAAATCAACATAGATAAAGTAAAGAGGGCTTTATCATAGCATTGCGCTAGGCCATATTTATATTATATGCCATAGTATAATAACGTACCAGTTGAGAATACAACGATAACATTTTCATTAAACATATTGTCAAATATTTTACAAACGTATACCTTTTATTTTACAAAATGACATTTAGGCTGTCGCTAAGCATGAGTTACTTTACACCACACCCACACTTTAACAATGTAACCAGGTAGTTGTAACGATTTCTGTTTCTGAAACATGTCGAAATAAATCAAAAGTCTGTAAACGTGTACCTTATAAATGTTTAAAGAAGCTTAACGTCATTTTATCCAAGTCACTAAATAGTTACTTATTGACAATTGACAAAAAGGCATGCTAACTGAATAAACGCATGGCGAGCTGAATGGCAAACTGAATAAACACATGGCGAATTGAAACGAGAGACTCAGTCTGTCGATTTTAAACCATGACTTCTGATACTGCTCGCATTTACCAAGCTGCCTGTTATGTGCAGGTTATCATGTTTAAGCGTTTACTTACCATCACCTCTGAATTGAATAAGTTTGAGTAAGCACTGTCTGTAAGATGACAATGAAGTCTAAGCAATCTTTGCAATAGAAGGGGTTGAAACTATATTTTGTCATATTGCATGGCAGTAGTTTTCAAATTTGTTTACATATTTTTCTGCGTTTATCAGCATTCACTTCCCGTGTACAGAAATAAATCAATCGATTTAGTGAACAGAATAAAAATATTTAAACCAAATATATTCAGTATATATAGGTTCTTAATTTGAATTTAGTGTTTAGCATTTAGAAGATATCCTCGAAATACTCAATTTTATCGAGCATTTTTATCTTAAGGTAAATTTGAGTTTAAAAAATGTAAACATTATAAACAAATGAATATATCATACATTCGTTATCATGTCTGGATTGAAATTCGTTTTTATTTCGGACAAAGACATGAAACATTCCAATGAGTAACTAATTATTTCAGCCATATATTTGACAGCCTTAGTTAAGAGAAACCATTAATGTATATGTACGAATTTCAGTTCTACAATACAGATGAACCAGTGGTGATTATACAATACGGACCACCTCGTACAGCATCGACCTTGCAATTCCAGATTCTCTGTGTAATGCTGGTGATTGTACATGAACACAATGCAAGATCTGTCGGCTGCCACTTCAACAAAAGCCCATCACATAAGTACAGCGTTCTCAAAACGCATGGTGTGAAATATTTTTTCGAGGCGTTAACACAAAATGCAAAGATTTTCATGACAACAAGTAGCTCAATGCTTCCGCCGAAATGGCAACGCCAAAACGTACTAATTACAGAGAAACTTAAATACTTAAACATGTCTGTTTGTTACATATCGGATATAGATTTAGTTTCAAAACGCGGTCACAATATAGCATTTGAGTATCAAGCCATATTTGGATTAACACACGATCAAATGTCGAAAGCTGTGGAATATTTACGCTACTGGGACATACTCAGAGTATGTTGTGGACGGCAGATGTCTACAGACTGGAGGAACCAGCTGTCACCTATTAGTGGCTACAAACCACATCGCGATCCACATGACAGAACTTACCCTGCGTGTGAAATGTACAACATTAGTAGGGTGGAGAAACTTTTCATAAATACACACATATATCAAAGATTTGCGCATATAGCGTCTATACGTGACACGCTTCTTAAACCATCAACTATAGATGGAAAACTGGATGGAAACTATTGCGAACGCTGTAACCAAAATATTACGAAGTATCATATTACCGAAACAGGTGAAAGATGTGTATAAAAGTGTACAAGCAAACACATTTTAATAAACTATTTTGTGATGTATATAATAATGACAAACACACTTAAAACGATATTAGGGAAGAAAATAAATATTAATTGCATTAATGAGAGCCTTACTATAGAATGAACAATTTTGAATTGATATTGACTTTTACAAAAGATTATTTTCTTTGTGTCTATATGACCGTAAAATATTTTGAATATACGGTCGTCTTTATTTTCAATTATCTTCATTTTTGAGAATTAAATTATTCTTTTAGTAAGATTTATGTTTACTTAATTTAGATGAATAGAATCATCTAAAGATCTGGATTAAAGCTATTGTTATGTTCCAAATTGATTGAAAAAATGTGGATTTAATAATGTAAACATAATTGTTTTAATGAATAAACAATTTGTAAAGAATAACAATTCTTTTATTATTCTGGAATTCTTAAGCCTAAAATGACATTTAAAAAAAAATATATAAACAAAAAATAATTAAAAAAATAAAAAAAAATAAAAAAAATAATGTATAAATGATAATATGAATAGATATAGAAATAAACGTCTTTTGTTGTTTGATTTTTTTTCCATCTATTAATTCTTTAAAGGTCATGTGACAGCAACTTTGTCTATTCAAAATAATCATAATGTACTGATTAAAATGGTTTAACTGCGAAATTATGAAAATATTGCTTTTGATAAGAAAAAACGTGTTTTTGATGATCGGCTGTTTCCGTTTCGACATCGGTAGTTTCCGCCGCAATTTTTGGCTGTGACGTAGATTTATCCCTACTGTACCAGGCAGTAGTGCAGAATTACACTGCTCATAACGCATCCGTTTTTTAAATACCACTAAAAATAACATGCTATAAATTGTAAATTAAATAAAATAATGTGATTACTTCTCGATTTTTATAAGTAAATTCAAACTTTGTGCCGGGAGAACGGGTTGTAATTTTACCTTAATAAATAGAAATAAATCTTTCAATTTCTTCCATGTTGTGGTCCTATATAAAACTATCTCCTTCACGTTTTTACATGCTACGTAACACTTCCTCACTTAATGTTTACGTCATAAACAAATTCTTTTTCATTTCAGTGTAGTAAAATTGAAGTGAATTTAGGTGATCTAATGTGTTAACATTTGTTTCACTAGAATGGAAATTCACAATACAGTGTATTTACACGTTGGGATATTGTTTGAAAAATAATAATATGGCATGTCCATCAAGTACAAAGTTTTGTCTGCTCATAAATTAATATCCAATGAAATGTCAAAGATCCGTAAATCACACCTTATACTGTGGGATTTATGCAAATAAACCTGCCCAAATGGGACCCTTGTATATTCTTCATAGCTGTCAAAACAAAGCAATTAACTTTTTTATGACCCAATCAATGATAAAGTTGAGACAAATAGCAAAATTTTAGGGCAAGTGATCTTACAAATTGATTGTATTAATTTTTGATCAGTCACACTTGTGAAAACATTATGTAATAGCTTGTTCCAATTAACATGTATGAATGATTTTTAGTAAAGAAGCTTCCATGCAGATACATATTTAAATTAGATAATTAAATGTTATGGATCTTTTTATGATGAAAAATAAAAATCATTCGACTTCTAAATGTGAACAAAAATTTAAAAAAAATAAATAAATAAAAAGAATGTGTTTGTGTTATGATTTTGACATAGTTTTTAGGGCTTCTTCATATTATTTGTTCTTTCATCATTACTGCTTTGTTTTCAAAAAAAAAAAAAAAAAGAATGAATAAGCCCCAAAAATGATATGCATTTATAATGAAATAAATCATAGATCTAGTCAAAGATTACTTACACGTACCTCAGGCAAAATATACCACAGACAAATAAGCAACGCATCACTGTAAGGAGAATGTTTTTATGGAAAAAATCTCTCGATTGGAGTTAGTTAATGTTAGTTAATCAAGTCTTCCAACAAACTGCATCGGATAAAAATAAGCATGTTCAAAATCGTTTTGGATCAGTTACTTGAAAAATATCTCTTAGTCTAGATATTTTTACTGTTATCTTTTAATAATATAACCCTGATTAAAGTAACCTCTATATAATATTGCTCATTGGCTTCGTAATTCCATCAAAATTTTAAAATTATTTTTTTTTAAATCTTCAATGTATATTCATGATGTTAGCTTAACTTGTTCAATTTTGTTTTTTTACTATATTGAGTCTACGTTTTCACTTTCCATCATGATTTTAAAGTTTTTAATAACAATCCAAGCAGTTGTGTAAAGTGGCAAGAGATAAATGTGCGTCACTTCCGGTTTCGATGTGACAGGTGCGCGCGACCAAGTGCGTAAGATATGGATTTAAATTTGCTATAAAACATCTTTAAGATGAAAATTACCAGCGGAATTCTGTTAGACAGTCATAGTTAGATAGATATTTTTATCTCATATGAAAATTTCGAGGTCAAAAATTCGTGTCACATGACCTTTAATGTTGTTACAAAGTTGTAAATTTTACAAACATACACAAACACAAAGAAGACCCCTAAAGGAGTTATTGTGACTGCAACAGCTGTATTTGATAAGAGTTATTTTACTAATAAATAATCTTATCAAATAATGATACAAACTATTCTTGCCGTTGACATTCAAAAAAGTTTGAAAAGATCAATAAAAAAACTTTACGAAAACTGTTAAATTCGTAAGAAGATAACCTTATTTAAAGTGTGAAAAATAAGACTAACTGTTAAAAATACCTACATATTTCTGAACTCAAAGTTCTTATGATAACCAATGATTGTTTCTTTTGTCCTGCTTAATTCCAACACGAGTGATTACACTCTGGATACATCGTTAAGATGCAATTATTCTTGACATACAGAACTTTGCATATAGAAAGAAGACCCAGTGTTTGTTTTAATAATTAACGCATGTGTGGTCTCAACTATGTCGTCAATTGTTCTGACCGTGGGCCACAGTGATATTTGGTTGCTAAAGAAATGCTACTTCTTACGATACTTCGTGGCCACAAAAGATCAGTAACTTGTATTGGGTAAGGGAAAAGAGACAAAAGCAACGTTTTATGTAATATTCAGGCCACAGACAAGATTACAGTCGATCTCTAGTGAGATCGATATGAAGACATAAGGTTTAAGACAAAAATATCGCTATTCCAAGGACGAATAATCTTGATATCTATCGAACCTTAAAGGCAACAAATGCGGTATTATTATACTGACAACAATTAAATAGAAAGCAAGTTATCGTTTTGTCTTCTTCAGAAATGGGTTAATTTTTTTCGACGAGAAACCTGACGCCATTCGATTCGTACCCGTGACTGATTTCACATGACTCTGCTTTCGGAAATGTGTTGATCATTTGTTAAAGCATTAACATTTTGTGATAGTTTCAAGATGCAACAAATACAAAATACAGGCTTAATTTCAATTTTTCGTATTCCTGCTAAGTCGACAAGTCGGTATCAGAAATTAAATTAGTGTCTACATGCCCTAAGACACTTTTCTTCAATATATGTTCTCATCAAAAAACAATACCAATTATTCAGAACATAAATATTTCTGTCGTGTAGAGAATGGTCCAGAAAATACGTACACATAACACTTTAGTGCGTGTAATATTTGACTAACGAGAGTGCAGATAAGACCAAATATAATTTTCAAACAAATTTATCGTTGATTATTTCTCTTTCAGTGAGGATGAGACTGCCAAGAGGATCAAGAAAGAAAATAATGCTTCTACTACTTACAATTATTGTAGTCAAGGTGATCCACTTTACTGGCAATTCCACTTTGGCCGGGTCACGAGGTACTTACTACCATCATATTAAAATGATATTGCAGTTTTTGTAGGCAGTTTTATTTTATCAAGGTGAAATAATAATAAGCTATTATAAAGTTAGAGAAAGAAGAGCAAATACAAATTGTTTATGAACAATTGTTTTCTTTGTATAAGCAAAATGCTAGTGGAAAAAACGTATTGTGGAATCATGGAATGTTTTCCACTATGATGCATTGCAAAGACGTTTTGCAACACGATCAATATAAGCAAACTGAATGGTAAAACGCTTTTTAATAAATTAATATTGATAATAAATACGGCATAGGTTTAGCCTTATTGTGTTTGAAAAAAGTTAATGGACTGTATTTGGAACATCCTGAACAAGATTTATTGTCTTGTCAGTTAAGTTTCTTGTATACACCAAGCAAGGTAATAAGAATATAACCGGGAACCTAAACATAATTATATAATTTTATTTAAACAATAGACACTTAGGCTTTTCAATTACTTGCAACTTTACAAAGATGTGTCCTGGGGTCAAAGAACGACATTTTTCGACGTGAATGATAACGAATGAAGAGAAAAGTTATTGCAAACCGTGATCAATACCGTGTATGTAGTAGAACTGTCTTCGAATAAGGGATACAGAACAATGATTAACACTACTTTATCCGCTCGAAAGTATAGCCCGTCTAATAGTGAATCTGAAAGATCTTTACCGTCTACACTAAAGCCACTGCGGCAAAAACACCTGCTACTGAAAAAAATACTTGACTAATATTCTGTATAGTGATATTTGTGTTGTTATGTGTATTTTTGTTTACACAGTTATCCATAGGGTTGAAAGTAATGTATTGTGAAAAAATGTGAATAGAAAGTGCCTGCATCATTTCATCACGGTTGCTAATGTAGAGGTTACGTCCCAGTTCATCCCATAAATTCTCTACCAGGAGAAAAGAGAGACGTTGTTGTCTTGAAGATAGGGGGAAGTAAGTCCGACGGAGTGAGGCAGGTTGTGACGTCAGCGTTGTTTTGCAGGGACGGTAATACTATTGGCTGTAGTACCTTGTCCACGCTAGGTAGTGCGGTGAAGTTGACGTCAACGATGATTCAGAGGTGGCGTGTGTCTTCAGGAAATGCCGACCCACAGCATAACGCTTCCTCACAACTCGGGCTTGATGTACACAACAGTTGGTGTACCGTTCTCCACACTTTCAAACGTTCATTGTGCATATCCAAACATTATCAGGACTCATCGGTAAAGAGAATGGTGTGCCATTGTCTCTGAGGTCATTGGACATTCTGTGTGAACCAACGTAGGCGATCATAGCGTCTTTCCTTTATATGCGTGGGCGCAGCTTGTCAGCCACAAGCCCTGCTTTTTGCTTCTTTGGATAAATTTATTAACTGTTTGAAGTGAACCCCCAAAATGACGTGCTACTAGACGTGCTACTCAACGAAACGATATTTCGCCGGTAATCATGCCGATGTTTTCGTGACGTTTGACGTTAAAAAGATTTCGCTGGTGTTTTATGTGGATTTCGTTTAAGATCCAAAGGTCCAGTCTGGGCGATATTGGGTACGTGTAAACGAAAACTGGCCGCAAAATATCATGTTGCACGTGCATCTGCTTGAAATGCTTTACTGAAAAAAAATCCAATACACATCTGTGTAGGTTATCATATGTGTTAAATGTTTATGAAAGAAGAAATACTCTAAAGAATAGGGGACTAATGATAAATGATTATCTAGTTTAGTAACATTACACTGAAATTGAGTACATTATAGAAGATGGGAGATACGCATATAGCTTGAACCTTAAATAATACATTCATGCTACGTATAACACCGTATGATTTACGTCCCTTAAACTAAATATCTTGCAAGTTTTGATTGTATATGGCATACTACCCCTTTAAGGAGGACTCAGCTGATTCTTAAGTTTCACGTGACAAACATGTAGCAAAACATCTTTTTCTTGGTCTATAACGCTCAATTATATCATAATACAGTTTGAACACAAAACAAAAGAGCTAAAAATGGGTGACTTCTCACGATTTGGTAAACTCATTAGAATTCCACTTACTTAAAACTCCTATGTAGTTGAAGCAGTTTTACAACGAAATAATTCTTTTCTCGGTTTTTAGAGCATCTATAAACAGACTTCCTTGACAGTCGTCGTAAAATGTTTACACAATTTACAAAGACACTTAGCTTACAACTATCTTAATAAGTTAATATATAAGTAATTATTTGTAAACTATGTTATCATCATAACGTTATCTTTATGTACCATTTTTATAAGTTGCTTTTTAATATTTATTGGTCAAAATGAAAGAAAGTACAAATCTTATTTACTTGCAATTTAATTCTTGTTCCATTATAATTAGCTATGGTCCCATGTAAAGATAGTTCAGCAAATAAAGCCTGACATACAACGTGAAGACATATCTTCTACTTTGCTAATATTCACTAAGCATAAACTTCTGCAAGGAAAGATAGTGGCACCAATATTATCCTCATTTATTTCTATTTTTAATTATTGGATCGTAGTTTATTTATTACCATATTTTATCCCCTTCTGTTGTGTCCCGATACGTTCTATATTTTAAGCTCTACATTTTTGTTTACACGTGCTGAAAAAAATTACGTGAATTACACAAGTTAATTTGTGTCATAAAGATTTGATACTCTACAAAGACCTGTTTAATTAACTTTTTTCTTAAAATGTGTGTAGCTTCTTTCTAAAAGCTTTCGTCATGTTTTTGAAGTGCAACTTGTGGGGAATGTTTTAAGTGTTTGCAATAAAATATCTAGCCTGACTTTATCTTTGATATCAGTTTTTGTCCATTACTTTGATGTTTATTATTCGACCATATCTGTAATAAAGAACGCGAGAAATATGTATTATAAATATGAACCACACTTGAAAAACTTCAAAAATGATCTATATCTTACATTATATCTGTGTATCGAAATGAAAATCTCTTTAAAGCATTTATTTTTGGTGAAGCATTCAAGCGCTTGATACTTCAACCAACTTTTATTTAAAGTTATTGTAGTGTGACTGTTAATAAAAGTAAGATTTCACCTAAAACTTGTTTTAAGAATGAATTTCACAGGTTCCATACCCATAGTTTGAAGTATGCTGATTTTATGTTTTTTGTTTATTTGAAAAGATTGATTCATGCTTATATATTTTGGAACGCTTATAGTTTTGACACTTCTAAACTTGATGTATTACCAGGAGCGTATAGTGCGACACTAGTACTTACCATCTGTACTAAAAACTGTACTAGAAGTCCGTTCTTGAAATCATCTGGTAGTATTTAAAGTGGATAAATTCTTTTAACACTTTTTAACATTAATTTAAGCATTGAAGTACGTACTATAAGAGTTTAACGTATGTTATTAAAAATCTATAGTCACTGTGTTGCAACTTTCCTTATTTCTTAAAAGATAAAATATGCCCTAAATGGCAATCCGAGTAAAAGTTGCTACAAGAATTTAATTTCTTTATGTATGTATTGAAGTACGCGGTGAAGGTAAATCAAATTGCACTTAAAAAATGATCCTCTCTTTAAATCAGTATATACTGCTTTGAAGACAGTAGTTTCTATTTTTTATAATCAGATTTTTTTCAGATGACACAGATGAGTTCTATGAAGACAAGTCAAAGGTGACTATGGAGAGAGAAATTGAAGAAATGTTTGTAACCAGACGGAGACGTATTGTATCAGTTTGCCAGCAAGAGGGCCGCACAGCACCAACGACTGTTGCAGAAAGCATATTCCCTGGAAAAACAGTTGTAGATATATCACACAAAATTTTGTATTGTGCTGTACAAAAAGTTGCCTCGACATTCTTAACAGACATTTTGGTTGCGATTAATACTGACGGTAAAATCAAGTCACCTTTGTTAGTCAAACACTTTGAAAAGGCAAATTATCTTGTAGAACACTACGAAGATTTCCAGAAATCTCGTTCTAAGAATTTTCGAGAATTATTCATGAAAGAGGCTTCGTCTTTATTAGTTGTTCGCGACCCTTTCTCAAGACTGCTCTCTGCATACACAGATAAGCTTTACCATCCAAACCATTATTTCTGGCGGACCACTGGTAAAACAATTGAGAAAATGTTTATACGCCAGAAAGTATCTGGATGTGGAAACACAGTTTCATTTACTGACTTTATTAGATACATAGTTCATGAAGTGAACGTTACAGGAAGTGTCATTGATCCCCATTTTACACCACTCTATATGCATTGTGATCCGTGTATAGCAAAGTATGATTACATCATGACTTTCGAGAACATTAAAGATGAACTACTTTATATGCTTAATATGTGGAATTCTCGGTTTAACCTTAACTTGACTATGACTTCAATGGATTTCGAAAAAGAGACCGCCATCAGAATAGCAGAAGAGCATATTTCTATGAGTTTTCTGACTATGAAGCGGTACTCCAGAATATGCAATATCCCGCCATATAATTTTCTTCTGCGGACGTGGCGATTTCTCCAGATATCAGGGGTTCTTCCAAAAGATGCCGACTTCCCTGTTCCAAGTGACAGCACAGCAAAACAAGTTACTAAAATTATGTTTCTAGATGAAGTAAAAAAGGTACTTTCACAGGATATTCTTTGGACAGATGTTAAGAAACAACGACATGAGGCCTTAACTCAGGCCTATCAGAGTGTGGATAGTGTATACATTAAAGCTTTAATACCTATATTGAAGAAAGACTGTGAATATTTTGGTTATGACAATACGCCAGATTATTTATTTAAGAAACCTATTTACACCTTTAACTATTTTGATGCGCTTTGAGTTTTTTTCTTTACACATATACATTGAGATCTCTGAAACATTTGTGATGTCAATTATTGATGTTTTGTCAAATTGTAGGCTAACATTAAAACTAACTTATACATTCAACAAACATTGTTACTTGTGAGCAATATTGTTTGCCTCCCTTAAAACTTCACATGCAATAGATATTTAGGTTATTTCAGGAAATGAAATTACATTGCAGGCTATAAGTATTACATTATATATTTTCCAAATGTTTTTGAAAGTTTTAGTTGAGAGACCCTTTAATCTATTAAGTAACAGATTTAGTAGAAAACTTTTTTTCTCATTTAATAAGTTGGAAGTATGTAAAGAAGGACAATTTAATATACTATTAATGCAAGATGAACAATAAAAATGTTAAACAGATTACATAAAATTGATATTTTATTTCATCAATTTACATTATTACTACATTTAATTATGTCTGAGAATATTGTTTTTACATATTCATGGGAGTATTTTAAATTATGATCTCCAAAGATTATTTCAAGAGCAAACTTAAAACGTGGTAATCGACAACAAGCATTCTTTTGACATTTGTGAAAATCACGAGGCATTTCAGTCAAGTACACAATAACATAAAATGATTAGGCCTCAAAATGAAAAGGTTGCACAGATTAAAATCTTTAAGGTAAAATTGCAGTATTTCATTAAACACTTTAAATAGAGTTCAACAGGCAACAATCACATATCTAAAAGAAAATACATCAATATAGAGCTAAAGTTTTATCTGTGTTATTCTCAACAATCGGTTTCATATTAAACCGATTTTCATATTTCTCTTCTTAATATATGAACCAAATAGAAATCATCTCATCATACATCATTTTGTTGAAACGTACGAACCTACAAAGATCTCATCGTATAAAAACAAAACATACAGACGAGATAACGTGAATTATTTCGTTTGCGTGTGTGATTGTGACAATTGTAATGTTGTCAAAGGTAATTGTTGGGCTATTGATAATTATGTGAACGTTTATTTTTAGTTTTCAAAAAGGTTAAATGTGCTGTGATGACGTCATTTCAAAGTATTCAATTACGTTCGTCATTCTTGAATTTGTATGTTGAATAAAGAGTAAAAGTCTTTATGACTACATTGTCGGGGGTCATATTTCTTGAAAAGGAATTTCACAATGTCGGCTTTAAAGGCAGAACAAGTCAAAAGAGCGCAGTAAAAGGAAGAAGTACAGTAAGTCTAAAAAGTTTAGTAAGTCTAGGAAACAAACCAATTTTAAGAAGCACAGTAAGACTTAGTAGCGCAGTAAATACGTTACACACATCAAGTGTAACAAGCACAGCAGTTTTAAGAAGTACCGCAAAGCATATTGAAAAGCGTAGCCTGCAAAGCAGCGTACCAAGTCAGCAGCAAATCAAGTTGGCAGTATTGGCCCTACTAGTTAAAAGTGACGTCAACCGTAGAACGCAGCGCATCAATGCTGATTAATCATGGCGTCCAGTTTCCACAGAACCACACAGAAAGCTAGGTTTAAAGATCCGATTTGAAAAAGCCCAGTCGCCACAAACGGATAATGTACCCTCTACCATTTGACTGAGCTGACTGATTAGTTCTGATTCTAAAAATAATGTCTAGTTGTGTTAGAGGCTATCTTCGTTTGCACCAGATTTCACCATATAATTTGCGAATAGTTAAACATAAAATGTTCAGATAAAGAGTTGAATTCTTTATTTTTTTTCTGTTGTTGCGTCGATTACGAAAAGTACAGTTTCGATTTTGCCAATCGACACTATATAATGTTTAAGAAGATTCATTTAATAAAGAAATACAAATTCGAAACTTTGTTATGCTAACAATATTCAAATATACCTGAGAACGTTCATTTAAGATAACTTTGTACGAGTGCCACTTTCTCCTATGCAAAGGCATATAAAAACCTTTAGACCAATATTCTGGAAAATAAGCTAGAGCATATTGGATATTTTATTAAACAAACAAAAAGATATAAGTAACAATAATTTTACCATGAATAAAAAATCGTTTGTATACAAATATCCGTCCTCTAGTTTTATAAGTTTAATACGCTAAACAGTTTCTCGATATTAACGAGCGATTACATGTAATTTTGAGTTAAACGTGACCTGAATTCGAAATGATGCAAAGAATGTCTGAAACGGTTTTATTTCTGAAAGTTCTCGTGCACAATATCACAAGATGCCATCCCGTTAACATCTGCACTTCGAGGTTCCACTTCACTTATGTTACAGCACTTTTTTAACACTTAACGTCTTATAACTTTGAAAATTATCATGGAAATTATTTTCATACATTTCTTTTACAATAAAGATTTGTTTACTTCATGCAGTAAAATTCTTACTCAGCAAAGATAAATTGTAAATTTAACGAAATGTCATTTAGTCTTAACGAAATCTTATTTTGTTTCACGAACTTTTATTACGTTACAACCAAATAAACTTCTAAAAATGAAATCTTGTTCCGTAATAGCGAAACTTATACAGTAAACACGCAGTTTTTCTTTTTCTGGAGGGGGAAACAACAACAGAAATCTCATTTAACGGTAAATGTAACCACCCGAAAATTTTTGGCGTCGGTATAACGGTCGTCACGTATTATACATTTCGGTATAATAATAGCTGTGTATGAAGTCACAAACATAGAAGTCCCGATTCAGGTAAGATTTCTTTTTTACATTTGCAATGAGATAGGCTCTGTGTAAATTACCAGTATACTGGCATTTTGTTTATCCAAGGCTTGTTAAACGTAAATTTAAAAGAATGGTATGCTTAAAAGTCTTAAGTAAAACTTGTACTGAATATATATGATAAGAAGCAGAGGATTTGGATATAAACTGAACAGTGAATGAAGAAAGGCAGTTATTAAGCGTCTGTTAACGTTTTGTTTGGTTGCTTATCTATCGATTATTTAAGGTGATCTGTAATGTAATTAGTAAAATTAATGATATTCCTGAAACAATATATTACTTGCACGGACTGCATTATTCTTTTTCGAATTTAGAGTCGATACAAGCAAGATTAACGCTTCATCTGGAACGCCTAGTGATCTCGCTCGACTTGTTTCCGTAGTTCCAAACTTCATTATCAGTGGTGAATTAAAAAAAACCCGCAAGACTTGTAAATTTGTTTTTTCAATTTTTGAATAAAGATGACCTGTTAACCGAATCATATAAATGGAGTTCCCTAAAAAAGTCTTATGTCAGGGACAAATTGTCAATGAATTTGTTTTTGAACGAAAAAGATGTCACTTGTTATGCACGGTATGGGCTCAACATGAGTTTTAGGATTATTGTTTTAAAGAATGCACCGAAAACATCACTTGACCGCTTCATCTGTCCGTGTATACTCGTGTATAAATCTCGTACACCCCCACCCCACAATTTGTTGACCACGCTTTACTTAACACAGTAATATTGTATTCATAACTGTCAAAATTGACAAAGGTACCGGTGTAAGCAGCTTAGTAATAGTATGGCTTCTTATCATTATCAGTGTCAATCTGGCGTTAACTGGATAAAAAGATTGAAGTCAAATACTAATAATGCATAACTTTATAATAACATTTTATATTGTATAAATGTCATGTTCAGAATATAAATATAATGTTCAGATTTTCTAACCTGTTATTTTCAGGAGAACGATATATTACTAAAAGAATTAAACTGATCAAAAGACTTGTAAACATTTGTAACCGATTGTAAGTAAGACAAAGAAAATCAGAAATGTCGTTATTATTTCCTATTAACATTTTATTGCCTTTTAAAATTATAATGATAGAACTGGAATAATTTTATTTGAAAATTCAACCCTTTGAATTAAGTAAAAACTTTTAAGACATTTCCCAAAGTCGCAAAATAGAGAGAAGGTCAACCATCTTTTCTTAATTAATTAGATTATAAATTAATTGATACTTTTATATTTAACAATAGCCTGCATTCAGGTTAAGAAAGATGATGGACGGACGGACAAACAAACAAATGAACTGACAGACTTTCACACATTTTGTAAATTGGTATATATTTTTATTGCGAACAAACATTATTATAGTTATCTTGTATCTAGACATGAATCTAATTCTGTTGTTTCAGTTTTAAAGGATATACGGTGTATTAGTTCTTACATTCAAAGAGACCTCAGTCAGATCAAAGTCCTGCTTTTGTCAAGTGCGTCAATTGAAAAGGTTTTGAAACATTCACACTATCAAATAACACAACGTTCGAATGCGAGCACCTACAAGACGTTTCGAGCATGAAAATGAAATTTGCCAAATCGGTTTATTTCAGTGACTTAGCGATGTATATAGTAAGCACTGTAGTCATTATTGTGTTACGTCCTTGGAACAATAATTACCAACAGGTTTATCGACATACAAATTGCAGTCAACAACCACACATTATTTTGATACTTGAGGATGATATGGGATTTAACAATGTCGGTTATCATGGATCTAACATCAGTACTCCAAACCTTGACAAACTTGCTATGTCAGGTGTAAGACTTAAAAATTACTATGTCCAAGCAGAATGTTCGCCGACACGTGCCGCTTTGTTTACCGAGATGTATTAGCTTAGTAGCAAATGCTCACATTACGCATGTTTATGTACAATGATTTGGGTAAAATTCATTTCATTTCTTTGTTGTTTAATTCAACATACATCAACAATAAAACAATGACGATTACGATGATAATGATAAGTCTAAATTTCAAAAAAAAAAAAAAATCGCGAAGACGTACGTTATGTTTCAGTTGCACTCTTAATTTAATAACGTCTGGATATATGGAGGTCTGTTACGACGCAAATTGTAATAAAAACGCAAATTGTAATAATTATTACAATTTGCGTTTTTGTTACAATTTGCGTTACAAACGTAACGCAAATTGTAATAACGCAAATTGTAATAAAAAGTCATTATCGTGAACTTAGGATTATTTCAATGTATTATTATCTACAATGGGTATATAATCCATTTTAAGACATTTCCCGAAGAATTCACTACTTCTAGAATATATCGAATACTAACCTTATGAAGGAGAAAAAAGTTTATTACAATTTGCGTTTTATTACAATTTGCGTTGCAAACGGTAACGCAAATTGTAATAACGCAAATTGTAATAAAAATTCAAAATCGGAATTCAATGTGGATTTAAGACTGTTGCAATTGTTTTATATAAAATGGCTATATAATCCATTTTAAGACATTTCCCGGGAAATTCACTACTTCTAGAATATATCGAATACTATCCTTATGAGGAAGAAAAAAGTTTATTACAATTTGCGTTTTATTACAATTTGCGTTGCAAACGGTAACGCAAATTGTAATAACGCAAATTGTAATAAAAATTCAAAATCGGAATTCAATGTGGATTTAAGACTGTTGCAATTGTTTTATATAAAATGGCTATATAATCCATTTTAAGACATTTCCCGGGAAATTCACTACTTCTAGAATATATCGAATACTATCCTTATGAGGAAGAAAAAAGTTTATTACAATTTGCGTTTTATTACAATTTGCGTTGCAAACGGTAACGCAAATTGTAATAACGCAAATTGTAATAAAAATTCAAAATCGGAATTCAATGTGGATTTAAGACTATTGCAATTGTTTTATATAAAATGGCTATATAATCCATTTTAAGACATTTCCCGGGAAATTCACTACTTCTAGAATATATCGAATAATATCCTTATGAGGAAGAAAAAAGTTTATTACAATTTGCGTTTTATTACAATTTGCGTTGCAAACGGTAACGCAAATTGTAATAACGCAAATTGTAATAAAAATTCAAAATCGGAATTCAAGGTGGATTTAAGGCTATTGCAATGTATTATTATATAAAATGGCTATATAATCTATTTTAAGACATTTCCCGGGAAATTCACTACTTGTAGAAGATATCGAATACTATCCTTATGAGGAAGAAAAAAGTTTATTACAATTTGCGTTTTATTACAATTTGCGTTTCAAACGGTAACGCAAATTGTAATAACGCAAATTGAAATACAAATCTAAAATCGGAATTTAAGGTGGATTTAAGGCTATTGCAATGTATTATATAACATGGCTCTAAAATCCATTTTTGACATTTCCCGGGAAATTCACTACTTCTAGAATATATCGAATACTATCCTTATGAGGAAGAAAAAAGTTTATTACAATTTGCGTTTTATTACAATTTGCGTTACCATTTGCAACGCAAATTGTAATAAAACGCAAATTGTAATAAACTTTTTTCTTCCTCATAAGGATAGTATTCGATATATTCTAGAAGTAGTGAATTTCCCGGGAAATGTCTTAAAATGGATTATATAGCCATTTTATATAAAACAATTGCAACAGTCTTAAATCCACATTGAATTCCGATTTTGAATTTTTATTACAATTTGCGTTATTACAATTTGCGTTACCGTTTGCAACGCAAATTCTAATAAAACGCAAATTGTAATAATTTTTTTCTTCTTCATAAGGATAGTATTCGATATATTCTAAAAGTAGTGAATTCTTCGGGAAATGTCTTAAAATGGATTATATACCCATTGTAGATAATAATACATTGCAATAACCCTAAATTCACGATTATGACTTTTTATTACAATTTGCGTTATTACAATTTGCGTTACGTTTGTAACGCAAATTGTAACAAAAATGCAAATTGTAATAATTATTACAATTTGCGTTTTTATTACAATTTGCGTCGTAACATAGGTCTCATAGATGTCTTCTTGTTTCTGTTGTAAGATTTATACTGGTGTTCATCGTGCCTCATTTGCTGGGCAGCCAATTGGGTTGTCTCTTGAGGAAGTTACTCTTGCAGAAAAGCTAAAGGAGGCAGGCTACTCTACGCATATTGTTGGAAAATGGCACCTCGGATTCTTTAAAAGAAGCTATCTGCCAACCAACAGGGGATATTACAGCTTTTTGGGTGCTTATATTTTCCTCATATGTTTTAAGAACATAGTTTTTAACCCAATTTTATTATATTCACATATATAAACATATCGAAAAATGATGTTTTTATAAACTTTAATATAAAACGAATAGAAATAAGTATTGGGTCACATTATAATAAAAGTTCGTTATTATTCCAAATAGTTGTGCTTTTAATTCTTAGATTTGAAAACAAGTACATGAGTACATTGGCTGTTTTCTACATGCCTTATCAACTTATGGACTGGAAGAAACCAGTATTCGTTTTTAGAATCAACATGATACAATTTTACCAGTGAATTAGATTTACTTTAGTTTCATAGTCATACACATCTGTGTTCAATGTTAAATGGTGATGTGCCATTACAAGAAAATTGAAAATATACATTTGATATTTGTTGTTTTAGAGTTTCTGCTAATGTTTAAAAATATTGTTGATGAAGTAAAGGTATTTCTGAAGTTAAATTTTCAATTTCATAATATGCATAACTGATTCTGTACCTATTTATTACTACCAAAATTAATCAAAAGCAGCTCTGTTTTGATAAAAAGATCAACACAGTTTATAGTTTCAGAATCTCGTAAAACATATAACTAATGACATGTAACATAAATCTTAATAAAGAATTCTACATATAAGGCAATTCACAGAATTTATCATTCAGATGCTCTTATGTACAATTAAGTTATACTTATCACTAGTGAAGTCTTGTTTTTCTTCTTTTTTGTAATTTTGATGTATAAGTTCTTTTGAATTCCAATTGTCATGTGTAAGTGATGATCTCCGTGATCAAATTAGTAAGAATGTTAACGTTTATGAGTCACTCTTGCTTCCGGATGTCAATTATATTTCCATTTTATAATCGTCATAAATACATTTTTATCTAAATGATAATATCAAGCAGGCTCAGATGCAATTAAAGTAAACAGAAACTGTTGTCACAACATCTTTGTGAAATATTTTTTCAAAATTTCTTCTTTTGTTTGTTTGTTTAGTGTTTTCATGTTTCTTTTTTGTGTATTTGAGTACGAACTTTCTACTCGTTTACTAAACCGTTTCAATAACATTTGTGTTTTAGGGTTTTACAATAGGTTTACGAATTACTTTACCCACATATCGTCACACTTTCTAGGAATCAAAGAGTACGATTTAATGTAGCACGAGACACCGGCTAATTGGAGCATGTATGACGGCATTTGTTCAACTGATTTAAACGCAGATAGAACGATAGATAATATACGAAAACATGATTCACAAAAGGTAAACAGGTTCCTTTAAAATAAGTCAACGTAGAGTAGAACAAACATTTCTAATTTTTTACAAGGGCTTATTATTACATATTTTCAAAAACAATTAGGTTTACTGTTATCCACCTATAACAAAAGACAGTTACATTATGTACATTGTGCAGCTTGCTGTCACAAGGAATATTAAAATAAGCTTTTAAATTTCTGCCTCTGTGTATTTATCTCTGTTATCGGTTCATTCTCCAGTGCAGGCACCCGAAAAATGTTTAAAACTAGAACATAACAGAGATCAGACAATAAGAGACGTGTACGAAGGTAAACGTGTTGTTTTCTTTCTAAAAATGTATTAGACTGAATAAAGGAAACACTATTGTTAAAACTTAGGAATTAGTTGTTACCAAAAACAGATATATAAGATTCCTCCTCGAATGCATAATATCTTACACTTTAGTTATATTCGTTTTCTATCAGATTATAGAATTAATTTTATTAATGATATTCCTGCTTTAAGTTTTTGCCTTAACATAATAAAGTTAGAGTCATTGCTTCTATTTCAAATAAATATAATTAAATTTAATCTTAATGTCATAGACGTCAAATGTGCTTTTCGATTTTATATTTATATAGGAATGATAGTGTGTATGGATGATGCGGTTGGGATTGTTGTAAGGGATCTGAAGGTAAAAGGGATTTGGGGCAATACAATACTTGTGTTTTCGTCAGGTGTGTAAGGCCTGAGTCCTATAAATGATGATTTTCAAGATTTTCATACCTAGATCTGAAATTACATATAGACAAAATATGTTAAGTCAATACTAGTTTCACGGTTGACTTCACCTCGTCCAATGAATTAACGCAAATGTTTTACTTCCAGCATGTACTTTTATGTTAACTGTAATGTACCTACAGATTTGAAGTAATTTGGGTTCAAGCATGCATAATACCCATTTACAAAAATTACATTCAGTTTAAATTACCTGACTGCTTTCTGGGATGATTCTGGGAGAAAGGAAATTCGGTCTCTTAAGACTGTTGGTCTCTTAACTAAGGATTTGTAATGGAAACGTTACAATCTGAATTACACCATATTCTTTTCAATACATTTAATCTTGTACTTTTTAAAACGTTAATGTACATTGTGAAGCATGTAAATACTGCATGTATGCACATTAAAATGATTTTATAGGAATAAAGCTACAGGAAATTATAACATTGACTTTTTATGCCAATATTCCACAAATAAAATTCAACCCTGTGCTATACACAGTACATTAAAATGTTTCTTGTGCAATAAAATTGTAAAAACTTGACAATCCATGTATGGCTTTAAACAGTCATAAAAATGTCTGATATTTTGACATGTTCACGTTCCGTCTACAAAGAAATAAAGTGTTCATCGATTTCTGCAATATGTTGTAGAATGTCAGAGCTACCTTTAGAGAGAGCAAAGTCATTTGCCTCTGCACATGAAATGGCATTCGTTTCTGTATTTTCATTATTACTATTATCATCATCATAGCTGACAAATTTCAAGATGTTGTTAAATCTATGTTACAAATAATAAAATCTGAATGGATCAATTCCTGTTCCAAAACCTGAAAAGGACCAACGTGCAGACCCAAGATTTCGAAGGGGATTCTGGGAGCCTTGGATGGATTGAAGTTCTTCATACCAATGCAGTTGAACATTTAACCAACTACCATAAACTTACAGAAAAAAAGTTTCAAAAGTTTAAATTGATTCAACCACGATAATGAATGAAGACATTTATTTGTTTTGCTTTGGAAACATTGTTTTTATCAAAAACAACAATGCTAAATATTTAAATATATAGTACCGCCCATGAACCAAAGTAAGATATTATTGCAAATTTTGCACAGAAGTGCATACACATGTTGCTAGAAATATACTGTTTTTTTACAGTTTTGTTTATTTTTTACTTATATCATGATTGGGTTCACAGACGTTAACGGATATTAAATGCCAAGTTTTTGGTCAGTGATACTTATTTGCATACGTAAAAGATTTTACGACAATAAGAGGAAATAAGTCTTTATGTTGTTTTACTTTGTGAAGTCTTTTTTATTCTCAAATAAAGTTAAAGCTTTAACACAAAACCTTTCTCCACATACTCTATTGTGGAATTTTATCTCTTTTTTTAATTTTAGCTTTTAGCGAAAAATCGTTGTAAACATATCGTTTTAGAAAAAATTCAAAACATATAGGGTGATTGGCGAATTCCCCGAGCCAAAGTCAAAACAATTTTAGCGATAAGACTTGAATATTGCAATCTATGGGTAAGAAAAAATAAATAATCTTCTTTATCCCTGATACTAATTTTCGTTCATGCCAGTTCAATTGACGAAGAGGTTACTTCCAATTCCACGCGGAGCCAGCACGGACACCACGCTCGGGCTTAGACTTCATAAGCAGTAAAAGTAACTAGCTTATGTTTTAAGTGATCGGTTCTTTAGCCAAAACAAAA
Source organism: Cyclina sinensis (assembly GCA_012932295.1). NCBI lineage: Eukaryota > Metazoa > Mollusca > Bivalvia > Venerida > Veneridae > Cyclina > Cyclina sinensis. The sequence continues at coordinate 23,651,357 of JAAONU010000013.1, read as the reverse complement.
AAAATAAGGAAATTACTCGATTTTTTACTTAATCGGTAGATTCTCTTCCATTAACAAAAGCGTCCGGGAAAAAATGTGCTATGCCATGATTTTGTTGCTTCGTTTCGCACAAGGAGTGATTTTATTGAGATAAAAAATTAAAGATATATTTGCCATATCCAGTTTTAAAAGTGGACCTGTCTTCTTTCCGCTAGATTAGTTTATGGCCATTCTGGTTGTGGTCATTCCAGTTTTTCTGTCATGAAGAAAAATATTACAAGAACAGTCCTACTGGTTCCATATCAAGTAATCATTGTGTGGTTAAGAAGATATCTGTACGCCACGCGTTCGGACAAATCGACGACAGGATGTTTGTAATGTGCACTAGATTTAGTGTTCCAGCTAAACTGAAGGTCTACTTGGATATTGTGAATAGAACATAATCAGTTGGAATAAAAGTCTGTTCAATATTCGTTTTCTGGAAAACCAAACAACTTTGCCGAACACATTTAGGCTACAATATTTTTTTCAATCAGCATATCACGTTTAAAATATGATCAGATTTCTGTTGCATAAAACATATTTTCCAAGTCACCAATAACGCTACATGTAATTTGTCCTACCATGATTAACGTGCTTTTTAAATTACTCCCAGATTGATCTCAGTATGGTTATAAGCATTATATTTTGCAAACGCAATGATGAGTTTACAGAGGTCGATGTTCGTGAATATTCGCCTCAAATTAAAATATTAAATGAGTTATTAGATTTTTTTATAGAGACAGCTAGATATCAATTTATAGTGTGTTGTTACTTCCTCAGCATTTTCTCCTTAAACCTTCATTAGGAAGATTAACTTTTATAGCCAGTAAGACAATTGAAGAATTGATTTTAGGATTATGGCTTTTACATAACAATAGCCTAATTCACATTTTAGGGACTAAGGATTTGCATCTTGAATATCACATCATTTTACCTTAATATACGTAAGTTTTAATTTACTTTTTGCAATAAAATTTTTTAAAAAGAAATTTCATTGCTATTATTTTTCAAAGACAATCGACTAAAAAGTTCTAAAAAAATCTGCATGAGCAATTCTGGAGTAAAGATCAGCAACTTTAATACTATATGAAACATTGACGATGATAAACGCATGTACCAATTTTACACGAAACACCATATGAAACATTGGCTGTGATAAACACATGCAACAATTTTACATGAAACACCATATGAAACATTGGTGGTGATAAACACATGCAACAATCTTACACGTTTTGTGGTACAGCAGAAATGATCACAGTAAGAAAACACTGATATAAGATGGAGCTGACTGATTCCATTAAATACTAACATACAATGATACAATGTAGGTATTCCTTGTTTCACTATTGTTTTCAAGATAGCTTTATAAACGATAAAAGAAAATAAAAACAAATATGATGTGACAAACTGTTGGTAAAATTTGCTTTTAACTTGTAAATGTTTGCTTGATTTCACAGGCATGTGCCTGTGGTGGCCTTTTATCAAATTCGTTCAAACCTTGTTGGTTCATTCAATAAAATATTGGCCAAGCTTTCTCTGTATTTATTTGGAAAAACTTTAAAAATATTCACTGAAACCCCTGGCAAGGTTTAAAAGTCATTTCAAAAAAATGTTCTTTGCTGGACCTTTATCATTTTTATTTGAGTTATGTTGGGTAAAATAACTTTTTTACACACGGACAATTTGAATATATATTTGACTATGTTTTATTTTTGGAAATTACAAGCAGGACAAATCGAACAATACCTACTATGGTTTTCAGGTGAGCGATACAGAGTCATTATAAAGTTTTTCCCACTTTTTATACGATATTATATAAGTGATTTGATAAAGACCCTGTTATTTGTCCTTGAATAGACGTATTGGACCCGAGGACGAAAGCTGAGAGCCAATACGACTGCCCCGAAGACTAATAACAAAATACATAACTTCTAAACTTTAATAGACTGACCTTTACAGTCGATTAATATTCATTTTTCACTGGTATTCCCGAGAGTAAAAATTTCTCAAAATTTCCTTTAGCTAGAAATAATATTAATCGTTCCTCCTGAAATACCTGCATCGCACAATGCTGCTAATGGATTTTATGCTTGGTTTGAAACACTGGATGACACACTTTTACTGGCATATTGTTGTTATGAGTAGGAGTTATGGCATAATATTGGCTAGACATACTAATATTTATGGCCTGTTGTTGGGGTCGGCCACCATGCACAAATGCGTCCTTGCAAGTCTCCCTTTTTTGTTAAGGTGTTCATAATATTTAACTTTGTTCCTACCAACAGGTTGGTGAGAGTACAAAACATCAAAGTTTGGAGAATTTAGCGACTGCAATTAAAACCTACTGTTAAGGACTAATAAATCTTGTCGCCTGTGACGTTTATACACCTTGTACATTTTGAGTGGACACATGTCCTCTTCTGATGTCGCAAAAAGCTTTGGAGATACAACTGGAGGGGGGAGGTGGGGGGGATTCCTTTCGGATCCTTTCCTTGTTTGTACTTTTCTCTGACATTCAAGTAAAACATAAAAAAAATTAGTAGAAAATAATTTTTCAACATACCATTGTTGCTGTATTTCGCTCTGAAATTTACACTAAGAATGTAACACCATTTAGTACAACCAAGTCATCCTACATATCGTTAGAACATCTATGCTAACACAACTTGTGTGTCTTAAACATTATATTCTAAAATTAAAAATGATATATGTGTGAGTTCAATGTACTCCGTAACGGATACCTTAAAAATAAATATATTCAACCAAATATGACTCATATGATAGGATTAGGTTACAGTATTTTTTATGATATATTTATCGGCAAATATTTGCCATTTGCTATCGAGAAAAACCACCATATTTTTCAAATAATCATCAAATTTTCCATAAAAAATATAGAATTACCCCTTCCCTTTTCCCTTATAAATGGAAAAAGCACCAGGTCTGTAAGCTTTTAAATTATGAAGTTTCAATGAAAAGAATATGCAAATTTTGAATATATATTGTTGAAAAATGACTCACTATGACAACAATAAACACTGGTTATGTCTTGAAAATTCAGAACGCCATATAACTTGTAGATCGATGTTTATGAAATTGCTTTGAGATGTCCGGTTAAGTCCATCTGCCATCATGATCGCATACAATCTCTGTGACTACCTCGATATAGGCCATAAAGTCAAGATTATAGAATCCGCATTTATCTCGAAACATTTCTATCAAGTGTAATTGATAAGAGTATCTCAGCAGTTCATCATTAGTTATATTTTGCAAATTTATCAAAACTAAACAATGAAACGAGAAATCAAAGTCACCTAATCAGGGGTCCTTAATGCTTAAAAAGACATCTAATCTCCAAAGATTTACTGATACCTATTGTTTCCATAGCCAACTAAGTATTTGTTAACTCGGAACGACCAACGCACATGAATCCAATACAGACCCCAGAGATTCTATTTTAGGGCACAAAAAAACATATGATACATGATATATCATTTGCTGACAAATGAACTGAAATGTTCTTAAATCATATTGTAAAACAACAGAGAAAATGGAGATAAATAAGCTAAATATTGATCAGTACAGGTCTTCTCAAAAGTATACAATACCTACACATATTTTGCATTCTTCGGCCTGCCCTGATGACTGATGACACTTTCTAACTTGATTTTGCACTACAACAAAATGAATTCAATCACAACTGATGGGAATTTCTCCTTTAATTTTATCAAATTTTATTCTATAATCTTTAAATGAAGAAATTCCTTAAAAACAGCACATAGCAATACAGAAAATACACAAGAAAAATGCCGTTAGCTTTCTGGTTCAGTTTCAAAAATAATAATATATTTCACAAAAAGGTCTTTCTGACGAGTCCTTAGTATAAAAATAAGTGTAATCTGAGTTCAAAATTAAAGTGTTTTACAAAATTGGATAAGTAAATGTCCAGTAGTATTTCCGTTATTTACATTATTAAAATGAATATGCAGGAATTAACAAGATCAATAAACTGAAAAACTGCAGAGACTTTCCGCATAGGTGGACATAGATAACTCAACACGGAGGATGTTTCATTGAAATAATATAACGATGTAAGTCACTTGTATTAGGTTCTCTCTTTTTTGAAATCGATTCAGTCTCACTTTTAATTTTTATAAATATTTTTTTCCTAATGATATTTAGAACAGTAATACCACGGTCATTGTTTTTATACATAATATTACTTTCTTTTCTTATGCAGAGGCATCTAAAAACCGTCAGACCAAGATTCTAGAAAATAGCTTTAATCGTATAGGATATTTTATTCAAGAACAATAAAAGATATGACGACAATTTTTAACCATAAATAAACAAATCGTTTACACGGAAATCTGGTCCTCTACTTTTATTCGATTAAAAGGTTTAACAGTTTATCAACATGGTATCAAACTCATCTTTCTAATCTCTTTCTTTGCACAATACATCATCATCAGATATACACGGTTCATTACGGTTATCAATAAATTGAATTAATGCTCCTTATTATCTAAGGAATTATTAGCTCCTTAAACACCAGAAACATTTCAGGGACAGCTGGGCATTTTAGCAACCTATCAATCAAACCCAGTTTCAGTTTTATTGGACAAAAACCTATCTTTTCTTCAGCAAGCTTTATACTGAGATATTGCACTTTAAGGAAAGTAAACTTTAGTAAACTGTCTCTACTCGTTTCAGATGTTTGATAGCTATTTAAGTTTCACTTTAAAGCTGAGTGAAGTATCAGCCTTTATCATCACATTCAATGTGTACCATGTTGGTTTGAATTTTAAGTAGTATAAATACAAGCATTTTCACATTTTACAACTAAATAAAGTTGAGGCAACACTATACTAAATATAAATTATGTCATTACTACATGTTGGTGAACCATCATTTTGTAAAAACCGGTTATACTGACCTGTTTTACAGAACCCCGGCGCAGGCTGGGTAACGGACTATTTTAAACACGAGTGTTCAGGTAAATATTTCATGCTTCTAAATGTTGTGAATATGCTTAGTATGGTTAGAAGAAGTTATTCAATTTACATCTTTGCATATGTGCGATAATCATGTTTATGTGTATAGGGAGACAGCTCGTTCTACAATTTATGAAGGTTACAAAATATCATGGAGAAACAAAATAGAAAGTGAAAGTAGAACAAGAATCAAACGTTTTATGTTAAGAGATTTGCATACATCATCAAAAGAGATATGGATTTAAATAAACTATATGATTAGTTTTCGTTTGTGACGTAAGTATGCATTTCGTTTATAAATAATTCATTTTTTTCTAATTAATGCAGGAAATCTAAGAATTATTTCATAGAATGATGAATCAAACTGTCTGTAAACGTTTGTTTCTGTTACAGAGTCATATAAAGAAGGCTTTCAGGTGTGAAACCACCAAATCAATTCCTTCTTTATTTTATATAAAATTAACCTACTTCATGAGACTGTAAAACATAGCAAAACCCTTTTTAAATTACTTAACCTACATTTTATTGTAGATTTGCATTTGTACTCTCGAAAAAGAAAAAGAAAAAAAGAGGGGGGGGGGGAGTGTGTTTTAAACAAGAATGATATTTCTGCTCAAGTGAACTTACCCCTAAAATGACCAAACATTTTGACCCAGGTTTCAGATTTGGTTGAGTTCATCAACTTCCTGTCATGAATTCTAATCTGGATGACTCTGAACATAAAATTGCTACCACACTATCAGGAACAGTCAGGCCAAGTGAGTCATGCAAAAACAAATGCAAAGATTAAGGTAAAAGTGTTCAAATCAACCAAGAAAACAGAAACCTATTTATAGCCGCCATTATGCGGGTACCATTTTTTGAGCTCTGATTGACTGAATTAGTGGTTTCATACCTTCAACAATTGCTGTTTACTTTTATTCCATTTACATTGCAAGGTTTACTTTTCATTCTTAGTTTTTTTCAACATTTCTGTCTTCTTCATGTATGAAATCAAACAAAACTTGCAGTTAATCAACGAAGACTAGTCATGAAGTATATTTGATTCATTTAGATTAAATGTCTCATGGCTACATGGTTGAATAATTTTGAACATTTTTCAGTTTTGTGGGTTTACTATGTAGGGCATTAACACACTTGACTGCGATGTTTTTACATATAGAATTGAGAGGAAATTTAAAAGAAGTAAGTAAATGTATCGTTTTATGAAAAGTTTTATGTAATTTTGAGTTAAACACGTACTTGAAATGATGCAAGAATTGACTGAATTTATTCTCCGTGTACATCAGCCGCGTTTATACCTAGATTTATCAGTTGTTTGTTGTTTTGTTTTGCCTGAACTGTAAACACACGTAAATTAACATCTCTACGGCATTCTACTTATGTTACAGACAAGGCCTTTATATAAAGCTTTAGTATTTGGTTTGTTGTATTATCCAGTATGTTCTTATTTTTAATATAAAATTAGATCATAATGCACCCACTATATACATATGTCAATGGATGCTACAAATAACATTTATAGTGGCCATAAGCCTGTGTCCCTTCTTTATGCTGTAATATCAGCTTTCCGCTGCATGCATATTTACGTATGATAGGGCTATTTCTAAATTAACCGTATGTTATAGAAACATTTACTCTGGAAACAACAACTGTATGAAAATGGGCATGTTTTATAGGTTAAAAATGCTGTCTTAACGTTAATGAATTACATTTAAGTTAGCATTTTATACTATTATCTTTTGTTAAAAAAATAACATATCCAAGCAACCACAAGCAACCACATGTTGAAAAATGAAATGTTAGTTCGTATTTAAGAGGATTTATACAAATGAAACACAATTCAGTTAATTATTATTTCCTGCGTATGCAATATTTTTTCGTAATTACGAAGTCTTATTCTGTATTTATTAAATGAAATTTTGTATTGTAAATATGATTTTTTTTTGTTCTCGTAATAAAGACTTCTTTTACTCGTTTTTATTTGACATGAATGCAATAAATGTAGCAACCCTAAAAACATGGGTTTCGTTGTAAAGATCGTCACGCATTATATATTAATTATACAATAGTAGTTGGTCGTGCGTGAAGCAATACAAAGAAGTTACGATTCAGGTAACATAAGACATTGACATTGGGGAAAGTTCTGTGTGATTTACCTGTTCAAGGTAGCATATGTATTAACAGTTTGTTTATTCAATGCTAGAAAAACGAAAAGGTAAAGAATATTGCTGGATAGATAGATAGATAGATAGATAGAGCAGAAGATTTGGATGTATAATGTGATTTTTAATGCAGGGAAAGTAAATACAAATGAAGGAATCAAACGTCTTTTTGTTTGGGTGATTGATGCTTATCTATGGAGTTTATCAGCTAGTGTCTAATACATCCAGTTAATGTTATTCCTGGCTTGCAATGACTGTATTATTTTTCAAATTTGGAGCGGATACAAGCAAGATTAACGCTTAACGATAAGGCTCAATTTGTTTTCGTAGTTCATAACTTCATTATCGGCGTTGAATTGAAAAACATGGAAAGAGGGCTTGTATTTTCTTTTATTTTTATGCCCCCGAAGGGAGGCATATAGTAATCGCACTGTCTGTCTGTCCGTCCGTCTGTCCTGTAAAATCTTGTCCTCGCTTCATCTCCAAAACCTCTTGAGGGATTTCATTGAAACTTAACAGGAGAGTGTGTCACCAAGTCTAGTTGTGCATATCGTCTGGAGATTTTGATCGATTTATTTTTGGCAGAGTTATAGGCACTAGTCCATTTTTTACTCTAAAATCTTGTCTTCGCTTCAACTCCAAAACCGCTTGAGGGATTTCATTGAAACTTAATAGGAGAGTGTGTCACCAAGTCTAGTTGTGCATATCGTCTGGAGATTTTGATCGATTTATTTTTGGCAGAGTTATAGGCACTAGTCCATTTTTTACTCTAAAATCTTGTCTTCGCTTCAACTCCAAAACCGCTTGAGGGATTTCATTGAAACTTAATAGGAGTGTTTGTCACCAAGCCTTGTTGTGCATATTATCAGGAGAGTCTGCTCGGATTTGTTTTGGCAGAGTTATTGGCACTTTGTCAGTTTTTACTCTAACTTCAAAATTAAAGTCTTGTCGTCACTTCATCTCCAAAAACCGCTTGGAGAATTTCATTGAAACTTCACAGGAATGTTTGTCACCAAGTGTAGTTGTGCATATTGTCAGATGTTTATGCTCGGATTATTTTTGGCAGAGTTATGGGCCCTTAGTCATTTTTTACTATAACTTCTTTATTAAAACCTTGTCCACACTTCTTCTCCAAAACCGCTTGGAGGATTTCATTGAAACTTCACAGGAATGTTTGCCACCAAGCCTTGTTGTGCTTGTCTTCAGGAGTTTCTGCTCAGATTTTTTTTTTCAGAGTTATGGGCACTTAGTCATTTTTTACTCTAACTTCTACATTAAAATTTTGTCTACGCTTCATCTCCTAAACCACTGGAGGATTTCATTGAAACTACACAGAAATGTTTGTCACCAAACCTAGCTGTGCATATCGTCATGAGTTTCTGGTCGGATTATTTTTGGCAGTATTATGGGCCCTTAGTCAGTTTTAGCTCCACTTTTGGAAGAAAAAAGTGGAGCTATTGTCATGACCCCCTCGTTGGCGTCGGTTAACATTTTTGTTAAAGTCTATTTCTCAGAAACTATCAAAGCCATTTACTTCAAATTAGGAATACATATTCACTTTCAATTTGCGACACCATTTCCCAAGGGCAGATAACCCTCAAATTTATTTTTGCAAAGTTTTTTTTTTTTCAACTTAAAATTTCTTGGTTAACCTTTTTGTTAATGTCCATTTCTCAAAACGTGCCAAAGATCTTCCATTCAAACTTGGAATACTTGATCACCAGCAAGAACTCTGCAAAGATTGTTGGTACCCATGTCCCTAGGGGTCAAAATTAGCCCCACCCCAGGGGTTACTTGATTTTGCTTATACTTATATATAAGGAAACATCTTAAGCCTAGAAATAAAGTTTAACTTATTTAGTATGGGTAGTATGGGTAAGTACTTCCCCTCCCCCCTCCTCCAACCTCCCCTCTGCTTGGGGACCCCCAGCCCTTGCATTATCCCCTCACCAATAATTTATTTTCATTATAATTATCTTTTTTACAAAATATGTCGATACTTGACTTTTGAATATGTAGGTATGAAGTGACTTGACTCCCCCACGGGGCATTATCCCCCCACCTCCAAAAGATTTTTTTAAATATGTAGGTATGAAGTGACTTGACTCTCCTCCGGGCATTACCCCCCCCCCCCCCCCCCTCCAAAATTTTTTTTTAATATGTAGGTATGAAGTTACTTTACCCCCACTCCGGCAAAAAAAATCTTTTTTCTCCTATATTGGAAAAGACCTTCTTAAGCTTTGAAATAAACTCTTTTTTATAAACCAATGTTTCCATTATTTGTTTAAATACATAGGTACTTGACTCCCAAATGCATGGGGACCACCTATCTAACCTCCCCACCACGTTACCCCCCCCCCCCCACCCCCCATTTTTTTCATCTTATATGACTAGGTACTTGCCCTCCCCCACTCAAATTTTTTTTCACTTTGGCCTCTTGTTTGACTTGGCTTATAATTTATTATCTAGCACTGAGAAAAGTGGAGCGTGCTCTCTGCGGACATGTCTTGTTTACTATAATCTCTGTATTAAAATCTTGTCCAAGCTTCATCTCCAAAACTGCTTGGGGGATTTAATTGAAACCAGAATGTTTGTCACCGAGCCTTGTTATATATAAACACCAGTAGGGGATAGGAATAAGACAATATTGATCATATTCAAGACCAAACTTACAGCTTTCTATTTCATTGAATAATTATGTCTTCAACCTTCATATAAGAATCTGAAGCAAATAAACATTACTTTACAATTTACCTTCAGTTCATGCTCTATGTTTTGTCTGATCTCTTTTTTACAGGCATATTCAATTATACATTAACACCAGTTTCAATTCAAAGCTACATTTCGGGGGCATATGCCAATTTTCAGTGACAGCTCTTGTTTGAAACAATGTTAACCAAAACTTATTAAGAGAGTGACCTGAAAGGTCTCATGTTAGGGACATATTGATAGTGAAATTCGTTTTTATATGAAAAAGATGTCAGTGAAATACTTGTTACGCAATATATTTTATTTGGACTCCAAAAGGGTTTGGAATTATTTCTTGAACGATGCGTGACATCAGTTAACCCGTCCATCTTGTCGTGTGGGATATACTCGCGAATTTATCCGTGCACTGACTTTGGTACATACACTACTCGATTCGTTGAATATGCTATACTTAACAAAGTCATGTTTTCTTCATAACTACTAGAAATTGACAAAAGTGTAAGCAAAATGGTAATAGTTCGCTTTCTTATCCATATCAGTGTCAAACAGACGTTAATATAAATATATAAAATGATTGAAGGCAAATACTGATAACGTATGACTAAATAATAACATTTCATATTAAATAAGAGATTGGGATGTTCAAACCTGTTATTCCAAGTTAAATGAATAGGAATGTTACTAGAAATGAAAATTTAAACGGATCCAGAAGCTTTTACGCTTTTTTTCCAATTGTTATTAAATCGATGGTTATCGATAATATCGTAAGTATTTCCTATAAAATAATCTCTGTCATTGCATTTTAAACTTAGAAGGACGACCAAAATGAGATTATTTTAACATTTCAAATCAGTAAAATTTGTCGAATTCGAAATTTAGACAACAGAAGGATATTAAAAAAATAAAACATAAATAAATGAATTCATTAGTTAAACTTTTATATCTATCAGAAACATGCATTCAGGTAAGTAAAGATGATGGAAGGACAAACGAACGAACGAACAGACTAACAAACATTTTGTATATATTTGTAATTTTCATTGCAAAGAAACAAAAGATTAGTGATTAAATACCTGTATTGGATCTTTTTTTATTGAAACAGTTTCAAAGGATAGACGTCGTGCCAGCACTTACATTCAAAGGGACCTCAGTTGGACCAAAGTCCTGCTTTCGTCCATTGTATCTCTTTTACTGTGTCAATTGAAAAGGTTTTGAACGGTCACACTCAAAGAACACAACATTCGTATGCAAACACCTACAACACGTTTAGAACATGAAAATAAAATTAAGGTTATTGGTTTACCTTTGTCTCATAGCAATGTTTACAGTAAGCGCTGTGATCTTTGTCCACTTACGTCCAGGAATCAGTATCTACCAACAGGATTATCAACATTCGACTGGCAGCAAACAACCACACATTATTTTCATACTTGCGGATGATATGGGATTTCACGATGTGGGTTATCATGGATCTAATATAAGTACTCCAAACCTTGATGAACTTGCTATGTCAGGTGTAAGACTTGAAAATTACTATGTCCAAGCAATATGTTCGCCGACACGAGCAGCTTTGTTAACAGGAAGATATTCGGTATGTAGCAAGAACTCTCAGCACAAGCATATTTCTAGAATGATTTTGGTAAAATACTTTTAATGTTTTGTCATTTAGTTTACATACATAATAATTAAAAGAATACTAATGATACATTTCAATTTTCAAAGAACACAATAACAAAGAATACTAGAAGTTTCAACAGTACTATTGATTTAGTAATATTTTGGAACATGAAGTTTATATAATTTTATGCTTTTAATTTCTGTTGGAAGATTCACACTGGTGTTCAACGTGTCTACTACCCTGGACAGCCGCTTGGGTTGTCTCTTGAGGAAGTTACTCTCGCAGAAAAACTAAAGGAGACAGGCTACTCGACGCACATTGTTGGAAAATGGCACCTCGGATTCTACAAGAGAAGCTATCTGCCAACCAACAGAGGATTTGACAGCTTTTTCGGTGCTTCATTTTTCCCATATGTTTTAAGATCTTTTCATTTGTTTAACCTTTTAAAATATATTCTTCATATAAATATAAAGTTATCGAACATATTGTCTTAGAAACTTCATTCAGTACGTGATAATAACTTAAACAACCCTGATCATAAACAATGGAAATTATTCAAAATGTTTGCACTTTTCTTAGATTTGAAAAAAAACAAAAACAAAAACAAAAACAAAAAAAAACAAATATACATAGGCTTTTTACGAACTAAAGGACTGGAAATAACCAGTATTCGATATCAATATAATCATGTATTTTGGTCAGTGATTTTGACCGACGTAAATATCAGAACTTGAGTTTCATATCATAAAAGTTTAGTAATTAGACCACAACTGAAAAAAGTAGACTTTTTTTAATTTGCACGAGATTATAAGCATTTAATAAGATTACCTTTAGATCAATTTTGTGCAACTGAAGGTTATTAAGAACTGAAACGAAGTAGTACGTCCTTCTTAAAAAAATTCAATTTTTGTACGTATTGGAACTGCATTTCCTCCGCTTTCTACTGAAATCGGTTTCATCTGGTGGCAAATTGTTCAAACAGGCTTCCATAATAAGGCTCTACAACATATTTTCAAAGTATATTCTTTCTTTATATTTGCATTTAATCTAAAAGTTAAGATTAAGTTAAACAAGCATAGAAAGAAGACAACCTGTTGTCACAAAATCTTCTGAAAATATTTTCTTTTAGTTTAAAATGTCTTTATTGTTTAGTTAGTTAGTTTATTTTCTTTTTTGTTTGGGTTGAATGTAAATTGTTTGCTTGTTTACTAAACCAGTTTCATTTGTGTTTTAGGGTTTTATAACGGGTTTACGGATTACTTCACCCACATATCGAAACACTATCGAGGAATTCAAGGTTACGATTTAATGGAGAACGAAACACCGGCAAATTGGAGCATGTATGACGGCATTTATTCGTCTGATTTATACGCAGAGAGAACCATAGATATTATACGAAAACATGATTCACAAAAGGTATACTGGTTTAACCACTAAAAAAAGAATTCAACTTACAATAAAGCAAACTTTTCAAAATGTGCACTTTCTTGCATTTACAATTACACTTTCGTTAATTGATTTTGTCTGTAACCCACCATTATCAAAAGTTAGACATTGATTGTCAGTTGCATGTGTACATTGTGCAGCTTGCTGTCACCAGGGATATTTAAGATAAGTTTTTAAATTTCAGCCTCTGTTTGTGTACTTAGCACTGCAATCGGTTCATTCTCCAGTGCAGGCGCCCGAAAAATGTTTGAAACCAAAGAATAGCACAGATCGCACAATGAGAGACCTATATGAAGGTAAACGTCCTGTTTTATCTCGTATACTGTACTAGAATGAATAGTAAACACAATTCTATTGTAAATACTTAGGGATAAGTGATATTTCATCCCTTGTAGACAGCATATTACCAAAAACTTCAGTTAACTTCATTTTCTATTTGATTATGATATTTAGGTTTTTTATAATGATGTTCCTTCTTTAATTTGTGTGCCTTAACAAAATAAATTTATAGGGTTATTGCTTCTTCTTCAAATGAACATATTAATCAAAATGAATCTTAGTGTCGTAAACTTGGCATACTTGCCGTCAAATTGAAAGTGTTTGATCTAATATATTTATTCATATAGGAATGATAGTGTGTATGGATGACGCTGTTGGGAAAGTTGTAAGGGCTCTGAAAGAAAAGGGGATTTGGGGCAATACAATACTTGTGTTTTCATCAGGTATGTGAGGCGAGAGTCTTTTAAATGATGAGTTTTCGAGATTTTTACACCTAAATATTAAATCACAGGTAGTCAGAATCAGCTATGTAAATACAAGGTACAAGAGTGACTATACCACGCCTAATGAATTAACTTTAATATTTTACTTCTATGAATTTATCTCAGTGTACCTACAGATGTTGTTGTACTGTGGTTTAAGGCATATACTCATGCATTTACAAAAACTTCACATTAATTTGCATGTCCTGAAGGATGTGACTGCTTTTGGAGACGATTCTTAGACATTTTTGATTGATTGTCACTCAGTCGATCTAATGTTACTTACTTGCTTATTACATATCACCTGTTAACAACCAGAATTTACTACCTACCACTAAAACAAATAGTTCTATCGATTCAAACATGTTAATAACATTTAACCACTTAGCAGTGCAGCGATCATTCAGCAATAATGAAAATACCTAATTCAATATCTTTCTCACTACTGGGGTTCGATATAAAAGTGCTGTTGTTGTTTTTAGAATTTTCTGTTTAATGTTCTAATGGGTAATTTTCTAATTTTCTGTTTAATTTTCTAATGTTTAATGTAGCGCACTGATGCAAAGTCTTACAAAGTGTTGCCGCACATTATGAAATCGTGTGCAGCACAAGAAACTCTCAAAGAAAATTGATCCATCAGTTTTTATATACTTTTATTTATAACATTTAAAAGGATTTAGTATTTGTTAAGCTTTAGTTTCCATGCTTTCTGGAATGATGTTAGTTGAAACAATACTTTCAGGCTTAATCCAGCATGCATTATTTGTTCATAGTGCGTTCTCGTGCCATCTAATGTTTTCAAATACAAAAACGGAAGCGTCTCAATTCGCATTGTTTCAAATGTTAAAATGAATATTATGATCAAAGACAAAGAATGAAAAATATGATGTGTATTAAGTATTTTTTTAAAAAATGGTACGGATTTTTAAAATATTTAAGCATTGCTAACACATTCTTTATAAAAATAGGAATATTTAAGACTGTCTTCTTCTTTCATAAGATAACGGCGATCCCAGACATTTTTTTCACTTTTTCTTCTTTTTGTTCTTCTTTTTTTAAGATAACGGCGGTCCCAGTGTAACAGGAGCAAGCAACTTTCCTCTGAGAGGATTCAAGGCGACAGGCTGGGAAGGAGGAGTACGTGGTGTCGGTTTTATAAATAGTCCATTGCTAAGCAAAAAAGTTGCTAGAACTGTGTCAAAAGAATTAATGCATGTCACAGATTGGTTTCCAACACTTTTAAACGTTGCAGGTGGAAGCTTAAATGGAACAAAGCCTTTGGATGGTTTTGACCAGTGGGATTGTTTAAAGTGAGTAGTTTCTTAAATAGCATATTATTGTTGGAAGTTTATCAACTTACTGACAACCAACGGATTTATCTATATTTAAGCGATGTAACGTTACAGACATTTCTAAAGATTTTTCTCTTGGTGACTAAAAGAAATCAGATTTTCCGTTCAAAAATAACAATCTTAAGCTGTTTACAGACTTGTATAAACTATTTATTTGTATGATAAAGCTGTAAACTATAATTAAATGACAATCCAGAAACACTTTGTTTGTCTATATCAAAGGAAAAGGCAACGATGAGCCTACATCGCTCGTCTGAAATAATACTACTAAATGACAAGAGCAATGTAACCCAGTTAAAATAAAAAGAAACTATAAGTAGCAAATAAATGTAGACGGACACACACTCCTAACAAACTGCTTTTAAATTAATGACTTTACTCTTAGTAAATATGCCATTACTGTTATCTCAAAATCACAATAGGCTCTGAGTAAGATACAATTTAAAATGTGTTAACATATGTGGGAACTTTATAGAATTAAAAAAATAACACCTTCCTTGTTTATGCAAATAAGTTTCCAGTATAACATCTGAAACGACCAGCATATCAAAATACAAATGAATATTTACAACTTTACTATGTACAAAGTCAGTTTTAGCTAATTAAATCTATAGTGCTTGCTTGTGTTATTGCTAAAATTGCAAACAACTCTGCGCTCCTCTTTGAAGGAATGGAAGTCCGAGCAAGCGGAAAGAAATTCTTCATGATATCTTACCTAGTTCGCCGCCAACACAACCATTTCCTAAAGACACGCTTGACAGTACCACAAGTTTACGTCGTGCCTCGATAAGAATAGGGAAATGGAAGCTACTGAAAGAGTTCAGAGGTAATCATTGTTTCAGTGCTTTGATTTTTATTGTCTGTATAAATCTGTAAAAATCAATTTAAGTCTGAATATACGAGCAGATCTGTAATACTGTGTTTTGATTATGTCTTTTTTAGCTGCTGTCCCAGCACTAGAACAATTTGACGAAGCTAAAAGGGTTTATCTTTTTGACATTGAGAAGGATCCGACAGAAGATGAGAACTTAGCTGACCAATTTCAAGATGTTGTTACATCTATGTTACACAGAATAAAATACTATCTGAATGGAACGGTTCCTATTCCAAACCCTATAGAGGACCAACGTGCAGACCCACGATTTCGAAGAGGATTCTGGGAGCCTTGGATGGATTGACATTCTTTGCAATGTTGCAGTTTAACATTTAGCCTACTATCATTAAAGAAAAAAAGAGAAAAAAACGATTGTTTTGAAAGCGTTATTTGATTCAGTCAAGAAGATGTATACATTGACCATTTTTACCTACATTCTGATATTGTGCTAGCTTCGTTTTTCAGAAGAAAAGTGACCGAAAACAATGATCACATATAATATCATCAAAAATTTAATTAAGCATTTTAAACAGGTTACCCATCCAAAAACATTTTAATATATCATTCCAATACAAGAAAAACACTATAATAATTATGTTACTTAAACAAGAAGCAATTTATTTGTGATGCTTTGGGTGCGTTACTTTATTAAAGACTACTACGCAAAATATTTAAATATCATTATACCGCCCATGAACCAAAATTATAACGTTATTTCAAGTTCATAAAATTATAAACAGAAATGCATGCACACTTTGCTAAAAAAGAAAAAAAAGTGCTTTTTAATGTCATGTCTGGGTCATGTCTCATGTCAACTGATATGAAATGCCAACTTTATTTTTAAGTGATTTTGCTCGGATGCGTACAAATTTAGTCGGTGAGACTAATTTGCAGATGTAAAAGATTTTAGGACAATGGTTCTATTCATGAAGATGTCTAGAAGCATCACATCCGTGAGTGTAATTTCTTGTGAGCTCTTTTTTTATCACTGAAATGTTAGATATTATTAAATGTGTTTGTAAATAAATCTGTTGTTGTAATCTGTCAAAAGCAAATTATGCCTGTAAGATTTGAATGACTACATTTCCCACCTCATTTCGTTTGATCTACCGTTGCTGTTTGTTCAATGTTTTCGAGCGCATTTAGACCTCCTGGGTCATAGAATATTTTAATCATTTAACCCTTTTGCATCTCAAGCAAATCATGCCATTCAAAAAGGATAACCTTGCAGATAGGGTGCTTATCATATGCCATCACCAATTACATACATCTGAGTTATAGTCTTTTGTATTACAAATGGTTGCAACATGTCCGTTTGGAGTCATACCTGGGTAACCAATGGATGGAATTTAACGACATTCAATATTAATATGTCTCATATGTATGGGACGGTGCAAGAACACAGTTTGTTCCGATCAGATTAGCAAAACCAGAGTTATGTCTCTTTGATTTATTTAATATATAGTGTAGAATGCATATTGACAACTTCAGGGACAAATTAATTGTCACTAAGGTATGCATCGTCAGTATTGGATGGTGACCCTTTAATTAATTTGATGAACAATATGTTAAATGTGCGTATATACATATTAAAAAAGAAAAGAAAACAAAAAAAAAAATAAAAATCGATCTCATGATTTTTAATGCTATTCAAATTATGTCCATGTGATCAGAAATGATCAAATTCTGGTGATCCAAAGTTTGAGAAAGAGTTAAAAGAAAAACATGACGAATATGTTGATAATGGAGTAACAAAGTTCGTTTGTGTATGAAGTTTGGAAGCGTCGTCGAACATGTGTTCATAGTTACAGATGATACAATTATAAAAAGCAATTTATTTTAACACTTTTATTCCATAAACAAAAATAATAAAAACAAAAAAGATCCTACTTAAATGATGTACACTTAACAAAAATATTTAGGAAAAAGTAAGTTTATATAAGGTACACATCGGATTACAAATACTGAACTATACATGTTTATATATAAATATTGCAGTTTATAACAGAGCTAGCGAATAGTTTAAAGTAGTTAAAATGTTCCTTCCTCCTCATTCATGGACCTAGCATGATATAAGTCTATGCGATCCTTGTTGTTCTTGATAATGTTTTACCTCAGAGCGGTAGCTTTCAAACTTTCAGTGTAAGTGTCCTCACCTTTTACGAAGAACAGATATTTTGTACATGAAGTAACAAGATGGATTTTTCAACTAAATTATTCATATACCCTGTCCTCGTAATGTGTCCTGGATCGAAATACGACAGAGCACCTTTATTAGCGTGGAACGATTCTCTTAAATTTTATAATTACAAAAAAGTACTGGAAAAAATGATATGTAAATTCATGTACTTAATAATATGAACTAAGAACTCGAAATAGAGACATAAACACTCTTTTTTATGAAATAGTACCTAAGTTTTACTAAAGAACATTACGTTCTAAAGAATTAATAGTTCTAATTTGTTTAAATGAAATTACATTTCGTATATTTGAAATTGCTGATCATTTTGACGACATGGCATTTCATTTTTACGAAATCATTTCCATTAGCACAAGAAATAGATGAAATAATATTAATGAAATTGAAACATTGCTTAAATCTTAAATCGATTTTACGAAATTAATTCGTTGAAATTGTAGTTTCTTGTTTTCAAAGAAATAAACTAAAATTCAATATAAATTGCGATAAATGTAAAGGTAAAGTTGCCGATTCGGTAATGGCGGACGGGGAAATATTTAGGGGAAGTAAAAAGGTGAAAAACTATTTTTAACTACATTCCTCATCGGAAGTTAATAAGATCGTGAGCTTCTCTCGATAAGCCGTGTTTTCACAGTTTATCAAGATTAATGAAAACCAATCGGCCTGATACGGGATGCATTACTCCGAATATGCATTAACTTTTGAATGTTTTTATCCATCCTAAACCATAGAAACAAGAATTGGACACTATGTCTGTGTAGGCAATAAAGATATTACCAATATTGCACGTGCCTCCCTGACTTCCAGTTCCTGCCAAGTCTGGCCAATTAAGCTGAATGGTGGAATATTTCTTCATTCATGTTAAACAAACTTGCAAACATGTCTTTCGTCTTGGGTTTCTGCAAAGCCAGCTTTAAAGAAAAGTACGTTTTCCAGGGTTACATCTCGCAACAGTTGGGCAAATACAAGCGATATACTCATCCTTAGTCATTTCCTGTGAATTTTCAGTCATAATAAGAAAACGGCATTTTAAAGGGGATATATCTGTTTCATATATCCAGAAATGTCTGTTGTTATCACTGCTGTGACGTGGGATTTTCATGTTTTGTCTTTATCAGCCTATCAAGGAAGCAGTTTATCATTTATAAGTATGTATATTAGTGCCAACTGATGTATATCCACCAACAAATCGAGTTGATTATAAATCAATTGGCATTTTGCATAGACGTGTATATAGTATGAAATAAGATATCTAGCCTTTGATAAATCAGCTAAGGTGATAGTGGTAACCAGCCGTTATATATAATGAATTGCGGACGTATATCCATGGGAAGTCCGTGTGAGCGATACCTCATGACATATACAATAAATATATCAATATCACTCAGTGAATATTCAATTATAAGAACTTACGATCTGGTGTCTGAAAGAAGGTTTCAAAATGTTGTCTACTTAATAATTTCACTGATCAATGGATTGTTCCGAAATTCTTTAAACAACGTAAAGTTTTATATGGGATTTCATTCTTAGCTAAAGCACGTTTAAAAGCTACTGTTACCTTGTTGTGAAACAAGTTTGACATATAGCGCTGCATTGGAAATCTGTAGTGGCCTATATTGGAGTTTATATGTTTTCTTGAATTTCTTGAGTATTTTGTGATTCTAATATTCTTTACAAAGGTACACATAAATGTACATAGTTGATAACAATTATTGAACGTCCACACACCTGTTAAACACTGAGGCTACCTCTGAACTCATGTACCTTACCTAGCTGCAACATATCCACTTGGATAACTACAATGTGCATAAAAGTGCTGTTAAAGTAATGAAAACTTACATTATGGTTCATAAATATTTTAAAAAGCTATTGAAGACGCTCCACATAACTTCCTGTCATTCCTGTAGACACCTTCTGGAACCACCCATGTCTAAGAATCAAACCTCTTATGTAGCAATTTCGAGGATCTATTCGTTAAGACTTCAGTACCTCGATTAACCTCTTCATTCGTTTGCACTTTTGAGACAGTTTTCGGAAAGAAATCAGAGTAAGAGAACTTTATTATCTACTGTTTTGTTACGTTCGAACAAATCTAGCGAACACCAGCTTGCTACATGTTTAACCAATACTCTTTCATATATTACTTAAATAATTCTTGCCCTGCCAGGGCAATAACGCTCCGGAAAACGCTCTGATAAGTTAAATATCTAGAAACCGAGTTGCCACTTTCCAACAATGCCTGTAGAATAGCCAGCTTTCCTTTCTTTCTTATCTTAAGTCACATCATCCAGTGGCATAACAGGGGGCTGTCCGAAAGAGCGTCCTTGTTAAACACTTGTGTGAATCTTTGAATAGAATTAAATACTTATATACAACCACACTATTAACCATCAAGCAACTCAAACGAATGGAGCTTGTTCGCAGTTCGAACTTCATGCTCATATCAATAGGGTGTTCGTTAAAAATAATAACATTTATAAGCAATCAGTACATTTATCAATAAAAATGGTTGGGGAGTGTGATAGGCCATTGTCCGCCGTATGTCTTTCATCTTAAGTAGACAGTCTAGATGCGATATTAATTCACCCTTCATAGAAATTGCTGAGAACCTATTTCCTAATGATTTGTCAAAGCAATCTGAAATTCGGTCATATGGAGTTAAAAATCTAGAAACAAGGTCAACAGGCCAACTCAAAAACTTTGTTATCAACTCTAAAAGCAACATTTTATCCATTCATCATGAAATTTGCTCAGAATATTTTTCCTAATGATCTCTTGTTTAAACGAACTATATCAAGTACAGAAAGAAAAAACACCTGCGCAGAACAAATCAGTATATTGACAACAAAATATAGTAAATGGACATAGCACACTTGTTTAACTATATAATAATTTGACAAACTATTACTTTGACAGAACAAACTGAAAATTGCACAGCACAAACTAGTACATAGAAAATACGAATATGTGAAAAAATAAAACTTTTTTTACAGAAAAAGACTTGGCTTTACACCAAAAAATGTAAAATGCACAGTGGAAAACAGTGGATTATTAATTTTATTAGACTGAGAAAAGTATAATTCACTGGAAAACATAAAATGAAAAGTGAAATTTTCAGATTTATTTTATTTAAACTTTTTAAAAATATTTTACATCGATTGGGAAGCAAGTTCTTGCAACTTATATTAATCCCTCTCGATGACTGCATCCTGGGTTCAAAACAGTTCTCGCGCCGAAAGTGAGAGTCACTGTAGACTCTCACCTCTGATGGGATTCAAACCAGCGACCTCCGGATCGGGGGTCCGGCGCTCTAACCCCTCGACCACAGCTCCTCCTCAAATTTCCAGATATAACAGAACAATTTTAACAGGGCACAACACAACAAGTAAATCTGCAATATCTACATAAATAATTGAGATCTGTACCAAATAAATCGTAAAAATGCACATGTATTTATATAACTGAATGAATTGAACACGGCGCAGCACAAACTGATAAATGTAAAAAGAACAAACTCGACTGAGTACAAAACAAAGTGAAAACTAATGTCAAGGCAGGTCAAGCTCTGTGCATCTGCGAGTATGTGAAGTATACGCTGTTGTTTATCCATATGTTTACTACTCTGATTTGTTTTTGTTTAACAACTGATATTTACAGTGTAAACGGTAATTATGGTTAACACACAGTCACATTTTTACCTACCATAGTCGTTCCTGTTGACACCGATGTTCAAAAGTACAATGTTCTGCTATTTTCAGTGTTTTCTGTTCGGCAATAAAGAAAATATTCTTAGAGGATATTAAGTACAGTTAATTATAAATATTTTAGGACCCGGATGTTTTCCAATGTTATTAACACTATTTTCCATACTTTAGTATCAGGTCAAATTGCTAAATAATATCAACTTGAAATACTCATGCTAGACTGCTTCGGAGTCTGTCAGGAAAAGGGGTGCTGCTTTCCATTGTATATATTCATATAGTTTATGTATCTCTCGTTAAAACTTTGTTATTTTAAAGTTCATGTGGTCAGTTCAAAGCTTGCAGCCATGGAAATAATTTTAGTGTACAAAGATTATCTTAAAAAAAAAACATTTTACTGTCGACAGATATTAGATTGTGTGAGTGAGTGTCCATAGGGTAAATGTTCAAAACAAACACAGATTCTAGTCAGAATCAGCTAGTATTGTTCTAAAAAAGGGGAATTTAAGGTCAAATGAGAGTGGCATCGAGTGTGAGTGCAGCGATAGAGTTCTAGAAGCGAAAGCAAAAGGGTGCTTTGGGATTGACGGGAGAAGTTATTTGTTTAACTGTGCCACATTGATGGCAAAAGTTCAGTAAAGACATCGCAGAAGCCACATTGTAGGGCAATATTACAATTTATGTGATTCCATATCGTTGGAACGTGTTTGTTAAAAACCCCATTGTTTGGTTAATCAAGAAACTGAAATTTTATTTTGGGATTTGGAAACAAAAAAGGCTAAAGTATGACCATTTAAAATAGTTTTGTATGTGGTCTCATTGCTTATATTGATATAAACCTATTCAAATTTTATAAATAAATATTAATACTTCTATGTTTCTCCATTTAAGTGCTATTGATGGTCTGATAATTGTGTAGGCTAATTAGATATTTAATAATGAATTAGACTTATCATTTATTTCTTGTCAATTTTCTTTGTTCATGAATAAGTTTTAGTACATAGAGCTTTACTCTCTTT
Source organism: Cyclina sinensis (assembly GCA_012932295.1). Taxonomy (NCBI): domain Eukaryota; kingdom Metazoa; phylum Mollusca; class Bivalvia; order Venerida; family Veneridae; genus Cyclina; species Cyclina sinensis. The sequence goes on along the minus strand of JAAONU010000013.1, from coordinate 23,628,494 downwards.
TGAGTAAGAGTTAATTTTGCTTCTTAAATAAGTAGCATTAACCTGGCTAAATGAACTGTTGGTAAATTAGTTCTCATTATTTTAGATCCATACTTTTTCTGTTTTGTTTACCGGTTGTGATGTAAAGAGTAAAAAATATCAAGAGAATTGGTAGATGTGGTATTAAGTGATTGGTGTACATAGAGAATAAAGAACAACAACAACAAACATTAATGCTGTAGGCAAATTGGACTCATTATTCTGAAATCATACAAAGTTCTGATTTTTAAACCTGTCGCATCAGCGAGAAGGTTTAAAGTTATAACCAAGCTGAAATTTTTGTCCCGGCTCATCCTGAATTATCTCAATGCAAAAAGAATGAAGACGAGCTTCAGGGATGACGTATGTCCTCGGAGCCTCAAAATAGCCATTCACTTTCGCCAGGAATATAGTCCTTTCAAAAAAGCGCGGAATTGAAATGAACATTCTCATTAAAAAGACTTTGCTTTTAAAGACAAATAGTCCTTAGTGAAAATTGTTGTGTGTGTGGAGAAAACAGAGAATCGACGCTGACTTATCAGTTTATTTCTGTAAGTGTGTCTTTATACATACAGAGCATAGAGGTCAGTGGGTGATGCTTATTTAATAATGCTAAAAGTTAGTTGACCTTTCTGCCAGTTTTGATTGTCAGCCAATCAGAATACTGCATTCTAACACAGAAAGACTGTTTCTGGTTGATATTAAGCATAACAAAAGTATTGTGAAACGATGTAGCTTCAGGGAATGCGACCTTGATAGAGGCTATCCCAAAAGAGTAAAAGGAGGCGTGCAGTTCGTACCGTTCTTGAAACAGTGTCTAACTCTAAGATGAATCAAGCTCTGCGGGCGACCTCATGAGGAGTTGAATCCTTCTATAATTAACTCAGGTCGTTATGTTTGCACGAAGGTAAGTTATCTATCGTGTTATTGTTGCTATTATCGTGTTAGTGTTGTTTTTTAACACTGAGAATCCATCAGGAAGAAATATTATTTCAACACGATATGTTCGTACATCGATTCAGTACTGTAATTATGATGGTTTGTAACACAGTCACTGTGGCGATATCGAGACACAGATCATTGATTTTAGAGCCTCTTTTGAAAAAAATATATATACCGTTTACATGTTATGGTGTTCACACTCCATTAAAATATACCTTGTCAAATTCAAGGAGCGTGTCGTGGTCAGAAAGGGAACAGAAAAAAGATGTGTCCATGACTTAACACACCAAAAATTAAGATTTCAATAATTTTCTTGATCAAATCCGTTTAAAGCAAAGGACAAACACGTGCATTGTCCTTAGTTTTTGCTTTGGTCAGCAAACTGATTCAACTTTTTTTCTTATTTAATATGTGCATTAGGTCTTTTCAGTGAAATTGTATTATATTTCATCCTTTATTTTATGAAACTGTAATCTGCTTAATACTTAGCTATTATGACTGTGCTCATGTTTCATAGATAAACTTGTTTCAAAATAAAAAAAAATCTGCATGTTTTTCGATTTGTTGCAGCACATTTGTTAAAAACAGCTTGCCAACCAAAGAGCACCCTGACCATATACCGGCTTATCCCTATCTATCCACCTGTTAAAAGAACCCGCAGACCAAAAGAAGGCGGTTACATTTCAAAACATCAAACAGGTTTCATTTATATGAAAACTTTAAAGCATTATCAAAATTTACAGCAATACAATTTTGGAGTTACAGCAAATACTAAAAAAGTATGTTAACATTTTGTTGTTGTTGTTTTCTCAGCTAAATACTTAAGTTACAAAAATGTCATCTTATAAACCTTAACAATCTGATTGACACCCTTTAAATCAATATAGAATCAATATACCTGCAGACCTGAAAACAAAAATAACACTGGTGAATGATGAATCATGTTATGAACATAAACCATCTTACCATAGAGACCATATCTGTTCTTTCTTAGAACCAGTTTGACTTTACAACATTTTTCATAATTTGATTTATTTTACAGTAAAACAGTTGGTCAGAACAATTGCCAGAGCCACTGCCAATTTGTACAGACAACAACTATAGTGACTGCGTCAGTTCAAGCTTCCAAGACATCAAGCTTGCGTAAGTTAGCTACTTTCTGTTAGCACAGTATTTTTGATAAACTGTGCACTGTATGCCTACAAAAATCCGGTCAATATGAACTCTTTCAATATTTTTTTGTGAACACAACAAAATCACAGAATTCAGCTGCAGTGACAAGTAGTTGTCCCTAAACTTGATAATAAGTAGAGTGAATTATGGGTCTTTTTAAGTGATATATCTCCATTTTAATCAGTCCCTTTTTAGCTCACCTGCCCGAACAATTTAGACTAACGTAGACCAAGATCATGCTCTGCACTTTTCGCTATTAGCCAGTAAATATTTTAACATTTTCCCTGACAATTATAAACGGCTGTGTCCAAATTGAAAGATGGACAAATTAAATACCGATATCTAGCGTGGTAAGAGATAGTTACAGTTTACCGCAGAAATTAAAATGTTGACTGCATATGTGAAAATTTCTTCAAATACAAAAAGAAAGCCGTCAGCCAACGAATACTAGATTATCAACTATTCCGAGCTAAACACGGTTTCCCAAAAATAAGAGTAAAATTTGTCAATCGATTGTGACAGGTCATATGGGAGTAGGTTACCTTTATGCAGTATTTAAATCATGCTGATTTCTTGAACTTCACTCAAACGTAAGTATTAGCGTGAAATACAAAATGTATTCTAAGGATGAAGATAAATACTAATGACGACCTTTAACAGAAAGTTGTTAAGATATAGATATATAATATGTGTACAATATACTTTAATATTTTCTTTACCAGTTTTCAGTAATCTAATGGTAAAAAAGAGTGTTAAAGTTGACGCAATTAATGCTGAATCCTTATAGTAATTAAGAACTAACAAGCAAACAGTCAAATGTCTAATTAGTGACTAATAAAGCCGTAAGCACAAACATACTAACTGTCCTCCTTAAAGCAGTGATGCCTCATTTGGCTCATTAGTGCGAGGAGGATACAACAAGTAGGATTCTATTTCGTTTTCGCAGTTTATACGACGATTTTTTTTCTTGTTGTCTTTAACGAAAATCACTTAGTCAGAGCTCTATGTTCCATATAGGTGCTTAGAGAGAACAATTTGTCTCGCCTGATATAAAAGGTGACTTCGTCTTTTACTCATATCTTCGTTTACGTAAGTACCCGAGTATTTGGAATTTTTTAAACTAGAACAATTTGAGTACATTTTTTGTCTGGCTCTATAGGAAACAAATTGTACAATTGTCCCTGGGTTTGTTTGAATCAGACTTTTTAACGCCTACACGATGAGATCGATCAATCTCGTCGAGAGTAATACCTGCTCCAATTTAACTTGAAATATTTAAAAGCGTGGTATCTGTATCTTCATTTTGATCTCCCTCAATACCAGATACAGGGAGAAAGTTTCTGCACGAATATTGCTCCTGTTTGTCAAGTTATAGTTCAAGGTCTGTTGCGCGTTCGCGGAGTTTTGTATTGTCTTGAACTGCTGCTGAAGATCTTGCCTCTAACGTTTGAATACGTTCTTCAAGTTTTAAAGTAACATTTTTGGCAATGTTTTCAACCAGGCACTCTATTTCACTTTTAAAGGTTTCTATCAGCCTCTGAGATACATGATCCATCGCATCCTGTGGTATAACAAATTTCTGTGCTTCATTCACTGGAAAGATGCTGCTATCTGATTGCTTCGCAGTTTTTGTGAACACATTATGGAACTCAGATCTCGCTTGTTATACGAAGGTGCCGTTGTGCTTTGCATGTTTGATGTGTCTTCAAGAGAATGAATCTGATAAACTATAGAAATTGTCTCGAAAAAATGACAGATGGCAGACAAAAATATGATTAAATACCAACTTATACCAACTTGTTAATCCGAACTAAATATATCTTATCACTGAAGGAATGTAAATACGGTAAGTGTTAATACAATAAGTCAACGCACACAGGTTGACCACAGGTGAATCACAGGTAAATCACAGGTAAACACAGATAAGCGCCAAAACTTCAGTTCTTTTCACTCAAAAAAGGAAAAAAAGACATTCCAAATAAGTTCCACAGTTTCAGTAACACGTTACAAACATCCCTGCTTGAAAAATCCACGTCAGAAGTCGAATGTTTACATAATTTTAAAGATTTGGAGACCTCGAAAAACACCTGTCTTGCCAATGTGATATCACGTGACACTTTTTCAGGTTCATAACTTAGCTAAAGTTTGATATTTTTTATTCAGTGAAATGTAATAAAAATGATAAAAAATCATCAATAAAAACTAGTCCACAACTTAACACAGAATGCTAAATGCTTCTTATTGGAGACATCAGTAGTTTTGTCAGTTAGTACTGCATAGGCTGGACGTGCTTTCACCCTCTGTCTTATAGTTTCTTGGATATCTTTCGACATAGCATTGAGTAATTCATCTGCTGTTGCACGGCTCTTGTAGGATGCATTCTTCCCCTTTGATAAATGTGCTAGTACTGGGCTTTTGGATGCACAGACAACAGCTTCAAACTCCTTTTCATTCAGTGGTGTTCTTTCATTGATTGCATTTTGAATGTTCATTTGGTTTTGTGTTTCAATTTTAACAGCATCCTGATGCTGCTCTGATTTTTCATGATCACGCATTTTGTCAAGACGAAGACTTCTGAAACCTGTTGTTGTCCACACTGAACTACCGTTTCTTCCAACTGTCTGGTGTTTTTACATAACACACATTTCATGATTTCATACTTTTTTCCATCACTGTTTATGTCAACACTGTGTTGTAACCAAGGTCTGTTTTGTGTCCAACTAACATCAAAACCTTGTCTGTGTTTAGCTCTCAGAATTGTCCTAGGAGATAATGAATCTGATGACTCCTTGCACAAGTCTGCATTATTGACAGAAGGTGCACCTTGTGTAGAAGCACTGAAATGTTAAACATGTATTTAATAATAATGAAACAATAATACTGATTTAGAACAAAAATACATATTATTTCCCACTATTTTAGTCTAAACAATATTTCCTTTCATTAAAATGTACATGTTGTAAGCACAGTATCAAGGTTTATGTTAAATGTTCAAAATGAAATAAAAGTAACCACATAAAACAACATACCATGACTCCTCAATTTGTTGAAGTTCTGCATCTTGAACAGTTTGTTCTATACTCGGGGTTTTTCTTCAGTGTCTCTGTAAAAGGTTTATAGAATTGTAACATTTAACAAACAAAAATTAACATTTGAAAGATACCGATTATTAACAACACTGTAACATAAATAGACCTAGTTAGACTTAGTATGCTTATGTTTACTTAGATGCAAACTGGTAGTTATAATCAAGTTATGACTACCCATCCTAATGAATCAATTGAATGTTGTAAGTTTGCCTTGTAAAGACTCTCCAAGACACTGTTTTCTATGAATACTAAAATACGACGGGTCTCGGAAATATATGACAAACAGATTTTCTCCGATATTTTCTCTCGATGCTTCATGTTTAGTAAACTAAGTTTTTGCTGGAATTGGCGTACAACGTAAAGAAAATATCGTGAAGAATAAAAGAGTGTATAGGCAGTTAAAAGAAATACGTTCAACCATCAAAAATTGGCAACTTTTTTCTCTTGCCGGTTGGAATTTTTGCCATTTCTTGGGTAAATTTGGAGGAAGGGGCCGAATATCGCCAAATATTTCGGCAAAAGCAAAAACAAAACAAAACGAAACACTGAAGTATGTAGCATGCACAAAAAAGAAACAACTCCGGAACATACTTATGTCTACTGATTTAAATTTAACAAAAACCAACCAACCTTTGCTCAACGGCGAAAAATGCTGTTAAAGAGTGATTAGTCTTAGCTATTTTAGCTCTCTCTCTGCAATTGAAGTAATTTATGTTTTTCAGAAGGTATTTTACCAACTGTTCTTTATACTGAATAAAACAGAATGAACATTTTAAACGATACCAACCTTTTAAAAACCTGAAAGAAATTACGCGATTTTAATAAACTGATAATAAAAGCTATTGTCTATAAAAATATAAAATACATTCGTGAAATTTTTCTTTAATTAATACAGGTACGTACTATTTTCATCCGTACGAATTGTGAACAACAAACAATTATTCTGAACTTCAAAATCACACCGGCAAAGGGCGGCAACATCAGAAGAGGGAACTTAATTATATCGATCGGTCTTGTTAGCACGTGGCGTTACGTCATACAGTCACTGCAAAACAATCTCGCGTACGGCAAGTGTGTAATACACATGCGGTCTATACGAAAATTTATTGATGACATGTCAAGAGTTTGACATGGTAGGAGGAGTTATTACTTTGATATTAGGGCAGCGTGGCGCTGATTGGGGCAGCGGGGGAAAGATTAAAAAGGACGGGGCGACCCGCCCCGCTATTCCGTGCTAGATACAACACTAGAAAATATTAAAGTATATTGTACACATATTATACATCTATATCTTAACAACTTTCTGATAAAGTTCGTCATTACTATTTATCTTCATCCTTAGGATACTTTTGTATTTCACGCAAATACTTACGTTTGAGTGAAGTTCAAGAGATCAACATGATTTAAATACTACATAAAGGTAACCTACTCCCATATGACCTGTCACAATCGATTGACAAACTTTACTGTTATTTTTGGGAAACCTTGTTTAGCTCGGAATAGTTGATAATCTAGTATTCGTTGGCTGACGGCTTTCTTTTTGTATTTGAAGAAATTTTCACATATGCAGTCAACATTTTAATTTCTGCGGTAAACTGTAACTATCTCTTACCACGCTAGATATCGGTATTTCATTTGTCCATCTTTCAATTTGGACACAGTCGTTTATCATTGTCAGGGAAAATGTTAAAATATTTACTGGCTAATAGCGAACAATGCAGACCATGATCTTGGTCTACATTAGCCTAAATTGTTCGCAAAGGCAGAATGGGTTGCTGCTGCTGGACTAAGGTTAATGATCGCGTTTACAATATAACCTGACACTGTGTAGAGTATTAGAGTATCAGACTGAGTACAAGTAATACATGCACATATCAAAACCTATAAACCCAAATCACTGTATCCTGAAATAGTTGAGTTATAGTTGTTTCATATAGATTGATTTATGCTTGTAAATACGTACATTATAAGTCTCTTGTACAATACAGCTGAACATATCTTAGCCTGTCAAATGACTTTTCAAATTTCGTAAAATGTATGATACGGGGTAAGTTCTGAGTGCATTGTCAATATATTCTTTATACTGTGACACAACCACTTATTCGGGACATATTATTCTTTAATAGCAGAACTACTTTGTGTTTTAAATACACATGTATTTTAGTAAAGGGAGTTATCACGTGCTTGTATTCTTGTTGTGTGTACATGTGTGTGCCTGCTTTGTATGAATGTACGTATGGTTATGTGCGTAAATATATTAATAAGTACATTCATACAAATAGAAGATTTTTTGAAACATTATGAGCGTTAAATATTGAAATACACGTAGATTGTATGTATATGTTGGTATGTGTATGTACAACCATGCATGTATACTATGAGTATTTATATGTATAAATAGGTTATGTGTAGATGAGTGTGTGTGTGTGCGGATATGCATGCAAGGGAATGTATATATTAATATATAAATACACAAATATATTAACATAAGACATATTAATACGAACACAAGATATTATTGAACGATTATTTGCCGTTGTGGAATAGCACATACTAACTACCTTTAGAATACATTTTGACAATGGGTTTATTGTAAGTTGACTTTTTTTGTTTTAGGATAATGTTATTATCATACATTAGATCTCCTCAATTTCGAGGCATATTTGTCAGCCATTGTTTTTCTTTTTATACAAATGTTGGAATCTCATGAAATCTGAAATTAACTGAAAATGTAATCAGATAGATTTGTGTACCTCATAATATTTATATTCTGGTATTAAAGCAGGACTACATAGGTTTGTGTCAGTTACGTATGTAAATAAATGTATGTAAACGATTGTACATTCTCAGAACTAAATTTTATGTTAAATTCTATCAACTTATGACAGCTCTGTTACGAAAATTCCACTTATATTTTTTTTCATTCAGTTCATCTCTGTTTGTTCTTTTCACTTTATTTTTTTATTAATGTGAATTTATTGTCCCATTAATATTTTGTTGGCACCACCGAGTATTATTTACATAATTCTGGTCGTTCCGTGAATAGTTTATCATACAGTTAAGTTTATTACATGATGAGTAATGATCTGACAACTTACAGTGCGGCCATTGTGTTATTTTATCTCAAATGTCACGGTAATATTTCAAGGAAAATATTTTCATCTTTCAGTAATATTTTTTTTCGATAGATTAAGTTATCTCAATGTTGTTAAAACACAGTTGTTTCTGTAAGTGTCTTTCATTTTTGACATCACTCAAAACCGTTTCTTTTGTTAGCTCGACTTTTTTTGAAAAAGAACTCGAGTTATTGCTATAGTCATGGTATCGTTGCCGTTGCCGTTCCCGTCCGAAAACTTTAACACTGTTCTTTTTTTTTATTCCTTGATGGAGTATCTTCATACATGGACACAACAACCCTTTGGACAAGACCTTCAAGACGACCAGACTAAACTTGACCTTGACTCTAAAATGACCTTCAAATTCAAGGTCAAAATATTGAATTTTGCTAAAATTGGCCATAACTTTATTATTAGAAGGTGGATTATCTTCATTCTTGAATAAAACAACTTTTTGGACAATACCTTCAAGAAGACCAGACTAAACTTGACTTTGACTCATAAATGACCTTCAAATTCAAGGTCAAAATATTGAATTTTGCTGAAATTTGCCATAACTTAATTATTAATAGGTAATTTGTCTTCATACTTGGACACAACAACCCTTTGGACAAGATCTTCAAGAGAACCAGACTCAACTTGACCTTTACTCATAAATGACCTTCACCTTCAAGGTCAAATTATTAAATCTTGCTAAAATTGTCCATAACTTTAGTATTTATGGTTGGATTTGATTTATACTTGGACAAAACAACACTTATGACAAAATTGAAATGTTGAAAAATTCAGATATGACCATGACCTTAAAATGACCTTGACTGTCAATATCAGATGATAGAATTTTGCTTAAATTGTCAAAACTTTCTCATTTATTTATAGATTTGATTCATATTTGGACTTAACAACACTTATGACAAATCCGACATTATGATTTTTTTCAAGTTTGACCTTGACCTTTAAATGACCTTGACAGTCAAGGTCAAATCACTGAATATTGTTAAAACAAACTGGCTATAATTTTGTAATTTTAGGTTGGATTTGAATCAGACTTGGACAAAACAACACTTCTGACAAAGCCGACAAGATGAATTATTCAAGTTTGACCTTAACCTTAAAATTACCATGATCGTCAAGGTCAAATAATTAAAGTTTGCGTAAATTGTCATGATTTTGTTGTTTAAGGTTGGTTTTTAATTCATATTAGGACAAAACAACAATTATGAGAAAACCAACATATTGAATAACTCAAGTATGACCATAACCTAAAAGTTACCTTGACCGTCAAGGTCAGATGATTGAATTTTGCTTAAATTTTCATACCTTTCTCATTTATATATGGATTTGATTTATACTTGGACAAAACAACACTTATGACAAATCCGACATTTTGATTCTTTCAGATATGACCTTGACTAATAAATGACCTTCACCTTCAAAGTTAAATTATTAAATTTTGCTAAAATTATCCATAACTTTAGTATTTGTGGTTTGGTTTGATTTATACTTGGACAAAACAACACTTATGACAAAACCAACATGTTGAATAATTCAGATATGATCATGACCTTAAAATGACCTTGACCGTCAAGGTCAAATGATTGTATTTTGCTTAAATTGTCATAACTTTCTCATTTTGTTATAAATTTGATTCATATATGGACTTAACAACACTTATGACAAATCCGACATTATGATTATTTCAAGTTTGACCTTGACCTTTAAATGACCTTGATAGTCAAGGTCAAATAATTGAATTTTGTTATAACTGGCTCTTGTTGGATTTTATGTTTACTTATTCTACAATCTAGAGATGTAGAGGTAAATCCCGGACCAGAAATAAGTTCAATGTCTTCAAATTTGTCTATTCTAGTAAAATGTAATGAACGATCTATTCGTAACAAGTAGGATTATGTGAAGGACTTTTTGATCGACTTCGATATTTTATGTTTTACAGAAACACACCTTACTAGCGTTGGTTTGGATAATTGTTTTTATATTGAAGGATTTAGTAATTTTATCCATAGAAAAGACACATCTGCTCATTCTAGTGGTTTACTCATTTATGTTAGAAACAAGTTCATTCCGAAACGACTTCTTGAATTAGAGCATCCTTTAGTTGACGCAATCGTTATCGACGTTATGTCAAAGAACATGAAAATCCTTGTTTGTTGTTTCTATCGACCTCAACATGCAAGCGTCTCTTTCTGGGAAAATTTTTTCTTCTTATCAAAAAGAGTCTTGAATATAACCTGAATATGATAATACGGGGCATAGAGGACTTTTGCATAAACTTCAACAAAATGGCATAAATGGAATTCTTTTAAAGTGGATAAAAACTATTTAATTAAAAGAAGTCAAGAAGTTTTTGTTGGTACTGCTTACTCAAACTCACAATTAATAGAAGCAGGAGTTCCCAAAGGATCTGTGCTTGGGCCCCTTTTTTTCTTAGTTTACGTTAATGACATTGTTGAAAATTTATTGAGTATTGCTGGACTATGTGCGGACGACACATCACTATCAAGTGCAACTTAAAATTTAACTGATCTGGAAGGTATACTGAATCACGATTTAATAATGATAGAAAACTGGTCTAAGACTTGGCTTGTAGATTTCAGTCGAAGTAAAACTGAAGCAAATCACTCCCATGTGCAACTTCAAGTTTATCTGATCTAAAAGGTATTCTGAATCACAATTTAATAATGACAGAAAACTTGTCTAAGACTTGTAGATTTCAATCCAAGTAAAACTGAAGCGATTATTTTCTCCTCGGGTCGACAAAGTACCCAACCAAATTTAAAGTTTTTGGAAGTCAGGTAACACTTGTTGAGCATTATAAACATCTGGGTTTAACGTATAGTAAAGTTGGAAAATGGCACAAACATATAGATAGCATTACCTCATCTGCATCAAAAATATTAGGAATAATGAGAACGTAAAGCTATTAACCAAATATATGTCTCTTTTCTAAGACCTATTTTAGAGTATGCTTTAGTAGTATGGGATGGGTGTACCAACTATGAGAATCCAAAATGACGCTGCTCGTATTGTAACTGGTTCAACTAAATCTGTATCACTTGAACATTTATACAAAGAGATAGGTTGGCTTAAATTATCAGACAGGAGAAAGTATAAAAAATTAATACTGATGTTTAAAATACATAGCGATGAACAATTTGTTACCCGGTTTAATTCAAGATAACGTTCCATACAATATAATGAATCAAGACAGATATTCCATTATAAACACGCGCACCCAAATATACTCAAACTCTTTCGTACCATCAGCTGTCAAACTTTGGAATAACATCGATCTTTCATTACGTAAATCTCCTTCCCAAGGCGAGTTCAAATCAAAGCTGTCACAAACGATTTTCCAAAAGCTATAGTACCAACTTACTTTTTTTCGGAGATCGTAAACTAAACTTATTACACGCTAGACTGAGAAATTCATGTAGCAATCTTAGTATTAAAATATTGTTATTTGGTGAACCAACTTTTACCGACAGTAATAAATCTATTCTTTTTTCTCATGTCCAGGAGTTCATCCGTGACACAAAACGTTTAAGTTAATCTCACTCGCTTGGTGTCAACATTAAACAACTTCAAACTTTTAGAAATATGATATCTTATATATATATATATATATATATATTTTTCTCCAACATCTCTGCGATGTTCATACACACTTTACTGGAACTGAACGGAGTAACAGAAAAAAGAGTTATCCAATACAAAGTTGTTCCCTCTTATGATAAAAATGCTTACTGAAATCGTTATGTAACGTAAATTAAACCTTGCAATTGTATAATTCGTTTGGCATACTGACGGTGTTCTTCGTTGTGTTTACGTGTGCATTTGCAAGTTGACTGGTAAGTAAGAGTTATTTAGCGTTTGTTTATTCTGGAAGGAACAGTCGAAAAGCGAAAATAGTTTCCAACTAGGAATTCCAAATATGGATGCTCCTAATATAGAAATAACCACGCCTACATATGACTTCGTTATGAGCCGTCAGTTTCCGTTTTTCCGTGTCAGTCTCGGCTATTCGGTACTCGGTTTCAGACTAAAGGTAAATGTCGTATAGAAGTGACGCTGATTACCAAAGTGAAGTTTTCAGAATTTTCAACACCCCGGTTAAAGTTTTCAAGGTGAAAGCATATTTAGAATATGAACGAAAGATTTCATTGAAGGTTCTGGTACAATACACCTGAGAGGATTGAGGGTTATCCGGTTCGCATTCGAAATATGCATTCTGTAGTTGCACGACCCAGGTCACAGGTGCAGTGCACAGTGCAGTGTGCTAACGTCTGTATATTTTTTGGGTGGCATTGGTGGTAGGGGTAACTTACAAGAAATTCTGGTATGGATAGTGAACCAAAGTATAAAACGCTACTACCGCAAGAGCTACAGAAATTTCCGATATATCTTCGGCCGACATTCATGCTCCGCATATTTCAGTTCGTCAGTTTCCGTATAAATTCCAAAATCATGTACTTTTGTTGGAACGTGTATGTCTCTTTCTCAATTTCCAGTGGCAAAAATAAAAAAACGTAAGAATACAAACGCGATATCGCCGATGTGCGTTCTGAAAATATTATTTTGATCGAAAGAGATTACGTTTACATAAAAGAAAAGTTAGAGGTTCGATAAGTAAATATAACGAGTACAGGTGTGGAATTGCAACAGTAGGAAACGTTCAGAGTTAAAGATCTAGTAATGTATGGCTTTGGTTTAAAATTTTAGTATCGTATTCATACTTCTACAATTGCATACTCAAAGTTGCATGATTCAGCCTAAAGATTTAAGAGTAACAAACACATTTCTGTACGCTATGTCAAAATATGAAAGTTAACATGTCTGGAGTTTTTGGCACAGGAAAAGCTTCATATAGATGATGACCATTTCCGTCGATTCAGCTTGAAAATAAATTAAATGTCTTGAATTAATAAGACACAATTTTAACCCAGAACACTCTCAGACCATTTAATAATTTACAGAACATCTGTTAATAAAGTCACCCAAATATCTGGTTGACATTACTGTCTCGCTAAGGTCAGAACAATCCATCTTACAGCCAGTTACACGGAAATGCGTATTTGGTTGACATTTCCATTCGATTCGAGCAACTGTATATGTATTGTAGTTATATAGACGGGCAGATAAAAAACCTTGGTCCACGGTACACAAAGGGGTTCGAACCAGAAACTATGATTTGAAAATTCGATGAAGAACATAATTTATTATTTGATTTTATTTGTCACTAGTAATGTTTTGTTCATAAGAAACTGAAACATACTATGGCCTGTTTAATCTAACGACATACTTGCTATTTTGGAAGATATTGTGTGTTTCTTATATAAAAAAACACATATATTTCATTTATTGTGACAAGCATATTTAATAATTCTATCAATACAAGTACAAAACTAAAAGCACTATATCAAGAGTTACGCATGCCCAATGGTGTACTGGATAACATTAGATATGTAAAAATGAGTGTTTTTACGTTTTAGTGTATACTAAATTTGTAATGTTATACATTTCGATCTGCGCTTTAAACCCTTCAGTGCTTCAGATTTTGATATTTGGGACAAAGAACGCATAAATTGTATTTGTATTTATTTCTGACATAACAAGTTTTAAGGAAAATTCATTTTTTTTAATCCAAATGAATTGGTAAGATTTTGTTTTACTAAGTTAAAGAATTAATAATGTGAATTATCAAAAGCAGAAATTTGTTCAAAATATCTTACACTGATTTCTCCCCTATTATTTGTATTGACATGAAACTTGAATTATTATTCTTACGAACAAAAAGATGCAATGCATCGTAGATTATACAACCCAGAGCGGGAACTCCAATCTCCCGCTGGTGTCAAAGGTTGTATTGATACAATTATAGAAGTTGTGTACTAAACCGTAACATTATTAATGTAAAAAATTACAAAAATAGTATCAATATAACGAAAACACTTAAGTATGTACTCAACTGAGTGTACTTTTCCCCGCCAAATGGCGAACCATATTGTTTTAACGTTGTCCGTCCTTCTGTCCGTGCATGCAGCACGGTGTGTCAATTCGGCACACGTCATTACCGATTCAAGGTTAAAAATGTATGTCATTTGGAAGATCTTTCCAAAAGAGTTGCTGTCTGCAAACATGAACTAAATCTGTTTAGTGATATGGGAGTTCTCGCCAACAATAATTTCTTTTGACAACTTGGCAGGATGTATTAGCGAAACTTTACATTAAAATCTTCGCATCTGTCACTTTAATCCTCACGAGACTAAAAACAAAATATCGCATGTCTCGTGCTGAACACGTGAAACCTTATATCTGTGCCCAGTTTTTCCCTTTTATTTAATCAAACGAGCTGTATAACAAAGGTTTAAGTAAGAGCACTCCATCTTTAACAAGGGTTAATAATATTATGTAATATTTTAGACCGTTTACTCTAGTATGCATCACTTGTCTGTAACGACTTTAGTCATTTCCAGATATTATAATACGCAGATAGCAGAACTGAAACGTGTCACACTTTTGTTCCTTTTGAAACATTTGTTCCTATAACATTTTTTTTTCAAATGAAGAATCAGTCTACTAAAATGTACATGCCAGAATCATTGCAAAACTCCGAAGCTTTCAAATAATTTGAGATCATATTCCTTTGTTGTGAAGAAGAAAATCGATTGACGATGTTCAGCATTATTTAAATACTTACAGAGGACGAAAATGACTATTATTAAGCATAATGAAGAAATTTATCAAGCGTATTGAAATATTCAAGCGTGCTAAAAGATTTTAAACGTTATTATTTTTTTTGTTATTATTTTTGCTTCATAGCAATTCTAAAATCAAAAAAGTGTGATCATTGCTTCTTTCAGTATTTCTTAGAATTCATGTTTCTACCACATCACACTGTTAGCAATGAAACATTATTTAGTTAGCTTGAACATTATACAAGACTAAATTCAGCCAAATATATTGAAGTAATGAAAAACATTATAGTCGCTTTGTTCAAATAAAAGTCGCCACATGAATGAACTAAAACTATCATTATTTCTTATTATTCTCGTGCTAATAACGTGAAAAGACAATGCTACGCGTGCAGTAATGCCTCTTTAACCGTTCAGAAAACATTACTACTAAAACAGTTAAGGTTCTTCTACGTAAAACTGGGCAGTTAGACCGTTTCCTGTAAGAAATGCCAGTGCAAATTATAACTTCAGTGCAGAAGTACATGATCAGAAGTTGTTTCAGGTAATTTTGAATTAGGGATATTCGAATGTAGCTGTTTCAGAATGTAGTTGTTTCAGGTAATTTTGAATTAGGGATATTCAAATGTAGCGCTTGTTTTTTGTGTGTTTTTTTTCAGCCAGTTCTACCCTGTTTTAATACCTGATCGAAATAGCATGAAACGCTTTTATGCAATGGATATGGAAATTACTGTGGAGTGGCTAGCAAGGGAATTGAGTAAGGCAATGTAGACACGTATTTCTACAATATTATATGTTTGTTTTACAACCTTTTGACACTAAGTCATATCCGGCGCGGGTAGTCAGTTTACCAAACTATATCATCTTGGAAAGGCCAGTTCTAGACTCCTATTCCTGTTTTTATTTATTTTACGTCGTTGTTTTTCGAATTTGGTAATATTATTATGATAATGCGTTGTATTCCAGGTGTTTTACAAAGGTTACTTTTGAAACTGATTTACATAGGGAGCAGCCTTTAACATAATGGAACTGTGGTTTTCATGAAGTTTTTTTGTTTTCATTTTAATTTAAAGAACGATGATACAGCTTTTATAAAATGATAAGTGTCTACTTAATTTGTTTACGACAATTTTATCAGTTGGTCTTTGTTTTTAGTTCTATTTGTGATGAACTGCGTGGTAATGGCGGACAAGGTGTTTTGAAATTTTATCGTCCAGTTAGATTTTGTTTTTTGTACAAAAATAATGGATATAAAATCAAAATAGTTATGCGAACTTGGACATGAAGTGTTCTTCTTCAAAATAATCAAAAACTTGGATTAATTGGAGATGCAATTGGATCAATAAACGTTTTAGCTATCATGATACAGGAAGACAGGTGAACAAAAGAATATTGTGTACATGTCCCACGATACCTGCCATATTGGATATTGATAAACAAATCGATAATCAGCAGACGATCGAACATTGATTGTAAGTTGAATCTAACTTGACTTGAACTCGTATTCATTACTTGTTCTTAAAATTCAACTAAGATGTCCGACACCTCAAACTTGAACAATTATACGTTAGACCGGTTAAATCAGGGCACCCCAGATACCCGTGTGAAACGAACATTCGCCGACGTTGTGAGTCCAAGTGATGCATGTGGTGGTGATCCACCTGCCACTAGAATGAAGGAAGCACATGTCACGACCGGTTCGGCCAATGGACCAGCTTCAATTCCTTGCAGTCCAGACCTGATGAAAGTCATCTGTGATAGTATGCAGGTGATACTACATCCACTTACACAACAACTTGACATTCAAATCAATTCAATTAATAACCTTTCAAGCGAATTAACCAAACAAAAAAAGAACTAACCGAACTCAAAGCTGAAAATAATAGACTTAGAAACAGACTTGACAAGGCAGATGATCATATCAGACACATGTTCGATAAAATAGATGAACTGGAACAATACAGTAGACGGTCATCCAAACGCTTCTTCAATGTTTAGAAGGATTACACAGTCACGATGAAACCTATACTGATGAAGATTCCATTTCCCTATCCTAGCCAACTCAGTCCGAACCCAGCCCAGTGGTCACTCCGATCTTCCTGCTGGACACGCAAAGGACAAACCTAGCTATGAACAAATTATTGTCGATATATGCAATGATAAGATAGGTGTTATTCCCCCTGTTTTAGAAGTGAGGGCACGGGTGAAGTCAGGTTAAAGGTAGGAGTATTCATTAGATTAAAAAATAATATTTAGTACTTTTAAATATGCATATTGTGTATGCGTATTTTCTATTTCATTTATCATCCGGAGAGTCTGGACGAGATTGATGAAGTAAGCACAGCTTCCTAGCTCCTGAAGGGTTTGTAGGGTTGCTGTTGTTTTTTGTTATTTTATTTCTTGTATTTCCATTTCTGGTTCGTTTACTTGGTTTTTTGTTTGCATGTGATAAATAATTTTGATCGGTGTTTATTTTGATTCATTTACTTTTTTCTGTGATTGTCTTAGGTTTGAAAAGACAAAGTCAGCTGTTGTTGAGATATCAAAACTGACAGGTTTGTATTTGTTTTGTTCTTTAATAAACCACCTGGAGCATATGGAAAGGGCAAACAGGAGAAAGACAGTCTCCAGAGAGAAGGTAAGGTAAGGTTGGTAGTGTTGTTGTTACAATAGAAGTTCTTAGTTTGAGCTAATTTGTTATGTTTCTGGTTTCGTTCATCTTGTTTTTGTGTGTGAGAGTTGTGTTGTTGCTTTATGTTAATTTGCTATGTTTTAGTTTGTTTTCAGCTTACGTACGTTTAATGTATTTAAATTTCTATCATGATATTTTAATGTTTCAGAAGTAAGGGCATAGGTATGTCAGGACTAAGGTAAGATGGTTGATTAAATTCAAAAACTTCTTTTGTATTTGTTTCATTTATGCCTGTTGCTTACGCGTATTTTCTGTTTCATTTATCATCCGGAGTGTCTGGACGAGGTTGGTGAAAGATGCACTGTCTTCAAGCTCCTGCAAGAAGATTTGAAAAGGTTTGTAAAAGTTTGCTGGGTTGCTGTTGTTTTTGTTGTTGTAAGTTATTTGTTGAATTTTAAGTTCTTATTCCGTTTAATATATAGTTTTGGTTTAAATGTGATAAATGATTTTGATTGTTGTTTATTTGTCATGATTTATTTACTTTATTTTTCTGTATTTCTCTTAGTAAAGTTTACAGAAGCAAGGTAGGCTATTGTTTAGTTTTTAAAACTTACATGTTTGTATTTGTTTTGTTTTTTAATAAACCGTTCGGAGCATCTGGAAGAGGTTGACGAAAGGAGAAAGAGAAGGTTAGGTAAAGAGCGTCTCCAGAGAGAAGGTCAGGTAAGGTTGGTAGTGTTGTTGTTACAGTAGTAGTTGTTATTTTGAGTTAATGTGTTATGTTTCTGGTTTTGTTAATCTTGTTTTTGTTAACATGTGAGTTTTGTTGTTGCTTGCTGTAAATTTGATATATTTAAGTTGATTTTCTGCTAACTATATTAATTTTGTAAGGTTTTCTTTTTACTGAAATTTCAATTCTTTTATTTTAATATTTCAGAATTGAGGGCACAGATTAAGTCAGGTTAAAGGTAAGATGGTTGATTAAATTTAAACACTTCTTTAGTATTTGTTTTATATATGCCTGTTGCATATGCTTTTTTCTACTTCATTTATCTTCCGGAGTGTTTAGACGAGATTTATGAAAGGAGAAGTACAGCTTTTAAGCTTCTGAAAGAAAGTTTGTAGGGTTGTTGTTTTTGTTAGTTTATTTGTTAGTTTCCAATTCTAGTTCTGTTTATTTGGTTTTTGTTTGCTTGTGATAAATAGTTTTGAATGATGTTTATTTATTATGATTTAATTTTTGTATTTTATTTTATTTTTTTTTTCAATTGTTTTTTTTCACAATACAAAACATTTATGCATATACATACAATTTATAGGATATACGTTTAATGAGGAACAAAAACTTTCATTTCAGGTTCTACAAAGATTATAAAGTAATTCAATAGTATCTTACCAACATTGTAAAACGTTATTAATGCCAGACCTAATATAACATTAGAAAAGATTCCTTTTCAGAAGTTATTACATTACATTATCATAGAACTTCTTTAACATAAAGGAACAATCCCAATATAACATTGATACTTAACCTAGTTTAAATCTTTTAACAAAATAATAATTATAATTGTCTCTGCTCAAGGGAAACAACTCATACTATTTCAATATTGATGTTCAATTAAGAGTTGAACCTCTTGTCATGAATACTTTATTCATTAATATCATAAGGAAGAAAAAAAATAAAAAGACGATAGGTCATAAAAGGTGTTTAAGAAAAAAGAAACAAAAAGAACGTGGGTGCAGTACTGAGTGGATTAAGCCGAAATAAAGGATAAAACTTTAGTCTTGATTATGCAGCAAGGAGACATATTTGCCCCATAAATTGTCAAACTGTAAAAGCCTTTTTTTTCATTATATCATTGTGTTCTTAAAAGAAGAGCGACATAACTTTTAAACAATTTAACGCTTGGAACTGAGTTCTTCAATTTGCATCGATAAAGAGTATACTTTCCCAACAAAATTAGTGTTGTATTATTTTAGTGTTCATTGCCTAGAATAATATCTGTAAAGGTCCACTGTGTGTTGACATCTGTACATTTTGAATTTATCCATGATTTTATATCTTCCAAGAAAGAAGAACTTAACTGGCAATCCCAAAATAAATGTTATATAGTTTCAGTATGGTTGTTGTAGAAAGAACATGTATTTACATCTTTTATTCTCATATTATGTAATAAAAATTTGTTCCCAGTAACCTGTGATTAACTTTATAGTGAAACCATTGTAAATTTGAATCCTTTGTAATATTGAAAGGGGGCCTATAAATGCAACTCCAGTTAAAATCATCATTCAAATTGAGTTCATTTTTCCATTTTCTTTTAGCAGTAGAGGATGTACTTGCTCTAAGAATATAATCATTAATTTGTCAGCATCCCTTCTTTTGACTTTTGATTATTTTAATCATTAAAGGCTGAATAGGCATTTCCTCTTTCTGAGCTAGGTGCCTAAAAGACATTTGATTTCAAAATCTTCTAATAGACTCTATAATGTTTTGATTCTGTAAAAATTGGTATTTATATCAAACGTAGTTAAAAATTCATCAAATGATAGCAGATTACCTTTACTGCCTAAGAAGTCATTCACAAAAATAATGCTGCAATTTACATATCTTGGGAAACAAACAGTAGAACCACTTATTTTAAACATAGAGTTATGCCAAACAGGAAGTGAGCAAAATTCTCTCCAATCCCTATGTTACTGTTTATGCAACTGGATGAGACCAGTAAAAACCTCCTTCCAAAATTTATTTTGCACTGTCTGAAGTTCATTTATCAAAAATTGGTCTCCATATTTACTAATACTTGATAAAAAAGGGTACATGTCATTAACAAAGTTAAAGTATTTAGTATTATACATTAATATCCTTCTTATCCATTATTCAAATTAATGGTAAAAGCAACACTAAGTAACTTAAAGCATTCAGATTCCCACTGAAGGTTAAACTCTGGGCAAATTGTTTGATTATTCCCTTTCATAGAACCAATCCATACTGCTTTTGTTTTATCTATGTTAATGTTTAGTCCTGAAATTTTTGCATAAAATTTTAATACTTGCATGGTGTGTCTTGGAGATTTAACAGTTCCATCAAACATTATAGTTGTGTCATCAGCACACTGAGATAAGAGAATTTCCGAGTTACATGCATTAAGTCTGATACCTTTTATATTTGTATTATTTTTCATAAGTATTGCAAGAATTTCTGCACATAATATAAAAATGTAAGGGGATAGGGGATCGACCTGACGACAACCACGTTGTACTTGAAACCAGTCTGAAAAATGTCCATTTATTGATACTCAAGAATGAATGTTTTTACAAAACAATTTTACCCATCTATTGAAATTTTCACCAAACTTGAAGAATTCTAAAACTTTATGCATAAATGTCCATGATATATAATCAAAAGCTGTTGCGAATGCAATAAGTAACAACATTCAAGGAATTTGATGATCTTCTGTATATTGCTTAATATCTTAGATTAGTCTTATAGTGTCGCCTATGTATCTTCCAGATAAGAAACCAGTTTGATCTTCACTTATAAGTTTATTTGATACTGTTTTAAGGCGTTAGGTAATGCTAGCTGATGCAATTTTATAAGAAACATTTAATAAAGAAATAGGTCTCCAGGTTTTAATATAATGTTTGTCTTTGTTTCCTTTAGGGATGCACGTTATAACCCCTTGTTTAAGAGTATCTCATAATTCTCCTGAAACAAAAGCTTGGTTAACTGCTCTTACTACAAAATGGCCTAAATCATTCCAAAAGAATTTAAAGAAAGCCGCTGTAAAACCACTTCTACCTGGAGAAAAATCATTTGACATTGTTTTGGACTGGTTAACATTTCCTTATAACTTAAAAGACCTTCAAGACTTTGGCTTTCTTCATCATTCAGTTTTGGTGTATTATTATTGTTTAATTATATATTAAAATAATTATCAACGAGATTACAGAAAAGAAAAGCAAATCAATATTTCAGTGTCATTGCCTGAATTTGTCAGCATTAATAGATAAAACCCTATCTAATATTAACAAAATGCAATAATGACACGTGATTGTTTAAAAATATATGTTTTTAACGAGATTTCATTTATATTATGTACAATTCATTTCCTGGTTTGACCGCTTAGGTGATTCTATTCATTTTTCACCATTATCGCTTGTGCGTCAAAAGAAATACCATCGAACTCTCAAGCAAGGACATATCTAACAAGTTGCATCATTGGTTGTGACATGTTTACTTTACGCCAGCAGTTCTATCCATCTGGGTTACGCCAATAAACAACATTTGATTAGAAAAATATCTGTCTAAAACATGTATAAAATAAGTAGCACAATAACTGGTGTCGTCAACTTTTTATGTGTATTTACACGATACTTTTGCATAGGCCTAATCAAAAACGCAATTTATCAAATATGTTCTACTACGTAATGCACACCACTAGATTACGACCAATGAAAATTAAGCGAATCTAAAAATGCAAATGACAGGGCATTATTTACATAAATCAACAAACAAAACCATGCGTGATAATAAAAATCAAGCATGCGTGTACTAATCAACAGTTTTAACACATAGCACAGCTATCTACAGTTCGTATCATAAATCCACTGTTTCTTCAGAGTCATAGAGAGTTAATTCAACCTTCTTTTCACACTTTATCACAAGAAAGGCCTTGAGAGGTCTGTGTACATGTCTACTTTCATCTTCCTTCCGTTAGTCAAAAGCATAATAATTTTGCCCTTCCTCTTTTTGGGACAGTTTTTCCAGTAGTCTTGCATTTCTTAATGTAAGATCCTCCCTGATCACATGGCTTGATCCCTTCAATTTCTTTCTTGCTGCAATGACCTGAGTTTCTGTGTCCTGTATATAAATTTACAAATGACAGGCCTATTGCCGTCGACACTAAATTTCCCCATTCTGTGTGCAAAATCGATTTCGGTAGAATCAAGATCAATTTCTAATTTGTCTTTCAAGAAAGTTAGTACCTTTTGCTCCGTATCTTCTGGCGTTTCATTTTTATCGGTGTCATCCATCCCGTAGACTCGAATGCTATTTCTCCTGGTATATTGTTCAAGTTCATTCACCTGTTGCTCATTGTATTTAACCCTATCGTTGTTATCGTTGATTATTTCGTTTAGCTCCTTGTTCCTTTTTTTAAGTTTTTTATTTTCCTCCATTACTTTTTGTATTTCAACCTTCATATCACTTTCTGCGTTCTTAAGGTATTCTATCTCCGTGTGAGCTTCTTTAATTTTGCCTTTCACTGACCTTACTTGCTCATATACTAGTACTTTATCCAGATCTGCTTTGATCTCATCACTTAAGTATTTTTTCATTGTTTTCAAGGAAAAGGCAACAAAGAATTCACTGACAAGTCCCTCCAGGCGTGTGTCTAAAGCGTTTTCAATATATTCCTTATTATTTACCTTCTTTTCTAGCCATGTCCATGAGTTTTCTTAAATCTGGCTGACTTTCTTTTGGTGCCATCATTTCGTCAGGTTTCACCTGCTTTCCACTTTTGTCCTGAGTGTCAGTGTCTATTTCTAATATATCTTTTCTGTAATCCTTTTTGTTCGTGTCTGGCAATTTAGGCGACCCTGCCGACACTGACACCGACGACGCCGACACCCTTCCCGATTTTTTTAACATGCCCTCACGCCCTGATCTTCCACGCCTTGTGTTCATTTTATTCTTTTTTTTACTTGAAGATAATAATATTGACTTATACTGACCAACATAGATTACACAGTCAAACACTGTCACTCACCAATCCGTTTTATCCGTGTTATCAGTGTTACTGGATAAACACCGCCATTTTTCTTTCTTTGTTAGATTCTATTTTTCATTTATAACAACAAAAAACAGCCTTCTTAATCCAAATTTTACAGCAAGAACATCATTTTCTGACTCTTAACTCCAACATTTAAGTCTAAGATAAATTTTAGCTAATTTAATGCATTTGGAGGGGTTTAAATCCAAGTTAGATTTTACTCGACAAATTGTAAGTTGTTATCACCTATAAATCACCTTTTCCCATATTATTATTTATTTGTTACTATGATAATTTACTTTCTGTGTTTGTCTTATGCAAGTTTGAAGGAGCAAGGCCAGCTTTGTTTAGATATTAAAACTAACATGTTTGTATTTGTTTTGTTTTCTTCATAAACCACACGGAGCTTCTGGAAGAGGTTGACGAAAGACGAAAGACTGTATCCAGAGAGAAAGTCAGATAGGGTTAGTAGTATTGTTCTTACAGTAGAAGTTCTTAATTTGAGCTAATTGGTTATGTTACTGGTTTTGTTCATCTTGTTTTTATTTGCATGTGAGAGTTGTGTTGTAGCTTTATGTGAATTTGTTATGTTTAAGTTTGTTTTCAGCCTACGTACGTTTATTGTATTTAAATTTCTATCATGATATTTCAATGTTTCAGAAGTAAGGACATAGGTATGTCAGGACTAAGGTAAGATGGTTGATTAAATTCAAAATCTTCTTTTGTATTTGTTTCATTTATGCCTATTGCTTACGCGCCTTTTCCATTTTATTTATCATCCAGAGTGTCTGGACGAGGTTGCTGAAAGATGTACAGTCTTCAAGCTCCTGAAAGAAGGTTAAAAAGGTTTGTAAAAGTTTGCTGGGTTGCTGTTGTTTTTGTTGTTGTAAGTTTATTTTTTGAATTTCTAGTTTTTGTTCCGTTAATCTAGTTTTTGTTGCATGTGATAAATGATTTTGATTGTTGTTTATTTGTCATGATTTATTTACTTTCTTTTTGTGTAATTGTTTTAGGAAAGATTACAGAAGCAAGGTAAGCTATTTTTTAGATATTAAAACTAACATGTTTTTTCATAAACAAACCGGAACATCTGAAAGAGGCTGACAAAAGAAGAAAGACAGTCTCCAGAGAGAAGGTTAGCTAAGGTTGGTAGTGTTGTTGTTACAGTAGTTGTTGTTTTGAGCTAAATTGTTATGTTTCTTTTTTTTTAATATTGTTTTTGTTTGCATTTGAGTTGTGTTGTTGCTCGATGTTAATTAGTTTTATTATAGTTTGTTTTCTGCTAACTATATTTCTATTATGGTAGTTTATTGTTTCAGAAGTGAGGGGACAGGTAAAATCAGGTTTATGGTTAGATAGTTGATTAGGTCAAGTTAGGTTTAATGATAGATGGTAGTTTAAACTTTGAAGTTAATATGTATTTTATCAATTTGTGATTGTTGCCTTTTTCTTTTCCCAGTTTAAGGTAAATGTTTTCACTATTGACATCAGTTATCTACTTCATGACGTAATTGTACGTGAAACTTATCAAAAGAATGACGGTTCTAAGGGTTGTCTATTTAAGCAAATACTTTGAACATTGGGTTTTGGGTGTCAAGGGTTATCTTTCTTTTGTAAAACGTATTTTAAGCTCCTTACTATTCCACCTCATTGCAGCTTAACCATCAAATAAAAAAACTTGTAAAATCCAAACGTTTCTCAAATTGTTACTCTTTATTGCGCATGAAAATTTGGCAAACAATTATTTCTGTGATCTTGAATGATACTAAGATATAAAGGAGGTAAATGTAGCATTTAAATTAACAAGTATAAAAATTTTATCTTACAAAATCTATGCAAACAGATTGTTTCTATGACAGTTAAATTCCAATCAGTTAGAAAAGTTAAACTTTTACAAAACACGTCTTCAGATAAACCCATGCCTTGATTTATTCTACAGTTTAACTCTAACCAAATGGTTCAGGCTGACGATTCTTCGAAATGTTTGTACTGATAAATAAGTGTCTCAATTTATTTGACATGTTCGCTTTAATTTGGTTAACCAGCATTACGATTCAACGATTATTGGCTGCTGATAAGCAAGTCTCTCGATATCTTAAACAGGTTACCATTCTGGAGGTTCTGGTAACCATAGAAACAAGAGCATTGCTGGGCGGAGCATTATATACCCGAAGGGTGATTTTTCTAAGTATGATGCATTTGTGGCTTTCGAATCAAATAATTTGATTAAAATTTTCATTTTGTTTTTGTAATTTATTTATAATATTTTTTTTACAGTTTATGATTTTAATTTTAGAGTTTTATAGATCTTTATCATATCTGAATTTTAGGTTTTATGATTTTTATAAATGTCAGTCTTTCAGAAGTTATGGTGTCCATGCTGTGATGCATGTTTATCAAGTTGTAGTGCAGAAATATTGATTGTGAAGTCGATTGTCACCTTGACTTTTATGTACCATCCCCGTACAGTATAGGGGTCATGTAATCAGTGATGGCAATCATCCTAAAAAGTTTGAAGTCTGTATGGGAAATAGTGGCAAAATAATACAGCAAAAATGTTTTTCAGTGTTAAGATCATTGTGACCTTGACATCTGACCTACTGATCCTTACATGTCCGGGTGTAATTTTCTCAATTTAATCAATCACGGAAAGTTTGAAGTCTGTACTACAATTAGTTGTGAAGTTACTGAGCAGAAATGGTCTTCTATGTGAGCTTGACCTCGGACCTACTGACCCTAAAATCTATGGGGCTTGTTTCCTGAATGTAAGCAATAATAATAAGAACTTTGAAGTGTCTATTAGAAATGGTTATAAAGTTTTACAGCAGAAAATGTTTTCAGTGTTTAGGTCACTGTGGGCTTTACCTCTGACCTACTGATCTCAAAATCGACAGGGGTCATCACTCAATGCGTGCAGCAATTATAAGAATTTTGAAATCTATATTACAAATGGTCTAGTTACAGAGTGTCAATGATTCTGAACATTTAGGTCACTGTGACCTTTACCTTTGACATACTGTCCCAAAAATGTATAGGGATCATCCACTCAATATGTGCAATTATGATATAAAGTTTGAAGTCTCTATTACAAATGATTGTCAAGTTACATGGCGGAAATAGTTGTCAATATTAAGGTCACTATCACCTTGACCTTTGAGCTACTGACCCCAAAATCAGTAGAGGTCATGTGAGCAATCATTATATCAAGTTAAAAAACTGTAGGCCAAACACTACTCAAGTTATCCTCCGGAAACCAAATTGCTAACGGACGGACGGACTCCCAGGACCATAACATTTTTTCGGGTAAAAGAATCTTAACAGGACCATGCACCATGCAAGAGACGCCTTAATCAATAGGCCACACAGATGTTGACGTGTCTCAAAATGTGGAGTACATGTTTATGACTATCAGTTAAAAGCACATGATCATATTTTTATTAGCTCAACTTTACTTCCTTCCTTATATTGAAACAATCGAAACAGTTAAACACTGAAAAAATGAATTTTCCATACATGATTGATATCGTAGAATGAAGACGCATTTACATGTCAGATGGGAAAAACTTGCAGGGGACTTCTTAACAAAGATATTAAATGTAAAGATATATGAAAGTAAATAAAAGTGAGTAGATTGTTTTGTTATTAAAGAAAGTTTTTTCATATTACATAATTTCTCAATGATTTATGGTCATTGGTTCGAGCCCCGTTACTGACCATTACCATTTAAGTGCAGAAGTCTAGAACTGGACGTAAGAAGGAAATGTGGTTAGGTGTACTGCCAGTGATTATTTTTGCTACTGTATCAGACATTGTATTGTGATCTTGTCTGTGTATAGCTTCAGCAATATATTTTTGCAAAATAAAATATTTTGTGCAAACATCTTCAATAACTTGAGTAAAGAAATTTCAAAAGCTTTAATAAGAGACATAAAAAGTAAACTTTAGATTTTTCTTGAAGGTTAGATAGGCGATAAGTGAAAGCAGGCAGAAATATTAACATTGAACTTTATCTGGTATACATAGTAAACATCAAAACGCATAAAAAATATATGACCTTCTTTATCAGATTCACTCTCAAGCAACTAGGCAACCGCATGCGCTTTCTAAGTTACATGTAACCTCACAAAACCCGTTCTTGAGAACGAATGTGTGTCTATCGGTCTGTCTGTTGTCTGTCAGTCCTGACTTTAACTTGATCACCGTTAAGCCTATCAATCAAAATCGTATACTACTCTTGGTTACCATTCCGCTTGCCATTTAATCAACCATTCAGTCGAATAACAAGCTTGCTATCCTTTATGCTTCTCATTCATTTGACTATTCGAAAGGGTTGAAAATTCAGCATGGCATACGACTTTCAATGACTTTCAAAATGTTGTTCGTATGTTTGCTCGGACGTACTGACGAATGAACGGCACCAACACTATAATCCTCTTCGTCAGCGTGGGGAATAAAATCAATTTGCCAAATGACTCACATCCGAGTACTTGGTTTTCTTATGACTTCTCTTTTATCATCAGTTTGATCAAAGTGAAGTTTAGCTGTATTTGACTTTGCATATGTTTTTTTTGTCAATTTATCGCGAAATCAAACACGAATAGAGCTACCCCGGGAATTTTATTTCGACTTGAGCTCTGTAAGATGTTACAATGTACCCTTCCTTGAGGTGTTGGAGTTATGCTCCCGACAAAGTGACATGGACTTACGGAAAGACGAATAGGCGGAAACCTTTGCCATATGCCCTCTACCTTTTGGCGAGGGATAATGAGATATTTTTCTCTGTGAAAATACATACATTGTCCATTTTATATTTAAATATTTCTGATTCACACATTAAGATTTTGTCACTGATATCATCTTTTCTGAACTCTTATTAAATTTTCGAGCAAAAGTAGCGTAACCGGTACAAAAATGCTGAAAAATATGATTGAATTATTTGCAAGTTTGATTTAAAGTTGTGATGATACGTACAACTATTACTTAGATAATGGATATTGTCTTCAGTTTCACTTTTTACTGTCAGACGGTGTTATTTTTATTGCTTCCATTAGTAATAACAAAGAGCAGTTATTATAAATATCTAGCAAGCCACTACAATACGTTCTGAAAAATCTACATGGTGATTGTTCATTTATTTCATAGATTGTCTTTCATCTTGACATTAGCAAAGAGTTTTCAAGTTGAGATTTTTTTTCCGAAACGCATTTGTCGTACCTTAAGTTTTTTATTACAGAAACCATACTTACGTTTTGCCTTTTTTCTCACAAACATCATACCTACATAGAAGGTTCCACCCAGCTTTAAGGACCTCTGGGTTTAGTCTTGACCAGTATTCAATGTCTTCAAAATTATATACAATAGATACAGAATTTACGAAAGACTTTCCAATCAGTTAATCATAAAAGTGACAGAGAAACATTGTCTCACACTCCTTCCTTGGCATCAGTTTTAACACATGGTTTATTTTTTGGTCAAAGTTTCTGATAAGCATCATCTTGTAAGAAAGGTTGTTTTGAAAAACAAGAACTTGTCACTGAAAGATTATTATGGCTCCCCCCAAGTGGTGCTTTGATCTTTCAGATTTGTGTTAGAGAAGATAAATTGTAGATCCTTCAAAAAAGTGTTTTCTTGACAATTTGACCTCAACGTCAAGATCATTTGGGGTCAAGGTTAAAACAATTGCGATTTAGAAGAGAAATTCGATTTTTTTGTGTGAAAATAAACTATATCTGTTGATTAAAAAAAGAAGTGTTTTATGTTTACAATTTAACCTAAAGATCAAGGTCTTTTAGAGACCAAGGTTAATTAGGAAGACCTCTCATAAAGGGTTGTATTGTGTGAATATGAACTTATTCTGTTGAGATATAAGTGAGTAATGGCCAATATCATGCATTTTTGAAAATTGGACAATCTAGATCAAGGTCATTTAGAGATCAATGCCATATTTATAAAGATAATTATGTCAGTGGTAACGTTTTGTCAAAAGAGGTGATGCGTTTAAGTATGAAGCAAATCTATGTACAAATAAGGAACTTACGGGTAATGTTAAAGTTTATGGATGTAATGAAAGGCTGACGGACTGACAGGTAAAACATATACTTACATGCATTCCCTCTGGGGCACACTAAGAGAACCCAGAAAATTCTGTTACATGAAAATTACATATAACAGGTAGAATACCTCATTTTGTTCACCGTACTTTAGAATCATTACATAAATAATAATGAAAAATAATTGTGGTAGTTTGGTTGAAAGCTTGAAACTTCATTGTCCTGTTTTGATTTTCCGTTCCAAAATATTTTAGCGGAAAAATAAAGAATTCAAATTCTCGTTCAGTCTTGAATATTTTAGACTGTTTTATTGAGTTTTGTTTCATTAATATATCACTGATACTTAATACTACTTCTTATATAATACCTTAGCACGGTTTATATTCTTCAGAAGGTGTACTTAAAAATTTTGAACTATCCATCAGTCAGTCAGTCCGTCGGAAAACTCTTATCATTGGTCATAACTTCCTTATTAATAAGTGGATTTACTTCATACCTCGACGAAACACTCTTTTGGACAAGACCTTCCCGCTGACCTATATCTATTTGACCCTAACCCCTGAAAAATCTTCACTTTGAAGATCCAATTGTCCAAAACTTGAACATTTGCCATAACTTCCTTATAAGTGGATTTACTTCATACATGGACACAACACTCCTTTGGACAAGACCTTCCCAATGATTTATATTTATTTGACTCTATCCCCAAAATGATCTTCAGTTGAAGATCCAGTTGCCCAAAAACTTGAACGTTACCCCTAACTTCCTTATTAGTAAGCGGATTTACTTCATACTTGTACACAACACTCCTTTGGATAAGACCTTCCCATAATTTACTTTTAATTGACCCTAGCCTCAGAAAGATCTTAATTTTGGAAATCCAAAAACTTGAACATTGGCCATTACATCGTTATTTTAGTAAGTGGATATACTTCTTACTTGGACACAAAACCCCTTTGGACAAAAACTTCCTATTGACCTGTATTTATTTGACCTTTTCCTTTGAATGACTGGTGCTCAGGTCAAAGCACCACCTCAGGGGCTTGTCATCTTACAGCGACAGTTTTTGTTTTCTTCTCTATATAGAAAAATTTAAAAGCGTACAAATAACAGGCTTAACTGTAAAGATGATTAAATTGATTAAACGTATTTATGTAAGAACAGAAAGACGCCAAGTCAAGGAGATAAAAAATTAAAAAACTTTATTGAATTTCAGATGTTTCAAGTACCAGAATATTATCATCTTTTTTCCCTGAGACTGTCCGAAGTAACAGACGAAATTGGAATAAATGAGAAAACTGTTTTTGCAAGAAGGCATACTTTTCTGCTTCAAGAGTCTGTGAATAACATTAACAAAAGACTTCAGGATAACAACTCTTCTACGTATATATTTGGTAGCCAGTCTGAAGGCTCGACTACAGTTGGACTACAATCAGACATTGACTTTCTTACATCAGTAAATAATATAAATATAATACAGGACTGTAATGAATGGAAACCAGACGTTATAAATTATTTGATGATTCAGGATGACACGACACCACCTGGTTATTGTTTTCTACAAGTTCTAAGACAAGATGCTTCTCT
This sequence comes from Cyclina sinensis, assembly GCA_012932295.1. Classification (NCBI taxonomy): domain Eukaryota; kingdom Metazoa; phylum Mollusca; class Bivalvia; order Venerida; family Veneridae; genus Cyclina; species Cyclina sinensis. Next base: position 23,597,403 of record JAAONU010000013.1, on the reverse strand, counting down.
TCCTCTTCCTTACATTGGATTACTTCCTGAAGAACATGCTTTAGATACAAGGGGGAGGATTATATTAAAGAACACTTCAATGCATAGACCGATATTCAATATAAATTCAGCTCACGGACCGCAAATAGAATGCCAGTCTGGTTATAACAATGATTGTCTGACGCAAACAATTCAGTTCGATTTACCCACTGAAGGTACTAGAAATGGTCCATCATTCAGAACATGTACAGAAGGGTTTGTTGATAAGGATAATGTGACCGCTTATCAATGTAGGACATGGCCTATGCAAGCAATGTTCTGGATACAGCAACGAACTATTGGGGGATGGCCTTCGGAATACATGAAAATGTATGCTATCAGTACTGGATGTTTTGTTGTACCTGTTGGCAGTAGATACTGTCACAATGAAGAGTTTCAATGGAGAATTTCTACCTCTTTCGCAGAGAGATGTCTTATGTTTAATCTTAATATGACGCAATTAAGGACTTTCATTTTAATGAAAATGATTCTTAAACAATACATTAACCCATACTTTGAAAATACGCTTACAAGTTTTATGTGTAAAACAGCTTTATTTTATTGTATCCGTAGCACACCTTTGAGCCTATGGCGAGAAAATATGCTTCTGTTATGTTTAAGAACTTGTATGATGTATCTTTATAACTTTGTATCGTGCAGAAATTGTCCACACTTTATGATACCAGAAAACAACCTTATGAGAGGGAAAGTTTCACGCAGAGTCAAACATCAGTTACTAAACACATTGTTGGCTCTAATACATAGCAATGGTCAGTTATTGCTAGGGATTGACATTGATAACCTTGGAACAAGGCTTCAAAGTAAGTTTAATGTTTTACAGGGCATCCGTCAGCCGTTACTTATTGTTGATTGTTACAACAGTTCGGGTTATTATATTATAACTGTTGCAAATTCCATCAGTTATGCATTGCACTTTCTTTTAACCGATATAGTAAATGACAGTAGTCATGAAGCTGAACAAAAACTGTTTCAATACATCCGTCATTTGTCAGATACTTATAATAGCAGTTCCCGTTTTGAAAAGAAAAGCTGCAGTCTTCTCTTACCATTTCTCTGTACAACACTTGGGTCAGTGTTAGCTTCCAGTAGTATAGGAGCATATTACAACGTATCTCAATATGCTTTACAATGGTTCTCTCTGGGGTTAAGGTCTGATGCAGCATCAAGCAGACTAAAGCTTGCGTCTGTCCTCTACTGCTCCGGTGAGTTTCAAAGGGCAAAGAACATTCTAGCAGATGTTGAACAAAGTTATGACGTCAGTGTAGTTGAACCATTATGCAAGTGTTTCAACGAGCCTAAATCATACTTTAAAACCAATTTTCACATACAGTCTAATATTTTCGCCAGACAAGATGAAGCTGTGAAACATTTAACTGCTTTTTGTGTCAAATTCTTGCCTTGTGAACGAAACTGTATTCCTGCAGAATTGCAATATGAATTGACAAGATCTGATTTAGAAGACTTACCACATCGAGGTCGTAACGACAGTTGGATGGAGATGGCAGTGGTAGATTCCCTACCCTATTTACACTTTCTCCTGTACAAGACATACGGCCAACTTAGGAGACCGGAGAAACAACAGGAAGCTCTTGTAAAACTTGCCAGGTGTATTGAATACGAAGTAAACCTAGCACATCGGGAAACTGCCTTGAACTTACTAGGACAGTGTTATGAAGAAAACAGCCAGCTAGAATTTGCTAGGACATGCTATGCACAGTCGCTGAATGTGAGAGAAAGACACAATGCTGCAAGACGGCATTTATCTCGAGTATTATCTAGTGATAGATAAAACTGAAAGACTGCATTTTGCATTCACGGACTTAACAAAATTAACACAGAGCAAATAATAATGTTCATACCTCACTTCATTCAAGAAAAAACATTATGAATTTCATCTTGATAGCTTTCTATTTTCTATCAATTACTTCATTTTACACGACAGCTTTTGTTTTTCCTTTATTTTCATTACAGATACCCAGACATACATAATTGTATGCTCACACACAAACAGAACGACATTTTCAAGTGGCACTGTGATCCTGGTAAAAAATATTAAACTCCTACATTTTGGACAGTTGCAAGTTAAATAATAAATAAGCATAAAGAAACTCATACGACTAAGCTTCTTCTGGGATTTGAAGTTATTCCAGACTCTTGAAATAAAAAAAAGAAATCTCACAAAATAATTCTTTGTAACAAGGGCATAGTTTTATGTGTAAAGGACAGCGACTTTGGTTCATTCATCTGACAAATTCCTGATTACTTATTATGAAAAGCCACGACTGTCTGAAATCGTTGTGTTGTAATTAATTCAACCATTCTTAATGAATTAATTCATTTCGACAATATATTAACTGAAAACATGTTTATATTAAACAAAAAATCATAAGAGTTATTAACATTTACAATATTTTGAACCAAATTTTCTTGATGAGAAAACTTACTTCTATTTAGATATTACATTAGTGTGTTTGTATTAATGGAAACATAAATTTGAACATGGTTTTTTTTATATATATATATTTCGCTTTAATTGTATTAAACCAGCTGTTGTTTTTAATCTTACACGCTACTACATTATTTCGTTTTTGAAATGCAAAGATTGAAAAAGCGCTTGACTAAAAACCAACTGTCAACGTATGGATTCATATTCTAACCATTTGACACGGAAATATCCATAAGTGAAACTATTTATATATATATATACTATTTGTCCTTATATGGAACCGAAGTATCAATTTATAGGTTTATTTTGACATTATATGAAATCTTGTCGTCAATAATTAGATTGAATCAAAACACCCTTATTCATTTTCCTTTTTTTGAAAAGAGCTGATATAAAATCAAATATCAATATATGGATTCATATGCTAGATATATGATATAAAAATGTCCATATCTGAAACTTTTTGTCCACGGAACTGAGTAGCAAATATCTCTATGTGAAATTAAGTGTCCTTTTATGGAACCGAGGAGTATTATACAAGTTTATTTTGAACTGTAATGAGCTTAACGAGCCAAGTATGGAGTCAACTGTCCTTATATAAAACTGATTTAAGAATATCTTATAGCAGTTTGGACATATAAGATAAGATTCTATCAAGATATTGAAGCAAATAAGCAGTAATCCAGAAAGAAAGTATCAATAAACAAATACATTTGGCAACGCCGACTTAATGTCAGGAAAGTTGGTTCCATACTTGATTCGTTTGTTTCCACACAGTGAAGTCTTTTTCATATATATATATATTGTAAAAAATTAATTTATCATTGACAATTCGGTTCCATTTACGAACAGATGAATTCACACATATCTCATTTGGTTTCATATTATTCTGCATTCGTGCCATATCTTGTAAAAAAGTGATCGATATCTTATTTTGAAAACATGTTATTTCTTGGATGTTAATTTTTTTCAGCCGTACGGTTTTTATATAAATAAAGTAACAACACAGTTACAGGTGTTTTCATTAAATTGGAGTTTTTCCTGTCAAACTGTTTCTAAGGTATCCTTAGAAATGTTTGTAACAAAGCCCTTTAATTTTGCATTCTTTTAACTGGAAAGAAAAGTATGCATTTTAGTTTGATAGTCCCGTCTCCTCCAAAAAATAAAATCTCGTGACATTAAATGTGATCGCAATGCTAATAAAGGAGATGACTCAATTATTAAGAATATAGTTTTATACCCATTACACTGCCATCCAAAAGTTCCTTCACACCCTACTTTTTCTGTGAAGCGCAAAAGATTTTAAAAGAAAAAGGGTTCAAAACAACAAACTAATGCATAAATTATTTTTTATACTTTTAACAGATAAAACATGTAAGTACGCCATAATTTAGCATTCCAGAATGTCACTAGTTGCACAATGAACCACAGAATGAAATGGTCACAATAAAGCACAATTATTGTCAACGAATGTCATTGATAACCGCAATGTCAGATCAATACTTTGTGTACCCTCCGTTTGCTTAAATGACAGCCTGCATGCGCCGAGGTATACTCCTCACTAATTCTTCACACCTTTTAAGTGGTAAAGCCTCCCAACATTGCCTCACATTGACCTCAAGCTCGGCAGCATTTCCATTTTTTAATGTTCGCAGTCCTTTCTTACCATCCCACCGCAGATTCTCAATCGGATTGAGGTCTGGTGACTGAGGGGTCCATACAAACGACCCAATGCCATGCTCCTGTTTCCAGTCATTTACAATTTTTGCCATATGGCATGGGGCACCATCATCTTGTAGCCAGAAATAGTAACCATATCCAAGGTAATGGACTGACGGCACAGCACTGTTGTTAAGGATATTGATGTAGTATTCTCTGTTCATGTTCCTGTGTACTCTAGTTAATAGTCCTGTTCCAAGATACGACATGGCGCCCCACATCATGATTCCTCCCCAATCAAAATTTACTGTCGGCACTACACAATCAGTTCTAAACTCTTCAGCTGGTTGCCTTCCAACAAAAGTTGGCCCATTACTTTGAAACATTGTGAAACGACTTTCATCTGTCCAACGAACAGTTAACCAATCCATCCAGCTCCAGTCCAAGTGTTCTTTAGCAAATGCAAGGCGTAGGCGACGATGTCTTGCTGTGATAAGAGAAAACGTAAAGTTCTAAGAAAAAAAAAATGTTACCAATGTGAGCTATAAAAAAAGGAAATATACACAGCAAAAATAGAAACGTCCCTCCATATTTCAGGAAAGACTTATCATAAACCAAAATGGTTACTTCTATGAATCAAAATAGAAAAACAAGTTCATTCATTCATCATCAGCAAAACTAATTAATTGCATCTGGCTATCTTGTTAACTGTTTGAGAGATAACCGATCAAGAGAGGTAGGGGTCAAAATCAAAAATCACAAAAAATAAGAAAGGTGAAATTGAATGTATAGAGATGGAATTTTAATAAGAAACGTGGCACATCCAGTAGATCCTGTTAGTACCGAGTGTGGCCACCATTTGCATGAATGCATGCAATGATCCTAGGCCGCATCGACGTAACCAAACGCAATACCAGTGCGCAGGGAAAAATCCCTCATTCTTGTTGTAACGCCCGTGTAAGATCGCGATCATTGCCAGTCTATTGGTTAGCTCGTGCTTTGCGGCCAAGTTGATCCCATATGTTCTCAATTGGGTTGAAATCCGGGGAAACCACGGGCCCTGGCATGACGTTGACATTGTTTTGCTGCAAGAATTAAGTGGTGACCCTGGCTACATGAGGGCGGGCATTGTCCTGCATCAATGTAACACCAGGACCATGCTAACGAATAAATGGTAAGGCATATACATTTACCGCGTCTGCAACATAAAGTTGTGCATTAATGTTGCCCTGTACAACAACCAAATCTGTCTTTCGGTTTCCCATGATCCCTACTCAGAACATTACGCTCCCTCACCCAAACCTGTTCTTCTCAACAAAGCAACAATCGGCGAATCTTTCATTTTTACGCCTGTATACCCGTAATCTTCCGTCAGCATTACAAAATGTGTACCGAGATCCATCGGGGAACAAAACTATGTTCCAGTCAGCCCTTCTCCAGTTCAGATGACGTCGCGCCTATAACAGCTTGGCAGCACGGTGACGTTGGGTCATTATCTGACCAGTGTAAGGGCGGCGTGCCCTGATTAAGTTGTACGTTTCGACGCAACCGATTGCGAATGGTCTGCCCTGAGTCACCGTATTGCCTAGCAGTGACTGTGGCTGACAATTGACGTTGACGTAGGTGCGTCAACGTAATGAAATGATCGTCTCTAGCCGTCGTTACACAAGGCGTACCAGGTCGCTACCGATCGTGAACAGCCCCAGTCTGCTGATACCGGGCTGCTAGACGGTCAATCGTCTTCCGACAGCATCCGAACCGACGCGCTACTACCATGGCGAACATCCCACCAGCAAGCATCCCAATTGCATTATTTCGCCCGTTTTTTTGAAAGCCGTGGCATATCAAAAACAGTAAAAAAAAATTAAAAAAGGATTAATTTTCAGCATAGCCCCTATCGCATGAACGGTACATCATGAACTGAATCAACATATGGATGACATGTATAGCATGCATGTGCGAAACGTGCAAATGACCGTTCCGGTTACTGGCCAATATGTAAACCGTGAGTATCGGATAAACTGTACACGATTTAATTCTGTACATTGGTAAGGTTTAAAATACATGTTCATTGTACAGGTAGTAACTACACACAGCTTCACCGGCTATGAAACAGTGACGTTTCTAGTTTTGCTGAGTATATTACTTTACTAATGGGAAGGCAGAAATTGAGCATAGACTCTTACCTTGAACATCCAACTTCTCTGCCAATATTGGAAATGTTCATGCCATGGTCGTAGCACTTTGCAGGTAATCCTTTGTTCTTGAGTGAGAGGACCGATCTTAGAAACACCACTGCAAGTGTCTATTGGTGTATATATTTGAACACTTGAAGTCAGCATTGTTTGTAACCATTCTTTTAAAAAAATGGCTGTGTTCTTTTTATGAAACACTGTGTTACATTCTTCAAGTGTAAACAAATGAAGCATAACAAAATAACACAATTTTCAACAACTTTGATAGAGACAGACCTAATACCATGATAAAGGGAGTTAATACACTTCAAACGATTTCTCACCAAGGTTGCAAGGTTTTAATTGAGTAAACCTTGTATAAAAAGGGAATACTCCGCCTTTTGTGAAAAAATATAACCAGATTAAAGGTGTGAAGGAATTTTTGGAGGGCAGTGTATAGTGAAAACAATTAAACAGAGTATACATTATTCATACAGGAGTATCTACCGCTTCCGTTTATAATTTTGTTAAACAATGGAACTTACGTAATGACATGAATAGAGGAAAATAATTTTGTCCTTGTCTGTGACCTCGCAAGAGTCCCAATGGTTCTGTTTATGATTTTTATACACACAATCAACAACAATTCATTGTGATATTAATCTTTATCATGTACAGCTATAAAGAACACAAGAGTGCAGATAACGTTGTTTTTTTTAAAATTCATTTTTTCGAAGCAAATGTATTAACCCTACCTGTCACTCGAAGTTTCACGGCCGCAACCTTCGATATCATGCTTTTTCAATCCCTACGCAACTGCTTAAAAAGAGGTTTGAGCTTTTTTTATCAAAAGAAATGTAAAAGCAAAATACTACTTTGGCTTGTCCCATTCATGCATTTATTTATTTATTTAAATAGATTTTTAGTTGTACAACTGCTGCAGAGGGGTTACCCTTTGAAAGTGAGCGGTTATGGATATTTGTTCCCTTACTTTTAATTTACTCTCGTTGAAAATTAAAAAAGGTTTGAAGACTTAATTTAATGGCTCATCACCAAATACAGTCGTTTTCCCTGAGCAGGTTTGGTCTAGACATTTGTGACTTGCTAGGGGGTTTTCGACGTATGTATATTGAGAAGTGAACAAAGTTTAAATAGCTGTTAAATCTTTAAATTTTACTAATTTGCATTTTCTTACAAATAAGTTAATGTTCCATTAAACAATGCTTAGAAAAGGTGAGTTCTAACGTTTAATGTTTAAATTTCTGAACTTTGCGATTGGCGGCCGATTTCAGTATTGTTCTCTTTATTATCACATTTTATCTATTTTGTTCAGAATTTTGCATTTTCATTGGTGTGAAATTCAGTACCTCAGAAATGTGACGAGTAACAGATATACTATCGATATTTAAACGACAGAAAGAACAAAGGAGAACACGTTGCTTTTTTTCAATTTAAAACTGACTTACAAACAATATTAATACAGTCAGACTCAACTAGCAGCTGGCTGTTAGGTGCATTTGTAGCCTACATTATTTGAAAAGCGAAACTTAATTTCAGAACTCAGGTACTCAATGAAGCACAACGCGTACACCTTTCTATAAGATATCCGATGTAGTAATTATAAAATTAGAAGAATTCCATGTGGAAAGATTATTTTAGAAAGATGTTTGGAAATTTATGTAGGAAACATAAGGAGAAATAAAGCTTATACACCAGCATTTGAGTTACAAATAGTCATATGCAATACAAGTCTTAAGCAATACCATTCATATGCAATATCGAGCCTGTTCATAAAAGTTAAAAAGACTGTAAACTACCCTTGATGGATACACGTCTACGGTATAGTGTCATTTACCGATGACATCTGTCAACAGTTTATTTCGGCATCCTTTGTTATCCGCCGGTCATTGTGTAAGAACATCTGCTTTAGAATTTTAACCAATGAAGATTGGGGAGGTGTTTGGGGTCTTTCAGTTAATAATACATGTAATTTGAAAAGGTTTCATAAAAATTGTTGTTATTCCAAAAATACTTTTTTATCGCCGTTAAGGCTACACAACTTCCACTATCGGTGGTGATAAAAATACTGTCATTTTTGTGTCGCCTGCTACACAGTGACTGCTACATATAGGGATCACCTCTCCGTCGTCTGTCTGTCAGCCCATCTGTCCGTCTGTCACAAAACTTGCCCGGACTACTCCTTAAAAACTACTGTTGCGATTTCATTCAAACTTTACAGATGTGATCAGTACCAAATCCAGTTGTGCATATCGTCGTCACTTTCCAGTTCAGTAAATTTGTCATAGTTATTGCCCTTTAATGATTTTTACTTGTAAAGTTTGTCCAGACTACTTCTCTTTTACTACTAAACAATTTGAATAAAATGTTACAGTATTGATCGGTACCTCAAGTACTTGTCCAATTGAACGTACCCTTTTATCTGGTTAAATGATGTTTGGCTGTTATGGCCTTTGAATAAAAAAGGCGTTTTAACCCGTTTATGATTTTTGTGTCGCCTGCTATACAGTAGCTGCGACATGCTACAAAGTAGCCGCGATATATAGGGATTACTTCTCCGTCATCTGTCTGTCTGTCTGTCTGTCCGTCCGTCACATAACTTGTCCAGACTACTCCTCAAAAACTACTGGCGCAATTTCATCTAAACTTTACAGCAATGATCAGTACCGAGTCTAGTTGTGCATATCATCGGCATTTTCCAGTTCAATGCTTTTTGTGAGAGGCTGGCCCTTTAATGATTTTTTTATTTTTTAAAGTTTGTCCAGACTACTTTATCAGTCAACTTGAAATAGGGTACATCCACATAACACAACCACTATGTATCAATGTCTTCCTTGTTTATGCAAAGCCTAATACAAAGCTGAAAACCATTACAAAAGACATTAGTTCTGCACTGGAAGGTATTACTTGGTTGGTCATTGTGATGGGAGATTTCAACTGTGAAGGACAGAGGAAACAACAGGTAGAAACACACATGGAAACATATGGGCTGTAGCAAACAATTCATATGCCTACAACTAACAACACTACCTTGGATCTGGTATTCGCTAATATACAAAAAGTCAGTTTCCGTTTAATTGAAACATACTTCAGCTACCACAAAACTGTGTTTCTAACTGTGCCCACGCATGGAACATAATGGTATCCTCCAAAAGTACAATGTTCAGCAACATCAGTTGGGTAATTCTAACTTTCTCCACATTACAGAAAACACTCAAACATCCTTACAGTCAAATTACATTTCCCACAAACTGTCCGACCAGCCCTCAATACAACTGCTTAATTGGCTATCAACAGGCGACACATGTAATCACTGAACGCTCTTGGTATGCCCCCAGCGAAGATGAGGGACATATTGTTTTGCAGATGTTGTCGTCGATCGGTCAGAAGACACTTCGTTTCCGATCAATATCTAGAGAATCCTCAGATCCTTCCTTAAACTTGGTATGTAGCTTTGACATGAACAGTAAATGACCTCTATAGTTTTCAGGTCATTAGCTCAAAGTACAAGGTCACAGCGACCTTGAAGAGCAAAGGGGTTTCCGATCAATATCTATAGAACGCTTGAGCCCAGCTTCCTCAAACTTATTATGCAGGTTGGACATGTCCAGTGAACGATCCATATAGTATTTTAACTCATAAGGTCAAAGGCCAAGGTAACAGTGACCTTGCAAAGGAAAGCGGTTTCAACTGTTTTAACTATAGAACGATTAGGTTAATGTTCCTCAAACTTACTTAGTAGGTTGGACATGACCAGTAAATGACCTCTATAGTTTTTCGGGTCATTAGGTCAAAGGCCAAGGTCACACTGACCTTAAAAAGAAAAACGGTTTCCGATCAATAACTATAGAACGCTTAGGTCAAGGTTCCTTGCGATAGAGAGCAATTATTTCTATATGGCGAAATGGAAGAAAAATCATTTGGTTATATTGAAACGTGTTCTTAGCGTCGTTTTGTAACACATCTTTGACGATAAAGATATTTTGTAACGATATGTGTTACACAGTTTAAAGTATTTATGTGAAGGCTGGAATTACCACCAGAACCAGTATTTTTTCGTTCCTATTAATGTGTATATTTAAACTTCACAACTATAACTATATAAACCGAGTGGTAATGCGAACCACATGCTAGAAAACATTTAGCTAAATAAACCATTTGTAGTGTATTTGACTGACAATTGTGAGCATATGAAACATTATAACATCTTTCTTTAACTAAACTTCACTACTTCAAAACATTACTTAGAGAGGAAAAAGGAAATTAAAAGAAAAGAAATTCTAAAATTGGTGAGTAATCGTGTTTTTTAAAGATTTTTTTTCTGCATATATAATAAACACATTATTTCCAAGTGTTAATTGAAAAACGAGATACCATTTAGTAATTTGTATTTTTTTTTTTACAAAAACGCATTCTTACTCGCATAGAGTAAATAGGCAGTGAGAACCAAATTGAGACGAAGACATCGTTACATATGCGCAGAAAATAATCTTTTCTGATTTTAGAAGGAAAATACAGATATTATATAGACAATATGTTGAAAATGTTTTTGTAGAGAAAGACGCCTTATTCTTTTATGCGACTTAGGCCCCCACTTCTGCAACACATTTGGCGCGAAAACTGGAGCAGTTTTAGGTTTGAATATATTTCTTCTATTACATGTATAATTTTTCTTTCTTTATTTAGAAAAAAAACTGTTAATTTATTGAGTTCCTTCACTTAGTAAAACACCTTTGTCACATACAAAATAATCATATTAATTTACATGATGTATTAAAAATGTCCAGGAAATTTGAATATATGTAAGAATATTTTAATTCGTTTGATATATCTTTATTCCGTTTATATTTTTTATTACTTATCTGGATTTGTGCGTGCAAAGTCTTTGTTAAGTTTTAGTAAGTAATAGATCAAGATGTTCTACGGTAGCACGACACTGATGTCATTTTCACATTATGCAAATTGGTCATTTGTGTTTACTCATCAGGCTGGCGAAAAAAACAATATTATGACTGCTGTGAACTGTCTGTCATAGACAGTATTTATAACTGAACTTCTATATTCAGCATATTATTAATTATTTTTCTAAAATTGGATTTAATATTGCTGTTTTCCAAGTTGAACTTTTATTTGACCAAACGAGACAAGAACCTAACCAAGACGAGAAATACAGGGTCAAAAGTTTAATTCTGGTCGCCAAAAGACAGATGCAATCTACACATTAAATCGTTAAAAATACTTTGCTTTATAAATCATCAACATATTTTGTTTTGTATCTTTATTTATATTGTATCTTTATTTATATGATAAAGTGACAGATGTCTTAGTAACAGAGACATATGATTTGAGATTGGTTTAACCTTTCGTTAAGAATTTGTCATAAACTGAGTAATTTCCTATTTCTTTTGTTATTTTTAAATGACGCTTGATTACCATAAAAAGAGCATCGTTAATAAAACGTTCATGTATCGGATGAATTTGAAAATATTGCCATATTATTTGGCACTGGCCCCACGTTATGTTTTCTTCCGATTAATAACTTCATATTTATTATTATTATATAATAAGAGAATTCAGAAAAAAAGTAGTAGACTGAATTTGAGTTGGGTTATATCATTAGTTAAAACATCAAGAGTTTGATACATTACATTTTCTTGCCAGTATCAAATCACTCATTTAAAACATTTTGGTTAAAGACTTTCTTCCTTTCACATAAAATTCATAGGAAATAAAGCAGACAACTACACTCTAATAATTACCTTCACTTGAATATATCAGTTTACAGTTTTCTTACATGAACATACCTTGGTCCTGAACGTACGAACGAAAGTCTGTATTAATTTTATTGTTTGACAACGTTAAAAAAGACAAATACTGAAACAGAACCAAGTATAACCATTGAAAATTTATAACCACATGATGATGTTGTGTAGGTTATTTTGATTAGACTTAAATATTTTCTTCAGTTCGCAGTTCAGCTTCTATGTCACATACGTAACAACTGAAGCAGTACTTCATGTTCTTACTTTCTGATAAAAGTAGTACCAACTTTTATAAATAAAGCAAGTCATGCAAACAATGCGACATGAGTACAGTTCCTATTAGTTGGAATCACTATTAAAGAACTGCTGATAGGTAGTATGTGATTAAATGTACTTAGTTCAATGCTATTTTTTTAAAGAAAACAAGTCTACGTGCTTCGTGTTTTTCTCCTCAGCAAAGTAGGCTTGTTTGGGCCGAAAACATCATGCGAAACGCTCCTCAGTCAAAAACACCGCAACAAAAAGAGGATTAGTTCATTGGGAGTCCTTCAATATAGGGGTCAGTATGATAACATTTTGATTGGGGAGCATCATCAGAGACGGGATCAAAATACTTCCTTGCTTTTATATTAAGAAAAAGATCTTTTTAAATGTTTTACCCGGACATTTAACCGTATATAGTTTCAAAGAAATACGTTTGAAATGCTATAACAATAGATACGTAATAAATGCGTAAAACTTGGCTCCCCACATTAAACAGTTTGCTTTACTAGGTCTAAGAACTTTCTACTGCGAGTGTTCCCTGCCGTTTTTTAAGCGTTTGAAATATAATATGTCGGAATTGTCAAGACAGAAGTCATTTACCTATGACAGGATAAAGTACTTAAAAACTTAATTCATTCGAACTGTTTGCGTTTATTTTTCGAAGTTGTCGATCACCCATATATTCGACGTCACTGAAAAGTTTTGTATTGGTAAAATGTTCAAGATGCCATTCCTCCAAACAACACTCCTGATTTTTTTCTTGCTGATTGTATAGCAGTGGCACAGGATTCTTCTGTTCAAAGTTTTGAATCATTTTTATGCTAACAATATTTTATTTATATAAGAAGATAGACTGAGGTTGTCAAGGTCAGTGTGTAAGTGTTTCAGAACTGATATTTGATCGTTAAGCTTGCTCTCAAGAAAATTGTTTACAAAACCATTATTGATGAAAAAACAAATAAAACAAAATATCAATTTCTTAAGCACATTTTATTTACTTTGACATTGTTACTTCCTCAAATCAAGGAATGGAAGTGTAAGGTTTTATATTTTTCAATAAAGAATGTCAGTTTTTACCCGTCAATATTTTTATTAATAATTTCATAAAGAACATCATATATCTGTATTTCTATATTCTGATTATTTTCTTTACTATGTATTTTAACTAACGATATAATCTCTATCCGCGGAATGGCAATTAAATATGTTAGTTCCTATGTAAATATCCTTCTGTTATGTTTAAGAACTTGTATGATGTATCTTTATAACTTTGTATCATGCAGAAATTGTCAACATTTCATGATATCAGAAAACAACCTACTGAGAGGGAAAGTTTCACGCAATGTCAAACATCAGTTACGAAACACATTGTTGCATCTAATACAGAAAATGGTCAGTTACTGCAAGGGATAGACATTGATAACCTCGGAACAAGGCTTCAGAGTAAGTTTAATGTTTTACCGGTCAACCATCAGTTTTGGCCGTAACCTACTGCTGAGTGTGACAGCACTTCGAGTTATTTAATTATAACTGTTGCAAATTCAATAAGTTATGCATTGTTTGTTCTTTTAAGAGACATATCTATTGACAGCGATCGTGAAGCTGAACAAAGACTGTTTCAATACATCCGTCATTTGTCAGTGACGTATAATGGCAGTTCCCGTTTTGAAAAGAAAAGCTGTAGTCTTCTGCTACCATTTCTCTGTACAACACTTGGGTCAGTGTTTTGCTTCCAGTAGCCTCGGAGCATGTAACAACGTATCGCAATATGCTTTTCAATGGTTTTCACTGGGGTTAAGGTCTGATGTAGCATCCAGCAAACTAAAGCTAGTGTCTTTTCTCTACTGCTCATGTGAGTTAGAAGGGGCAAAGAACATTCTGGCAGATGTTGAACAAGGTTATGACGTCAGTGTTGTTGAATCTGTATGCAAGTGTTTCAATGAGCCTAAATCATCCTTAAAAAACAATTTTCACATACAGTCTAATACTTTCGCCAGATAAGATGAAGCTGTGAGACATTTAACTGCTTTTTGTGTCAAATTCTTGCCTTGTGAACGAAACTGTATTCCTGCAGAATTGCAATATGAATTGACAAGCTCTGATTTAGAAGACTTACTACATCGAGGTCGTTACGACAGTTGGATGGAGATGGCAGTGGTAGATTCCCTACCCTATTTACACTTTCTCCTGTATAAGACATACAGTCATCTTGGGAGACAGGAAAAACAACAAGAAGCTCTTGTAAAACTTGCCAGGTGCATTGAATACAAAAAAACCTTGCACATCGGGAAAGTGCCCTGAATTTACTAGGACAGTGTTATGAAGAAAACATTCAACCAGAACTTGCTTTGACATGCTATGCACAGTTGCTGAATGTGCTAGAAAGACATAATGCTGCAAGACGTCATATAAATCGAGTATTATCTAATGATAGGTAAAACTGAAAGTCTGCTTTTTGCATCCACGGACAAAGCAAAATTAACATAGAGGAAACAATAATCCTCATACCTCACTTCCTTCAAGAAACACAGTATGAATTTTATATTGACCGCTTTCTTTTCTTTGTTAGTTACTTAAGTCAGTTACTTTGTCAGCCTTCGTTGACGCTTTCATTTTCATTACAGACACCCAGGCACACATATATACTCACACAGACAAACAGAAATAAGACGTTCATGCCGAGAACGACGTTTTTCTGTGGCTCTGTGATCCTGGTTGCTGTGAAAAATCTAAAAATCCTATATTATAGAAAGCTGCAAAATAAATTTGCGTAAAGAGACTCATACGACTAAGCTGGTATTCTAAGACATAAAGTATTTTCCAGACTTTTGAAGTGAAATAGAAGTGTTACAAAAAATATTATGGCATGGTTTTAAAGTACAACGACTTTTGTTCATTAATACGACAAATTCCTGATTATTAATTATGGAAAGCCATGACTGTCTTGAATCGTTATGTTGTAATTAATTCAACCATTCTTAGTTAATACATCGATTCACGTCGACGATAAATTTAACTGAAAACATGTTTATACTAAACCTGAAATTTATAAGAGTAAATCACCATTAAAATATTTTGAACCGAATTTTCGATGTGTGTAACCAATATGCTTTTATTTAGATTTTATCTTTGTGAGTTTGTACTAATGAAAACATAGAAGTGAACAACTTTGTTCACATTTGAATATATAAAACAAGCTGACGTTTTAAGTTCTCACACAAAATACTTTATAATTTCGCTTTTTGAAATGTAAATATTGTAAAAGCGCTTGTATAAAGTCAACTCTCAATTTATGGATTCATATTCTAAATATTTGACAAAGATATGTGAAACTAACAGTTCTTATATGGAATTGAAGCAGCAAAATACGGTTTCATTTTGACATTATATGAAACTATGTCGTCCATTTATTGATTCAGAATTATTATATTTCTTTAAATGTATGCATTGATAAAACACTCAATATTAAAAACCAACTGTCAATGTATGGATACATATGCTACATAAACGCCATAGAAATATCTATATTTGAAACTACATGTTATTGTCCTTATTTGGAACCGTTTCAATTTAGGTCTTTATTTTGACATTATAATAAACCATGTCGTCCATAATTATATTGAATCAATACAGCCACATTAATGTTCGATTTTTTGAAATGTATAAATTAAAAAAGTGCTTACATAAAATCAAATATCAATATTATATCAGCATAGTGTTAATACCGGTAAGAAACAAAACCAGCAAAAGCTTGAAAAAAATAACAACAACAAAACAACAAACGTCTTTGACACGTCATGCAATGGTTGAATGAAACTGACAGATACCGCCCCGTATGCATGATCGAAGCAGGTGTACGTCATACTGACGTTGCTAGACAATTTGGTAAACTGAAATACTGAGGACGCCCTGACGAGACGGTACTAACAGTTTAGGACCATCAGAGGCCAGCCTCGGTCAGGACGTCCACGCGTAACGTCTATAACGTCAGGATACGTTCATCTCCGTGAATGACTCAGAACTGCTTCTTTGACGGTTAGAAGCATTCCTGGCGTTAGAAAAATTAGTCCCAAAAGGGTATGCAATAGATTACTTGAACGAGGCATACGTCCACAACATCTTGTCATACGACCTGTTCTCCAGCAACGTCATCGTGTAGCACTTTTTGCCTAGTGTAGACGACAAAAACACTTCACGCAGCAGGACAGGACACGTCTTCTTTTCTCGGATGTCAATGTTTCATCTCGACAGCAGCGACGGTCGTTCTAGAGTGTACCGTCGTGTTGGTAAACGTTTAATGACGGTTGTGTGATTAAACGACGTCCATTCAGCGGAGAAATTGTCATGGTGTAGAGTGGCATCTCATCCCATGGCAGAACAGCTCTTGAGGTTGTGAACGACACACTTACAGGCATCAGATACCGTAACGAAGTCATCCGGCCTCACGTCCTTCCATTTGTGCAGTAACGTAACGCCACACTGCAACAGGATAACGCTCGCCCGCAAGTCGTGCGGGTCGGCACCGACTACTTGATCTAGAACAATGTGAATGTGCTGCTCTGGCTTTCAATGTCACAAGCTATGTCGCTTATAGAACACGTGTGGGATGAGATTAGCGTCGCTTACGTCGCCTCCAAAATCAGCCGTTGATGTTACATAACCTGTCAAGTGCGCTTGTGAGAATATGGAATGGTATTGCCCAAGCATTTTTCAACACACAGTGAGGCGTTTTCAAGCATGCATCGATTCCAATGTTGGACATTTACAGTATTGATGAGTTCAACTTTGTTTAGAGAACGTCTGTGAAAACTGATCTCTACCCAAGACGCTGCTGATGCAATAACCATATCAATTGAGCTGGTGTTAAATAAAAGTCAGATAATACCCTGTTGATTTTTTTTGGCGATTTCTTTGATGCCTCCTAAGTTATAGCATATTATACCCATGCACAGTTTCTTTTTTCCGCTATTATATAAAACCGATTAAACAAAATATGATAAGAATCTATCAACATATTAAAGCAAATAAACAATAATCCAGATAGAAAGTATCAATAAATTCGTTATGAAACTTCGGTTCAATATAAGGAATGTTGGTTTCATATACAAACGGATGAATTCACTGATGTCTTATTTGGTTTCATATTATTCTGCATTCGTACCATATATTGTAAAAAAGTGATCAATATCTTATTTTGAAAACAATGTTATTTCTTGGATGTTTTAATTTTTTCCCAGTACGATCTCTTATGAATAAATAACAACAAAATCATAGGCGTGTTTTCATTAAACTCGAGTTTTTCTTTAAAAATGTTTTCTTAGGACACTTAACAAGTGTTTGTAACAAGGCATTTTATTTCGCTTTTTTCAACTGGAAAGAAAGGCCTACATTTTTATTTGATAGACCTATCTACTCCAAAAAATGAAATCTCGTGACATCAAATGTGATCGCAATGCTAATAAAGGAGATGACTTGATTCTATGTAATGTCATTTCTTATTCACTATAGGGAAATAAATGCAACACAGTATAGATTATTCATATAGGACATTTTACCGCTTCCGCTTATTCACTATAAGGGAATAAAATCAATACAACATACAATATTCATACAGGACTTTTTACCTCTTCCGTTTATAAAAATTGCCGAACAATGGAGCATGCGTTATGATATGACTAAAGGAAAATAATTTAACAGTGTTTGTGAACTTACAGGAGTCCCACTGGTTTTGTTTATAATAATATTTATACACGATCAACAACAACTCGTTATGATATAATTCTGTATCATTTACAGCTACAAAAAAACGAAAAAGTGCAGGTACCGTTTGGTATTAACTTTTTACTTTCAAAGCAAATGAATTAACCCTCCCTGTCAGTCGAAGTTTCACGGCCGCAACTTTCGATATCATGTTTTTTCAAACTCTACGCAACTGCTAAAAAAGGGGAAAAATAAAAAAGGACTACTTTGTCTTGTCTCGTTTTATGCACTTTACGGTTTTGTATATATATATATAAATTTTTAGTCATAGAACTGCTGCCGAGCGATAACGTATGAGTTGAACGGTGATATGACCACCATTTGATTTCACTATGTTCTATATGCACATTAGTTTCCTTCCTTTTTTTATTTACTCTTTCGTCGAAAATGAACAAAATTGAAGAGCATGAACTTAAACTAAACAGTAAAATTTAGCGGTTCATCACCAAAAACAGTCATTTGTTTTTTTTTTCCAAAGCATTTTTTATCTTGACAAATGTGACTCTGCAAGAGGTGTTGGACATAGACAAATGCAAAGTGAACAAAGTTTTAAAACTGTTTAAGCCTTAAATTTTACTAATTTGCATTTACATATAACTTAAAATTTCCATTAATCAAAACTCATTGAGCTAATCCAAACAACACAACACTTAGAAAAGTTGAGCTCTAACCTATAATGTTGTCTAAACTGATAAGCGTCCACTTTCCGTAATTTTCTTTAAATCACTACATTTTCTTAATTTTGTACATAAAATTGCACTTTCATTAATGTGAAATTCAATAACGCAGAAATATGACAATAACAAATATATTATCGATATTTGAAGGGGTAAGGCTGACTTACAAACAATATGGTTACAGTCAGACTCAGCTAGCAGCTGGCTGTTAGGTACATTTGTAACCTGCATTATTTGAAAAGCGAAAGTTAATTTCAGAACAAACTTACTAAATGAAGTACAGCGCATACACCCGGTTATAAGAGATCCTATGTAGAGATTCTAAAATTATCAGAATTACATGTGGAAAGATCATTCAAAGAAAGAATTTGGGAAATTCCTATAGGAAACATAAAGAGAAATAAAGCTGATACACTATCATTTGAGTTACAAATAGTCATATATAAAACCGAGTCTGTAAATGCAAAATAAAAAGACTGTAAACTACGCTTGACAGATACACGTCCATGGTATATCGTCATTTACCGAAAAAATATTTCAACAGTCAGTTTGTTATTTCGGCCACCGTTGTTATCCGCTGTGTAATTGTGTTAGGACATCCGCATACGACTTTGAACCAGTGAAGATTGGGAAGGAGGTTTGGAAATTTCAGTTGATAATAATTTGGAAAGGTTTCATAGAAATTGTTGTTATTCCAAAAATATTTTTTATTTTGTTATCGCCGTATAGGCTACACAACTTCCACTATCGGTGGTGATAAAATACTGTCATTTTTGTGTCGCCTGCTACACAGTAGCTCCTACATATAGGGATCACTTCTCCGCCGTCTGTCTGTCTGCCTGTCTGTCCGTCCGTCACAAAACTTGTCCAGACTACTCCTCAAAAACTACGGGTGCAATTTTATTCAAACTTTACAGGAATGATCAGTACCGAGTCTAGTTTTGCATATCGTCGGCATTTTCCAGTTCAATGATTTTTGTCAGAGTCTGACCCTTCAATGATTTTTAATTTGAAAAGTTTGTCCGGTCTCCTTTAACAGTCAAGTTGAAATAGGGTACATCCACATAACACAACCACTATGTATCAATGTCTTCCTTGTTTATGCAAAGCCTAATACAAAGCTGAAAACCATTACAAAAGACATTAGTTCTGCACTGGAAGGTATTACTTGGTTGGTCATTGTGATGGGAGATTTCAACTGTGAAGGACAGAGGAAACAACAGGTAGAAACACACATGGAAACATATGGGCTGTAGCAAAAAATTCACATGCCTACAACAAACAACAACACCTTGGATCTGGTATTCACTAATATAAAATAAACCAATTTTGGTATACTTGAAAAATACTTCAGCTACCACAAAACTGTGTTTCTAACTGTGTCCACGCATGGAACATAATGGCATCCTCCAAAATTACAATGTTCAGCAACATCAGTTGGGTAATTCTTACTTTCTCCACATTACAGAAAACACTCAAACATCCATACAGTCAATTTACATTTCCAACAAACTGTCCGATCACCCCTCAATACAACTGCTTAATTGGCTATCAACAGGCGACAAATGTGATCACTGAACGCTCTTGTTATGCCACGAGCGAAGATGAGGGACATATTGTTTTGCAAATGTCGGTCATCGCTCGGTTAGAAGACACTTCGTTTCCGATCAATATCTAGAGAAACCTGGGATCCTTCCTTAAACTTTGTTTGTAGCTTTGACATGACCAGTAAATGACCTGTATAGTTTTCAGGTCATTAGGTCAAAGGCCAAGGTCACAGTGACCTTGAAACGCAAAGCGGCTTCCGATCAATATCTGTAGAACGCTTGAGCCCAGCTTCCTCAAACTTGGTATCTAGGTTGGACATGATCAGTGGATGATCCTTGTTGTATTTAGGTCATTAGGTCAAAAGCGAAAGTAACAGTGAGCTCGCAAAGAAAAACGGTTTCAACTGTTTTAACTATAGAACAATTAGGCTAATGTTCCTCAAACTTATTTAGTAGGTTGGACATGACCAGTAAATGACCCCTATAGTTTTTCAGGTCATTAGGTCAAAGGTCAAGGTCACACTGACCTTGAAAGAAAAACAGTTTCCGGTCAGTAACTATAGAACGCTTAGGTCAAGGTTCCTTTCGACAGAGACCCATTATTTTATAAGTGCCGAAACGGAAGAAAAATCATTTGTTTATATTGAAACGTGTTCTTAGTGTCGTTTTGTAACACATCTTTGACGTTAAAGATATTTTGTAACGATATATGTATTACAAATTTTAAAGCATTTATGTGAAGGCTGGAATTACCACCACAACCAGTATTTGTTTGTTCTTATTAATGTGTAACTATAACGATATAAACTGAATGGTAGTGCTTATCTATTTTAATAAACCACATGCTATTGTACATACAGTTAAATAAATGATATGCAGTGTATTTGACTGAAAATTGTGGGCATATGAATCATTATTACATTTTTTAATCTAAACTTCAATACTTCCAAACAATACTCAGAGTGGAAAAAGGAAATTAAAAGAAATGAAATTCTAAAATTTGTGAATAATCGTGTTTGTTCAGAATTTTTCTAAATATATAATAAACACTTTATTTGAAGTGGTTTATTGAAAAACGAGATACTATTCAGTAATTTGCATTTTTTTTTTTACAAAAACGCGTACACACTCGCATAGAGTAAATAAGCAGTGAGAACCAAATTGAAACGAAGACATCGTCACATATGCGCAGAAAAACATCTTTTCTGATTCAAGAACTTTTGAAATTACAGATATGACATAGACAATATGCTGTAAATGTTTTTGTAGAGAAAGACGCCTTATTCTTATATGCGGTTTAGGCCCCTACTTCTGCAATACATTTGGCGCGAAAACTGTATGAATTATATTAGGTTTGAATATATTTCTACTATTATAATTTTTCTTTCTTTTTGTAGAAAAAGAAACTGTTAATATATTGAGTTCCTTCACTTAGTAAAACACCTTTGTCATATACAAAATTAACATATTAATTTACATGGAGTATTAAAAATGTCCAGGAAATGTGAATGTATGTAAGAATTTTTAATTCGTTTGAAACATCTTTTATCGTTAAAGCTTCCACCAGCCAAATTCACAAATGTTGGATACCAGTCTGTAACATGCATAAGTTCTCTAGATACTGTTCCAATAACTTTATTGCCAAGTAAAGGACTATTCACAAAGCCGACAGCACGTACTCCGCCTTCCCATCCACTACCTTTAAACCCTTTTACAGGAAAATTACTGTATTCCTAGAAAAGATTTCGCGCTTTTTAAGTTAGCGTTTTTCGCGTCAAGCATGGATCCGCGAACTTTTTTAGCCGCGAAAATGTCACCATTAACAAAAACGCGAACATTTCTAGCTTTTTCTTAACTTGAAATTTATTATCATTCGGTTGTACCTTTTATCCTTAAATTCGAATATACACAAATGCATACACGCATTCACAATACTGTTAAAATAAAAGTTGGTTCCATTTCCTTTAATTTTCCCTCTAATTAGGTAATATTGCATATTGGTTAACACGGGGGTAAACACAGGGGATTAATTTGTTACAACACAAAACCGTTATACACAGTTTGCATTACATTTATTGTTTTTACACAATTTTCATGCTAATTTAGGGTTACCTGCCCGTAACCGTTAGAAATATAATAGGAGGACATTTACAGTTTTTGCGTTGGTGTTATCTTTTGTTAAAAGTACAATAGCGATCAACGTCCATTGATTTATTTCAAGTGATGTATAACATGGTGATTTTAATGTTACAGATATGCAGTCAATAATTGATACAGTTTGATTTTAAATCGTGCATTGTTATAGAATTGGGACCAGGCTTAATTTGAGTTGATTTACTTATTTGGTATTTTTCATAGATAATAAATGTTTATAGCTGACATAAATCGGGGACTTGAAAGTGCAAGTATGTATTTTTACCGTAGCGACTTAATGTTCGCGGAGTTCGCGGTCGTTATGAGTGCGCGAAAGTTTGTCTCCGCGAAAATGTCGTTGATCAACAAAACGCGAAAATTTGTATCCGCGAACATTTCTAGGAATACAGTACTTGCTCCTGTACTTTTTGGACCACCGTTGTCTATACAACAATAATTCATGATATATAATTATTCATTATTGTTTACGACGTGAGTTACAGCGTTGAAGTTGAGTATATAATAAGTAAGACTGATTTGAGAATCGATAGGTAAAGAATAATGTAAGTCCCTGCTCGCATGCATATAACAGACAATATTTTTAATTGCTGATTAATGACATACCTTCGAAAACACAACGTATTATGGTCTAAACTGGAGACAACGTAATTATACTGAACATTTTTGTGCGGACTTGCACAAATGCATCATTACTCTATACAAATACTGAATTATACTTCTCTTCTTGATACTAGAGTCTGAATCTCCATTGAAAGTATGTGTTTAGAAATTAGAGTATGGCTACGCAGTAAATAATCCGACATGTATTAGTAAGAGTAGATAGTTACTTCCCTTTACGTACGTTTGAAGTAAAGTCATAGAAATCCATCATATTTAGATCGATTATTTCAAAATTTCAAAACAGAAGTGTTATATAATATATTTTACAATATCTTATACGTGTAGTAGTAAAAATCAGATTTTGATGGAGCGAAAATGCAATCATTTAAAGTACCTTTGCAACCGAGAGCATCTAAAAATGTATATGTAGTATCATAATAAAACAAACGATTTACATACCTGACGAAAATACAAGTATTGTATTGCCCCATATTCCCTTTTCTTGCAGAGCCATTACAACTCTCCCGACAGCGTCATCCATGCACACTACCATTCCTGTATGTGTATTTTAATTACTTTCACATAGACACTGATCAACTTCGACAATTAACGGAAAACTAATTTATTATTTCAAAGATATCTCCTATTCTCAATTATTCAAGCTTTTCAATTTACCTCTTAAAAGGTTGAATTTGAAAAAAATATTGTTACGCAGAAATGCTTGCAGTTCTAGCGGTAATAAAGATTAGCCCTTTCCTTTAAATGATAGGTTATCTATTATTATTATACCTCACGTAAACTTTTTACTATATAGCCTTATGTGTCGTCACCCGGTGTTATTTCAATCTATCATCCTGGAAATGAATATCACCCGGTTAATATTTATTGCAATATTCCCCAGGTGCGAGTAATCTATATAGACTTAAGAAACGTAATATTCTAGTTCTCTCCGTTGGCCTCTCTGCTCTGCGTGCCTCAGACGCTTGCAATGTGCCCTACAGTGTATAAAGCGTCTTGCAATACAGACTAGCTGACCAAACGTCTTGATAACACAGACTTACCAAACGACAATTGATGCTAAAATGGCGGTGAAAAATTACATTAAAATGTTGGTTCAGTATAATAAAAAAACAACACATGTCTTTGCACTATTACCCTGAGAGCCGTGTTATTTTTATAGTCTGCTACAGTAACAGATGAATAAATACTGTTAGGGCACGCAGTCATACATCATAACAGAAATGCATCATGTGAATATTGAAAAGCACAAACAAGTCCCCTCCAAAAAAGTGCATTTAATAAAATCATCATAAAAAATAACCCAAAATGCGGCGTCTATCGCTGTTAGCGCATTAGTAAATCATAATATGATTTAAGATATATATATATATATATATATATATATATATATATATATATATATATATATATATATATATATATATATATTTATATATATATAATGTTAGGTCGCTAATCTTACCTCAGGTCTTGTTCTTATGTACTATATAATTATTAATTAATTATTAATGAGATCTTCAGTGCATTAAAACTGGAGCTTCGACCAAGGTTCCCCCGATCAAATAATCATTCAAATCACCTTCTCATCCGCTTATACCTGTTTCCCCTGAACATACACCTTCCAGTTTTACTCCCTGGAACGGAGCCCCCATTCCACCTGCGTTCATTCAGTTAATACAAAGCAAACTCCACCTTAAAAACATCTACACAGAAACCTCTGCCTTCATAAACATCTACAAAGCAATATCTACTTTCATAAACAACTACAAATCACTCTTCATCCATACGCATATACAAAACAAACTCTTACTTCTTAAACATATACAAAGCAAACTTTACTTCCTAAACATCTACAAAGCAAACTCTACCTTCTTAAATATCTACAAAACAAACTCTACCTTCATAAACATATACAAAACTCTCGACATTCATACACGTATACAAAGCAAACTTTACCTTCATAAACATATACAAAACAAACACTACCTTCGTACACATCTACAAAGTAAACCATACCTTCATACACATATACAATGCAAACTCTATCTTCATAGACATCTACAAAGCAAACTCTACCTTCATAAACATATAAAAAGCCAATTCTACCTTCATACATATCTACAAGGCAACTTCCACCTTCATAAACTTATACAAATCACTATACATCCATCCACATATACAGAGAAAACTCTACTTTCTTAAACATAAACAAAGCAAACTCTACCTTCATAAAAATCTACAAAGCAAACCATACCTTCATAAACATATACAACGCAAACTCGATATTCATAGACATCTACAAGGCAAATTCTACCTGCATAAACATATAAAAAGAAAATTCTACCTTCATACACATCTACAAAGCAAACTCTATCTTCATAAACATATACAAATCACTCTACATCCATCCACATATACAAAGCAAACTCTACCTTCATAGACATTTAAAGCAAACTCTAGCTTTATAAACATCTAAAAAGCAAACTCTACCTTAAAAAAATCTACAAAGCAAACTCTACTTCATAAACATATAAGAAGAAAATTCTACCTTCATACACATCTACAAAGCAACTCTATCTTCATAAACATGTACAAATCACTCTACATATATCCACATATGCAAAGCAAACTCTACCTTCATAGACATTTAAAAAGCAAACTCTACCTTCATAGACATTTGAAAAGCAAACTCTACCTTCATAAACATCTAAAAAGCAAACTATACCTTCATAAACATCTACAAAGCAAAACTCTAATTCATAAACATCTATAAAGCAAACTCTGCCTTCACAAACATAAACAACACAAACCCTACTTCCTAAACATCTACAAATCTGTCAAATCCTCTATTTGTAGGTAAATAACTCTTCTTGTAGAAACCGAGATGCCACTTTCCAACAAGATGTGTGGAGTAGCCAGTTTTTCTAAGTTTCTCAGCCAAGGTCACATCATCCAGTGGCATAGCAAGCGGCTGTCCAGGAAAATATGCTCGCTAAACACCTGTATGAATCTTTGAACGGAAACAAGACATATACACGACCTTCATGTTAACTATTGTTTCTACTAAGAAAGGGTGTAAATTTAGTTCTAGATTTGTACATTATGTTTAATTTCTATAAAGTGTTCATAAAACATGACGACAATTCAGTGTACTCTTACATGAGTAACATGCATTCAAACTAATACAAAATGTATTCAAACCTATTAAATAAAGTATTTAAACTATTAAAATATACTAACAGAAATAAGAAAAAAAAAGTTTTGATACCGCATATCTTCCAGTTAAAAAAGATGCACGTGTGGGAGTACAAATTGCTTGGACGTAATAATTTTCAAGCCTTACTCCTGACATAGCAAGTTTATCAAGGTTTGGAGTACTGATATTAGATCCATGATAACCAACATCATTAAATCCCATGTCATCCGCAAGAATAAAAAGTATATGTGGTTGTTTATTATTATATTTATTCTGCTGGTTCGTTTGGTCCCGCGGATAGATCAGAAAGAATGTTTTAGTGCTTAAAATAACCATGGCTAAGACAGAAAGTGTCACTAATGACCTGAATTTTAATCGCATAGTCTTTCTTGATGAAACCAAATGTCTAGTCTGTTATATTCTGCTTTCATTTTTTTCTGCTTGTTTTAAAATGACATAAACATGATAAATAGCAGTTTTGATTTGACAAAATAAACTGACATCCAAATTTTTTTTTCTGGTTTAGGTCTCTCTGAATAAAGCTGTAGAGGCTTTTTAAGACATCTTCACTTTAAAACTGAAATGATAAAAAATGTCAATCCTTAGAAGATGCACTTCCAAACTTTCAATTTATTAACACTGGTTTGCTTTAAATTTGATAGCGACTATAGCTATCTAAACTTATTTAAGAAGCTTTTGTTCAAAAATGGAAACTATCACTTGAGAGAAGGAAGGGTCAATTACTATGTCTGGTACTCATTCAAAACTGGATGAAATGAGGCATTTGTGGATTAGGCATCTTTGCTCGAATAAAACATACCACGTGTTTTGGCTTAGATTCGAACTCTCGACTTTCCGAACCAGAGGGAATACTATAACTACTGAACTGTGTATAAACAAAATGACTTTGCATGGAATATTAATTAACATTATGTTCATATGATTTCCTAGAGAGCATTTGTATAAATAAACTTACCTGTTAAAGTTGTCTAGTTTGTACTAGTGTCACAGAGTGCAGAGAAATGAAGAACTTTTGAATGCACTCATTTTAAGAAATCAGTTGCAACATGTTTACTACACAATATCCCGATATCAAGTTCGAAGAAATATGATCGTTTTATTTCCTTTCCCAGCACAGCAAAATTAGCTTAGAATATTAAGAAAATAACCTGAATGAATGATTGAATACCAGCTTTCCATTATCAACAATCTAGACTACTATGCTATATAATGTGACGGCGTTTCAATACCGACTTTAGATTATCACAATCTTAACCATTTATCCTTGCATGTTGCATTATAGATGGTAAATCAACCATTATCAAAAGTATACCCAAAACAAAATCACACTTCTTACCTCAAAAGTTTAGATAAGTTGTTTTGAAGAAAACTTTAAGTGAAAATAAAATGCTACAACAAAATTTTACACACTACCACTATTAAACTACTTGTTTTTATCCATAAAACTGTTCCGTATCAATTGTTATTATAATGTAGCTGTAAAGATGGAGATATTATCGTGCCCGCTCGTCTGTGACACGTTTCAATCATGTTTACATTTTTTAAATATCATTTGTATTTGACGAGCTTTGCTTTAATTTCAGAACACGATTGAGCCGTGACCGAACATTGACAACGCAGAAGTCAGATTTCATAATTTTTACTTAAAACTTATTTGAAAAATATAACAATCTTTTGGGAACAATTTGATTCTTCTTTTATGATTTCTGACAATGTAAACTTCTTCTTCCTCTGTTTACTAAGACAGTTGCAGTGACGTGAAGTGGTATGTTTGACGATCTTGACGTCATAACACATATCACATAAGAAATAAAATAGACCTCTACGTTCATTACGTTTGTAAATCGACATTAATCTAAGAATATCAGACAATATGGCGAGTCATTTTTTCAAAAAATAGAATAAAATTTACAAGAGTTATTTTGTTCACTTTGATTTTTCGGCTATTTTTATTGTTTTTACTACGAAAATAAGTCGAGCAAAATCAAATGGCGTTCCCGATGATAAGATAGTGTAGATTAGAAAGTTGCTTATTTCTACTTGGATAAAACGATAGTAAATTAATAAACAGCAATGATAGATTTTTTCTGTATAGAAAGTCTTAGAATTTTCAGAGTTATCTTCCTTTAAAATAGACTTTTTAAACGAAATATTTTAATTCTTCAATATTGTCTTAATATTTTTACCTAGAGAAACTTTCCCATTCAATAATAAATAATATGTTCATGAAACCTTTGCATGTTGTGTAATTGTGTAATTAAGAAAGATTTGCTGCTGTTGTTTTTTCTCTCCATTTTTCTGTTGATTTTTTTTATTTGTTTGTTGCTTTTTTTAAATTTTTGTAATAAGCATTTAGGTAAACCTAATGAAATTTTGCGCTATGTAATCATTATTTGCTTATGCTTATTTATTATTAGAGGTATTTATTTCAAAGGTGTGACCATTTTAAATTTGCCTTTTTAACTGTTATATAGAAATGATATTAGACTGTAACATAGACAGACTGTAACATACCCATATACTAAAGTACGCACTGTGTTCATATATTATGGTTTTCTACATGAGTTGGTTTTAACGTACGCCATACAATTGGTAACACAGAGACTATGTTGAGAAGGTAACTAGTGTATTTTAAACACGAATAGCATGACTATCTTGGACAAGCACAGTTGATACACAGTTGAAATGTGTTTATGAGAATGAGGTATTTTCGATTAAGAAAATGTAAGCATATGTGCCTTATGATCATTTTATTATTCTTTCTAGGCTGGTTAGTACTCGTTACGCTTTTATATTTTAACTATTGCAATAAATGTGTGTACCGGATGTATGGAAAACCTATAGAACATACCAAGTCTGTCACCAACAACCGATACGAGAACAAGACGTTAACATTTCAAGAACGACAAGACATATTTCAACAGAATACATGTAAGGTAAGAAATTTTAGTTTTTCACTTAGTACGTGTTAAGTAATTAAGTTGAAGTTGGAGGGCAGTTAAAATGACTTTACTAAAAAGGTTATATCCATTGCCCAGTACAATACTATAGTAAATCAACATAGATGAAGTAAAGAGGGCTTTATCATAGCATTGCGCTAGGCCATATTTATATTATATGCCATAATATAATAAAGTACCAGTTGGGAATACAACCTTAACATTGTCATTACACAGATTGTCAAATATTTTACAAACGTATACCCTTTACTTCACAAAATGACATTTAGGCTGTCGCTAAGCATGAGTTACTTTACATCACACCCACACTTTAACAATGTAACCAGGTAGTTGTAACGATTTCTGTTTCTGAAACATGTCGAAATACATCAAAAGTCTGTAAACGTGTACCTTATAAATGCATAAATAAGCTTAACGTCATTTTATCTAAACTAAATAGTTACTTATTGACAATTGACAAAAACGCATGGCGAACTGAATAAACGCATGGCGAACTGAATGGCGAACTGAATAAACGCATGGCGAACTGAAACGAGAGACTCAGTCTGTCGATTTTAAACCATGACTTCTGATACTGCTCACATTTACCAAGCTGCCTGTTATGTGCAGGTTATCATGTTTAAACGTTTACTTACTATCACCTCTGTATTGAATAAGCTTGAATAAGCATTATCTGTAAGATGACAATGACGTCTAAGCAATCTTTGCAATAGAAGATGGTTGAAATTATATTTTGTCCTATTGCATGGCAGTAGTTTTCAAATTTGTTTACATATTTTTCTGCGTTTATCAGCATTCACTTCCCGTGTACAGAAATAAATCAATCGATTTAGTGAACAGAATAAAAATATTTAAACCAAATATATTCAGTATATATAGGTTCTTAATTTGAATTTAGTGATTAGCATTTAGGAGATATCCTCGAAATACTCAATTTTATCGAGCATTTTTATCTTAAGGTAAATTTGAGTTTAAAAAATGTAAACATTATAAACAAATGAATATATCATACATTCGTTATCATGTCTGGATTGGAATTCGTTTTTATTTCGGACAGAGACATGAAACATTCCAATGAGTAACTAATTATTTCAGCCATATATTTGACAGCCTTAGTTAAGAGAAACCATTAATGTATATGTACGAATTTCAGTTCTACAATACAGATGAACCAGTGGTGATTATACAATACGGACCACCTCGTACAGCATCGACCTTGCAGTACCAGATACTCTGTGTAATGCTGGTGATTGTACATGAACACAATGCAAGATCTGTCGGCTGCTACTTCAACAAAAGCCCATCACATAAGTACAGCGTTCTCAAAACGCATGGTGTGAAATA
The DNA here is from genome assembly GCA_012932295.1 of Cyclina sinensis. Taxonomy (NCBI): domain Eukaryota; kingdom Metazoa; phylum Mollusca; class Bivalvia; order Venerida; family Veneridae; genus Cyclina; species Cyclina sinensis. Next base: position 23,566,761 of record JAAONU010000013.1, on the reverse strand, counting down.
TTTTTTCGAGGCCTTAACACAAAATGCAAAGATTTTCATGACAACTAGTAGCTCAATGCTTCCGCCGAAATGGCAACGCCAAAAGGTACTTATTACAGAGAAACTGAAATACTTGAACATGTCTGTTTGTTACATATCGGATATAGATTTAGTTTCAAAACGCAGTCACAATATAGCATTTGAGTATCAAGCCAATATTTGGATTAACAGACGATCAAATGTCGAAAGCTGTGGAATATTTACGCTATTGGGACATCCTCAGAGTATGTTGTGGGCGGCAGATGTCTTCTGACTGGAGGAACCAGCTGTCGCCTATTAGTGGCTACAAACCACATCGCGATCCACATGACAGAACATACCCTGCGTGTGAAATGTACAACATAAGTAGGGTGGAGAAACTTTTCATAAATACACATATATACCAAAGATTTGCGCATATAGCGTCTATACGTGACACGCTTCTTAAACCGTCAACTATAGATGGAAAACTGGATGGAAACTATTGCGAACGCTGTAACCAAAATATTACGAAGTATCATATTACCGAAACGGGTGAAAGATGTGTTTAAAAGTGTACAAACAAACACATTTTAATAAACTATATTGTGATTTGGATAATAATGACAAATACACTTTAAACGAAATCAACTTAAAGGAAGAACATAAATATTTATTGCATTGATGTCCGTCTTATTGTAGAATGTACAATTTTGGATTTTATATTAACTTTCTACAAAACAACACTTTCTTTGTGTCTATATGCCCGTAAAATTATTTTGAACATACGTTCGCCTTTACTTTCAGATACCTTCATTATTGAGAAGTAAGAATATTTTTTTAGTTAGTTTTATGGTATACTGTTTAAATTATTCAATGTATAGAATCATCGAAAGAGCTGGGTTAAAGCTATTGTAATATTGCATATTCATCGAAAAGATCTGTATTAAATTAAATTAATGTATTCATAATTGTTTTAATGAATAAAAAAATTGTAAAGCATAACAATTCTTTTATTATTCTGGAATTCTTAAGCCTAAAATGACATTTTTATTTAAAAATAGATAAATAAAAAAATAAGAAAAAAAAAACATTTAAAAAAATCATGTATAAATGATTATATGAATAGATATAGAAAAAAAACTTCTTTTGCTGTTTGATTTTTTTTCCCATATATTAATCCTTTAATGTTGTTACAAAGTTGTAAATTTTACAAACATACACAAACACAAAGAAGACCCCTAAAGGGGTTATTGTGACTGCAACAGCTGCATTTGATAAGAGTTATTTTACTAATAAATAATCTGATCAAATAAATTAATGATGCAAACTTTTCTTGCCGTTGAAATTCAAAATAGTTTGAAAAGATCAATAAAATTTTTTTACGAAAACTGTTAAAATCGGGAGAAGAGAACCTTATTTAAAGTGTGAAAAATAAGACTTACTGTTAATAGTACCTACATTTTTCTGAACTCAAAGTTCTTATGATAACCAATGAATGTTTCTTTTGTCCTGCTTAATTCCAACACGAGTGATTACAGTCTGGATACATCGTTAAGATGCGATTATTCTTGACATACAGAACTTTGCATATAGAAATATTTGTTTTAATAGTTAACGCATGTGTGGTCTCAACTATGTCGTCAATTGTTCTGACCTTGGGCCACATTGATATTTTGGTTGCTAAAGAAATGCTACTTCTTACGATACTTCGTGGCCACAAAAGATCAGTAACTTGTATTGGGTAAGGGAAAAGAGAAAAAACAACGTCTTATGTAATATTCAGGCCACAGACAAGATTACAGTCGATCTCTAGTGAGATCGATATGAAGATTTATCGCCCATGATATCGACCGGGTTTTAGACAAAAAAATATCGCTATTTCAAGGACGAATAATCCTGATATATCGAACCTTAAAGGCAACAAATGCGGTATTATTATACTGACAACAATTAAATAGAAAGCATTGCCAAGTTATCGTTTTGTCTTCTTCAGAAATGGGTTAAATTTTTCGACGAGAAACCTGACTTCATTCGATTCGTACCCGTGATTGATTTCACATGATTCTGCGTTCGGAAACGTGTTGGTCAGCTATCATTTGTTAAAAGCATTAACATTTTGTGATAGTTTCAAGATGCAACAAATAGAAAATGCAGACTTAATTTCAATTTATCGAATTCCTGTTAAGTCGACAAGTCGGTATAAGAAACAGGATTCCGTAATTTGACAGAAATTAAATTAGTGTCTACATGCCCTAAGACACTTTTTTCAATATATGTTCTTAACAAAAAACAATACCAATTATTCGGAATATAAATATTTCTGTCGCGTAGAGAATGGTCCAGAAAATACGTACACATAACACTTTAGTGCGTGTAATATTTTAGTCAAATATTACACCCTCTAAAGACAAAATATATTTTTCAAACAAATTTATCGTTGATTATTTCTCTTTCAGTGAGGATGAGACTGCCAAGAGGATCAAGAAAGAAAATAATGCTTCTACTACTTACTATTATTGTAGTCAAGGTGATCCACTTTACTGGCAATTCCACTTTGGCCGGGTCACGAGGTACTTACTACCATCATATTAAAATGATATTGCAGTTTTTGTAGGCAGTTTTTTTATCCAGGTCAAATTAAGCTATTAAAAAGTTAGAGAAAGAAGAGAAATACAAATTGTTTATGAACAATTATTTCTTTGTATAAGCAAAATGCTAGCGGAAAAAAGTGTATTGTGGAATCAGGGAATATGTTTTCCACAATGATAAATTGCAAAGACGTTTTCGACACGATCAATATAAGCAAACTGAACAGTAAAACGCTTTTTAATTAATAAATATTGATAGTAAATACGGCATAGGCTTAGCCTTATTGTTGTGTGAAAAAAATAATGGACTGTATTTGCAACACGCTGAACAAGATTTATTGTCTTGTGAGTTAAGCTTCTTGTATAAACCAAGCAAGGTAATAAGAATATAACTGGGAACCTAAACATATATAATTTTATTTAAACAATAGACATTTAGGCATTTCAATTACTTGCAACTTTACAAAGGTGTGTCCTGGGGTCAAATAACGACATTTTTCGACAGTGAATGATTACGAATGAAGTGAAACGTTATTGCAAACCGTGAGCAATATCGTATGTGTACTAGAACTGTCTTCGAATAAGGGATACAGAACAATGATTAACACTACTTTATACGCTCGAAAGTATAGGCCGTCTAATAGTGAATCTGAAAGATCTTTACTGTCTACACTAAAGCCACTGCGGCAAAAACACCTGCTACTGAAAAAAAATATTTGACGAATATTCTGTATAGTGATTAATGCGTTGTTTTTTTTGTATTTTTGTTTACACAGTAATCCATAGGGTTGAAAGTTATGTATTGTGAAAAAATGTGAAAAGAAACTGCCTGCGTCATTTCATCACGGTTGCTAATGTAGAGGTTACGTCCCAGTTCATCCCATAAATTCTCTACCAGGAGAAAACAGAGACGTCGTTGTCTTGAAGATAAGGGGAAGTAAGTCCGACGGAGTTAGGCAAGTTGTGACGTCAGCGTTGTTTTGCAGGGACGGTAATACTATTTGCTGTAGTACCTTGTCCACGCAAGGTAGTGCTGTGAAGTTACCGTCAACTATGATTCAGAAAACAGAGAACAGAAAATGCCGGGCCACAACATAACGTTTCCTCACAACTCAAACTTGACGTACACAACAGTTGGCGTACCGTTCTCCACACTTTCAAACGTTCATTGTGCATATCCAAACATTATCAGGACTCATCGGTAAAGAGAATGCTGTGCCATGATATGCTATGTAAACAAACGTAGGCGATCATGGCGTCTTTCCTTTATATGCCTGGGAGCTGCTTGTCAGCCACAAGCCCTGCTTTTTGCGTCTTTGGATAAATTTACTGTTTGATTTGAACCCACAAAATGACGTGCTACTAGACGTGCTACTCGACGAAACGATATTTCACGGGTAATCATGCGATGGCTTCGTGACGTTTGTGTTTTAATGCGGATTTCGTATAAGATCCAAATGTCCGGTCTGGGCGATATCGTGTACGTGTAAACGAAAACTGGCCGCAAAATATCATGTTGCACGTGCATCTGCTTGACATTGCTTCACTGAAAAAATCCGATTCACATCTATGTAGGTTATCATATGTGTTAAATGTTCAAGAAAGAAGAAATACTCTTAAGAATTGGGGACTAATGATAAATGATTATCTTGTGTAGTAACATTACACTGACATAGAGTACATTATAGAAGATGGGAGATACGCATATAGCTTGAACCTACATGCTACGTATAACACCGTATGATTTACCTCCCATAAAATAAATATCTTACAAGTTTTGATTGTATATGGCATACTATCCCTTTAAGGAGGGCTCAGCTGATTCTTCAGTTTCATGTGACAACATGTAGCAAAACGTCTTCTTCTTGGTCTATAGCACTCAATTATACCATAATGCAGTTTGAAAACAAAACAGCTGAAATCGGTGACTTCTAACGATTTGGGAAACTCATTAGAATTCCACTTACTTAAGACTCGTATGTAGTTGAAGCAGTTTTACAACGAAATAATTCTTTTCTCGGTTTTTAGAGCATCTGTAAACAGATTTCCTTGACAGTCGTCGTAAAATGCTTACAAAATTTACAAAGAGACTTAGCTTACAACTATCTTAATAAGTTGATATATAAGTAATTATCTTTAAACTATGTTATCATCATACAAACGTTATCTTTATGTACTATTTTTATAAGTTGCTTTTAAAAACTTATCAGTCAAAATGAAAGAAAGTACAAATCTCTTTTACTTGCAATTTAAGTTTTGTTCCATTATAATTAGCTATGGTCCCATGTAAAGATAGCTCAGCAAATAAAGACTGACATACAACGTGAAGACTTATCGTCTACTTTGCTAATATTCACTCAGCATAAACTTCTGCTAGGAAAGATAATGGCACCAATATTATCGTCATTAATTTTTATTTTTAATTATTAGATCGTAGTTTATTTATTATTATATTTTATCCCCTTCCGTTATGTCCAGATAAGTTCTATAGCTTAAGCTTTACATTTTTGTTAACAAGTGCTGGACAGATTTACATGAATAACACAAATTAATTTGTGTCATAAAGATTTGATACTCTACAAATATGTGTAAAGTTTACTTTTCTTTTTCTTAAAATATGTGTAGCTTCTTTCTGAAAGCCATCGTCATGTTTTTGAAGTGATGCTTGCGGGGAATGTTTTTAGCCATAAAATACCTAGCCTGATTTTATCTTTGATATCAGGTTTGTCCATCCGTTTGATGTTTATTATTCGACCAAATCAGTAAAAAAAACGCCCATTACTTATAGCAAGCAAGAAACATGTATTATATGTATGAACCACTTTTGATGAAAAACTTCTTAAAATGATCTATATCTTACATTATATCTGTGTATCGCAATGAAAATCTCTATAATGCATTTGTATTTGGTGAAGCATTCAAGTGCTTGATACTTCAACCATCTTTTACTTGAAGTTATTGTAGTGTGACTGTTGATAAAAGTTATCTTTCACCTAAAACTTGTTTTAAGAATACATTATCACAGGTCCCATGCCAATAGTTTGAAGTATGCTGATTTTATGATTTTTGTTAATCTGAAAAGATTGATTCATGCTTATGTATTTTGAAACGTTTATAGCATTATAGTTTTGACACTTATAAACTTGATGTAGTACTAGGAACGTATATAGTGCGACACTAGTACTTATCATCTGTACTAAAAACTGTACTAGAAGTCCGTTCTTGAAAGCATCTGGTAGTATTTATAGTGGATACATTCTATTAACACATTTTAAACATTAATTTAAGCTTTGAAGTACGCACTGTAAGAGCTTAAAGTATATTATTAAAAACTCTATAGTGGTGCATCTTTCCTTATTTCTTAAAAGATAAAATATGCCCTAAATGGCAATCCGAGTAAAAGTTGCTACAAGAATTTAATTTGTTTATGTAGGTATTGAAGTACGCGGTGAAGGTGGAGGTAAATCAAATTGCACTAAAAATGATCCCCTCTTTAAATCACTATATACTTCTTTGAAGACATCAGTTTCTATTTTCATAATCAGATTTTTTTCAGACACAGACGAGTTCTATAAAGACAAGTCAAAGGAGACAAAGGAGAGAGAAATTGAAGAAATGTTTGTAACCAGACGGAGACGTATTGTATCAGTTTGCCAGCAAGAGGGCCGCACACCACCAGCGATTGTTGAAGAAAGCATATTCCCTGGAAAAACTGTTGTAGATATATCCCACAAAATCGTGTATTGTGCTGTACAAAAAGTTGCCTCGACGTTCTTAACGGACATTTTGGTTGCGATTAATACTGACGGTAAAATCAAGTCTCCTTTGCTAGTCAAACACTTTGAAAAGGCAAATTATCTTGTCGAACACTACGAAGATTTCCAGAAATCTCGTTCTAAGAATTTTCGAGAATCATTCATGAAAGAAGCTTCGTCTTTATTAGTTGTTCGCGACCCTTTCTCAAGACTGCTCTCTGCATACACAGATAAGCTTTACCATCCAAACCATTATTTCTGGCGGACCACTGGTAAAACAATTGAGAAAATGTTTATACGCCAGAAAGTTAATGGATGTGGAAACACAGTTTCATTTACTGACTTTATTAGATACATAGTTCATGAAGTGAATGTTACAGGAAGTGCCATTGATCCCCACTTTACACCACTCTATATGCATTGTGATCCGTGTATAGCAAAGTATGATTACATAATGACTTTCGAGAACATTAAAGATGAACTACTTTATATGCTCAATATGTGGAATACTCGGTTTAACCTTAACTTGACTATGACTTCAACGGATTTCGAAAAAGAGACCGCCATCAGAATAGCAGAAGAGCATATTTCTATGAGTTTTCTGACTATGAAGCGATACTCCAGAATATGCAATATCCCGCCATATAACTTTCTTCTGCGGACGTGGCGATTTCTCCAGATATCAGGGGTTCTTCCAAAAGATGCCGACTTCCCTGTTCCAAGTGACAGCATAGCAAAACAAGTTACTAAAATCATGTTTCTAGATGAAGTAAAAAAGGTACTTTCACAGGATATTGTTTGGAAAGATGTTAAGAAACAACGACATGAGTGTGGATAGTGTATACATTAAAGCTTTAATACCTATATTGAAGAAAGACTGTGAATATTTTGGTTATGACAATACGCCAGATTATTTATTTAAGAAATCTATTTACACCTTTAACTATTTTGATGCGCTTTGACTTTTATTTTTTAGAAATATACACTGAGACCTCTGAAACAGTTGTGGTGTCAATTATTTATGTTTTGCAAAATTGAAGGCTAACATTGAAACAAACTTATACTTTCAACAAACATTATTACTTATGAGCAATATCGTTTGCCTCCCTTAACACTTCACATGCGATACATATATTACAATGCAGGTTATAAGTGTTACATTATATATTTTCCAAATGTTTTTGAATGTTTTATTTTAGAGACACTTTAATTTAATAAGTAACAGATTTAGTAAAAAACATTTTTTACCATTTAATAAATTGGAAGTATGTAAAGGACAATTTCATATACCATTTATACAAGATGAAAAGAAAAATGATAAAGGTTGCCGATAAAAATCTTTAAGGTAAAATTGCAGTATCGAAACAATAGAAAATACATCAATATAGAGCTAAACTTTAATCTGTCTAATTCTCAACAATCTGTTTCATTATAAAGCGATTTTCATATTTCTCTCATAAATAAGTGTACCAAATATAAATCGTCCCATTATTCATTATACTTGTTGAAACGTACTGACCTTCAATGATCTCATCGTAAAGAAAAAGAAAAAACAAAGAAAAAAAACACATACAAAAGATACCGTTAATGCAAATTATTTCGTTTGCATGTATAATTGTGACAATTGTAATGTTGTCAAAGGTAAGTGTTGGGCTATTGATATATGAACGTTTATTTTTAGTTTTCAAACAAACACAACTTCCGGTTAAATGTGCTGTGATGACGTCATTTCAATGTTTTTTATCACGTTCGATCTCCTTGAATTTATATGTTGAATAAAGAATAAAAGTCTCTATGACTACATTGGCTGGGGACATATTCCTGAACAGGAACCTCACAAAGTTGGTTTGAAAGGCAGAGCAAGTCAATAGAGCGCAGTAAAAGGGAGAGGTACAGGTAGTCTAAAAACTGCAGTTATCTAGGAAACACACCAAGTTTAAGAAGCACAGTAAGACTTAGCAGCCAATAAAGTGTAAGAAGTACAGCAATTTTAAGAAGTACCGCACAGCATATCGAAGAAGCGCAGCCTGCAAAGCAGCGTAGCAAGTCAGCAGCAAATCAAACTGGAAGTCTTGTCCCTACTAGTTAAGAAACACCTTACTAAGAATTTTCCAGTGGACAACTCTTGAAAAGTTGGATGTATTTCAGAAGGATTTTTTTTCCTTTTTCGTGTGTAGCTCCTGGTCAGTCTGTCCATCTGTGCGTCTATCCGTTTATTAACAGTTTCGTGTCCGCTCTGTTTCTCTTGAACCACTTGAAAGATTTTTATTTTATTGACTCGATATGCAATTTTTACATTTCAGAAGCAACACTTACAGTCAAGATCACATTTAAAGGTTTAAGATTTGAGCTAAAGAAAAACCATGTCCAGACATATTCATTAACAGAACTTCAGTGCATACTTCCAACAAATACACCTAATGGACTCCGTTCGAGGCACCCAATTGCAGCTGATACAGACATCTTCATTTGCACCAAAATCCAACAAAAATTTACAAATAGTTCAGATAAAAAGCTGCAATCTTGATTTTTTTGTTGCGTCGTTTAAGAAGAGTACAGTTTTGATTTTGCCAATTGGCGATTAAGACGAAAATAGAATAAAAAAAATACCAAATTGAAACTTCAGTATTTTAACAACATTTAAAATATAGTAGAGAACGATCATTTAAGGTAACTTTGTATTAATGCCACTTTTTCTGTTATGCATATCAAAACCTTCAGATCAATATTCTGGAAAATGACCTTAAAGCATATGGGATGTTTTATTAAACTAAAACAAAAAATATATGTCACAGTTTTTTACCCTAGATAAAATCGTTTATATACAAATATCTGGTCCTCTAGTATTACTAGTTTAAAACGCATTACAGTTTAGCGACATTAAAGAACGATTACATGTAACTTAGACTTAAACATGACCTGAATACAAAACGATGCAAAGAATAACTGAAACAATTTTATTTCTGAAATTTCTTGTGCACATTATTCCTTTTTATACCTAGATGTATCAATTTTGATTGTTTCAGCTGTAAACACAGAAAGTGTAGAGCAACCCCTTAACATCTACACCACGATGTTCCATTTTTGTTACCGCACTAATTTTAACACTAATTGTGTTATCATTACTTGGAAGATTATCATGGAAATTACTTTCATACATTTATCTTACAAGACAGCATTTCTTACTTTATATAGTAAAATTCTTAGTAGCAAAATTAAACTGTAAATTAAATTAAATGTTATTTAGTCTTAACAAACTCTTATTATGTAACACGAAATCTTATTCCGTTACAACCAAATACAGTTCTATAAACGGAATCTTATTCGTAATAATGACATTTTGTACAGTAAACAAGTAGAGGTGAGGGCGGGGGGAGAAACAAAAACAAACAACTACAGAAATCTCATTAAAAGGTAAATGTAGCCACCCGGCGTCTTTGAAATGGTCGTCACGCATTATATGTTTCGGTATAATAATAGTTGTGTATGTAGTCATAAACATAGAAGTCACAATTCAGGTAAGATCTCTATTTTACATTTTCATTGAGATAAGTTCTGTGTGAATTACCTGTGTACTGACATTTTGTTTATTCAATGCTAGTTCAACGTAAAGGTAAAAGAATGCTATGCTTTAAAGGGTAAAGTAAAACTGTTGCTGAATATATATGACAAATAACAGAAGATTTGGATATTTACTGAACAGTGAATGAAAAGCAATTATTAAACGTCTATTAACGTTTTGTTTGAGTAATTGTTGCTTATCTCTCTAAATGGAACAAGTAAATGTAATTCATGAAACCATATATTACTTGCACGGACTGCAATATTTTGGCGAATTTGGAATGGATACAAGCAAAATTAATACTTCATCCGGAACACCTAGTGATCCGGCTTGATTTGTTTCCGTAGTTCAAAACTTCATTATCGGTGGTGAATTGAAAAAAAACCGCAAGGCTTGTTTATTTGTTTTTCTATTTTTGAATAAAAATGACCCGTATCATATAAAGAGAGTTCAATAAAATCTCATGTCAGGGACAAATTTGCAAGGCATTCGTTTTTGAACGGAAAACGGTTATGCACTATATTTGGTATGGACTTAAAATGAGTTTTAGTATTATTTTTTTAAAGGCTGCATCAAACACATCACTTAACCGCTTCATCTATTCGTGTATACTCGTGTATGTATCTCGTACACACCCCCATTTGCTGACTACGCTTTACTTAACATAGACATATTTTATTCACAACTACATATACAAAATTTACAAAGGTATGGATGTAAGCAACTTTGTAAAAGTATGGCTTCTTATCCTTATCAGTGTCAAACTGGAGTTAATTGAATAAAAAGATTGAAGGCTAATACTTATAATGCATGACTTGATAATAATATTTTATATTGTATATGAGGTTGAGATTTTCAAACCAGATATTTCCAGGAGAACGATATGTTATTACAAAAAAAGTAAACTGATCAATAAACATACTTTTAAACACTTGTAACCGATTGTAAGTAAGACGATGACAATCAGAAATATCGTTATTATTTCCTATTAACAATTTTATTTCCTTGTAAATTTATAATGGCTAGAACTGGAATATTTCATATGAAAATTCAAGCCTTTAAATTAAGTAAAATGACATTTCCCATTTGTTTCGTCGAATTTAGAAGTCGCACATAGAGAGAAGTTTAAATATCTTTTCCTATTCAATTAGATTTAATTAGATTATAAATTAATTGATACTTTTATATTTGTCAATATTCTGCATTCAGGTAAAAAAAGATGATAGACGGACGGACGAACAAACAAACGAACTGAGAGACCTACACACATTTTGTATATTTGTATATATATTTTTATTGCAACGAAACATAATTACATTTATCATGTGTCTTGACATGAATCTAATTTTATTGTTTCAGATCAAAAGGCTAGACTTTGTATAAGTTCTTACTTCAAAGAGACCTCAGTCAGATCAAAGTCCTGCTTTTGTCAAGTGCGACAATTGAAAAATGTTTTGAAACATTCACACTATCAAATAACACAACGTTCGAATGCGAGCACCTATAAGACGTTTCGAACATGAAAATAAAATTTGCCAAATCAGTTAATTTCTGTGTCTTAGCGATGTATATAGTAAGCACTGTAGTCATTATTGTGTTACGTCCTTGGAACAATAATTACCTACAGGATAATCGACATACAAATAGCAGCAAACAACCACATATTATTTTCATACTTGCGGATGACATGGGATTTCAGGATGTGGGTTATCATGGATCTAATATAAGTACTCCAAATCTTGATGATCTTGCTATGTCAGGTGTAAGACTTGAAAACTACTATGTCCAAGCGGTATGTTCGCCGACACGTGCAGCTTTGTTAACAGGGAGATATTCGGTTAGTAGCAAATACTCACATTACGCATGTATATGTACAATGATTTGGGTAAAATTTATTTTATTTCTTTGTTGTTTAATTCAACATACATCAAAATTAAAACAATGACAATTATGATAATAATAATAAGTCTAAATTTCAAAGAAAAAAACACGAAGAAATACCTTATGTTTCAGTTGCACTCTTAATTTAATAACGGTTGGAAATATGGAGGTATCATAGATGTCTTCTTGTTTCTGTTGTTAGATTCATACAGGTGTTCACCGTGCATTCTTCGCAGGGCAGCCAATTGGGTTGTCTCTTGAGGAAGTTACACTTGCAGAAAAGCTAAAGGAGGCAGGCTACTCTACGCATATTGTTGGAAAATGGCACCTCGGATTCTATAAAAGAGGCTATCTGCCAACCAACAGGGGATTTGACAGCTTTTTCGGTGCTTATTTTTTCCTATATATATGTTTTAAGAACAGGTTTTTAACCCAATTTTATTATATTCACATATATAGATATATCGAAAATGATGTTTTTGTAAACTTTAATTTAAAACCAATAGAATCAGAATTGGGTCACATTATAATAAAAGTTGATTATAATTCCAAATATTTGCGCTTTTTATTATTAGATTTGAAAAAAAAAATACAAGTGAACATTGGCTATTTTCTATACGCTTTATCACCTAAAGGAACTGGGTGTAACAGTATTCGTTTTCAGTATCAACATTCATATACAGTAAAAACTCACGATGCGACCAACTCAATATACAGACCAACTCAATATTACGAATATTTTCTTCTGGTCCCGATTTTTTTACTATATATTCTATTGTTAGTTAAACTCAGTAATAAGACCAACTCAATATTGCGTATTGCGACCGCAATTTCCGGTCCCGAATGAAAATACAAACCTTTTTCGAACTCGAAATTACGACCGCGACCAGAACGGAACAAAACGGGCAGCTGTTGACTCTAGCTATTCATCAAAGGTCGAGGTCGGCAAACTTGTTTACACAAACATGTACATAATGGGCACCTCGTGTTAATCGGTATTAATTGATAATTTGACAGGTCAAAAGGATCCAGGTGTGGATAATTTAATTTAAGGTTGGTAGTTATCGGTTTTATTGTTTATGACACCCTTATTAGAGAAGACTGCGGCGATAAATTTTCTATTGTTATAGTCACTAATTGATGCGCAAACGAATTAATGCAGCACTAAAATCAAAAATTTTGTGAGATATACGTATCACTTTACATTTTTATTTTGATTGATACACATTGTACAAGTTGATTACACAAAATATTCCTCCTGAAATTTGACTAAAATGAGCAAAAAGCGAACAGAGCTTTCTCTTAAAGAGAAAATAAATTTGATAAATGAAAGCAATGGTCAGAGTCAGAGAAAGTTAGCTGAAAAGTACGGCATTGGGAAAACTCAGGTGATTAAATTTGTATTAGTTTCTGGGCTTTTGACCATTATTCTGATCAAATCGTTAGTTATCAAAGTAAGGACAAATAAAACAAATAAGTTATGCTCAGTGACACTACAATTGACGCAAAACACACACTGGGTCGATAAATCTACCATACACCTTCATGTCATCATCTGAACTCAATTTTAGGACCAGCTCAATATTAAGACCACTTATTGCTGGTCCCAGAGGTGGTCTCATTATTGAGGTTTTACTGTAATTTGGCCAGTGAATAAGATCAAAGTAAATATCAGAACTTTAGTTTCATAGTCCTGCACATCTGTGCGCTATTACAAGAAAATTGAAAATATACATTTGGTATTTGTTGTTTTAGAGTTTCTACTAATGTTTAAAAAAATTGTTGATGAACTAAATGTATTTCTGAAGTTAGATAGGCATAACTGATTCCGTACCTATTTATTACTACCAAAATTGAGCAAAAGCAGCCCTGTTTTGATAAATAGATTAAAAGACTTTACAGCTTCAGAATCTCGTAAGACACATCTGTACCAAAAACGGTGTGACTAATGACATGTAACATAAATTTCATTAAAGAAACCCTTCATATTTGGCAATCCACAGAATGTCTCATTCAAAAGTTCTTATGTACACTTAATTGATATTTATCACTATTGAAGTCTTGTTTTTTTTTTCTTTTCTTTTATCTTAGTAATTTTGATGTATAAGTTCTTTTGAATTTCAGTTGTCATGTGTGACCTCTGTGGTCAAGTTAGTAAAAATGTTAATGCTTGTGAGTCACTCTAGCTTCTAGACGTCAATTATAATTTCATTTTATAATCACCATATATGCATTTAAGGTAGTACACCCCTAATCAGCACTGTAAGGAACTGAAAAATTGACAGTACAGTTAAGTTTAATGCCTTAATTGACACCAGTATGCAAAATTTAAACAAAATTTACCGTACGGTTTTGGATTTGTGGACATTTTTCTGAACTAAGGCTTGGATAATAGAAAGTCTTTTTTCAGAAATAGGGAAACTCTAAATAATGTGTAATAACATCCTTATGATAAATGTTTTCCTATTGACTTTTACTAAGAAACAAATAGTAGCATTCAGGTTACGAACCACACAAGCTAAATGATTGTTTCTACTCTTAATGTTAGAAATATACATTAAAATGTTACCCTACCCCACCAATTTTATACACTGGTTTTACCATTTTCCTGCTAAGAGTACCCAATACAAAATATCGCTAAAATCTACTTAACTGAGGGGCTTCATTCAAACTTTGCCCAAATTTTCTAAGAAGTATATTGGTTGATCTTGTCGAATATAAAAGACTTTAACCATGTAGTTTTTATATCATAGACCTTGAAAATATCGGGTACCATATTTGTTATTAAATTTAGAATTATTTAGCCAATAAATACCTATAAAAGTTATAAAATAAGAATGAAATATTTGTTTTCTTTCTAAGAAGGACCTGATATATACAAAAATGATAATAAAAGAAAAAACAGAAAGAAAAAAGTTAACCATACTGGGGTTTGAACCCATAACCCTCAGTTTCCATGCTTTTGACAGTAATGCTAGCCTACTTAAATACTTTTCAAGGTAGAGGTAATGTATTAGGAGTGTACTACCTTAATCTAAATGATAATATCAAGCTGGCATAGATGGAATTAAAGTACATTAAAGAAAACAGAAACTGTTGTCACATCATCTTTGTGAAAAACTTTTTAAAGATTTAAGTGGTTTTCTTCTATGTTTGTTTGTTTGGTGTTTTCTGTTTCTTTTTTGTGTATTTGAGTATGAAATTTCTCCTCGTTTACAAAACGGTTCCAATAACATTTGTGTTTTAGGATTTTACAACGGGTTTACGGATTACTTTACTCACATATCGACACACTTCGGAATCAAAGGTTACGATTTAATGGAGAACGAGACACCGGCTAATTGGAGCATGTATGACGGCATTTATTCGTCTGATTTATACGCAGACAGAACGATAGATATTATACGAAAACATGATTCACCAAAGGTACACTGTTTCCTTCACTTAAACCGAACTCAAGGTACAGTAAAGCAAACATTTCAAAATTTTTACAAAGGCTTATAATTACACATTTTCAATAAGTTAATATGTTTCTTGTTATCCACCCAGTGTAAAGTACAACACTGAGAGTCAGTTATATATGTTCATTGTACAACTTGCTGTCACAAGCAATATTACAGATAAGCTTTTAAATTTCAGCCTCTGTTTGTGTATTTATCTCTGCAATCGGTTCATTCTCCAGTGCAGGCCCCCGAAAAATGTTTAAAACCAAAAGATAACAGAACTCGCACAATAAGAGACGTGTATGAAGGTAAACGTGCTGTCTTGCCTCGTAAAATATATTACACTGAATAAAAGAAACACTTTACTATTGTTAAAACTTAGGAATTAGTGGTTACCAACAACAGATATATAGATAATAATAGGTAAGTGTCTTAATATGAAAACATTTATTTGGGAAGGCGTAGGGATTTATCTGGTGAGCCGAAGGCGAACCCGAGATATTCCGCAGCCGAGCCAGATAAACTTTCTCAATTCAGACACAAACCTATTATTCTATTTATCCTGTCACATCTGTCATTTGGAAATAATTTACTAAAGATATTGAAAACCTATCTTTAAAGTGTTTCAAATTAGGCTAATGTCAAGGTTTTCCGCCAGGGGTGCATATTAACAAAAATAGTTCCAAAGTTTCAATAATTTTATTTCTTTAAATGATCACTATCTTGTAAGATCTATATACTGAAATATTCCATTTTTATTCAAGTAGTCTCTCTTTGTAATAACAACAATTTTATCACTTATTTCTGATTATAAACACAAAAGTAGTCCGTCACGTATCATGTACCGTATAAAGCAAACTTTATACGACACCCTTTATCGGGTCGTATAATTACGAAATAATTGACAGGATAAATGACATTCCTTGTCGAATGCATAATATCTAACATTTTAGTTATATTCGTTTTCTGTCAGATCATAGAATTCATTTTATTAATGATATCCCCTGTTTTAAGGTTTTGCCTTAACAAAATAAAGTTATAGAGTCATTGCTTCTATTTCAAATAAATATAATTAAAATGAATCTAAATGTCACAAAAGTCAAATGTATTTTTCGATTATATATTTATATAGGAATGATCGTGTGCATGGATGATGCTGTTGGGAGAGTTGTTAGGGCTCTGAAGGAAAAGGGGATTTGGGGCAATACAATACTTGTGTTTTCGTCAGGTATGTAAAGCCAGTGTCCTAAAAATGATGATATTCAAGATTTTCATACTTGATCTGAAATTACATAATTTATTAAAGACAACATATATTAACTCAATACTAGTTTCACCGTTGACTTCACCTCGTTTAATGTATTTACGTAAATGTTTTACTTCCAGCATGTACTTTTATGTAAACTGTAATGTACCTACAGATTTTGAAGTAATTTGGTTTCATTCATGTATAATAACCATTTACAAAACAAAATCATATTCAATTTAAATTTCCTGACTGCTTTTTGGGACGATTCATAGATATTTTACATATCGTTTTAAAGATTTAGTGTCCATGCTTACATAAATGATGCTTTTTGAAATCAATACTTTAAGGCTTTATCCAACTCATAGAGCGTTCGCGGAACAATTAACTGTTTTAATTCAAATTCAAGAAAGGAAGCGTCTCAAACTCTCATTCTTTCGAATATTAAAACAAAATGTTTGATCAAGTACAAAGAATGAAAAACATGATGTGTATTTGTTTTTTGTTTTTTTGTTGTTTTTTTTTCAAAATGCGGATTTTTTAAATGTATTGCTAACAAATTGTTCATAAAAATAGACATATTTAAGATTTTCACCAAAGCAACTTGTACTTTGTTCTTATGATAACTTGTTGGGACAAGCGTGAGGTTGGTGCACCCTAGAACCTTGTTTAAATCTCAAGCAGCAAAAGTTTTGCCACTGACCGTTCCACGACGGTAACCGACGATCATTTTCGTTAATTGCTTTTTGTATCTCTTTTTTAAACTGATCACTTTAAAATTATATGCTTTTGTTCCTCTTCTTTTTTTTTCTGTGTAGTGAGGGTGTGTTTTCTGACAGTGGTTTTTCCTGATATACGTTTTTCTCACTTTCTTCAACTTCTTTTCCTTTTAAGATAACGGCGGTCCCAGTTTAACAGGAGCAAGCAACTTTCCTTTGAGAGGATTCAAGGGTTCAGGATGGGAAGGAGGAGTACGTGGTGTCGGTTTTATAAATAGTCCATTACTAAGCAAAACTGTTGCTAGAACTGTATCAAAAGAATTAATGCATGTCACAGATTGGTTTCCAACATTTGTAAACGTGGCAGGTGGAAGCTTAAACGGAACAAAGCCTTTGGACGGTTTTGACCAGTGGGATTGTTTGAAGTGAGTTAATTCTAAAATTTTATGTTATTGTTGGAAGGCTATAAACTAACTGAAAACTTACGGATTTATTTGTTAAGCGATTAAACGTTACTCTTACTCTTAAGCTATTTTCTGACTGGTATTAAATGTTTATTTATTAATTTAGATAAACCTGTAAACTATAATTAAATAAAAGTACAGAAACCTTTTGTTTAGCTTTGCCTATTTATAATCAAAAGGCTTTGATGAGCCTGCATTGTTAGCCAGAACTAATAACACTGCTAAGAAACCCAAAAGAAAGAAAGAAAGAAATGAAAAAAGGACACACAACCCTTCTAAATATATTTCAAAAACTTTACTCGCAGTACAAATGCCATCACTGTTACTTCAAAAGCAAAGTATTAGCTCTGAGTAATATACAATTTTAAAATGTGTTTATATATGTAGACACTTTATAGAATAAAGATTGAAAGAAAAAAACTTTCCTTGTTTACGCATATTTGTTTCCTGTTTTTCATCTGAACCGATCAGCACATCAAAACGCAAGATAAAAAGCTTTACCTTGTAAAAAGCCCGTTTTATTTTATCAATTTATTAAATCCATACTGACTTAATATTTAGCGTTTCCTTAAAATTATTACTAAACTTGCAAACAACCCTATGCCCCCTTTTATAGGTATGGAACTCCGAGCAAGCGGAAAGAGATTCTTCATGATATCTTACCAAGTGCGCCGCCAACACAACCATTTCCTAAGGACACGCTTGACAGTACCACAAGTTTAAGTCGTGCCTCAATAAGAATAGGAAAATGGAAGCTACTGAAAGAGTTCAGACGTAATCATTTGTTTTTAAAATAATATTTCTAAATAATTATTTCTGTATCAAATTAAAGTATGCATATATGTGACAATACAGAATTGTTTTTCTATTATATGTTCACTAGTGTGTAAAAAGATGGTTTAGATCTTCTTATTTGAGTTCCTTTTTTAGCATTTGCTAGCTTTTTTTATTGAATCATAAGATTTTCATATTCATTCGCAAGTGCTTTCAGTTCCTTGATTCTTATTGTCGTTTATAAATATATCTTTTAAATCAGTATAAGTTTAAACTTATTAGCATATCTATTTTAAGCTGCTGTTCCAGCACTCGAACAATTTGATACGACTAAAAAGGTTTATCTTTTTGACATCGAGAAGGATCCAACAGAAGATGAAAACTTAGCTGACAAGTTTCAAGATGTTGTTAAATCTATGTTACACAAAATAAAATACTATCTGAATGGAACAATTCCTGTTCCAAACCCTGAAGAGGACCAACGTGCAGACCCACGATTTCGAAGGGGATTCTGGGAGCCTTGGATGGATTGATGTTCTTCATACCATTGTAGTTGAACATTTAACCTACTACCATAACAAAACAAAAGTTTTAAAAGCTTAAATTGATTCAACCAGATGATTTTATCCTTAATTCTGAGTTCTTTTAACAGTAACTCATGTGAGATGTATGATTTCCTATGGAAACCAGCTAAGAAAACAGTATAATAACCTTGTCTACTTAAACCTGCAGAAGACATTTATTTGTTTTGCTATGGAAACGTTACTTTTATCAAAAACAACAATGCTAAACACTTAAATAAAAATACCGTCCATGTTCCAAAGTAAGATGTTATGCAAATTCTGCACAGATATTCATGCACACGTTGCTAAAAAGATACAGTTTTGTTTAATTTCAGTTATATCATGATTGGTTTCACAGACGCTATCGGATATAAAATGCTAAGTTTTTAGTCAGTCATACTAATTTGCATAGTTACGTAAAAGGTTTTAAGACAATAAGAGAAGGTAAGGCCTTTGTATCTGCATGCTATTTTACTTGATGAATTTTTGTTCATATCAGTTCAATAGTCCAAAGGGTTACTTAAAATTTCACGTGGCGCCAGCACGGACACCACGCTCCTTCTTAGACTTTATGTAATGTATTAAAAAATCTGGCAATGTCTGGGACAAAACAAACAAACAAACAAAAACAAATTAACAAGCCCAAAATAAACAGACACTAATTCGAACCACTATCACAGCGCAAAGTGGCTTATACAAAAATGACTGTATGTTTACAAGCAGTAAAAGTAACTGGCTTATCGTTCAAGTAATCGGTTCTTTGGCCAAAACAATATACTTAAGCAATTTATACGATTTTTTTACTTAGTCGATAGATTCTCTTCCATTTACACAAGCTTCCGGGAAAAAAGTGTTATGCCATGATTTTGTTGTATCGTTTAACACAATTAGTGGTTTTATGGAGACGAAAAATTAAGGATATATTTGCAATATTCAGTTTTAAAAGTGGACTTGCCTTCTTTTCGCTAGGTTGGTATAAGGCCATTTTGGTTGTGGACATTCCAGTTTTCTCTCATACAAGTCTTCACACAGTCCTATTGATTCCTTATCAACTTATTATTGAGTGGTTCAGAAGATATTTGTACGCTACGCGTTCGGACACATCGACGATATGATGTTTGTAATGTGCACCATATTTAGCGCTCTAGCCAAATTAAAGGTCTACTTGAGTAGAGTTTATAGAACATAATCAGTGGGAATAAACGTATGTTCAATATTCATTTTCTGGAAAAGAGAACAACTTTGCCGAACATTTTTATGCTACAATATTTTTCTGATCAGTATATCACGTTTAAAAAGTATGATCAGATTTCTGTTGAATAAAACCTACATATTCCAAGTTACAAATAACACTACTTTGTCCTAGCATTACTGTGATTTTTAAAGTACTTCCTGATTGATCTCTATATGGTTATAAGCATTCTATGCTGCAAAAGCAATGATGACTTTACAGAGATCGATGTTCGTGAATGTTCTCCTCAAATTAAAATAAATGAGCTAATCGATTTTTTACAGAAATAGCTCGATATCAATTTATAGTATGTTGCTACTTTCACAGCATTATTTTTCTCCTTCAACCTTCATTAGGAAGATTAAGCTTTGTAGCCAGTAAGACAATTCTGGAATTGTTTTTAGGATTATGGCTTTTACATACAAGTAGCCTAAATCACATTGTAGTGACTAAGGATTTGCATCATGAATACCGCATCATTTTACAATAATATATGTAAGTTTTAATTTACTTTAAGCAACAAATTCAAAAAGAAATTTCATTGCGATTATTTTTCAAATTGTGTCTACAGAAATGTTCCAAATAAATTCTGCATGAACATTTCTGAAGTCAACGTTCAACAACTTTAATACCATGTGAAACATTGGCGCTGATAAAAACGTGTAATAATTTTACACGTTTTGTCGTACAGCAGAAATGATAACAGTAAGAAAGTACTGATATAACATTATGCTGACTGATTCCATTGAATACTTACATACAATGATACAAAGTGGGTATTCCTTGTTTAACTATTGTTTTCAAAAAATAAAACAGATGAAACAGATAAAAGAAAATAAAATCAAATATGATATGACTCTGTTGGTAAAATTTGCTTTTAACTTGTAAATATTTACTTGATTTCACAGACATTTGCCTGTGGTGGCCTTTAATCAAATTCGTTCAAGCCTTGTTGGTTCATTTTTAAAAAATATTGGTCAAGCTTTCTCGGTACAACTATTCGGAAAACTTTAAAAATATTCATAGAAACCCCTGGCAAGGTTTAAAAGTCATCTCAAAATAAGTTCCTTTTCTGAACCTTTATCATTTTGTTTTTATTTGAGTTATGTTGGTAAAAAAATATTACAACGTTGACATATTGACCTATGTTTTTTTTCTGGAATGATATTTTTGGAAGTTGCAAGCAGGACAAATCGAACAATATCTACTATGGTTTTCAGGTTAGCGATACATGTTAAAGGTTTTCCCAATTTTTATATGTTATAATATAAGTTATTTGACAAAAGCCCTGTTATTTGTCATAGGACAGACGTATTGAACCCGAGGACGAAGGCTGAGGGCCAATACGACTGCCCCGAAGACAAATAACAAAGTACATAACTTCTAAACTTTACAGTCGATTATTATTCATTTTTCACTGGTATTCTCGAGAGTATAAATAATATTAATCGTCACTCCTAAAATACTTTCATCGCACAATACTGCTAATGGATTTTATGTTTGGTTTGAAACACTTGATGACACACTTTTACTGGCATACTGTTGTTATAATGAGTAGAAGTTATGTCTAGCATAATATTGGCTGGAAGTACTAGTTTTCATGACAGGTTTTCTATACTTCTGGAATCATCAGTGCGACAAGAGGGCAGCATCACATTAGATATGATATCTAATGCTTTGGCCTGCTGTTCCAGAGATGGTGTTGAGTAGTTATTAATGGTTTGAATACTTTTCCACCCTAAAAGATGTACAACCTCTGTTGGGGGTCGGTCACCATGCACACGTGTTTGAACGAATGTTTTTGCTTGTAAAATGATTTTTGCGTCCTTGCAAGTCTTCCTTTTTCTGTTAAGGTGTTCATAATATACCTCGAAACATTTCTATCCAGTTTAATTGATAAGAGTATCTCAGCAGATCATCATTATTTATATTTTGTGGCACAAACACCTCTTCTCGGTCATTATTTGCAAATTTATCAAAAATAAACAATGAAACGAGAAATCAAAGTCACCTGATCAGGGGTCCTTAATATTTAAAAAAGACATCTCATTCTAAAGATTTACAGATACCTATTGTTCCCATAGCCAACTAAGCATCTGTGAACTCGGAACGACCAACGCACATGAATCCAATACAGACCCCAGAGACTCTATCTGTGGGCACAAAAACATATGATACATGATATATCATTTGCTTGCAAATGAACTAAAATGTTCTTAAATCATACTGTAAAACAACAGTAAAAATGTAGATAAAAAAGCTAAATACTGATCAGTACAGGTCTTCTCAAAAGTATACAATACCTACACATGTTTTGCGTTCTTCGGCCTGCCCTGATGAATGATGACACTTTGTTAATTGAGTTTGCACAACAACAAAATGAATTCTGATGGGAATTTCTCCTCTAATATTATCAAATTTTATTGTATAATCTTTAAATGAAGAAATGCCTAAAAAAGATCACATAACAATGCAGAAAATACACAATAAAAATGCCATTAGCTTCCTGTTCAGTTTCAAAATTAATAAATATATTGCACAAAAAAGTCTTTCTGACGAGTCCTTAGTATAAAAATAAATGTAATCTGAGTTCAAAATCCAAGTCTTTTACAAAATTGGATATGAAAATGTTCAATAGTTTTTCCATTATTTCTATTATCAAAATGCATATGTAAGAATTAACAAAATGGATAAACTGAAAATTTGTAAACCTTCCCCATAGGTGAACATAGATAATTCAACAGGAAAGATGTTTCATTGAAATAATATAACGATGTAAGTCACTTGTATTAGGTTCTCTTCTTTTTGAAATCGATTCAGTCTCACTTTTTATATTCATGAATAATTTTCCTAATGATTTTAGAACAATGATACCACGGTCATTGTTCTTATACCTAATGTTACTCTCTTTTCTTATGCAGAGGCATCTCAAAACCTTCAGACCAAAATTCTAGAAAATAGCTTTAATCATATGGGATATTTCATTAAAAAACTATAAAAGATATGACGACAATTTGTAGTAAACTAAAGCTGAGTGAAGTATCAGCCTTTATCATCACATTCTTTGTGTACCATTTTGGTTTGAATTTTACGTAGTATAAATACAAGCATTTTCATAGTTTACAACTAAATAAAGTTAAGGCAACCCAATACTTAATACAAAAATGTCATTTCTTCAAGTTGGTGAATCATCATTTTGTACAAACCGGTTACTATTTTAAACAAGTCTGCTCAGGTAAATATTTCATGTTTCTTGATGTTGTAAATATGCTTAGTATGGTTAGAAGAAGTAATTCAATTTACCTCTTTTCATATGTGCGATAATCATGTTTATGCGTATAGGGAGATAGCTCGGTCTACAATTTCTGAAGATTACAAAATATCATGGAGAAACCAAATAGAAAGTGAAAGTTGAATAAGAAAGTTGAATAAGAATCAAACGTTTAGTGTTAAAAGATGTGCATACATCATTTAAAGAGATATGGATTTACACTATATGATTAAGTATGCATTTTTTATAAATAATTCTCTAATTAATGCAGGAAATCTAAGATTTATTTCATAGAATGGTGAAGCAAACTGCCTGTAAACGTTTGTTTTTGATACAGTGTCATATAAAGAAGGCTTTCAACAATTGCTGTTTACTTTTGTTCCATTTAAATTTCAAGGTTTACTTTTCACACTTAGTGTATTTTTCAACATTTCTATCTTCTTCATGTAGGAAATCAAACAAAGTTTGCAGAGACTATTTGATTCATTTAGATTAAATGTCTCATGGCTACATAGATGAATAATTTTAAACATGTTTCAGTTTTGTGGGCTTACGACTTAGGATATTAAATTATCACACTTGACTGCGATGTTTTTACACATAAAAGTGAGAGGAAATTTAAAAGAAGCAAGTAAATGTATCGTTTTATGAACGGTTTTATGTAATTTTGAGTTAAACATGAACTTGAAAACATCAGCCGCTTTTATACCTAGATTTATCAGTTGTTTGTTAGTTTTATTTGCCTGAACTGTAAACACACATACATTAACATCTCCCCTACGGCATTCTTCTTATGTTACAGACGAGGCCTTTATATAAAGTTTTAATATTTGGTTTGTTGTATTATCAAGTATGCTCTCATTATTAATATAAAATTAAACCATAAAGCACCCACAATGTACATATGTCAATGCTACAAATAACATTTAAAGTTGCCATTAGCCTGTGTCCCGTCTTTGTGCTGTAATATCAGCTTTCCGCTTCATGCGTATTTACGTATGATAGGGCTATTTCTAAATTAACCGTATGTTATAGAAACGTCTACTCTGGAGACAACAACTGTATGAAAATGGGAATGCCTTATAGGTTAAAAATGCTGTCTCAACGTAAATGAATTACATTTAAGGTGACATTTAATACTATTATCTTTTGTTGAAAAAAATAACATATCTAAGCAACCACATGTTAAAAAATGAGATGTTATTTCGTATTTAACATGTTTAAAAGGATTGTTTTATACAAATGAAACAGTTGATAATTATTTCCTCTGTATGCAATCTTATTTCGTAATTAAGAAGTCTTATTCTGTATTAACGAGATTTTGTACAGTAAAAAATGTAGTTTTGTTTTACATGAATGAAATAAATGTAGCAACCCTAAAAACATGGGTTTCGTTGTTATGATCGTCACGCATTATATATTGATTATACAATAAAAGTTGGTTGTGCGTGAAGCAATACAGAGAAGTTACGATTCAGGTAACATTAGACAGTGACATTGGGAAAAGTTCTATGATTTACCCGTTCAAGGAAGCATACGTATTGACAGTTTGTTTATTCAATGCTAGAAAAACGAAAGGGTAAAGAATATTGCTAGATAGATAGATAGATAGATAGAGCAGAAGATTTGGATGTATAATATGATTTTTAATGCAGGAAAAAGTGAATACAAATGAAGGAATCAAACGTCTATTTGTTTGGGTGATTGGTGCTTATCTATGGATTTTAGACAGTGACATTGGGGAAAGTTCTGTGTGATTTACCTGTTCAAGGTAGCATATGTATTAACAGTTTGTTTATTCAATGCTAGAAAAACGAAAAGGTAAAAGTTCTGTTATATATATAACATTTCTATCATATATTGTTATATATATATATATATATATATATATATATATATATATATATATATATAACAAAATTTGGATGTATATCGGATTTTTAAAGAGGCTGTACTCCAGATTTGACAAAAAAAAAATTTTTCATAAATTATATATTTAGATGCCTTGAGATTATAACAACATAATATTTTACTTCAAAACTGATTATAAAAGTCAGAACAGAATAAAAACAAGTTGGCTTCCTTTAAAAAGTAAGCCAAAGAGAGGTCAGGCAGCTGTCGTCACTGAAAAAATGAATCTACTTGTTTCCAAGATCATTTTGAATTTTTTAAACGTTCCGTGACTTAAATAATTATAAAAACTAGTAGTCTAACTATTATTTATAGTTAATACCTTATTAGGCAAAATGACCGAA
This sequence comes from Cyclina sinensis, assembly GCA_012932295.1. Classification (NCBI taxonomy): domain Eukaryota; kingdom Metazoa; phylum Mollusca; class Bivalvia; order Venerida; family Veneridae; genus Cyclina; species Cyclina sinensis. The sequence continues at coordinate 23,541,009 of JAAONU010000013.1, read as the reverse complement.
ACTGACTATTATTTAGTTATTTCAAATTTTTTATGGTGGCGTATCTACCATTTAAATAAATGAAACAAATTAAGATAACCTCATGTATTTCATACCTTGTAGAATCTTGGGGATCTTCTTATAAGCCCGTAAGGCTTTACTCCCCCCCCCCCTCTTTTACATTAATGCATGTAGTTGTTGAAGCCAGAACTCCCATGTTAAGCTGCTGCTTTTTTAGGCTCATTACGTTTTCTTTTCCCTTTCAAGCTTTTATTACACCTTTCTTAGTCCAAATATTTCACAAAATAATCAGCGATAGTATCTGTTAAGCTGGACTAAATATTAAAAGGGCGTAAATTTGATCCAAATCGAGGAAATGGACTTGTCAAAAATGCTCTGAAATTCGTAAAAAATATTTACCATTTCTTCATGACCATGGCTAAATATTAATTTGTTCAACAGGCTGATGAGTTTCTCAGAAAAAAATTCATTTTAAAATTTGTAGTTTTTAAAAAGTAGCATGCATTATAAGAAATGCATCCCTATAATTGTATTTTTTGTGTTTAGTTAAGGGAATACACAATTATTCTGTACGTTCTGTTCATAATGGGCCGTTTTAACCATGGGCCGCTTTAACCATTGGCCGTTTTGACCCGATGTTAAATTTTGGTTTCGTTTAAATAAATTCGTATTATGATTCGGAGCATGCGCATAACTATCTTTGTAGACTGGTTTTCAGGATTTAAGGCTTAATATGAGATCATTAACTAACATTTGATACGCAAAAATGGATGCCTCCATCAATTAAAGCCAACACTGTGGAGAGGTCTGATGACCCCTCCAAAAAATATTTTCGCTCCAGCCTGATTTGAACTCTGGACCCTCATGTTAACAAAATATTTCCAACGCTTTTACTGCCACCACCATCGCCGCATTGGATATTACAGATATTTACTTTAAATCTTATACGATATAGTTATACCGTCGCGTTACGGTATAGCACTTTGAAAGGGAAAAAATCAATTTCTTAAAACGACATCTCCTCTAAAACCACTGACTGCACATTAACCAAGTTTCTTGAATGATCCTTGGTGGATCCCTTTTCAAAGTTGTTCAAATGGTCACGGTCTGTTGCATAAGTAGGACACAGAGCCAAAAAAGAAGTTTAAAAAATGCAAATTTAAAAAATCTTTTTGTCAGAAAGAACAAGGCCCAGAGCTTTGATATTTTGTATATGACATCATCTATAGGTCCTCTACCAAAGTTGTTCAAGATATGCACCTAAATTGGCCCTGCCCCAGGGAGTCATATGTTTTTCTTATTATGTATATTGTTAGCATGAAACAATGTCTATTAGACCTCTATCAAAGTTGTTCAAATTATGCCTCTAGTGTAAAAATTGTATAAATATTTATAAATGAAAACTTAAAAAATCTTAAACGTCTTAAAAGCTTAGATATTTGCCATGAAACATTTTGTAGTGCACCTCTACTAAGTTTGTTTCAAATTATAGTCCTGGGGTCAAAAATCGGCCCTCCCCCGGGTGTCATAGATTTTCCTTAAATACATATAGTAAAAACTTTAAAAATCTTCTTCTTTGAAACTGCATAGGCTAGAGCTTAGATATTTCGCAAGAAACATTGTTTAGTGGGCTTCTACAAAGATTGTTCAAATTATAAACCTAGGATAAAAACCGGTTCCGGTCCAAGTGGGGGGGACATTTGTTTTCCTTATATACATATTATAGTACAATCTTTAAAAAATCTTCTGCTTTTAAAATGCAAAGGCTGGAGCCTTGATATTTTACATGAAGCATTGTGTAGAGGACCCTTACGATTATTGTTCAAATTATAGCCCAAGGGTTGGAAATGGCAAATAATTTTCCTATAGTAAAAACTTAAAAAAAACTACTTCTCTAAAACCACAAAGGCTAGACCTTAGCTATTTGGCATGAAACATTGTCTATGAACCTCTACCCAATTCGTTTAAATTATATCCCTGGTATAAAAATTGGGCCTGCCCGTGGGTCATAAATTTTCATTATATACATATAGAAAAAAATTATAAGAAAATTATCCTCTGAAGCTTCAAAGGCTGTAGCTTAGATATATGGCATGCAACATTGTGGAGCTCTACAAAAAGTGTTCAAATTATGGTCCTAGGGTCAAAATTGGCGCTGCCCTTGGGTTTTCTTTACATACATATAAAAAGTGATCTTTGAAACCGAGAAATCTAGAGCTTAGATATTTGACATGAAACATTGTCTGGTGGACCTATATCAAGATTGTTTAAATTAAAGTCTTGGGGTCAAAGTTGGCATTGCCCCAGGGAACTCAGATACACACTTTTCTGTTATTTGATATACAGTTATGAAATTGGACCATGTGCACAGTTTCAGATGTAGAATTGAAAGTTGATATAAGCTGGCCTAGATTTTGACCTAGTGACCTACTTTCTTGTTTTGTTTTTTGATGTTCAGCTACGAAATTTGGACCATTTGCACAATATCAGTTGTAGAATTGAACTTTGATGTTAGATGACCTAAATTTTGACCTAGTGACCTACTTTTTTGTAATTTGATATACAGCTATGAAATTTGGACCATGTGCACAGTTTCAGATGTAGAATTGAACTTTGATATGAGCTGGCCTAGATTATGACCTCGTGACCTACTTTCTTGTTTTTCGATGTACAGCTATGGAATTTGTACCATGTGCACAGTTTTAGATACAAAATTGAAATTTGATATCAGCTGGCCTAGATTCTTGATTTTTACGTACAGCTATGAAATTTGGACCATGTGCACAGTTTCAGGTGTCGAACTGATCTCTGATAATTAATGACATTAATTTTGAGCTAGTGACTTACTTTTCTTTTGTTTGCCGTAAAGTTTTGAAATTTGCACCATGTATATAGTAAAAATTTAAAAAATATATTTTGCATGAAGTATGTTCGAGTGACCAACATTGTTCAAATTCTTGTAATAAACACTAGCTTTCTCCGCTTTCACACAAACAACAAATTGATAGTGAATTTTGTTTTTAAACGAAAAAGATGTCAGTGAAATATTTGTTACACAATATATTTGTTATGGGCAAAAAAGGGTTTGGAATTATTTCTTTCGATGCGTTACATCACTAAACCTCTTCATCTTGTCATGTGTGATATACTCGCGAATTTATCCGTGCACCCACTTTGGTACATACACTACCCGATTCGTTGAACATGCTATACATAACACAGTCAGGTTTTCTTCATAACTACATGAAATTGACCAAGGTGTAAGCAACATGGTAAAAGTTCGCTTCCTTATCCATATCAGTGTCAAACAGGTGTTAATTTGACTATAAAATGATTGAAGGCAAATACTGATAACGTATGACTTAATAATAACATTGTCTATTGAATAAGAGGTTGCGATGTTCAAACCTGTTATTCCAAGTAGAATAGAATGTTACTAAAATAGTAAATTTAAACGGATCAAAAGGCTTTTACGCGCTTTTTTCTGATTGTTTTTAAGTCGATAGTTATCGATACTATCGTTAGTATTTCCTATAAATAACGTCTCTGTTATTGCCTTTTGAACGTAGAAGGACGACCAAAATTGTATTGTTTAAACCTTTGAAATCAGTAACATTTTTCGAATTCGAAATTTAGAAAACAGAAAGATATTTAAAATTTTGTCTGAATTCATTAGTTAAATTCTATATCTATCAGAAACATGCATTCAGATAAACAAAGATGGTGGACGGTTCAAAGGACAAACGAATTAACGAGCAGACTAACAAACATTATGTATATACTTGTAAATTTTTATTGCAAAGAAACAAAATTATAGTGATTATATACTTAAATTGGATCTATTTTTATTGTTACAGTTTCAAAGGATAGACGTCGTGTTGGCACTTACATTCAAAGAGATCTCAATTGGACCAAAGTCCTTCTTTCGTCCATTGTTTCACTTTTACTGCGTCCATTAAAAAGGTTTTGAACGGTCACACTCTCAAAGAACACAGCTTCCGTAGGCAAACACCTACAAGACGTTTAGAACATGAAAATAAAATTAAAGTTATTGATTTACCTTTGTCTCACAGCGATGTTTACAGTAAGCGCTGTGATCTTTGTCCAATTACGTCCACGAGTCAGTATCTACCAACAGGATTATCATCATTCGACTGGCAGCAAACAACCACACATTATTTTCATACTTGCGGATGACATGGGATTTCAGGATGTGGGTTATCATGGATCTAATATTAGTACTCCAAATCTTGATGATCTTGCTATGTCAGGTGTAAGACTTGAAAACTACTATGTCCAAGCAGTATGTTCGCCGACACGTGCAGCTTTGTTAACAGGAAGATATTCGGTATGTAGCAAGAACTCTCAGCATATGCATATTTCTAGAATGATTTTGGTAAAAATGCTTTTAATGTTTTGTCGTTTAGTTTAACGTACGCAATAATTAGAAGAATACTAAAGATACATTTCGATTTTCAAAGAAAAAAAAGAACAAAGAAATACCAGAAGTTTCAACAATACTATTAATTTAGTAATATTTTGGAACGTGAAGGTTTCATATATAGCTTTTATTTCTGTTTGGAGATTCATACTGGTGTTCACCGTGCCTACTTCCCTGGACAGCCACTTGGGTTGTCTCTTGAGGAAGTTACTCTGGCAGAAAAACTAAAGGAGACAGGCTACTCGACGCACATTGTTGGAAAATGGCACCTCGGATTCTACAAGAGAGGCTATCTGCCAACCAACAGGGGATTTGACAGCTTTTTCGGTGTTTCTTTTTTCCCATATGTTTTAAGATCCTTTCACTTTTTTAACCTTTTAAAATATATTCTTCATATAGGTATGAAGTTATCGAAAACATTGTTTTTCAAACTTCATTAAGTACGTGATCATAACTTAAACAACCGTGATCATAGACAACAGGAAATTATTCAAAATGTTTGCACTTTTCTTAGATTTGAAAAAAACAACAACAACACAACAACAACAACAACAACAACAAAATCAACAACAAATATGCATAGGCTTTTTTCTCTATGTTTTACGAAAGAATATCCGGGAATAACCAGTATCCGATTTCGATATCAATATAATCATATAGTTTGGTCAGTGACTTTGACCGAAGTAAATATCAGAACTTGAGTTTCATATAATAAAATTTTAGTAATTTCAGACCACAACTGAAAAGGTAGACTTTCTTTTGTTTTATTCTGCATGAAATTATAAGCATTTTATACGATTATCTTTAGAACAATTTTGTAAAACCGAAGGTTATTACGAATGGAAATATTACGAATAAAAAAAAATAATTCTTTTTTGTAATGTAAGTATTAAAACTGCATTTCCTCTGTTTTCTACTGAAATCGGTTTCATCTGGTGGCAAATTGTTCAAACAAGCTACTATAATAGTGGCCTTTTGTAGTATATATTTTCAAATTAAATTCTTTCTTTATATTTGCATTTTAATCTAAAAGTTTAGATTAAGTTAATTAAGCATAGAGAGAAGAAAAAAACAACCTGTTGTCACAAAATCTTCTGAAAATATTTTCTTTTAGTTTTAAATGTCTTTATTGTTTAGTTAGAGAATTTTCTATTTTGTGTGTTTTGATGTAAATTGTCTGCTTGTTTCCTAAACGGTACCAGTTTTATTTGTGTTTTAGGGTTTTATAACGGGTATACGGATTACTTCACCCACGTATCGGCACACTATCGAGGAATTCAAGGTTACGATTTAATGGAGAACGAAACACCGGCTAATTGGAGCATATATGACGGCATTTATTCGTCTGATTTATACGCAGAGAGAACCATAGATATTATACGAAAACATGATTTACAAAAGGTATGCTGGTTTAACCACTAAAAAAAGAATCCAATTTACCATAAAGCAAACTTTTCAAAATGTGTAGTTTCTTGCGTTTATAATTACACTTTCGTTAATCATTTATCACATTAAGTGTCAGTTGCATATGTATTTGTGCAGCTTGCTGTCACAAGGGATATTCAAGATATTTTTTTTAAATTTCAGCCTCTGTTTGTGTACTTAGCACTGCAATCGGTTCATTCTCCAGTGCAGGCGCCCGAAAAATGTTTGAAACCAAAGAATAGCACAGATCGCACAATAAGAGACGTGTATGAAGGTAAACGTCCTGTTTTATCTCGTATAATGTACTAGAATGAATAGCAAACACAGTACTATTGTTAATACTTAGGAATAAGTGACATTTTATCCCTTGCAGACCTAGAATATGATCCAACAATTCAGTTAACTTCATTTTCTATTGATTATATAATTCAGTTTTTTTAATGATGTCCCTTGCTTAGTTTGTGTGCCTTAACAAAATAAATTTATAGGGTTATTGCTTCTACTTTAAATGAACATATTAGTTAAAATGAATCTTAGTGTCCTAAACTTGGCAAACTGGTCGTCAAATTGGAAGTGTTTGAACTAATATATTTATTTATATAGGAATGATAGTGTGTATGGATGACGCTGTTGGGAAAGTCGTGAGGGCTCTGAAAGAAAAGGGGATTTGGGGCAATACAATACTTGTGTTTTCATCAGGTATGTGAGGCGAGAGTCTGATAAATGATGAGTTTTCGAGATTTTCACACCTAAATGTTAAATCACAGGTAGTGAGAATCAGCTATGTCAATACAAGGTACACGAGTGACTAAACCAGGACCAAGGAATTAACTTTAATATTTTACTTCTAGGAATTTATCTATCAGTGTACATACAAATGTTGTTGTAGTGTGGTTTAAGGCATGTATTCATGTATATACAAAATTTCACATTTAATTTGCATTTCTTGAAGGATGTGACTGCTTTTGGGGACGATTCTTAGACATTTTTGGATCAATTGTCACTCAGTCGATCCAATGTTACATACTTGCTTATTACATATCACCTGTTAACGATCAGGATTTATTACCAAGCACTAAAACAAAAAGTTCTATCGATTCAAACATTTTAATAACATTTACCCTTAGCAGTGCAACGATTATTCAGCAATAAAGATTATTCCTAAATCAATACAGTCTATGCGAAAGACCTTGGAAATTTACCAGACAGTGGGTCTGGTAAACTTAGAAATTTCACCAGACCGAATTGAATTTTACCAGACCGAAGGAAATTGGAGCAATTCTGCGTGTTTTTTTCGGCAGCATTAAATACCCAAATACACTTGAAATATACTTCAGTACTGATGAAAGACGACTTTAAACAAATACTTATTGTCAAGTTCATTTCTACAAGGCACAGATAAACTAGAAAATGAAAATCAACAGCCAAAATTACAGACATTCAGTCATATTAGTCACATTTCGGAAGTAAATGGCTATCGTAAGATTTACACTCAGTAAAAAAATAAATATTAATGCAGGTTGCTTCTATTTGTTAGTATCTAGAATAATCTAATTTTCAGAGATTTCTTTTTTTATTTGCATATTTTTTATATATAAAGAAATATAATATTTAATGATACCTAATTAGTAATTATGACAAACTTTCGTTTTCACAGCACCGTGCATGAAAAGAATCCTGAATACAAACAAATGAGTTTCAACTGTAAAATTACCATTAAAAAAACATCCCTATTCTTGTCAAATATTTGAAGTTAACTCCATAGTCTTGCTTAATTTGTTAAAAAAAAGTTGATTGATACAATCCAAGACTATTTGGGTATATTTGATTGTATTTGGGTATATTTAGGTGTACTTGGGTATTTCATGCTGCCCTTTTCTTTTTACAAATAAAATTATATTTCAATTTTAAGTAAATAAAACACATCCAAACAATTTTATAATTTTTTTTGACCCTGAGAGTAATATAACCGGGGCCTATCCTGTTTCCAACTGTCCATGAATTTTCTGTCTGGACGAGATTCCTCGTATTTTGGTATTTTTCTTTTATTTTCAAAAAGCCTATGTGTATCTGCTGGGAGGCCGTCCTCTTTTCACTTGGAGTGGCCCCTTTGTACTACGCAAGACCTTTAATCATATTTTCAGTTGTCAGTATTCAGCTAAACTAATAAAATCTGATGAAATGAAAACAAAATCACGTGTTTAAAAAAGCCAAATCTTCCTGAAAAAAAATTAAAAAATCCGGCCCCCCGATTCTCGCGAATACTGCTGACTAAAAAACTGCACGCTGGTTCTCGTTTTATATAATTCCATCGAAGCGTATGCCGGAAACAAACGGTGCGTTATTTTAGTAAGTCATAATTTTATCTTCATTTTTGGCGGATAAAGACTAAAATCTCGACGACTCCGGCATTTTTTACCGGACAGGCGGTCCGACTATTAGAAAAAATACATCGGACCTGCCTAAATTTTAGCGGACAGGTCCGTGGGTCCGACGGTCTTTCGGATTGACTGCAATATCTTTCTAACTATCGGGGTTCGAGATATCAGTGCTGTTGTTGTTTTTAGAATTTTCTGTTTAATGTTCTAATGTTTAATTTTCTAATTTTCTGTTTGATGTTCTAATGTTTAATGTAGCGCACTGATACAAAGTCTTACAAAGCGTTGCCGCACATTATGAAATCGTGTGAAGCACAAGAAATTCTCAAAGAAAATTGATCCATCAGTTTTTATAAACTTTTATCTATAACATTTTACAGGATTTAGGATTTGTTAAGCTTTAGTTTCCATGCTTTCTGGAATGATGTTAGTTGAAACAATACTATCAGGCTTTATCCAGCATGCATTATTTGTCCATAGTGCGTTCTCGTGCCATCTATTTTTTTTTAATTACAAAAACGGAAGCGTCTCAACTCGCATTGTTTCGAATTTTAAAATGAATATTATGATCAAAGACAAAGAATGAAAAATATGATGTGTATTAAGTTTTATTTTTTTAAATGGTACTGATTTTTAAAATATTAAAGCATTGCTAACACATTCTTTATAAAAACAGGAATATTTAAGACTGTCTTCTTCTTTCATAAGATAACGGCGGCCCAAGACCGAATGTTACAGGAGCAAGCAACTTTCCTCTGAAAGGATTCAAGGGTTCAGGCTGGGAAGGAGGAGTACGTGGTGTCGGTTTTATAAATAGTCCATTACTAAGCAAACAAGTTGCTAAAACTGTGTCAAAAGAATTAATGCATGTCACAGATTGGTTTCCAACACTTGTAAACGTGGCAGGTGGAAGTTTACATGGAACGAAGCCTTTGGATGGTTTTGACCAGTGGGATTGTTTAAAGTGAGTAATTTCTTAAATATCATATTATTGTTGGAAGTTCATCAACTTACTGAAAACCAACGGATTTATCTATATTAAAGCGATGAAACGTTACAGACATTTCTAAAGATTTTTCTCTGGTGTCTGAAAGAAATCAGATTTTCCGTTCAAAAATAACAATCTTAAGCTATTTACTGACTTGTATAAAATGTTTATTTGTTTGATAAAGCTGTAAACTGTAATTAAATGACAATTCAGAAACACTTTGTTTGTCTATATCAAAGGAAAAGGCAACGATAAGCTTACATCTCTCGTCTGAAATAACTACTTCTAAATAACAAGAGCAAAGCAACCCAGTTAAAATGAAAAGAACCTTTAAGTAGAAAATAAATGTAGACGGACACACACTCCTAACAAATTGTTTTAACTCTTAGTAAATATGCCATTATTGTTATCTCAAAATCACACTTAGCTCTGAGTAAGATACAATTTTAAATATATGTGGGAACTTTATAGAATTAAGAAAAATAACACCTTCCTTGTTTATCCAAATAAGTTTCCAGTATAACATCTGAAACGACCAGCATATCAAAATACAAATGAATATTTACAACCTCACTATGTACAAAGTCAGTTTTAGCTAATTAAATACATAGTGCTTGCTTTATGTTATTGCTAAAATTGCAAACAAGTCTGCGCTTCTTTTTATAGGTATGGAACTCCGAGCAAGCGGAAAGAAATTCTTCATGATATCTTACCAAGTTCGCCGCCAACAAAACCATTTCCTAAGGACACGCTTGACAGTACCACAAGTTTACGTCGAGCCTCGATAAGAATAGGGAAATGGAAGCTACTGAAAGAGTTCAGAGGTAATCATTGTTTCAGTGCTTTGATTTTTATTGTCGTGTATACATCTGTAAAAATCAATTTAAGTTTGACTATACAAGAAGATCTGTAATACTGTGTTTTGATTATGTCTTTTTTAGCTGCTGTCCCAGCACTAGAACAATTTGACCAAGCTAAAAGGGTTTATCTTTTTGACATTGAGAAGGATCCGACAGAAGATGAGAACTTAGCTGACCAGTTTCAAGATGTTGTTACATCTATGTTAAACAGAATAAAATACTATCTGAATGGAACGATTCCTGTTCCAAACCCTGAAGAGGACCAACGTGCAGACCCACGATTTCGAAGGGGATTCTGGGAACCTTGGATGGATTGACGTTCTTTACATTGTAGCAGTTTAACATTTAGCCTACTCTCATTTAAGAAAAAAAAACGATTGTTGTGAAAGCGTTATTTGATTAAGTCAAGAAGATGTATGCATGGATCATTTTAACCAACATTCTGAGATTGTACTAGCTTCGTTTTTTTCAGAAAAAAAGTGACCGAAATCAATGATCACAGATAATATCATCAAAAATTTAATTAAGCATTTTAAACAGGTTACCCATCCAAGAACATTTTAATATATCATTCCAATACAAGAAAAACACTATAATAATTATGTTACTTAAACAAGAAGCCATTTATTTGTAATGCTTTGGGTGCATTACTTTATTAAAGACTACAACGCAAAATATTTGAATATCATTATACCGCCCATGAACCAAAATTATAACGTTATTTCAAGTTTATAAAATTATAAACAGAAATGCATGCAAACTTTGCTTAAAAGAAAAAAAGTGGTGTTTAATTTCATGACTGGATTTGCAGATGTCTAACTGATATGAAATGCCAACTTTTTATGTGATTTTGCTTGGATGCGTCCAAATTTAGTCTGTGAGAAAAATTTGCAAGCTGTAAAAGTTTTGAGGACCGTGGCTCTATTTATGGAGACGCTAGAAGCAATACATCCGTGAGTGTAATTTCTTGTGAGCTCTTTTTTGTCACTGAAATGTTAGATATTATTAAATATATTTGTTAAATAAATCTGTATTGTTGTAATCTGTCAAAAGCAAACTATGCCTGCAAGATTTGGATGACTACATTTCCCACCTCATTTCGTTTGATCTACCATTGCTGTTTATATCGTGACGAAGTGTGTTCGATGCTTCCAAACGCATTTATACCTTCTGGTTCATAGAATATTTTAATTATTTTACCCTTTTGCATCTCAAGCAAATCGTGCCATTCAAAAAGGATAACCTTGCAGATAGGATGTTTATCATATGCCATCATCAATTACATACATCTGAGTTATAGTCCTTTGTATTACAAATGGCTGCAGCATGTCCGTTTAGAGTCATAGCTGGGTAACCAATGGATAGAATTTAACGACATTCAATATAAATATGTATCATAAGTATGGGACGGTGCAAGAACATAGTTTGTTCCGATCAGATTAGCAAAACAAGAGTTATGTCTCTTTGATTTATTTAATAGACAGTGTAGAACGCATATTGACAACTTCAGGGACTAATTAATTGTTTCTAAGGTATGCATCATCAGTATTGGATGGTGACCCTTTAATTAAATTCATGGACAATATGTTAAATGTGGGTATATACTTATCAAAAAAAAGAAAAGAAACAAAAACTTTTTAAAAATCGGTCTCATGATTTTTAATGCTATTCAAATTATGTCCATGTGATCAGAAATGATCAAATTCTGGTAGTCAAAAGTTTGAAAAAGAATTAAAAGAAAAACAGTATAGAAAGAAAGAAAGTATAAATAATCTTTCGAATCACATATTTAGACTTAAATTTGTGAAACACAAGACTGTAAATGAAGTAATAAGATACATTTTAATCGGCTGAAATATTTTTATCAATAATTTCAAGCATGTTTGAAATAAATCTCTATCTCAAAATTATGATAAAAGTATGTGTATTCGGACATTCAAAATTACGGAAAGCAAACTGTCGATATCGAATATCCGAAGTTTTCCGAATATGCAAATTTATATATTCAAATACTGATTCAATAATTGCTGCTATCCCTAAAATGTTCATGACAACTTTATATTATCAAAAGATGTTAAAAATTGTTCAATATGATTTAAATATTTTTGCAAATAAGTTTAAAAGTAAAACAGAGATGTGAAACATGACAAATTTGTTGATAATGGAGTAACAAAGTTCATTTGTATTACGGTGCTTTGGATAAGACTGAGTTTTGCAAATAAGTACAAAACAAACAAACAAAAATGTGAAATATGACGAATAGGTTGATAATGGAGTAACAAAGTTCGTTTGTGTATGAAGTTTGGAAGCGTCATCGAACATGGGTTCATAGTTACAGATGATACAATTATAAAAAGCAATTTATTTTAACACTTTCCACAAACAAAAATAATAAAAACAAAAAAGATCCTACTTAAATGATGTACAATTTACAAAAATATTTAGGAAAAAATAAGTTTATATAAGGTACACATCGGATTACAAATACTGAACAATATACATGTTTATATAAAAATATTACAGTTTATTACAGAGCTAGCGAATAGTTTAAAGTAGTAAAAATGTTCCTTCTTCCGCATTTATGGACCTAGCATGATATAAGTCGATACGATCCCTGTTGTTTCTGCTAATGTTTTACCTCAACGGGGAAAACGTTCAAACTTTCAGTGTAGGTGTCCTCACTTTTTACGAAGAACAGATATTTTGTACATGAAGTAACAAGATGGACTTCCAACTAAATTATTTATATACCTTGTCCTCGTAATGTGTCTTGGAGCGAAATACTACAGAGCACCTTTATTAGCGTGGAACGATTCTCTTTAATTTCATAATTACAAAAAAGTACTGGAAAAAATGATATGTAAATTCATGTACTTAATAATATGAACTAAAAACTCGGAATAGAGACATAAACACTCCTTTTAACTAAATAATTCCTAAGTTTTACTAAAGAACATTACGTTCTAAAGAATTGATAGTTCTAACTTGTTTAAATGAAATTATATTTAGTATATTTGAAAATGCTGATCATTTTGACGACATGGCAATCCATTTTTACAAAATCATTTCCATTAGCATAAGAAATAGATCAAATAATATTAATTAAAATGAAACATTGCTTAAATCTTAATTCGATTTTATGAAATTAATTTGTTGAAATTGTAGTTTCTTGTTTTCAATGAAAGAAATTAAAATTCAATATAAATTGCGATTAATGTAAAAGTAAAGTTGCCGATTCGGTAATGGCGGACGGGGAAATATTCAGGGGAAGTAAAAAGGTTTAAAACTATTTTTTAATTAAATTCCTCATCAGGAGTTAATAAGATCGTGAGCTTCTCTCGATAAGCCGTGTTTTCACAGTGTTTCAAGATAAAAGAAAACCAATCAGTCTTATACTCAAACGGGATGGGTTACTCCGAACTTGTGCATTAACTTTTGTATGTTTTTATCTATCCTAAACCATAGAAACAAAAATTGGACACTATGTCTGTGTAGGAAATAATGACATTACCAATATTGCACGTGCCTCGCTGACTCCCAGTTTCTGCAGAGTCTGGCCAATCAAGCTGAAAGGTGGAATATTTGTTCATTGATGTTAAAGAAACTTGCAAACATGTCGTTCTTTTTGGGTTTCTGCAAAGTCGGCTTTAAAAAACAACTACGTTTTTCAGGGTTAAATCTCGCAACAGTTATGCAAATTGAAGTGATGTATTTCCATAAAAGCATTCAACCTTAGCCATTTCCTGTGATTTTTCAGTCATAATAAGAAAACGGCCTTTTAAGGGGATTTACCTGTTAGATATACTTAGAAATGTCTGTTGTAATCACTGCTGTGACGTGGGATTTTATGTTTTGTCTTAATCAGCCTATCAAGGAAGCAGTTTATTATTTAAAAGTATGTATATTAGTGCCAACTAATGTATATCCATCACAAATCGGGTTGATTATCAATTATTTGGCATTTTGCATAGACGTGTATATAGTTTGAAATAAGATATCTAGCCTTTGATAAATCAGCAAAGGTGATGGTGGTATGCAAGCCGTTATATATAAAAAAATGCGGACGTATACCCATGGGAAGTCCGTGTGAGCGATACCTCATGACGTATACAATAAATATATAAATATCACTCAGTGAATATTCAATAATAAGAACTTACGATCTGGTGTCTGAAAGAAGGTTCCTAAATTTTGTCTTCTTAATAATTTCACTGATCATTGAATTGTCCCGAAATTCTTTAAACAGTGTAAAATTTTATATGGAATTTTATTCTTAGCTAAAGCACCTTTAAAAACTACTGTTACCTAGTAATGAAACAAGTTTGACCTATAGTGATGCACTGGAAATCTGTAGTGGCCTATATTGGAGTTTATTTGTTTTCTTGAATTTCTTGAGTGTTTTGTGATTCTAATATTCTTTATAAATGTACACATACATGTACATAGTTGATAATAATTATTGAATAACCACACACCTGTTGAACACTGAGGCTACTTCTGAACCCAGACCTTGTTCGCAGTTCGAAAAAAAAGTGTTCGTTAAAGATAATTACATTTATAAACAATCAGTACATTTATCAATAAAGATGCTTGGGGAGTACTCATGTGATTGGCCATTGTCCGCCGTCTGTCTTGCATCTTAAGTGGACAGTCTTATTGCGATATTAATTCACCCTTCATAGAAATGGCTGAGAACCTATTTCCTAATGATTTGTCAAAGCAATCTGAAATTCGGTCATATGGGTTAAAAAACTAGAAACTAGGTCAACAGGCCAACTCAAAAACTTTGTAAACAGTCTAGAAGCAACATTTTATCCATTCATTATGAAACTTGCTCAGAATATTTTTCCTGATGATCTCTTGTTTGAACGAACTATATCAAATACAGAAAGAACAAACACCTGCGCAGCACAAATCAGTATATTGACAACACAAGATAGTAAATGAATATAGCACACTAGTTTAACTATATAATAATAGACAAACTATTACTTTGACAAAATGACAAAACAAACTGAAAATTGCACGGAACGAACTAGTATATAAAAATACAATACTAATTATGCACGATTCAAACATTTTTACAGAAAAAGACTTGGCTTTACACCGAAAAACGTGAAAAGCACTCGACGAACAACTACTGGGACAGAACAAACAAAATGGCACAGCACAAACAGGTAAACCTACAGCACAAACTAGTAAATGGAACAATAACAAACTATTGAGTCTTCGTAACAAATTTAGGTTGACACCGAATATATTGTAAAATGCACACGGAGAACTATTAATGTAACCAAATGAATTGACGGCAGCCAGCACAAACAAGAAAATGGACATAACAAATTATTGTATTCTCATAACTAATTAGGGTTTGTACCTACTATAACGTAAAATGCACACGGCAAACTATTGATATAACAAAATGAACTGAACACTAGTAAATGGACACAAAACAGTAGTGTATCTATATAACTAACTGCGTTTTGCACCAAATATGTAGAGGATATTTGTTTGTTTCAGTGAAATATCGATTTTATTTCACGAGTGAAGACCAAAATAACAGATATTTTCACGAGTTGCGTAGCTTATGTATCTCTCGTTAAAACTTTAGTATTATTAAGTTCATACGGTCAGTTTCAAAGCTTGCAACCATGGAAATATTTTTAATGTGTACAAAGCTTATCTTGAAATAAACCATTTACTGTCGACAGATATTGGAGTGTGTGAGTGTTCATAGGGTAAATGTTCTCAAATCAAACACAGATTCTAGCTAATAATCAGCTAATATTGTTCTTAAAAAGGAGAATTTAATGTCAAGTGAGAGCGAAGATTGAGTATGACTGCATCAGTAGAGTTCTAGAAGCGAAAACCAGGGTGCTTCGGGCTTGACGGACAGAAGTTATTTGTTTAACTGTGCAGCATTGATGCAAAAGTTCAGTAAACACATCGTAGAAGCCACGTTGTATTGCAATATTACAATTTCTGTGATTTCACATCGTTGGAACGCGTTTGTTAAAAAACACATTGTTTGGTTTCTTAAGAAACTGAAATTCTATTTTGGGACTTGGCAAACAACAACGGCTAAGGTATGAACCATTTAAACTAGTTTTGTATGAGGTCTTTTTGCTAAGATTGATATTAACGTATTCAACTTTTTAACATAAATATATATAAATACTTTAATTTATATTTCTCCATTTAACATGTTCAAGTCCTATTGACGGTCTGATTTGTGTGTAGGACTAGTGGTACAGATATTAATTAGACTTATAATTCATTTTTTGTCATTTTTCTATGTTCATGAATATGTTTTTTATACATAGAACTTTACTTTCTTTTGCACTATTTTTAACTAAGAGTTAGTTTTGCTTCTTAAATAAGTAGCATTTACCTGGCTGAATAAACTGTGGGTATATTAGTTCTCATTTATTTTAGATCAATAGTTTTTTCTGGGGATTTTATATACTGGTTGTGGTGTAAACAGTGAAAGTATGGAGAGAAGTGGTAGATATGCTATTAAGTGGCTGATGTACATAGAGAACAAAGAACAACAAACATTAACGCTGTAGACAAAATTGGACTTATTATTCTTAAATCATACAAGGGTCTGGGTTTTTTTGTTTTTTTTTGTTTTTTTTTGGTTATTTTGTCATACACATCTATAAGACAGTCAGAGTTTATTCACTCTTCACTTCATTCAGTGAAAAATGAAAATTAGAAACAAATAAAAACTCCCGTATTTCTATTAATTTCATTTTTCATAGACTGTATATGTACTTTATACATTAGTAGGAGAAATTTGATTTCGATTCCTTTTACTGTCTGTCCTTTCCTCCTTTTCTCATTTCTTTTATTTCATTGGTTAAAAGTGAATTTGTATTGGGTGTGTAAACTATAGATTAGTGATACATTAAATGTAAACTACATTGTAGTATTGGTATTATTTGTGGATTTTGCTATAACCCTTTTTTTAATTGCCCATCACACCATCAGGCAGTGGTAATTTCGTGACAATCTTGGTAGTACGGGTGGAGTCTGCAATATTCAATGCACTGACAAATACTACAGTAAAGTAAAAACAGTCTGTTTTGAAAACAAAGATAGCCTGCAGTGATTAAAAAATAACAGGCTGCTGATAGGCCCCTTGAAAATAAGGATCCCCAGTAGAATCTTTATCTAAGTGAATTTATTTCTGCTATTTAACAGAAATTTATGGAGAGAGTTCCTGGGATATTTATTTAGCCTAAACACAGTGCTTTGACATAGTTTTTTTTCTAGTTCTTAAAAACTATGTCATATACATATGTTTTTTTACACAGGAATATTTTATCTTCTAAGATTTTTATTATTTTTTGTGTGTATGTATATATATATATTTTTTTCAGTAAATGCAGCTTTACAAATTTGACAAATTACTGGCAAGAAGATTTTTTAAAGGTACGTACGGACTAGTTAAGAAGTTTATTTTATAAGAATATTACAAACAAAGCAGAAATACATCTTAAACCATTTGATGAAAATGCAAAATGGTTTGGCCTTTTGAGGCATCATTGACAGAGTATATTGAGAAAGAAAAGTTAGAAATTCTGGAGAGAGAAGAGTGAGCACAACATCGTGAAATTAGAAAGTTTGAAATGGAAATAAGGATAAGAGAAGCTGAAGCTGAAGCTAAAGCCAAGGAACATGTAATTACTAATGGCGGAATTTGGTCAGTGAGTGCGATCGTAAAAATACCAAAACTACAAAATTTTGATGAGAGCAAGGATGACATTGATCATATTTGCAGAGCCTTGAAAGGTTTGCTATTGCAGCAAAATGGCGTATTGTTGCGAGACAATATTGCAATTTGTAGTACGGATAGAAAATTTACATAGAAAGGTGGGTACACCTGGGAAAGGTTGAAAAGACATATGAAGGATTAAAGGATCTCACAATGAGAGAACAAATATTACAGCGGGTAAGCCTCTTGCACTGTATTTAAAGGAAAGAGATTCGTAGAAGATATCATTGTTATCAGAATTGGCTGATAAATATTAGGAAGCCCACACTGGTAATTTCGGGTTTATCATTTTGAACAAGTACGATTTGAAGGCAAGGTATCTCTGCAGAAGCAATCTCATCCTAAACAGGACAGCATCAATTGTGTCTAGAAAGAGACGTACTTTTGACAGAGGGTATAACAGAAGTGGAAGACCTGGAATGAGCTCAAAACCTCAAATTAGAAACAAAAGAGGTGACAAGAAGCTATGGCAGATGCATGTTTGACTAGTTTGAATGATTGTTATATTAACAACAACACAAGTACACCTTCATGTGGAGATTAATTGCCACTTAAGAGTGCAGCTTGTAACAGGCAACGAAAAAGATGCAAGAGTAGCAACATGCCGGTAAGTGCAGGTATAGTCGGAGACAATAAAGTAAGTGTACTCAGAGACACTGGTTGAAGCAGTGTTAGTTGTTAAGTCAGAATTGTAAAACAAAGTGATTATACCATGTATACAGGAGAAACAAGATGTTGTGTTTTAATAGATGACATAGTCAGAAAAGATCCGGTGGCAAACATAGATATTGATACTCCCTATTTTAGTAGAGTGGTTGAGGCACTGATTATGAATGAACCCAGTTTATGATTTAATCTTAGGAAATATCAGCGGTGTAAACGGAACATGGGGTGTCCACAATGAGGACGTAGAAACAACCACTGGTGATGATGACAGCGTAACTGAGGTTATAAGCTCAACTGAAGGAAACACAAGCAAGGACCATAATGAGAATGTTAATTTTGCAAATGTTATTTAGACAAGAGAACAGAAGCAGCGCAAGAGGTAAAGGACGAAACCAGTGAAGGTACAAAGGGAATACTAGCTTATGAGAGTGTGTTCGAAGAGCACCCTGGTACACAGAGGACAGCTGACAATCATGTCACAGTTCCACTGGCCTTGTTTAATTGCTGACGCGAAGCGTCATTGTGCTTCTTTTAACAAATGTCAGAGGACTACAGCAAAGGGAAAAGTAAAAAGGGTGTCACAAAAACAAATGTCATTAACTGAGATAATTTCAGCCGTGTAGCCATTGACCTTATTGGGCCAGTCAATGCATCAAGTGAAAGAGGGAACACATTACTTCTTACTGTGGTAGACTTTGCAACATGTTATCCAATGGCAGTTACTTTAAAGAACATCGAGACAGAAACAATTGCCGAAGCTATAGTTGATATATTTTCGATAATTGGTGTTCAAAAGAGAAGTTGTGAGCGACCAGGGTTCACAGTTTTTTCAGGACTAATGAAGGAAGGAGTAGACTACTGTCAATAAAGTAGCTAGTTACAACTCCATACCATCCCAAATGCAATGGTTTAGTGGAGAAATTTAATAGAACTATAAAAGCAATAATCAAAAAGTTATGCATTGAAAGTCCAAGAGGTTTGGACAAATTTGTGACACCAGCACATTTTGCATATAGAGAAGCTCCTTAAGCAAGCACAGAATTTTCGCTGTTTGAATTAGTCTATGGAAGAACAGGAAGGGGACCAATGATGATAATGAAAGAACTAATGACTAAAGAAATAGTCATGGAAGAAGTAAAAACAGTCAATCAGTATATACTTGATTTAAAAGAGAGACTTGAAGAAACCTTACACTTAGCGAGAGCAAAATTGAAAAAGTCTCCGACAAAATACAAAAAGAACTTTGACAGAAGAGTAAGAGCAAGAAAACTTCAAACAGGAGACAGGGCTATGATTTTGCCAACGACTAACTCCAACAAACTTCTAATTCAATAGAAGGGTCCTTTTGATGTTCTTGAACGTGTAGAAGAAGTTGATTACAAACTGAAAGTTAATGGAAAGGAAAAGAGAGAAAAGAAGATCAGGTTCATTCTTCTGCAAAAGTTTCTCATTTTCAATTATTGACCAAATTTTTCTTTAACAACACTCTGTAATTGACACTTTGCGTTGTGTATGTTCAGGTTTTCATAATTATTTGATCGAACTGACTTCCAGAGTTTTAGCGCACGGACGAAGTTATAAAGCGGCGATTATGTCCGCACGCTGTAAAGCAGTTACAACTCATTTGTTTTGCTCGTTCCTGTTGAAACCTTTCACCCTCGGGCTGGGATTTCCGAATCCTCTATCAAAACCAATGATAGCTTCTTGTATATTGACGTTAAAATTATCCTGAATATTTTGTGAGTTAATCTCACCTATCGGTGTTTACACCGGACGGGATTAAAGGTCTGCCCTCCGCATCAATGTCCGCCCGGCTGTCAGTAAATCTGGATCCCGCGAAGACATAACAACTGTACAAGTTTAGTGGATCAAACTTTTTTGTATGAATAGATTTCAATATTGAGATTACGCATGCCAATTTTTTTTCCTAGTATCAAAATATGTGCTTTTACGGCCTGTCATAGCAAAATCTTGTGACATGAACTACTTCCACATTTCTAGGACTATCGATTTAAATCTCGGTGGCCATGGTCACCAATTAGTGCAATAAGTGTGAATGTGCGCGACATATCTTTTATGCCCGTAAATTGATGCTCTGCGGTTTTACGGCCCGTCAAAACAAATTCTTGTGACACAGACTTCTTCCACATTTCCAAAACTATCGATCTGAATCTTGGTGTGGGTGGTCACAAAAAAGTGTAAAATATCGTGAAACGTTTTTCATGTACCAAAACGCCCACACTGCGGCTTTACGGCCTGTCATAGCAACATATTTGGACAATAACTTCTTTCACATTTCTAGGACTATGAAATTAAAGTTTGGCATGCATGTTCATCAATAAGTGTAGATGTGTATGACATATTTTTCATGCAAGCAAATGACCGCTCTGGGGTTTTACGACCTGTCAAAACAAAATATTGTGATGAGAACTTCTTCCACATTTCTCGAACTATCGATTTGAAATTTGGCGTGCTTGTTCACCAATACGTATAAATATTTGTAACACATTTTTCATGAGGCCAATTTGTGTTCTGCATTTTACAAGCTGTCATAGCAAAATCTTAAGACGCGAGCTTCTTTCACGTCTCTCGGACTATAGATTTTTGAATTGTTATGCAAGATCACCATTAAGTGTGACGCAGTGACATGTTTTATTTTTAAGTTATAATTATACGTTTTAGAGGTACTTTACCTTTGTTGAAACTGTATATATTATAACCATAGAAAATTGCCTTTTCACGGGTAACGTATAAAGAAAAAGAACATCCTGTGTCGAATAACAGTTGTCATGATTATTGTGTACAAATGATTTGAATCAAAATGATTATTTCTGTGAATTGAAAAAGACTATTAATTTTTCACAATTACTTTGTATAAATGAATAAATGAAGACAAACTCAATTTTTTCACTACGCGTTTCGAGTTTGTGACTCTTCTTCAGATGAATGATATTATATTAACATTTGTTATAAACAATGTCTAATTTTGACGTAAAATGATGTAATTTTAATGTACAAAACAACGTCGCTGTTCTAAATAGCTATTGATATCAAAAAGGCGATTATTCATATAAATTTAATATTCCATCTGTGCTGTAAATTGTAGAGACTTAATAAAGACTACATAATCTGCACTCACCAAAGAAATCATGACAAGCTATACAATATTTTAGAATTAAGGCCCTTTGGAAAGACTGTTCCCAATTTATGAGTCCAGTAAGTTTCCTTAATAAGTCTCTCCATATTGTTATGTACCTTATCAATTGACATAAACCTAAAGTCATTTAGACTGTGATCATTTTGATTTAAATATGAAGCAACAAGTGTAGAAAAGCAGGACCTAAATAGCTTTCTGACTGGTCTGGCCAACATATTGCATGTTACATATCTTTTGCAAGTTATTAAATAAATTACATCTGAGCTTGTACAGTCAGTATTGTAATTTAATTTAAATTCTGTCTGATACTGAGAGCTTGTAAAACTATCACGTTCAATGATGCAAGAGCAATGAGAACATCTAGGACGGTTGCATTTAATAGATGTATATTTACCATTTATTATGTTCAGAGGTTGAAAATTAGTTTTTACAAGAATGTCTCTGATGCTCTTTGGGCGTTTGAAAGCCATTACAGGCTTGTATTTGTGTAGTTCTCTAACGTCAAGATTATTAGAACGTTTCAACAAATCCCAGTACTTACTGATTATAAAACCAATATTTGGTAAAGACGAATTGTATTCTATAACAAAAGGTATAGTATTCCTGTTAAGACTTTGAACAGTGGGTTTTAAAGCTTCAGTTTGGAACATAGTTTTGAAATGCTCAGAAACAGACTCAACAAACGGCTTGGGATAGTTCCTCGCAACAAAACACTTACATAACTCATCAAGTGACTCCTTAAACTGGTTATCATCTGAGCAAATACGCTTGTAACGTTTGGCCTGGCTTAAAGGAATACTGTATTTAGATGTCATAGGGTGACTAGAAGCATAATGTACATACTGATAAATGTTTGTCGGTTTTACATGAACACTGGTACTAATGTTGTTTTTCTCATCAATACGAACATCAATATCTAAATTTGTTGCATGAGCTACTGAGATATTGTAAGTAAACTTTATATTTGGAAGAAATGCATTAAGTGATTCAATAAATTTATATAAATCCTCTAAAGAGTGAGTTGAAAGCATAAAAATATTATCCAAGAATCTAAGCCAGGCATCCGGTTTATATTCACAGCCATCCAAAAATACCTGCTCCAGTTTACCCATAAACAAGGACGCATAGTATGGTGCCATAGGGCTACCCATGGCTGTGCCCATTTTTTGGAGAAGATTATTACCATTAAATTGAAAGAAGTTGTTATTCATATTAATTTAACAAGTTTACACATGTTGTCAGTTGATAATCTGCCATTGTAACAGCTACTTTCCAAAAAATGACTACATGCTTCAATACCCTCAACATGAGGGATATTGGTGTATAATGAACTTGAATCTAAAGTGACAAAGTAAGTTTGTTGTTTTTTTAGTTGTTAATTTAAGATTTTTAATTGTATGGATAAAATCACTAGTATCTTTCACATAAGTTGGTAGAGCTTGCATTAATGGCTGTAAATGGTAATCTAAATATTTTGAAATGTTATCTGTCCAGGGATTACATGCGGATATAATGGGTCTACCTGGATATCCAATGGGTAACTCATGATTAAGCTTTTTATGGATTTTAGACAAAATGTAAAATTGGGGAATTTTGATTTTGTCAGGAAAGATATAACATTCTTGATCAACGGTCATTAGTCAATTTGATTTCATTGATACATAATTTAACATTTTCTTCTACTAGGTCTGAAAAGTCAAAATTAAGTTGTTCATAATAATTATCATTTATAAGTTGCCTTTGAACTTCTTTTTCATAGTCACTTCTGTTTATTACTACTATTGAAGCTGATTTATAATAATATCTTTACTTTTAGACAAATTATTTAAAAAAAATACTTTGGAATTACACTTCACAATTACTTTGGAAATTCATGTTCATGTATACTGCCACTATACATGTATTTCAATGACTTTTGTACAAAAAGAAATTTGAAAAAAATATGTCTCTTGTACGTTGATTTATTTTACTCTCTATGGTAATACAGCCGGATTCCGTTAAGGAGATAACAACGACTGCTTAATTTCCAACAGAGCTATGCAATTAATTGTAATGAGAATATCAATTAATTTAGATAAGATGACTCCATTATCTATCAGCATATCTTTATTTATAATTACTTAATGGCTTATCGCTTATCATGCTTATTACTCTTTAATTGTATTTGTCTTTTTATTTCTTAAATTATTTATGGGTTACGTTGATAACTTGTTTTTCTCTTCCATTTTTGTGTTGTCCTTGTCTAGTCGTCTAACATAATTGAAACACAACAGACAATCTCTCTCTCTCTCTCTCTCTCTCTCTCTCTCTCTCTCTCTCTCTCGCTCGCTCGCGCTCTCTCTCTCTCTCTCTGTGCTCCCACGCGGAGCATTTTTTGTCAACAAACCGTCACTTGAAATGTAAGATGGTCTTTTTCGATATGAAATCTGTAGAGTTACAATAGAGTTATAAAAAATCATGTTGTGCACCGAAGATTTGTTTATCCAGAAATAAAAATTTCAGCTGCCTGGAGGCCTAAATTAGAGTCTTAAACTATAAAATGTCTTAAAGTATATACAAAGCACACAAGCCAATCTTCGGTGCACCGCTTGATTTTTGTAACTCTACTGATTTCTTAATGATAAAGACCGTCTTTCTTTTCAAGCGACGGATTATTGAAAAGAAACACGATCCACGTGGGAGCAAAGAGCAGGTGCGCGATGACGTATTTTCCCACTTTTCATATAGCGTTTGTACTTGTAAAGAAATAAGTGAATCGGACCTCTAAGTATATTAATGTTGTGCTGTATGGGTAAGGGTTAAGTCTTTTTTTTCCTTCTTCTTCTTTGAAATCCAAAAACAATATTTGCCTTCCAGAAAATCAGACCTTAAAAGATTACTTAAGAATTCCAAAATGAATTGTTGGCAGTTTTGTAACATACCATAATATTTGTTCATACCCATTCGATTGAAACACTTTTCTCTCATTCTTGTAACTGATGTTACTTTATTACTTTATTAGTAGACTTCTATATTAATAACACATTTTGGTGTAGTAAGACAGAACACACTTTTTGGTGTTTTGGTGAAGTAGGATAAAACACAATTTTGGTGGAGGAAGACAATGCATACCTTTTAAATTGAAAAAGACAAATTACACATTGTAAGTGGAGAAATACAAAACACTATTTTTGGTAAAGGAAGACAAAGCACACTGTCTATGGTGAAAGACACAACACACATTTTTGATGGAGTAAGACAAAACACACTTTTGGTTGGAGAAATACAAAGCACTTTTTTGGTGGTGTAAGACAAAGCACACTTTTTGGTGAAGAAAAACAAAGTACACTTTTGGTGGAGTAAGACAAAGCACACTTTTTGGTGAAGAAAAACAAAGCACACTTTTGGTGGAGTAAGACAAAACACACTTTGTGGTGGAAAAAAACAAAGCACTTTTTTTGGTAGAGTAAGACAAAGCACACTTTGTGGTGGAGAAAAACAAAGCACTTTTTTTTGGTAGAGTAAGACAAAACACACTTTTTGGTGGAGAAAAACAAAGCACACTTTTTGGTGGAGTAAGACAAAGCACCCTTTCTTGGTGGAGTAAGACCAAACACATTTGTTGAAGAAAGAAAAAGCAAATGATAACATTAGAAAGAGATTCGATGCATGCATTTGATTGGCCTAAACAGCTTTCACCGCTGTATTAATGAACAGTTACAAAACAAAGACACAGCTGAACTAAGGAACCACTTATTTTGTGACTTATTCTCTCAAAGGCGAGTTTACAAGGATCTGTAAGAATTCAAAATGAATATATATCGGACTATAATCCTGACTGCTTCAGTTTTGAAAGTTGTTTCTTGTGGTAATATTCAATTTATAACTTAATTTTCGTAAATCATATGCATTGCAGTTTGTTCTCTTTTCAGAAGCGAGGAATGTGTATAAAAAAAATATTTTAAACATTTGTCTATAAGACCGGTTTTACAGTCTTATCAAATGATGTAAAAAGTTTTCCAAACTTCATTTCTGTCAATATTTAGTCAGTATAACCATATTAGGTGATCAGTGCAAATATTTGTCTTTGCAGGAATAGCTAAACTATGATTTACTGAACAGTATGGTTTGCTTGTCTTTGATATTCATTTAAAATTTTCTTCTAAACTGAAAACGTTGATTTTCTTAAGTTATTGGTTAACGTTTTTCTTACACAGCTTTGTCTGTTTCTAGAACAATTAATCACACACCGAGACAGTTAAAATATGTTTTGGTATACTATTGAGACATCTTTTGACAAGTGAAAGCTAAAAATGTATAGATTGAAGGCAAAATACAACTAATCATATGGAGAAATTTGACTGTTCTGAGAACGATGCCTAAAATTTCCTATATTGAGTACGTCACACGTGTATCGTTAACAACGCATACAAGTCGATTGAGACAGTATGTTGTATTATATAAATGATGCATAAACATTTTGACCTGATTTGTGTGCGTCGCTAAAGTTGTCTGTACTAAGATACTTGCTATTTTTTCAGTTAAGGATGGAGAACCAGAGCTTGGTTTAACAGTAATAAATGTAACAATATCAGAAGGCCAGACAGCTGTTTTACCATGCACAGTTAACAACAACTACGGTCAATACAAGGTTTGCCTCTCCACCCATTTTACATGATGTTTGTTTTTAATCAATTGTTAAGCTGGTGTTTATCTACTGCAGAAATGTTTAAAAATAACTCGTAAAGTGTTCGTGGTCCGTGGCCTTCTCACTTGAGTATATAACATTAAATGTAAAGCAAATCCTCTATTAAAAATGTAGATTGTCGTAAAGAAAGGAACTGTTTTGTGTGTGCAACTCCTCTTTGATCCTTTGGAGGTAGCCTTCAAACAATCGCAAATTAACTAGATATATATGTAGACGGAAAAACGAAAGGTTAGGTGTCCTTTTGTATCATTTTTAAAGTTTATTTTTTCTTTCCCAAAATAAGACAAAGAAATAGAGGATATTTGTTTGTTTTTGTAGAAGATGGGAATTATTTCATCGAATGAACACCATATGTGATATTTTCACGAGTGGCGCAGCCACGAGTGAAAATATCAACATATGGTGTTCACGAGATGAACAAAATAAATTCCCATCTTCCACTAAAAAACAAACAAATTTCTTTTAATTTTATGCCAACACGTCAAAAATGGGTATTTTATGACATTTTTAATCAGAGCCTTCAATAAATTCCCCATGGTGAGCCCCAAATCAGTTAATGCGTACTTTGGTTACTCCGCACAAAAAAAGTGCAGACAATCTCCAATACATATGATAACTTTACTTCTGCTGAAATAAACAGCTTGTCCATGTGAGTTATGTAAACAAATCAGACATTTTAAATAATTTATGGCGAATTTCATCATTGTTCACAACTAGTTAGGCTCAGGAATTCAATATTATAATTGGATTTAACAAGGTAAATAAATTTCACTCGCTGTCACGGTCTAAAATACAGCGGATTCTCTTGTATTTACGTGGTGGGGAAATTCCTGAAGTTTCATCAAGCAGTAGTTCCGGCACAAACAGTGTATTATCAAAATGGTAATTTCACTGATTCAAAACAGTGGATTATTACTTTTATCTCACTGATATTTCCCTATATTTCATTGGTAGGCATTAAATAAAAAATAACATGACTTACTACTTGTTGTACATAATTATGTATTTCGTTAAGAAAGTACTTCAATCTGATCGATCTGGTTCAAATTTGAACAGCTTACATGTGTATGGTAATAGAAAAAGGACTGATGTGTGATATGTTTACTTGAATAAAATATCATTAAGAAGTGGAGAAGGATAATTATATTGTTGTGCTTTTTGTTTCCAGTAAACAAGGAAGAAATAGTTTGTGTTCTCTTTCTTATTGTCACAGAGGAACAATCTACTAATTGTGTATAAGGTTTTAAAGGAAGCAGTCTTTGCTGTATTTAGTTTGTACAGTAATTATGTATGGCCGTCGCGTTATTTTATTTTCTACCCCTATTATACATAACAAAAACATTTAACATGTGTTTCCAAATCATCTTTCAACTTGATGAGGACTTGAAAAATTTGTATGTTCAGAAGGGCATAAAAAGTGGATGTGTCATTATTTTATTGTAATAAGGCTTATTCATCATTCTTAAATTGTTTCTCTTGAAGACATATTTAAGTTCAGTAGCATAACTAAAGATAGGTATAAAGAAATCATTTAAAACATCACATTTTTATTTGTTTTTGTTTGAGGTATGTAAATAATTTGGCCATATTTTCATAAAATTCATCGAAATTTAGTTTAAAAGTAGTTTGTTCTCAGTTTCATCTCGTTTATGTGCCAGTTTTTTTCCGTCTGATTGAATGTTTTTTTCTTACATTTTAAAACTGCAAAATATTCAGAAGTTAGCTTTGTCATGCCTAAGTCACATTTCCTTCGGTCGCCTGATTATCGGATGCTTTCGCAGATGTCCTGGCATCGTAAGGAACGTTCGGTCGCCTGATTATCGGATGCTTTCGCAGATGTCCTGGCATCGTAAGGAACCTTCGGCCGCCTGATTATCGGACGCTTTCGCAGATGTCCTGGCATCGTAAGGAACCTTCGGCCGCCTGATTATCGGACGCTTTCGCAGATGTCCTGGCATCGTAAGGAACCTTCGGCCGCCTGATTATCGGATGCTTTCGCAGATGTCCTTGCATCGTAAGGAACCTGCAAGAGACCGATTGCAATCAACTTACTCCCGTTTCCCCTCCTGCGATTTGGTGATATCCAGCTGAAATGTTAAAACAAATGTTGTAAGGGACCAAACTTGGCTGTCTCGCTGGGTTTCTGTTTGTACCAGGTATCTGAGCGTAGTCCTTAACGCCGATCGTGTATTATAAAGAAGTGTATTTGCAGGAGAACAAAGAGGTGTACACTGTGTTTTCTGACTAAAGTCTAATTAAAATTTAGTTTTTTTTTTAAATTTTGGAACACGCAAGTTGAGTAGAGCCAAACTAACATACATTGAAGTCGGCTTATAACCTAAATGAAAGAGCATCAATAGTATCCCTTGTCGATGGTATGAGGTATTTGAACGTTTACTT
Source organism: Cyclina sinensis (assembly GCA_012932295.1). Classification (NCBI taxonomy): domain Eukaryota; kingdom Metazoa; phylum Mollusca; class Bivalvia; order Venerida; family Veneridae; genus Cyclina; species Cyclina sinensis. Next base: position 23,512,227 of record JAAONU010000013.1, on the reverse strand, counting down.
CCTCATCACACGAGTCCATTTCAGACGTACAACTCTTTTAAGGTTAATTCTGTTGAATGTCATTGACCATTCATTTTATTTATTTGATTTTGATTGTGTTAGCTTAAAATGTTTATTTGTCGCTACTTTCAGGTAGTATGGCTAAATTCTCACCGATTGCTGTTGACAGTACAAGATAAGCGTATTATTGACGACAAGCGTATCAGCATAGTACGGCCATATATAGGAGACTGGAATTTACAGATACGAAATGTTCGCTACGATGATCGGGGCACATATTTGTGCATAATAAATACTAAACCCGTGCAAAACACAACTGTGAACTTAAAAGTAGAAGGTATGATAAAAGTAAAGGTATGATTTTTTTCTTTGTGATCATAGACAGGGGGTAGCTGGATGATTTTTTCTTTGTGATCATAGACAGGGGGAAGCTGGATCGGCTTGCATACAAATTCCAAACCGATGTTCTCCACAATTTCCGATCAATATGAAAACATGACAAAGCTTTACAAAAATATTGCATTGCAGTTCACAAATATCAAGATTTTTTCAATCATTCTTTTTGTGAGAGAAAATCAAAGAACAATAAGCCGATGTGCTTTCTGAGGAAATGTCAGAAAATGAATATCGCCTTGGCCAAGTTAAAAAAGTCATTTTTATTTCTAGGATGTTATAAGTGGATAGCAGAAATCGGTAACCTCTTACCTTAATAATATTAACATTTTGATAAGTGCTCTTCAAAAGCTTTCCAGTGATGTATAGTTTCATGTACTTTTTCCGATCGGTTAATGGATTACCAAACTTTAAAGGGTAAAGAAATGCATTTTTTAGCATTTTGATGTTGCAAAAACATTAAAATCATTTTGAAATTTTTTTTTTTTTACAATTTACATTAAAAAATTCACATCTGGCATGTAGAGATGGCTTTTATGTTTAATATATTCTTTTTTACGGTATGAAAGTTGATAGTTATTTGTGCGTTTTATGAATAATTAATTGAAGTACAGAAGTGTTAGTTATACAATTAACATTTTCTATATACTTCTAAATATGCAAACACTAGGTTATGAAATGTGTAAAAACCTTCAGAAAAGCACCATAACTCTATACATGGGACAGGTACATAATAGTTAAAACAAGTGGTGGCTATATTAAACCAATGATGGTGCTTTACAATCGAGGGTAAATAATGTATATTTTTGTAAAGTTGGTAACACCTAAGTTCATTGTATTGTATTTTGTTTTAAACTAGCTATGATGATGAGATTCTTCTCTCGCTTTTTAAAAGACTGATGGCAGAAAAAAAGACCAATCAAAAATGCTATGAACAAAACATTTTGTCCGTATCCCGTACAGTCCGTAGCCAACTAAATTTATTATTTTAAAAATGATGTCTAGTCAAAGAAGGTCACATTTTATAATTTAAGCCTGATTTCTATCTAAATATTACACAAACCACTTGTGCAAAGCTGTTGCACACACTAGGATAAACATATTTTATAAACAAAGAACACTTAGTTTATTCGGTTTTTAACACACCTGGGCAAATGCTCAGGGTGAGCTATTGTGATCATCCGGCGTTCGGAGTCTGTTGTCAGTCGTCCTTTGTCAACATTTTACTTTAAATGACATCTCCTCCTAGACAAGGCTGTTTTTAACCAAACTTGACGGAAATGTTCCTCATATTGACCTTTTGTTAAATTGCTCCAACTGTACCGCTCCATTTTACATAACAGCTGCAAAAGCTAAGAATACAAAAAATAAAAAAAAATATCTCCTCCACAACGGCAAAGTAATTTACCACCAAATTTCACAGAAATGTTCCTTACATAGCCCTCTATTGAAATTGCTAAAATTGTTTCGTTCCTTTAAACAAAATGGCCGCCAGAGCTAAAACAGATTGTTATCAATATTCGGCTTCAAATTATGTCTCTTTCAAAACCACATGACCATTTTAGACCAAATTTGACAGACGTGTTCCTTATATTGCCCTTTCCTATACTTGCTTGAACCGCTCCGTTCTGTTCCACATTAGAAGGGCTGCAAAAGCTAAAAACAGAATAAAATGAAATAGCATCTCTACCTCAACGGCAAGGTAATTTTCCATTATATTTCACAGAAATATTCCTTACATAGCCCTCTATTAAAATTGCTAAAATGGTTTTGCTTCATTGAACAGAATGGCCGTCACAGCTAAAACTATGTTTTCGTCAATATTTGGCTTAAAATAACATCTTTTCCAAAACTACTAGGCCATTTTAAACCAAAATTGACAGAAATGATGCTTATATTGCCATTTTTCTCTAATTGCTTCACTCATTTTGCTCTTTTGCACATAAAAGCTATAATAGCTAAAAAAGAAAAACAAGAGGGCCAAGATGGCCCTATATCGCTCACCTGAGAATCATTGCACAGAAACATCAAAAATCAGGAAGTACGTATATAGGTCAAGGCCAAGATCATCAACGGTCAAAGATTATACTGGATGCAAAATTATGTAATGTTTCATTGTTGTAGCTGAAAAGAAGGTCTTCTAAGAATAGGCTCTGTGGACTATTTTTTACCCCAGATGACCAATATACAATCTAATCCTAGATCTCATCAAGACAAACATTCTGACCAAATATTAGGAAAATCCAATGGAAAATACAGCTTCTATCGCATACACAAGGTTTTTCTAAGATTTGATCCCGTGACCTATATTTTGACCAAGACAAACATTCTGACCAAATATTAGGAAAATCCAATGGAAAATACAGCTTTTATTGCAAACACAAGGTTTTTCTAAGATTTGATCCCATGACCTAGTTTTTGACCCCAGATGACTCATATACAATTGCAATCTAGTTTTCATTAAGACAAACATTCTGACCAAATATTAGGAAAATCCAATGGAAAATACAGCTTCTATCGCATACACAAGGTTTTTCTAAGATTTGATCCCGTGACCTATATTTTGACCAAGACAAACATTCTGACCAAATATTAGGAAAATCCAATGGAAAATACAACTTTTATTGCAAACACAAGGTTTTTCTAAGATTTGATCCCATGACCTAGTTTTTGACCCCAGATGACTCATATACAATTGCAATCTAGTTTTCATCAAGACAAATATTCTGACCGAATATTAGGAAAATCGGATGAAAAATACAGCTTCTATCGCATACACAAGCTTTTTCTAAGATTTTACCCCGTGACCTAGTTTTTGATCCCAGATAAACCATAAACAATTCCAACCTATATCTCATCAAGACAAATATTCTGACTAAATATTAGGAAAATCGGATGAAAAATACAGCTTTTATTGCATACACAAGGTTTTTCTAAGATTTGACCCTGTGATCTAGTTTTTGACCCCAGATGACCCATATACAATCATAACCTAGACTTCATCAAGACAAACATTCTGACCAAATATTAGTAAATTCGGATGAAAAAATACAGCTTCTATCGCATACACACGGTTTTTCTAAGATTTGACCCCGTGACCTACATATAAAATCCCAACCTAGAATTAATCAAGACAAACATTCTGACCAAGTTTCATAAAGATCCAATGAAAAATACAGCATCTATCGCATAAACAAATGTGGACAGACAGACGACAGACGACGGACATCCAGCGATCACAATAGCTCACCCTGAGCATTCGCTCAGGTGAGCTAAAAATCAAACAATATTTTTTCCTTAACAATGTGATTTTCCACGAAATTTCACGGAAATGTTCCTTACAGAGCCCTCAATCAAATTACTGAGAAGGTTCCACTTCATTAAGCAGAGCTAAAACTAGATTTTCATCATTATCTCCTCTTAAACCGCTAAGCAATTTTCTTTTAAACTTTACATAATTTTTCCTGATATTGCCCTTTTCTAATAGTGCTCAAACCAATCTGCTCCATTGCACAAGAGGGCTTCAAAAGCTAAAAATAGAAAAAAAAATCAAACAACATCTTCATCAAGCGACAAGGTGGTTTTCCACCAAATTTCACAGAAATGTTCCTTACATAGCCCTCTATTGAAATTGTTAAAAAGGTTCCACTCCATTGAACAAAATGAATTAAACATAGATTTTCGTCTGTATTTCGCTTCAAATGTCATCTTCTCACAAGCTTCTATTTCGAAATTTCCTCTGCCCCATGGGATTTATTTGCATGAAATATGAGATCTTTAAAAATCTGAAAATGTAATTTTGCATCTGATGTTTGCTTAACAGTAGACCCTCAGCCAAAGTTCTCAGATGAGCGATCCATGGCCACCATGATAAGGTACGACTTTGCTTTTACGAAAACAAAAATTGATGTGCGCACGAAGAAACTTTACGATACTTCGTGAAGGAACAGTTTAATCATAGAAGAAACAGATGTTTTATTGCAGTAAAATGTCGTGGATTTCGTCAATAGCACAGAATCCTTGAAATCGTAAATTCAAAACAACGGAGACATTTAAGCTGCAATGAAGCGGCATTTGAGGTTGTTAGAGATTTAAGTCATTACGTATTAATATTGATTCTGAAACACCGAAAAAAATCTGCTTTGGTATACGACTCTCCAGATTCTTTTTTCAGAGGAGACGCCTGTATTTTAATTGTTCAACGCGCACAATGCGGTATGCATCCTACCTGTTCACTGTGTAACGTCTTTATAAACTGAAAACGCCTCGTTGAATGACGTCTACTTTTACCTACCGGAACGCCACAGGGAGTATTCGAAATGTACATAACAAAAGGTTAAATATTACGATGTGTTTATGTGTGAGATATAGTTCTTTCGAGTAAGCTTTGTATCAGGTATTCCAGTTTATTTACCGACGGTACCGATTGCCCATATGACCGACGCCCCCTGCAAATTATTTAATTTATTCTGTGGGGATAGTGCAAGACACAGAAAGCAACCCATTCCTGGTTCTTTTGCATGCCGAGTGTACATCGCTGATATATGGGACCTCGGTTTAACGTTACATCCGAAAGACCACTAGTAATGTTAGTGGAGGAGCGGGGATCGATCTCGTGACCCCTGGGTTACCAGTCCAGCGCGTTACCTCTGGGCCACCGATCGACTCCGTATTCCGCTCATTCAGTGATCAGTAAATATAAAGCCTACTCGGTAGATCTGGATCCCTCGATTTACGTTGTTAAAATAGTCCGTGTTTATCTGATGAAGTTTGGAACATTATCCATATATTCATAAATCGACAGTTTCTAATGAAACATATTTAATCACTGAAAAAATCATCAACTAATATTTCCAATATATTATATATACTAGATATACAACTGAAATCATATATATTTAAATTCTAACTTGCAGATTAGTGTAAAAATATATACATTGTTTCTTTTTCCGAGAGCACTCTTTGTTTTGTTCAGTTGTTATTGAATTTAATGGAGTTTTCATGAATTTATTTTCGTGGAGACCCTTGAACCAGAAAGAAGTCTTTGCTGAAGTCTGGTCTTGATTATACATACGGTATTTTCTTATTTTGCTTTAGTTCCTGCCAAAATTCTAAAAGAATCATCGAGTAATGATCAAGTGGTTGTAGTAGGTGAAACAGTACAACTGTTCTGTAACACGACCGGTGTGCCTAAACCGACCGTGAGATGGTCCAAAGTGACAGCAGGAGGACTGGAAGGTAATTGAAGTGATGTTTGTGTACATAATACACTTTTAAAGATCTTCTTCAATTTATCTTATATCTTATAAGACGACGTTTTTGCATAAACATAATTTTTCATATGATATGTAAAGAGTTCGTTGGCTTGAGTCTTCGATTTTGTAATAAAACCGAAAAACTTGTTAGGACTGAGCAGCTATTTTTCCCTCTATTTTGCCATTTACCTTTTGTCGTACATTTGGTTATCATCGGAAACCCACGTTCGATCCATTTCATTTATTCTCATTGCATGCATTGTGTAATGTATTGTTGTATGACGATGAGCCTATGTGCTTAAGTCACAATAAACTTCTGTTCTGTTCTGTTCATTTCGTTTCTCTCTATTCATCGACCGTGGGTCAATTGGTTGGTAAAATTTCGTACTCATAAATAATTCATAACCTATTGTCATTGGTTTCCGAAAGATCTCCATTGCGCAATCTCAGCCAATGAAGTTACTCCTTACAATTTGCCTTTCGCGGCTATGTTTAAATCTTGGGAAATACGTCTGTTTTAAGTAACATGTCGTTGTGCCTACTCTCTATATTGAAGAGTATCTATCTTTAATACGGAATATCATTGGACGAAGATTTACTTCCCTTACCTAATTAATATTCATGAAAACGAATTATCTGCAGTCAATTGTCTCACGGTAATGTAGTTGTGCGGAATATGTACCGTAGGTAAGCGACGATGACATTTGGCATGTTTGTTATACATTTAGATTAACCAAAGGTCTTGTGACGACCAATATGACCGTAACTTACCTGTGCTGAGTGGATTGTTAGCCAGGTGAAACCGTTGGCGATTTGTAAATATCGGATTGTATTTAGTTGTTTGCATTTTGGAAATGTTCATTAGAAGCATAGATGTAACACGGATGTAAATACTTTTATCTTAGTATAATTATTTTTGTAAGTAAATGTGAATCTTTAACAGATATATGTTTGCAAATTTTCCAGTGCGGTCAAGTAAAGTTTCTGCATCAGCTGTTTAGGTTTGAGAAACAGTTCTATTGCTAACAAATTCTTGCTGTATAAAACAAAATCAGGCTTATGCGAAGCATTTACATCCATGCCATTATAGATCTCAAAACGACTGGAGAGGTTTTGATAATAGCAAATGTGTCGCTTAGTGATCAAGGAAAGTACCAGTGCGAGGGTTTTAATGGGGTGTATCCGTCTGATAGACGCAACATTGTAGTACATGTACATTGTAAGTATGGAAAACTGAGTGATAGTAGGTTGCCTATTGGAAGGATTATTTATAAATAATTTTAAAAGATACAATATTCATTAATGTGTATTAGATATTCCTTCTTCACGAATCTTAAATAGACATTATAGAAAAATGATTAAAGACATTTTGATTGATTATCAATTCCTAAGTCTATGTTAACACATACTAGGTCGCTTGGTCAGTCAATTGATTTTATGTGAAAACTTCGATTTTTCCCCATTATTTTGTTGACATCTTAAGTCACTAAAGTATTTGTCACATATGTTTCTCAGTATCAGGTAATGGTATATAATTATGAGACATTAATCAATTCATCCTGTCGTCTGCTTCAAGTTGCTCCAAAAATATCCGTGGCTGTAAAACGAATAATGCAGTACAAAGGCAAGGATACGTATTTGATGTGTGATATTAATGCTAGCCCTTTCGGTGTTTCTTACTGGGCCAAGGAAGGATGGGACGATTATCGAAACACAGTCTTCAAAATACTTGGTATCTTTTTTTTAAAAAAAGGAAAATAAAACCTGCTAATTCATTTCAGTAAATACCGCCAGCATTTAAAAGTCATATACACAGCGCGTCGGAATGAAGTACTAGCAGTCTTAGGTTGTCATAATTTCCTTTCTTTTCTGTTATTTTTTGTATATACAGATATTCTTTGTTTTGTGTTTCTTCCTAAAAAAACAAATAAAAATTAAAATGTTGACACACTGTATTAAGCTCGTTTTATCAGTCTCTGATTATTTAAGGACTATATAAATGCTGTTTATCCAGTTAAAAAGTACGACTTTTCTTCTGCCAGCTTTTTTAAGTATGCAAGACTGCCTGGCCAATATGAAGAATATCGTATATTGTCCTTTATAGGTCGAGTTTTACGAGACAGACTATCATACAGTCGTTTTAACCCTGCTTATCAATGACTTGAGCACTGAAGATTTTGGAAGATACACCTGTTATTCAGCCAACAGACTAGGGGAAGACAAAGGTTCCATTGTTCTCCTAGGTAAAATTTGGACAAATATGGATTAAATCTTTTCCTCATGGTAGAAAAGCTTGAAGTATAGTAATAACAGGCTGTATGTTTTCCTATGCAAGTGTAGACAAGAGCTTGTGTATGATCAACCAAAACAAAAAGAATAGTGTTAAAATATATATAAAAAGCTGAAACAAAGCTTTTTGTTACAAACATACACGGCTATGCCAGTTATTCCTACTATACTTTTTATTTTTAATAATAGCTTGTTGCTACTCATATTGTTAAAGCTACAAATGCATTTTTTACCGTTGCTTGTTTCTAATAAAACACTGAATTTTTATTTTTGGCAATTCTTATTGGTTTGGTACTAGAAGTTCCAAATGTACAAATATCTGTTTATGAACTGGTAAACCTACATTGATATAAACAGTGTAATTAATTTGTCACTCTTCGACTGTGTCAGTATTTTGGTCATATGGGAATCATTGCTCAAAACGAATTGTGTCTGCATGAATTGTCAGTTATTTATGACCGCCTGTAGCAGGTGCAACGTCACACGAACTGACGGACAGTCATAGTGTAAGATGCAATCTAGGACAAATAATCACCTGCAGGATTTAAATCTCTTATAACTCGTTTTCCTTAATTCGTGCACTTAAAGTTTTGTACTTAGAAGACCAATGTTTGTTCTACTTAAAGGTACAAGTTTCCATTTCGAACGTGTTTAAAGGTAGGTGTTTGGAAATGTTGTTGTGAGAAAATACTTTCCCAAAAATACGATTTATTTGACTAGCTTTGTTATAAAAACAGATTCAAAGAGGAAATGCTTATCTGTTATATTTTTATTATTGGAATTTATTTTACATTTACAGAACTGGAAAATTCAGGTAAATATGCATTTCTTAAACTTTTTTATAGCATGTAGTTATTTCCGTAAATATTCTGTCACGTGATGAAAATATTGTAACATTCATTATCTATTGTCATCGATCAATCAATCCCGTGTTATGACAGGATGTATAGATAAACATGTGACTGTTAATAATGGGCCGATATTTTAAAGAAGTAATTTAAAGAAATATGTTTTATGATCACTAGCATTAATTGCTCTTGATTGAAAATCGGTTGTTTGAGCTATTATAAGTTATATAGTCCGACGCTGGGGACAATTTTTCTCGGGCAACTGACTGTAAACAAAATTTTTGCCTTGGACAACTCTCATTTTGACAGTCAGAAATATAGGTCAACTGTCCAAAAACACAGCCCACTCTAATAAACAGTCGATTGTTAACCATGTTGAAATTAATTCTGACGTTCCATAAGCACCATCTAAGTGAAAATATCTCGGATAGTCCGTTTGTCACCTGTTTTCGCGACCTCGTCGTATTTTTACTTTTTATTTTGAGAAAACTGCGTCTTGGAGACACAGCAACCTTACAAAATTTAATTTATTGATTAAGATGAATGGTCAAGATTTGATAATTTGTACCAGTTATTTTCCTTAGTCATTGAGAAAGTTTCTTTTTCTTATGAAAATTGCTGTCATTCATTGCCTTCAAAAGATGTACTCAGTTCAACTTCAACTTATTACTGCCAAAAGTTCCGAACTGACTATACTAGGCAGTTTCTGTTGAAGGTTTTCATAAGACCATAAAGGTTTCCTTCCTTCTAAATACATGAATCTGTATATTGTTTGTTTCTTTTTTTAAAAAAATATGATGACAGAAAAAAACTATATATTTATAATGCTCACTAAAACACTATTTTGGGACAACTCTGTTTTGCCATGGTCAGTTGTCCCAAACTCATACTCAGGAAAATTTGTAGAGCATTTGATCATATTATTTTGCACCTATTTATGATTATATATTAAAGATGGTGAAGATATTAAAAATATGTTAATACTGAACACCTTTTGTTTGTTAAAACTCCGATTAAACATACCCCAAAAGTGATTCATTTCATTGTTAGGATTAAAAAAAATTTCGACATGCGGGAGGGGGATTACCCCCTCCTGCACCTAACCCCTCACAGTTGCGCTTGGAAAATTCTCTGGGGAAGGCCCTGTATCCATTTCTTCTGCGAAAAATTTTGGAAGGTAATCTCAGATATCAAAATAAATTCATAAGCCAGTAAACTATAAATAATTCGAAAGCAGAGAATTTTAGCAATGAGAACTTAATTACCGGTATTTGGTAAGAAAAATGAAACGTCTGGACTAATGTTTAAAAGGAATTTTCAAAATGGGAAAGATTCTCCGTGTAGAACGTGTCGTACCATATATATATAAAAACATAATAAATGGTAAACCATGAAATTAATTTAATCCAAAAACAATTTTCTTGGTTTTAATGTTCTAATTGAATGTGACAAACTGGTAAAGGCAAAATGAAATGCGATTCATAATGATACAAAGGGCAATAGTTTGTTATTTGCTTCTAAAAATTCGTTTTCTTTGTATGTTATTTCTTTCTTTTTTGTTTTTTTTGTTTTAGTTATTTGGTAATTTTCTATGAAGATCAAAAGTCAAGTACTAGTTTTCAAAATAATTGTCGTCAAATAAGTCACCCCTTTTTATCTCAATAAAAGTTGGTTTATACAGAACAAAATCAAAAATATTTCATGTTGTTTTTTTTTTTCAATACAGAAACGACGGCGTTTGCACCTGTGACACGAACAACAGAGACTGGTCAGATGTTTAATACGTTAAGCAATGTAACAAGAGAAGAAGTAACGACTCCAAAGGTTAAGTTTTACATCATTTGTATCTATTCACCATATAATCAATCTTTTTATGAATGAAAACTTTTTACAGTTTTTTAATTATTTCGCTTTCAGCTTTGAAAAGATGCTTTTAGTCATTTACACTCGTATCAACGAATAAATCTCATATAAGCTGAATTTAATCAAAACAAAAAGAAAAAAAATCTTTTTTTCCAGAAAGGTTATTCAGGTTACTAGACGCCATTATATCTTTCAGAAAAGTATAATTTATCAATGAGAGCAGATCTCCTGTGTTGTTAGACTATTGGAAGACAAATTTCGCCAAAAATATGAATATGACAAAGAGTCTGCGTAATGGTCTATAAATTTGTTATCTAAAGATATAACACGGCTTTATTACATTCCTATGATATAAATACATAATTATTTACAGGGTACTTAGTTCTGATTCTCTTTAAATTTGATGAATATTTTCCCAATTATATTATAAACAACATAGCTCAATGGTGTGCGTGCGTTCTTGTGTGTTAGGGAAGTTGCACACTACTAGAAATACAGATTTAAAAATAGTATTGATGACCATGATGACCAGAGTTTGTCTAACGATAATTGTCTGCAAATGTTACCTAGCAATTTATTTCGAACGAACAGGTCTACACTGTATTTACATAGTACATGTAATACTGTGATAAAGTTAGATACATGTTCTTCCTTCTTGTTGTAGGGGAAATATGAAATCTTTATCAGTCGCTTTACACTGAACACAGCTCTAGTAAATTATCTTTTAAGCATTGTTTCTTCTTCAGAGTGAAAATACAACACAAAAGAAAGATGCCTCGTCCTCAAGGTAAACAAATGAAATTTAAAGTATGTGTTTCGATTAGAATATTTGCAACTAAAAAGGAACCTTTGCCGCCTTTACACACGATTTATTAGTTCTGAACTGCATGAAAAGTGAAGGCAATGAGAAAATATATAGTGCTATGATATTTCAACAAGTAACGAATTTTCCGATAATATTTTTTTCCATATTTATTTTTCTTTTTTATTCTTTAGCACAATCTGAATTTTGTTTCTTTTTTAGGAAAGGAATCAGTAATAAGCTTCTCAAAAAGACGGTGTTTGACTATTTTCGTGAACGAATCATTACGGATAAAAAGTGGCGCAATCTGTTAGACCTACAAGAAATCTACTATAGGGCCATAATCAAGTATATACAGATTCAAGAGAAAGCCGATGGTGGTGTTAAGAACATAACGTTGATGGTACCGTAACCTTTTAGACCAAAACAAACAATCCCGAACTTGGCTGTATAGTATTCATCTATTAAATGTATCTATAAGTAATGTGTAATCATGGGCAGTCTTTATATAGCTTCTGTGTTGTACACTGGCCGTAAAAAAAAACAATAATACGAGCAAATAGGGTCATTCTTTCATTTAACATTGTTAATTTAAAGGGGCTGTGCTCCAGATGACAAAAAAGGAAAGTTTTCTTGTATTATAAATTTCTTGTAATATTTATGACTAATGCTTAAAAAATAACTTACTGACAAAAAAAAGTCAAATAATTACATTATAAATTGATTTTTTCCCTTTCAAAGTGCTATACCGTAACGCGACGGTATAACTATATTGTATAAGATTTAAAGTAAATATCTGTAATATCACATGCGGCTATGGTGGTGACAGTAAAAGCGTTGGTAATATTTTGTTAACATGAGGGTCCAGAGTTCAAATCAGGCTGGAGCGAAAATATTTTTTATTCTATTTTGACTTTTATAATCAGTTTTGAAGTAAAATATTATGTTGTTATAATCTCAGGGCATCTAAATATATAATTTTTTATGTCAAATCTGGAGTACAGCCTCTTTAACTGAGCACAACGTGCTTATTGTAAACTTTTGTGATCTCCCTCTGTCCTCGTCAACAATCAGCATCTCCTCTGAGTCTGACCAAACTTCACAAAAATAATCCTTGTTGGTCTCCTATCAAAGTTGTTAAAGTTGTTCTGGTCGGTTGCATAAGTAGGTAACAGGGCCCCAAAAAGGTTTATAGAAATGCAATTTTTAAAAATCTTCTTCTTGTCTGAAACTACAGGGCCTAGAGCTTTGATGTGTATTTTGTAACATCATCTAGAGGTCTTCCATTAAAGTTGTTCAAATAATGCCTCTGGGATGAAAATTGGCCTAGCCCTGGGGGTCATGGGTTTTCGTTATTGTATGTTTATAGTAAAAACTTACCTTAAAAATCATATTCTCTGAAACACCAAGGGCTAGAGCTTAGATATTTGGCCTGAAACATCGTCTAGTGGACCTCTACCAAGATAGTTCAAATGATCCATAAAAAAAACCCAAACACAGAAAAATTAGAGCTTCTTGAGCAATGCACGTTTTTCTTTTAATCAGCTGTCTGTATTTGAAGTTTCACTCCATTCATTTCATATTTTAAAGTTATGCTTTAGAAAAAAAAAATAAGCAGGGAGATGAGTAAAATATGATGAGGTAGGGTTATAGTTCTTGAGCAATGCACTTCTACTTTTTACAGTCTGTCATTATTTAAAGTTTCAAGACATTGTCCTGTACAGTGTTCGAGTTAAACTGCGGACAAAAAAATCATTACCATGTTTTAAGTTTCACATGAATTCACCTCATAGTTTAAAAGTTATGCTCAAGTCAAACATTTTAACAAGGGAGATTATTTAAAATGGACCTTGAAGAGTTATTCTTCTTGTGCATTGCACATCTACTTCCTATTATCTATCTCTGTCTTAAGTTTCAAGATAATCCCTTTCATAGTGTTCAAGTTATGCTCCGGACAAAAATTCATTATAGAAATTAAAGAAGGAGAGCTTACTCAAAATATGGGAAAGAAAGAATTATGATTTTTAGCACTGTACTTCTTATTTCCAGCTCTCTTTTATTTGGTTTCATATTAATTCACAACGATAAAACACGAACATTTTTTTTTGAAATTCAATTTTCTTCTTACTATTTTATTTAAATATATTCCGAAAATTTCCACAAAATAATGCTGACAGATATTTTTGTCAGAGGATAATTTGTGATTTTAGAGTGTAGTATACCGCAGTGCCAGGCAGTAAACTGTTTGTCTGGAGCGCTAGCCCTTCTGCCTTTGAAAGCCATTATTTGAATTAAGGCCATCTCTAGCACAGGGCGACCCATTACAACTCCTTCAAAGAAAGAGTGATCGGGTGAAATGGGTGAGGGGGTAACGTGGGAGGGGGAAGGGGGGGCGGTAAGGGGGTCCCCATGCAGAGAGGGTGGTGGGAGGAAGGGGGGTACTTACCCATCTCATGTCAGTTAATATTTTATTTCTAGGCTTAAGTTGTTTTTCTATAATTATATTAGTATAAGCAAAATCAAGCGACCCCTGGGGATGGGGCTAACTTTGAGCCAAGGGACATGGGTACAAACAATCTTTGCAGGGGTCTTGCTGGTGATCAAGTATTCCAAGTTTGAATGGAATATCTTTGACAGTTTTTGAGAATGGACATTACCAAAAAGGTTACCCAAGAAATTTTAAGTTGAAAAAAGGGGCATAACATTGCAAAAAAATAATTTGAGGGTTATCTGCCCTTGAGAAATGGTGTTGTCTAAAACGATACAATTGTAAGCATTACAACTGGAAAATTTGATGAAGAAATATTAAGAAATGGCATAGTTATAGCCTATGTTAAGTTTTCATGACAAAATCCAAGTACAAAAAGGGGCAATACTCTGTCACTTGTGACTTGACCTTCAGATTTTGGCATCAACACGACCCTGTTGTCGTAAGCAATATAATTTGAAAGTTTGATGAGGAAATGTTAAGAAATGGCAAAATTATTACCAACGTTAAGTTTTCGTGACGGACCGACGGACAGAGCGATCCCTATGTATCGCCGTTTCTTCGACACAACATCTGTTTAAATAAAAAAGAAGAAAATCGATACATTTGTACACAACAGCAATCAATAGGTACACACACAATAACAAGACTGCATATATTTAGCAGTGCTGAAGTAGATTGATTAAATAATATCGTTAAAAGTTCAGTAAGTAAAATCTGATTGCCATTCAAGTTCAAACAATCCCGGTGCTGTTGGTGCTAAACATCATTTCCTTCGCTGATAACCGCCGAGTCGTCTAATAAACTCTTTAAGAAAGAAAACAAGATATTGTTAATTCCTGTTTTATTAATCGAAATAATTGCGTAATCAAAAGCATAAGGTATACATTGAAGTTTGAAATACAGGTCGGTTAATGCACTGGAAATTTAGTATTACCGACATCCAAAGACGGTTCAACTTAGACCTCGAATTGTAATGAAAAGGTATTAAGACACTCAGTAACGTTCGCAATCATTATATCACTAGTATATTTGACCATGTATTTCGTGTTGACTTAATATCTGCTTTATACTGTCTTAATAGCTGCTTTATACTGTCTTGATATCTGCTTTATACTGTTGTTCTATATTATTAAAAACAATGAGAAAGATTACACATTTTTGTAAAATTATACTCGCTTTAGGACAACCACTGTATAGAGAGAGTTGGGTCATTACCCGCTTTATATAAACATATATTTTCGAATCATATATGAGGGTCATCTGTCAAGTTCGTTGACGACCTAACATTTTGGATTATATTGATACAACGACTTTAAGAATTTGTCATGACAATAACTAACATCTTTTGACTCAAAGTCTATTTTTGTAGTAATGGTTAAAAAAAGTAAACTCTGATAATGTATGTTTTAAAACCACTTAATAATGAAAGGCTTATAAACAATCATAACAGAAGAGATAAGGTAATGCCGGTGGTAGAGGAGATAAGGTAATGCCGGTTGTAGAGGAGATAAGGTAATGCCGGTTGTAGAGGAGATAAGGTAATGCCGGTTGTAGAGGAGATAAGGTAATGCCGGTTGTAGAGGAGATAAGGTAATGCCGGTTGTGACATCTCATCTTTAAACTTCTTAGCCCGACGATCAAACTTCATGATTAAAACTTCACATTTCATACTTCCCAGTTCATACTAGACACTTCATACTTCACATTTTAGACTTCAGCCGTCTGTCTTCAAACTACATACTTCAAACTTTTAACTACATATTTATAACCGGTCACTCCGAATGACGTTACTCACCGCTGTAAATCAGAGTTCAATATTCAAAATGTATGATAAAGGTAAACTAGAAAACATCTAACTTTAATTTCACAGAGAATTTACAAATAAGTGATAATGAATTGTATTTTTCCCTAAGTATATTTATGATAAATTACTTTAACGGCATCAAAAGAAAACAAGACACATGTATTTCTAAACATTCCTTTATCGAATTTAAATACACAATGGACAGGACAAACTTATCTTCTTAAACTTGTCTGAGAGATTCTGGCAAGTTGCAAGTACTTTAAATTAAAAGAAAACTGTGCAATCATAATCATGTTTCTAAATTTAAAAATAATCATTGAAGTTAATTTCAACTGATTTAATCTAAATATAATCTTTGAAGTCTGAAGTGGGAAAATGAAGTGTGAAGTTTAAACTATGAAGTGTGAAATTTGAAGTATGAAATGTGAAGTGTAGACAGTGAAGTGTGAAGTATGAAATGTGTAGTGTGAATAATGAAATGTGAAGTGAGGACAGCGAAGTGTGACCACGATTTCTCGTATCCAAGGAATGTGAAATATGAACTGTGAACTATAAACTTTGACCTGTGAAAGATGAAATGTCACCACCAGTCTTCTTAAACAGCTGGCCACTTTATGTGAAAGCTCTCTTCGACTAGTTTGATTTTTCAGTTTTTAGGTTTTACCCAGAAACAGTGGATCCGCTAGTCTAGATGTTGAAGATGAATTTTATTTTTAATTGAAATGTCATCGTATAAAATGTATTCATTGTTCAATACCGGTAATTATTATTTAAAGTAAAAATATGTTTTAAAATATCTCAAATACTTAATAAAACTTAACTGTTTCCAGAAAGCTTGGTAGGAAAAATCTTGGGCTTAGAAATGAAAAAAAACCGCTTAAATATGTGAAACAAATCATAAGACAAAACTTATATCTCAAAACAAGAAAAGCAGTGTCAAATAATGTATTACTTTTTTAGTTACTGTTTCCTGTTAAGACTTTTTTATATCTCTGCTAACATAAAATATGCAGATGTAAATAAGACTTTATCACTGAAAGACATAAAATATAGGAATTATATATTTTTTCTTCTGTCCATAGAATAAAATTACCTCTTTCGAACCGTTCTGGACAATATCATCAAATTCAGTTACCAATGTTTTGAAGTTCGGTCTATGTTCAGGCACATGTTGCCAACATCTGCTCATTATGGTATACCTGTGAAAATCGCCATCATGTACATGTTTTAATAGACATTAAATATTCGTATAAACTTTTGTGCAAAATTATCACGAAAATTAACAATCACAAAGTCTCTAGTGTATATTATCCTTTAAAAGTCAAAAAATAGAAAGAGTGTTTGAAACACTTGACAAAAATCATTACTGTTATAATATAGTAAGAGAAACATTTGTCTGACTCTTTTTCAATTTGAAAATCCGTACATCTCAGAAAAATAAAGGTGCTGCGTGTAAGAAACAATATTCGTGCATATGGTTTTGTCAACAGTTAAACGTTTATATAATAAGTACAGTGCTAAATGTGTTAAGTGTAAAAGTATATTTTTATGATTTGTTTTACAAATATTCGTTGCATTTGATGAATAAAGAAGGAACACATAATAAACTTGGAAAAACTACAAACGTTTTTGTAAAGATCGTGAATAAAACGTAAAGAGTGTTTCGCCATAATACTGACAGAATTTAACATCTTTTAGCATTTATAACTAAAACGTGGCATGCCCAGTCCATCAGACTTCAGTTATTGTCAGTATGTACCCAAAGCAAATAATCTAAGACAGTAGTGTGCAAGATGTTACTTGAAACAATTAAGAGCCACAACTTCAGCAGGCACTATAATCAGGAAGCTACTTACACGTTATCTGGACACAACGGTGGCTGAGGCATTATGTAACCAGACTTATACATGTTTATTAACATATTTGGTGGGATTCCTGGGTAAGGACTACTTCCCAATGTTACCACTTCCCAGAGAAGTACCCCGTATGACCAGACGTCGCTTCTTGTAGTGTATTTACCACAAGCAAGTGTTTCAGGACTCATCCACTTATATGGTAATCTCCCCTGAAAAGAAATAACAGCCAAATTTTCTTCACAAATTTCTGAATGGTTTTGTAGCTTTCGTCAATTTGTCAAAAGACAGATAGCTGTCTGAAACAAGTACTGCAGCTGCAATCAAATGAACTATCACGAACCACTTAACTCGAAATGATTAACAACCCATAATTTTCTACAACCAGGAAACTATCCAGGTAAACAGCTTTGTTGAACAAAACGCGCAAGTTTCTGATAGTCTAATCTATATAACTGAAGCACTCATATACGAGTATATGAGTATTTCAAGTTTACATGTTTTGGGGGTAATTTAACTTGATACGTGCGAAAATAAGGGTTTAAACAACATGGAAAAAAAACTTTGTCTAAAATAGAGCTAATAAGTTTAACCTTTTGACTATTTTCGAAGGATATATTTTTCAAGTAAATAGCTGAAAAAGTTTGATCGAATGATCACACATTTGGTCAAATTTGAGGCCTGTAGGAACCCAATCAATATATTAAATTTATTATCCAAAGAAAAAATAATTTAATATTCTTTCATGATCTGATTAAATATTATATTCATCTGATTGGAAACTGCACTTTAACATATAAAGGGTTCATCTGACATTTTTGTCAATTCATCACAGAACTTACATTCGATTCTTGAAAGTAGTAACCTGTTTCGTAGACGTCACGTGACAGTCCAAAATCAGATATCTTGGCAATTGTATCTTTCGTCAGCAAAATGTTTCTGGCCGCTAAGTCACGATGAACAATCTGAAAAGCATATTTGAAATTCGTATTTTGCGAAATCGATCAGTTTTTAAAACCTTTTGCCCATATGCCATCACTGTCAACTCATTTTAAATGCAAAGGACGCCTAAAACATAAATCTTTCAGAACTATTGATTTTAAATACTAGATTCGACAGACTCAAAACAAACGCATGTCAAGCTTTTCGCCTACTGAGCGCTTAGATGCCTCTTATTATAATGCAATCTTGGTGAAATGCTCGATTTCCACAAGATTCAAGAACCGGTGATGTGTTACAAGCCCATTTAACAGACATCACACTTGACGTCATTAAGGCAACACATTGAAATAAGCAGGTAAAACAGTTTGTTTAACTAGATTGAGCTTTACAAGTGGAATGCTAACCCATATACAGTTTTTCTGTGTTATTGTCGTTTGGTCTTTGACTGAAAACAATAATGTGAAAACTTACTTTCATCTGTGTCAGATAGTCCATGCCTTTTGCAACTTGCCACATATAACTAAACAATCGTGGGTGTTGTCCTAACAGGTAATATTTCTCCTCCGACCTATCAAGGTTTTGTATCATTTTCCGATAATTCGCCTCAAGCTTTCGTATGTATGTAAGTAAGTCCCCGTTTTCCGCAAGTTCCATTACCATTATTCGTGAACCTAAAATTACATTTATTGAATTATATGGACACATTAATATTATGTTCCCACTGACCAGTAACTGGCTTTACTTAATCTAAATTCACGTTAAATATCCAGTTTATCGTTCACCTTAACATCGGATTCTGTTGTTCATTTTTACTAATTCTGAATTAATATTAAATTCAGTAATTGTTGTCCAAAATAAAGAAATGCTACAAATGTTCAGTAAGTACAATATCTTATTCTCTAAGTGCTTATTTTAAATTCTTTCAATGTATTTTGATTATTTATTTGTTTTATAGTTTCCTACTTTCGGTGAATTAATTTGTAGGTAAAGTTGTGATAATGAACACGGATTCTGTTTAGTCTTGACTTCTTATTATTTTAATAATATGTCATAATACTTTAAGGACTGAAGTTAAATGCCTTCAAATATCACATGCTTTCCACTTAAATTATCTGGAGGAAAGCCGTTACCATTTACAAGTCCGGTCCCGTGTACTTGAATGATGTTTTGGTGTTTTCCTACCTCTATCAAGTTTTGATACTCTTTCATCAAACTGTCAGTTTCTATTTGTGTGGAATTTTCTGTAAAAGAAATATATACTATTCAAAATAGCTTTAAAAGTATGGCTAGTATTATACCTGTGTCATTCAAACTGATCATGCATCTAGCCTAAATCTCCCCATCACTGACCCGATATGACTTATTAGCAACATCTTCAAGATGTACTTAGTCAGAGTACGAAGATCGTAAGACAAATATATTATCAAAGATGCGTCTAGAACAAAAAAAATGGAAAACTAGTTTTTTTACGGTCCGCCTCATCTAATATAATGTAACTCAAAAGACTGTAGACTGATATTCTTTATTTGATAATTGTATAAACAAACTTATAATACTGTAGCTAAATCTGACGACCGGTTCAGAACTTCCGTATACTTACCCGTATTTATCGCGAGCAAACCCCGAATATACCGTGAATAAAGTCCATTTAAACCGTAAGCAAAGGCTTTATATACTCCGTGAGTAAAATCCTTATGTACTTTGAATAAAGCCCGTATACACCGTGAGCAAAGACCATATCCATCGTAAATATACTGTGAGTAAAGTCCGTATACACCGTGAGAAAAGCCCGTAAACACCGTAAACAAAGCTTGTATATATATTTAATTGTATATATTAATTAGCTACCATAATTCATAACAAAATAGCATCCAGTTTTTCTCTTGACAGCAATTGCTAAGCCTATTCCACTTTAACTGAAGTCAAAATGAACAAGCAAGACATATTTTGATGCCATTTTGCAAACAATAAAGACCTTTCCTCCTGTAAGACCTTTAAAAGGACTTAAACTTGCTACTATCAACAAAACAATCCTTTTTGCCTCTCATGTGTATTCTAATTATCATGATCGAGAATTCAATTTCGAAGTAGCATTGTACATCAAACGCTGAACATTACATTTATCTATTTAAAATCACTTCAAACTTTCATTTGATTTTAAACTAACACAGAGTTGAATTATTTAACTTCTACACCAAAATTTTAAGTTCCAGACAAAAAGTTCTCTTGCTCTCACGTTAGTTTAGTCCGGAAAGTCATGGAAGAAAACGAAATAGAGAAGTCAGAGGAGTATGCAATAAAAATGGTCATATTTTATACAGAAATATACTATAGTTTTTTTAATATATGCGATATAAAAAGTTCGTTACAGGATTCTTGGCGAGGTATACGGCCTCGTAAAAACTAATATAAACCAGGCCTTATAGATCTGGTAATACCGATTAGACCAGGCCACATGAGGTCGTATACCCCGCAAAAAATTTGTATTGCAACTAAAATTACACGTCTTCATGGTATAGTGGTTATGGCGTTTGCTAGGTGAACGAGATCTCAAAGACCCAACGCCCGACTAGGAATTGTTCTGGCAAGGCTGGCTTGTGAGTCGTAAGTCAAAAATATATTACATGTACGCTTGATGCCTGACATACAGGATAAGACATCTTGGAGTGAATGGGTACAAAGGAGGAACCTTTTAATTTCTTTACGGCCACTTTTTCCCAGGTGTTACAAAATCCAGAAGCAAATCCTTCATAAACGTCTCCGAATGTACCACGTCCAAGTAACCCTCCTAGTCGCAATGTGCCGTAGAGAGCTTTTTCACTAAAACCAATTTGCTGCAAATGGCATAACAATTGATTATACTTCCAGGATTAAATCCAGTATTTTGATTGGTCAACACTCCGTAGACTAAAATAGATGATAAACAAGCTGGACCGGTAATTTACGCCACGAATTTATCCACTTAGGACTTAACTGATAAATAAGGAGGAATTCAATATGCGCATACGGTTCGACAAAATTAGACAAATGAACTTTCTTAACCTGAATTCTAAACACAAAAATAACTAGAAAACAAAACAGGATGAATGGAAAAACTAAATACAAGAATGGGTTAAGAAAGATTATAAAAGCAATTATGTATTAGCATTAATAAGCACTTACGAGTATTTTGCCTAAAAAGAGTGTTAAAACATCTTCGGTTAAAACAATACTCACAAGCTTTAGATTCTCTCCTTCTTTGTAAATAGGGTTATCAATAAGTGGTGTTACAGATATAGCAGAGCTTTCTCCTACTGACTTTGACTGATAATAATGTTGATTTGTGACCATCTAGTGAAATATAATAATAAAACGTCAGTACTGGTGGTATTCTGAAGAGAAAATTCCTCAAGAAGAATACTTTTCAGAATTTTGCCTACGTAAACAATCTTCTGAAAGTTGAATTAAGATTATTGATTAAAAGTATCAGAAAGTAAATTCAGCCATTTATTCATTTCTAAAAAGACTGTATTGTGCAAACCCGCTTAGAAAAAGTATAGTGTATCTAGATCATTGATTTATTCGGTGATCATCCATTCCTTGGTTGTACGGAACCCTATTTTTCAAACTGCTTTATGAAGAAATATTAAAACTTTTCAAATAACAGTAAATTCTTACCTTCACAATATCTTGCTATTATCAAAGCATAAGACTATGGATATCTTATTACTAAACAATACCTTTGCTGACTTCATTCGTTTATTAACTCTAGTCTTCCATAAACAAATTAGCGTCGTTGTAACACAACACACGCCCAGAACACATACGCCAACTATGGCAGATATGACTTCAGACGATAAAGTGTCTAGAATACAAACAAAACACAAACACAAACAAGTTATGGAAAATAACAAATATTCCTAAAATAGTAAAAACACAAAAGAGTTATATGTTTTGTTTGTTACTTTGTATATATGACACATAATTACGTATAAAATATGCTGCTTTTGTTCTTTTTTTAGTATCTTAGGTAGCACAATATGAATATCTAAATATGCAAGAACTCATAAAAAAGACACAAAACGGTCTTAGCCGCGTCCGCATAAGCAATTATCTGGTATATTTCTTGATCATGGACGGCATATGTGAACATAAATTAATAAACCTTTTTTTTTCATTTCAGACTGGCAATCCGCTATATCTAACGTCAATCAAGCTTTATATAACCGTTACGCTTATTATTTTTATTAAGTCTTACACAGATATTATTGTATAATATATTCATTATCATAGAAAAATTCCTTGAAACCTTTGTCTTTAATATTTTATGATGCCTAACACAGTACCTGTAAGTTTGTCATACCAGTTATTTAGCTTTTACGTGGCAGACGTCAACCTTAGTTACAGTCTTTCGTCTTGTTACAAACCTTTTGTAATAGAACTATCACACTGTAAATCATCAGTTCTAAAGTGGATCATCTCAATATATTTAGGACCTTGGCATTCAATGTTCTGTGTAACATTATGACTCTGAATGAATGTAATCAACCATTTCAAATGGCAGTCACATTTCCAAGGATTTCTTGTCAGATTTATTCCGTCCATGGCACTAAAGAATTCACATGAATATAACTATAAACATCGCTCAGCTGAAGACGGCAAATGTAAACACACAAAATAAAAAAAAAATGGAATGAAACATGCAGATTTGTAAAACAAATGATATAGTCACTAAAAACCATTCTGAAAAGTTCACAGAATGCAGAAGGCAACACTGTGTATTTACGAAATAATAAAGCGGCATAACTCAGCTACCAGTGTGAGAATTGAAACAGATGTTAAGTACTAGGTCGTTTCTACCAAGTTTCCGTTTAATCCAGTCAACGGCTTTTGAGTCATGACTCTGTACAGAAATATATTCTACATTTATGACACTCAGCTACAAGTATGTGGGTTGCAATAAAAATTTGCATGCATCATCAGCCCATTACGATATTGAAATTCCTGAATTACTGAAATTCAGGTTTCAGCTAAATCTAGCCAAGTACCATTTAACTTTTGCCCCGGAATAAAAAGTTTAAAGGTCAGATGAACAACGGTAATAAGGCACCTCCGCTGAAAACTTTGGCGGGGGCATAAAATATTGTTACAGGATTTAAAAAAATCTACAAAAGTTAGAATAAATAAATGTCACATTAAGTTTGTATCAATGACTGCTTCAGTGTAAAAGTCCATACCTGTCTAGAATACAAACAAAACAGAAACACAAACAAGTTATGGAAAGTTCATACCTGTCTGAGCGGTTCAGTACAAGAAACATTTCCTCCGGAAGTGTCTGTAGATTGTTGTTGTTCAAATTACTAAAATGCCAAAATCATAGAGGAAATTATAGCACGTTTTGAGCGAAGATGTGGGTGCAGTAGTGGCTGGCAAAAGTGCAAATGCGTGTCTCAGACAGGTTTGTCTAGTACTTATAAAAGTCTACCTTAATCAATATTCAGAGGGTTCTGGCAGATTATGTAAATTAATGTTTCTTTGAAAAGTTAATATCTTTACTGGTATCCGTTTAGAGAAAAGGAATTATATGTGGATGTCAACGTCAAATGATGGGCTTCAAACATGAGACCCCTGTGTTAGAAGTCCACACTCTACTCTTACAAAATACTCAGGGAATGCAGTATAAATTATTTACAAGTCTGCAATCGCTATCAAATGTATCAATTTAAGACAAAATATAAAACTTCACATAAAATTCGACATGTTTTATGTTCTGTAAATAGTGGTCAAATCGCGTTTAAACAGATACTGGCTTATTACAAAATTAATGATAATTATTATAATACAACAAGGTAAATGTATATACATACATATATCGAATTTGTGAGAGCGAAGCCAAATATTTGCTGACATGTTTCATTTTATTTGATCCAACATGCCTGAAATATTCAAATATCAAGGTGACATTACATTTTTTTTGATAATAATGCAATTAATAAAGACATTTTGATTTAAGTCTCTGGATACTGACGCTAACTCAGGCTACATTATTTAATCTCAGTTTGTTATTTCTTTTATTCATTTACAAAAAGACCACAATCAAACTGGCATTAAAAGAGTTAACAAAAATGTAATCAAAGTTCAACAGTGAATAGCTTCAAGACAATACTTACAATATTTCAAGTGCTTTGATATTCTTAATATCATCGGATATTTCAGTTAAATTGTTATTCTTTGCTTTGCTGAAAATAAAAATAAATCAAATTATATTTACTGAGGGTTTCGCTATTGACCGAAATAAAATGTGTATATTTTTGTTTTGTCTTTTATAATATAACAACAGGACTGGCAAAACATCTTTACAATTTGACAATAAAACTTACAAAATAATACCGTTTGCAAATGTACATTTCTATCCAAATATATACATTATTATTTGACATTTACATGTCGAAAAGAAGGCCCAATGCATTGTGTGGACATTCTTGGCTGTCATCAAGAGTTAACCGTGACAATACCGTATATATAGAATGTACACATCTGGGTTTTAATTCCAAATTTCTTTACTGAAAAGCAAATTGTCCAAATCATTGTCGTATTGCTCCCAGAGAAGCTAGGGTTATAAATGCACTGATTTTAGTATACCCATTGTCAAGAAAATGTAATTCTTGTGGGTTATCCTGTATGGCATAACTTTAAATGCCTGCAGGCATAAGGCAGTAATAAACAATTTTAAATGATGACAAATCTTCTTTAACATTTTCAGATACAGGTCACTGTGGAATAATGATTTTAACTTCATCATCAAAAAAAAATATTGTAACACCCCAGGTTTTCATATAATCCAATTTTGCCCTTTGTTACCTCAGAATTTGAACAGTTAACCTTACACTGATATCCTTTACCTCAGTGTGTAATTTCATCTTTCAACTGTATACAAGTCAAGATCTCCGTAACTCGTGAAGAAAGTGGCTACTCACCATACATAAAAAAAAAAACATTCTGACCTGAATAAATTGATCAGCCAGCCTACGTTTAAAACAAACAGTGGTTGCCATTTATCTATTTTTTCCTTAGGTGAAGTATCTTGTGATTTTTTCTAGTTAAAGTCTGGCCGAATGATTCCACGATCTTCTAGTTTTCAAATTGTTTCCTTGTATTTCATTGTTACTAAGTCCTGCCTGTCTGTACTTTTTATGAAACAGTCGTATAAAACATTATTTAATTTTCATTTTAGCCAAGTATAACTATTTTATTCCATTGTTAAGTTTAAAATGTAAAAGTTTATAAATCACTTTAACATTTTTATTGATGTACGCTATTTTATCATGTGCATTGTGGGATAGATACGGCTGAATAGAACGGTGAATCACCAAAATCTTGTAAACTTAACCTATCTACCTTTCATTTAACATAGTAGAGTAAAGATTGTAACAGTTACTGTATTTTATCCTATAATTGTTGTTTAAGTTGGGCAGTCATAATTCTATTTAGAATATAAGAGGCCATATTGAATGTAAAAAATAATATTATTACCTACCAAATATTTTTCATCTACCATTTTCAGGTAGAGATTCAGGTGTCATATTCATTTATTTATGATGCAGTTAAAAGTAACAAGTAACGTTCTTCATACAACAGATTATGCCTGAATGCTGTAAATGTCAGTAAACTTTTGTACAAAGAAGGTTACTTGTAGAAGTCACTGACAAACATAACTTCGTCATCAATAAATGAATATGATACCAGAACGCTGTAAATTTCAGTAACCTTTTGTATAAAGAACGTTACTTGTAAAAGTCACTGGCAAACTTACAACTTCGACATCAATAAATGAATATGATACCAGAACGCTGTAAATGTCAGTAAACTTTTGTATAAAGAACGTTACTTGTAGAAGTCACTTTAAATTTCACAAACTGTATCTTCTGCTGCCCTCACACATACCTCGCGACCTTACTGCGTCCTTACTGCGACCTTGCTACGACCCAGGACGCAGCACAGTCGCCATGGACGCAGCAGGGACGCAGCGAGGTCGTAGCGAGGAACCCAAGGACGCACAAGGTCGCAGACCGTCGGCGAATATTTTGAACATGCACAAAACAGTCGCAGAAACTCTGCGTTCTTGCTGAGTCCTGGTTAGGTCGCCGTGGGATCGCAGTGGGGTCGCCATAGTCGCAGCAGCATCGTAGTAAGGACGCAATAAGAACGCAATAGACGTAGTACACTCGTACTAAGGACGCCGTAGAGTCGCCGATGAAATTACAAGAAATTGCTCGGAAACCTTTGGCGACGCTACTGCGTCCTTGCTGCGACTATTGCGTCCTTACCACGTCCTTACTTCATCCTTGACGTTCTTTGTGCGACTTCAGTGCTGTTAGAACAGAAAATAAGAAAAATTCTGCGATCTTACTACGTCCTTAGTGCGTCCCTTCTGCGTCCATTGCGACTCTACGGCGATTGTACTGCGACTATGGCGACCTTTGTACGGCTGCACTGCGTTTCTAGTGCGACCCTAGTACGATTACCATTTTCATTAGACTTTTGCTTAAAAATCTAGAATTTCAGTTCGCTTTCAGCAGTCAGTGCTTTACATCGGTGTGTGAAAATGGATAATGTAATACTGGCTCAATACATGATTCTTGTTCAGGAGCAACATGATATTGACCATCAGCTTGTTTTAAGTGTGCTTAGACAAAGGAGAAGGGCCAGGCGGAGACGATGTTGGGTGAGGCCATGGCTAGGGGAAGTACGGAGAGAACTGTTCGGCCACTATAGCCGTCTTGTACCTGAGCTTAGGCTGGAAGATCCTGCCTCATTCCACAACTTCTTTCGTCTCCCACCACAAATGTTTGATGAACTGTTGTCTAGACTTCGCCCACATATCACAAAGCAGGATACGCGCTGGAGGAAAGCTATCGATCCGGGGACAAAGCTGGCAGTAACTCTGCGTCATCTGGCTTCTGGCGACCTTTACGCTAGCATGAAGTTTGACTTCCGGCTGCCGGATAACACGATATCTGTCATTGTTAAGGAAGTCTGTCAAGCCATTGTAGACGTGTTCAAGGACGAAGTAATGAAGTGTCCCACCACTCCTGAAGAATGGATAGAAGTGGCACAAGGCTTCGAGCGTCGGTGGAACGTCCCTCATGCATGTGGTGCGCTAGATGGGAAACATGTAGCCATAAGAAAGCCGCCTGACAGTGGAAGCCTGTATCATAACTACAAGGGGTTCTTTTCCATTGTGTTAATGGCGCTAGTAGATGCCGACTACAAATTCTTGTGGATAGATGTTGGAGGAGACGGCTACATGTCTGATGCCATGATCTACAATAACTCAGAACTTCGGGAGTGCCTCTCAAATGGGTCAATAGGTTTCCCCCCACCTGAACCCCTACCACATGATGACCAGGACATGCCATATTTCCTCCTTGGTGACGATGCATTTGGTCTTCGGACATACATGATGAAGCCATTTGCAGCGCGGAACCTTACAAAAGAACAGAGAATATACAACTACCGCATTTCCCGTGGACGAAGAGTAGTTGAGAATGCCTTTGGTATTCTATCCCAGCGTTGGCAAGTTTTGTTAGGGACTATGCAGCAGCAACCAGAGACCGCACGACTGATTGTTGAAGCCTGTGTCTGCCTCCACAATCTGATGAGGATGAATTATCCAACCCTGAACATCGCCGCCCTTGACCACGAAGATGCAAATCATGACATTATCCCTGGTTCGTGGCGCAGCGACGCGGGTATGCTGGACGTGGAACGATGTGGAGGAACAAACAAGGACACCGTTGCAGCGAAGAAGCAACGTGAATATTTGAAGTTGTACTTCAACTCGGTCGCTGGATCAGTTCCCTGGCAGGACAGGATGATATAATCATATACTTGTGCAGGATAATAGTGAATATGACACAGATTAATGTACATGTCGCTTGTCTTCGGTACTAACGTTTTAAGTATTTGGAATTAAGCAATCGCCACCTTGTTAATTATTGTACATTTAGTAAACCTTAAGCGTAGTTAATAAAGTGAATTAAGTGTGCAGTGTTCCATTTCCCTTATCCATGTCATTGGTGCTCAGATCAAATTAACACTCGGTGCAAATTTTTCAAATTTGACTAGTTCAAATTTGATTTTAGACTAGTCTATTGCAAGTTTTATGGGATTAAGGATGATTTTGATTAGAAAATAGCCGACAGTGTAGAGCCTGGTCAGACTGCGTGGATGTGCATGCTGGCCTGGCTCGACACTGGTGGCCAAGGTCGATTAAAATCGCCTGTGGCGCCCAAAGGGTTAATAAACCAACGTCATTCTGCATGTACATGTTATACTATCAAACACATTTTTGTCGTAATATACGTCATATAAGCCGCGACATACAGGCAGGGCCTTTGGATATGAATCTGCGACCAGCATTGAAATTAGGACAATAGCCTCTTCGTTTGTCTCGTGCACCTACCATGGTCATATTGGGTCGAATTTACAGCACTGCAACCCTTAACAATCTTCTCATATAATTAGTGGAAGTGAGAAATGCACATCACAAATTATTGGCTATTCTAATAGTGGAAACTCTATTATAGTTATACATGTATAGTCATACCTTGACATTAACGGTATTTTAACGTACTAGCGCATTCATGTATCATAACCAAACAAAAAACAAACGTCACCGTTCATAATCCATGTAATGTCACTGAAGTGAGTCCATGTATGAGAACGAATCCCTGATAATCCCACTGACGGCAGTTTCAGTCTCATCCGATGGTGAGGTGGCAGTCGGTACAGCAACTGAGTTGGGTGGATTCTGTGGGGTACTCGTCATGCACGGTTGTAGAGTTGTGAGAGTCGGCTCGTGTTGCATCTGAGCCTGTACCCAACTGGTATTCATGGAGTTCCATACGGATGTGGTTTCCACGTTTGTTGGCCAGTTCTGGGGTGGTGGCTGCCACTGTGCACACTGAGAGGACTGCTAGGTATGTTGAGTTTTAATCTTGTCGTTAAGCTCTAAGTACTTATAAAGTAACTGGCTCTGTTCCTGTTGGAACTGTCTCCACAAACTTGGATCCAGGTCAGCCATTACTGCTTTAGCCCAATCGCCAAATGTAGCCCGTTCGCTGACAGGCGCAGCCGGTTTGACCATCTGGAGTAGTTTCTCCTGTAGTTGTAAGGACTGGCGGCCCCTCTCGTCCAAGGCGCTTAGCAACTTCTCCTCCTCCGCAGTAGACCGGGTCGACGAACGCTTTGGTCTGGCCTTGAGGCCGGCAGACTCACCAGGGTCGTCGAGAGTTGACGTAGACTCTGTCAAAGACCTTCGCTGCGGAAGGTCATCTGTGTCCACAGACTCAGTATCGTCGGTATCGTCCTGTGACTGCCCTGCCAGCTTCGTCTTCAACTGCAGTGGGCAAAGAAAAACATTTTGGGGATAAGGGTCAACTGGCCATATGAAAAGTTATGTTGGAACTAGTAAAATAGGACATAATACCGATAAACGGAGGAAAAGTGATATCATTAAATTGCAATATTAGATAAGGTCAAACTGCTGTCCGTAGGCATTCCATACATTTTCCATAAGGGAAATAATTCTTAAAATGACTTGAAGAGTTATTTATTTATGTCTGCCGATGGAACTTGTTGTAGAAAAGCTATATTCCAAGTTTCATTGTTGTAGCATATACACTTTTTGGTTAATGGCATTGTAATAAATGTGGGACGGGACAGACGGGACAAGTTATTGTGTGTCTTGACAGACCTAATTCCTATATAACCCCCTTCTGGGGTATAATAAACTTAAAATATGAAAATTGATCTTACGCTGACTATGGTTCTTGACTGGACTTCATGAATATGTGGTTTCAGGAACTCAAACTTGATCAGGATCCACTGGTCACGATCCGTTCGGTCACCTGTTCCAGCGCCAGACTTCGGCTTAGTCAGCTTTCCAAACCGTGTACGAATTGACCTGTACCATACAATAAGCATACTGACGTCTTTCCCAAGAACTTGTGCCTGTTCGGCCCAGAGAGCGTCCTTCTTACCTTTATCCTTGTAGGTGGATAGCTTTTTGTTGTAAATTTGCGGGTTTTCTCTCAACCACTCGACCATGGATTCTTCATCTTCAGCTGTGAGGTCAGTTCTCATCATCAACCTGGACTTCTTGGCCTTTGAAGAACTGTAACACTGTTCACCACTGGTAGATTGAGTGTCCGACTCGGAGACTTGGTCTGATAGCGATGCCGCTGTTTCAACAGACTGTGCACCACTAGAAGACTGTTTGTATGCGTCTCCGCCAGTGGATGAAGCCGCGATTTCTACGCACTGTGAACCACTACCAGACTGCATATCTGAAGCGGCAACTGGGTCAACTTGTAGCACTTTAGAGGCCCTCGCTCTTTTGCCTCGTCCGCCTCTCATCTTTGGAATAATATGGATGATTTAACTTAATACTAATTAAATATACGTCTTCACTCGTTGAAGGTCAGACTCAGAATGAAAGTTATGGTAAAAAGTATTATTTTTATAGACGTAGCAAGGACGTAGTAGGGTCGTCGTACAGTCGCAGGACAGTCGCCGGACAAACGCAATAGTCGCCGTAGAGTCGCCGTAAGGACGCAGAGAACGTAGCACAGTCGCATCTGGGTCGCCGATGATCGCCGTGGGGTCGCCTTGGGGACGCAATATAGTCGCAGTGGAAACGCCATGGACGTAGAAGGGTCGTATTGAGGACATAGAGAAAACGTACTGAACACAAGACTGCAGAGCCCCGGACCGTCTGCGAGAGAAATTTGGAAATTTGAAAGAAAACCAAACGATTTTCGAAAGAAAAATGCTATTTTACTAGTTTTCAGGTCGCAGTAAGGTCGCGAGGTATGTGTGAGGGCAGCGGAATGTTTTACACAAATGTAATTAATGTCAGTTCACTTTTCTAAAATACACAATGGCATGTACATCAAACAAACGTCATTTGTGGTTCATGTATTTCATTGCATTTTATACTGATATATTTCAATTCAGTTCAATAATGGCACAGCTCATGTTTTCATATTTATCTAAATAAAAGAAAGGCAATTGTGAAGCATTGAAACAACTGAGGTTTTGGGTTCTTGAAATGTAGTTATGACCACCTGTTTGGAATTCACCCTGTGACTTGACTGTATATTCCTAGAAATTTAAACTGAATACATTCTCCTGGACAAGCCATTCAACAACTTTTCGGAATAAAGGATGACAGTAAGATGATTAAGGTTCGTCTATGGAACGCCTGAACTGTCCTGACATAATATTTATTGTGTACCCATTCGAATTTGGTCTTTCGATTTGCTAGTTTTTGCTATGCCGTTTTCAGTTCTTTAGGTTCTATCAACACTATTTCGTGTGCATGTTCCTTAATATTCAATGGAAATCCCCATTTGTCATGAAGTAACGACAGTCCATTTACTAGTTTATGATGTAGATTTACTTGTATGTTCTGTACCATTTTCAGTTTGTTCTTACCAAGCAATAGTTTTCAAGTGCAATGTACGTTATATTTGGAGCAAAATCTAATTTGTTATGTAGAATAGAGCAATTTGTAATGTCGATATACTAATTTGTGCTTTCCATAAATTTCAATGTGCCGTACAGTTTTCAGTTTTCATTATATTCATTGCAAAACATTGTTATATAGAAAGAACAGTTTGTTATAGAATGGTACAAAACAGGATCATCAAAAATAGTGATACACTGTCATTCTACTTTAGGTATGATAACAAATTCAATGCAATAACGTAACAAAAGACATAAAGAATATCCAATTTACCTAGGCACCTCAAAAGTCCATTGCATATGAAATATGTGAAAACATGACACTGACAAAATTGCTACATGTAATAACGTTCCCTTCTTTACTAATGGCATAGAAAAATTAAGATAACTTACATTTCAAAGTTCTTCTTAACTGGTACTTTAGACAGCAATTCATATGGAAGCCTTTCCAGCTGATTATTTTGTATATGTCTGTATTATTAAAGAAAACTTGTATTATAAATAAACTTCAGTTTTTTTTTAAACTGTTTTGATAATGATGTTTCGGATGGACTTTATATACAAGAGTATTAGATTTTCTAATACATATGTAGTTATGAATTTCAGGCTGTAGATCTCATTCAAACAATTAAATTTAACTTAGGTGAAAAAGACGAATTCACCTCTAGAATTATTACTAGTGTTTGCGAAATAAAATATCATGGAGATCATGCTCGATTTTTAACAATTGCGGGCCAGCAACGTTTAAGCTAGGCATCTCATTACATTGATAACCAGCTAGATGAGTAAGACTGTTTTAATAATGCAAAGATATTGTCTTTTAACCATACATAACAAATGTATTTAAGTAGTGTAATTCATGGTCGTTTAATTCATTTTTGTGTAAAAAAAAAAATCAACATCATACATCTAAATTAACTTCATATAAAACAAAAACGATCCGTCTTACATTTTGAACATGTTGGCTTTCCTTGCAACATTTACGAATGCGTCATTGGCGATATGTTTAAGTCTGTTGTTGTATAGAAATCTGGAAAGACAGAAATTTACCGCACAAAAAAACGTAAGCCCGTTCCTCATTCAATTCCTCTATCAATATAACAGAACTAACAGACTTCAGAGTTAAGGTTTACAAGCAAATTTGACATAATAGAAACCCTTAAAAATAAGTTTGTCATAAATGTGTAATAGCAGCAGGTTCGGAAGGGAGGTACCATCTAATCATTTATCGGCCTAAAGTTTCAAACAACAGGAGATCACAGAATTAAGGTCTGGGAAAATATTTACTACTCGGTGGGTTTGTTGTTGGACTCGGTAATTAACAGACAAGGCAATCTAGTGACCAATACAATTTATTTTTAGAAGTGTAGGTTTAATATTGCATTTCTTTATAAGACAATATTTATTAGATCTGTAAATCTTTAAGAAAGTAACCAGTTTGATAATTATTTATAAAGACTATTAAACTTGAAATATTTATGTTTAAACGAGTTGGAACGACAAAGTCGTGTAAGAGAAAGGACTAAGTCCTTATTAAGGTCAAGGCTAAGCCTTGAGAGTGTTCTGACCTTGAGGTGCAGAGCCCAACTGATTAAAAACTACAGCGTTTCTATATTTAAAGCCTTCAAGACCAGTACGCAATCAAGCTATTGGCTGGTCGGTGAGTAAACTAGTTATTTGGTCGAAGTAATCCAATGAAACATTAACCAATGAAAATAAAGAAAAGTAGATCAATTAATCAATCAAAAAGCTCGTAATAAATGACCATTCGGGAGAACGTACAAAATGTCTGCGCCATAAAGAAAATTAATGAAAAGTTGACCCCGGTAAAATACCGAAAATACTTATAAAAATTCTGTCCTATTACAAATGTCTAATGCTCTATTATCACACGACGTTCGAATTGTCGATACCTGTTGGCCTGTCTTATTAAAGACTATCTAAAAACTATTCGATATTCGAATTGACAAAATCTGTTTTATGAAAGGCAATCACAAATATATTCAGTACTCGAAACACCAAAATCTGTTTAATGAAAGACTATCACAAGTATATTCGGTTTTCGATTCGTCAAAACCTGTTTTATGAATAATAGTGACACACACACACAAGGAAAAATTGGCGGGTCGCTGACAGACCTAAGTCTGGGCGTCCGCGCTTGACGCCACTGGTTGTGGTAGCGGGTAATTTAATTGCTGCTAGGTCTAGAGATGGGATTTTCCGACCCCATGTTGTCCCGTTATTGCAGCAAAAGAACTCACATTCCTGCAGGATAATGCTCGGCCCCATGTAGCGAGGATTTGTCACGACTTTCTCATCAACAACAATATCCACCCACTGGATTGGATGCCATACGACCCCGACTATCTCATACTGAGCATTTGTGGGAACCAACTATATAGACAGGTTCGCCTCCCCCTGTTACTCTGGTCCAACTGAGAGCAGCCCTCTTGGAAGAGTGGGCCAACATCCCAATGAGGAGGATAAACTCACTAATGAACTATATGCCTTAGAGAATCAGGGCAGTGGAGAGAGCGAATGAGGAACATACCCGGAATTGACCAGCCAGTTCCCACAATCGGTCCATTTCGACTTCACATTACACGGGTCTCTTTCATTTCCTTTCAATTTCTCCTAAATCACTAACCAGACATAAATAACTGATTTTGCAATTTAATCTATTAGGCAAATAGTGTTGCATAACGAATTAGATATGGAAAACAATAAACTATCAATTTCCATTTGAAACAAAACGTATTTGAAATCATTTATAATCTCGGGGCTGTTTTCTGCAATGTCGTGTTTCGCCTGTCGGGGTGTGTGGGGGGAAGGTGCGAAAGAACAATTGTGAAAAATACAGAGGTGTCGTTATTTAAATCTCCGATGTTGGCGAAAAACAGGGCGCAATAAAATGCGACAATTATTAACAGCACGGCGAAAATGCTTTATTTCCCTTGCAAATATCGACTTTTCACATTTTTGCTCAACTACCCAATATGCCAAAGCACAACATGGCAGACAACAGCCACTATAATACACATTTACATCTAGCATTTTAAAGAATTTAGCAAAGTGTACAAAGAAATACTTACAAAGACTGCAACTTTGGTAGACCATTAAAAACTAGTGATCCAATTTCTTTCAGATGATTGAATGAAAGATTACTGAAATAAAGATTTAAAATGTTTTTGATAATGAACAAAAAGAGAAATATAAACCTTCAATTCTATGCTCGAAGTTTATTAACTTTAACACGCAAGCTATGAAAAAATAAAATTGCAACAGTTATGTTTACCTATGATTTAATGTAGGTTTTTAAAATTTATTATTTTCATTATTATAATTTTATATCATTATCGTCATTATTTTAATTATTATCCTTTACTATCGTACTCACTCATCATCACAATTATTATTATTATTATTATCATCATTACTACTACTACTACTAATACTACTTTCAAAATTATACTTACATGGATTTCAAACTTGGAAGTCTTGAAAAAGTATTTGCTGTCAGTGTCCTTATTTCATTATGATCAAGCGTTCTGATAGGTAAATGAAATACAGAAAAACACATTAAACGCACTCCTGTAATTTACTCAGTATCTATAGCATTCAGTACATACAAAAAATTGTGCATCCGTTTGAATTAAAAAGCTATGCGCAATAAAAGGACATTTAGAAATAAATAGATGCCCACACATGGCCACAACTGTTTACGTTTTTGATACTAGTCTAGTTTAATTCATTTTCAAGGTTAGTTTTGTTCTTGAGCAAAGATATTAGAATGTCAGTTGTGTCTAGACCCTTAAAGTTCTAAAGTGTGTGCCAGCTTCTCTCCACTTACTGCTACTATCATACATGTTATATCAGTATCAATTTAAATAAGAATCAATCGAGTTGATTATTACATCAATTGGCTAATGGAAATTCAGATTATTCTTACGATTAATTTAAATTAACAATAGACGGGAACGTTACTTTTAAATGGTCATTGTTTTGATAAGAATCTGAAATAAGGTTCATGGCTCTCTGCGTTTTGTCTAACACAAGTTTTGCAAATTTAGAATAATTTTTGCGAAAAGCTCGATAAAATTTGCATGAAGCACAAGCAGTTTCAAAAACTTCATGTGCGTTTTTAACGCCCACTTTACAATTGTAATATTGATATAAAAAAGGACATTTATAAGCTTACACCAATGACTATTCGATACATACAATTGTGTTAGCTTTGCTAAGCCAGTAAAAGCACCTGTCACCAAAGTTTTGACGCCACTGTTTCTGATGAATCTAAAACAAAAAGAAAAATATTGGTTTGGGGTAACTAAATTTTCAATAAGCATGATCACCGAAAAGGTCTTACTAGATACAAGTTTTTTTCTAAGTCCTTTCAAGAAATAATATATTAGGTGATAAAAACATTTTCGTGTAAAACTGAAACGTTTAAAACACTGAAAAACAGACTGAGTTAATTAAAGAGATTTAAATCAGTATGGTAGGTTAGCAGCCTGGCATCCTACAGTTAGAAGCCTTCAAGCCTTGCTTGCCATGATGTTAGCAACCTAATAACCTAAAGAATGAAATATTGAAATGTCCTGAAATATATCAAGTCATAATCTACAAGCTTAGAAGGTAAGGTAAAATGAAATAAAGACAAAGCAAGCTGCTCTGGATTTTTTTTGCTGCCAGACAGCTGAAATGTTTCAGCGTGATTGGTTGTTCGTGTTCGTTTTCGTAAAGCGTGAAGTTAATCCTGAAACATTGTGAGACAAACAACTTTTGAAATTGTTTACTTAAAACAGGCGCCAATTAAAGTTTACAAAAAGTCAAAACAACACATTTACGCCTGTTGCAAACTATTAATCCATGACGATGGCCCCTGCCAATTACGTATTGCAATTTGTTTGTAAATTGGACGATTTTTGACAAAGGATAAACAAACACAAACAAGCACAAACGGCTTTATTCTGCATACTTAGCAGCAGAATAAAAGAGCACGGGAGAAAGATTTTCATCCTTGTCTTATTCCACAGTTACATTCGAAAAATGGAGATTTGTTACCATTAAGGCTCATACAAGACTTATACAATGTATTCGAATACATGTTTTTATCAGTCAAAATTGTTCCATTAATATTATTTTCTTACATTTTTAAAGGTAAAGTAAGGTGATAGGGCGATAGTTTTCAGGGATGTTAACGTCACCATTGTTCTTATAAATCGGTAAAATAATTCCTTCAGACCATTTACTTGGTGTTATGCGTGAATTTAAAGTCGTGTTAAAAATAACGAATACATATAATATAATGGTACCATCTTTTCATTGCTACACTTAATATATTCGTCAATCATCTTATCTGAATCTGCAGCCTTTCCGTTCTTCAAAGCCTTTATGTATCTAACTATTTCTTCATTTGTTATTTCAGAATATAAAATATGTTCATTATTATTCAATAACTCATCTTCGTTTGTATCATGCATATCAGTAATACTGGCTTGCTTTGGAGTATACAAACAGACTAACGACGGCATGACTGTTTATTTCTTGAAGTTAATTCAGTTAAGGTAGTTCCAATAGTATTTAGGGCTTACTGTGCATTGTTACTATTATATTTCCATGTCTCTATTATATTTATTCATGTATTTATTCATTACATTTTTGCATTTTTTGCATGCTAATTATAGAAGATTTTATTTTCTACAGACGGGCTTTTATCAATTTTTCCCCTTAATCTGTTTAAGTTTTTTAGCTTTCTTGCATTATGTACCAAATCAGGACTTACGTTTCTTTTTAATACGTTGAAATGGCTACTTTTGCTTAGTTTAAGCTGCGCTTTCAATGAAAACATTTAGCTGATTGATTATACTGTCTACCTGCGGTGGTGTGGGACAATCGGTGATACCTTTAGCACGATTGAAATACCACTATTAGTTTCATCTAATGGCTAAGATATACATTATTAAATTGAAAGTTTGATTATCTTTATAAGACCATAATGTCAACACACCAAATTCCATAACTTTCGACTTCTTCTGACAGAATAACTCTTATTTTGATATAAAAATGCTTTGAAACGCACAATACTTGTTTAGCATTATTACCTTTATTAATGCTTTACACTTTCACAGTGCAAAAAAAAAAACATATATGCTTACATTTTACTAACAAGCACTGAGAATTGTCATGTAAGAATTCTAAAATCTGAAAATAACATTCTTTTCATAGTCAAAATTGTTCTTTTATTAACAAGCAGTTTATCTTTGACCAGAACTTAATATGTAACTTATGATACAGAATTTGGACTTGCGTGAAGGGTCAGTACTAAGAGGTTTTCGCCTTCAGGAATAGCTGTAGTAAACAAAAATATCACAGAAATAAAAAAGTCAGTTTTTGCATTTTCTTTGCTCTTCATGTAATCAATACATGTAAGTGTATCTTTTAAAATACTTTGTTCCGATATATTTAAAAACAATTTTATTTTCAGTATACTATGGTTCAATTTACACTGCCGATAACGGTAGTGAACAAGGTATAAAGATTGTCTTTTTAAAGCATTTTAGTTTCATTAAAAGGTCGTGGTTTTGAATCTAACTGGAGGCAGGCAAGTTATTTGTTCTCTACTTTTTCTTGTTTTTAAAACAAAACTGTCCTTTAAAATGTTCATTTAATCTCAAAAGTCAAACGTTTCCAATTTTGGCAGAATGATTTGGGTGGATTTCAGACCGTTTCAGTATTTCAAATTTTACACTGCCAGGATGCCGAAATATTTCAGCGGCCTGAAAGACCAGAAATCTAGTGCTTGATCGTTATTATTTCATTTCAATCAAGTTACTTATGCTTGCAGAATGTGATTTAGATGGATTACGGCCATTTAAGAGTTGCATTTTCTAGGTTGCTGGAATGTTTCAGCAGGTAGACGTTGTTTCGTGTTAATTTCATTTCAAATAAGTTTTAATGCGTGTAGGATGTGATTTGGATAACTGTCATGGCTAACTTCAGGTTGCTAACTTCACTGACATTAAATCAGTACAGTGACTAGTAAAAAAACAATCTCTAAGCTTTGCAGTGCATTTAAATAAAGTACACCGCCCAGCTTTATCGTGATTGCCAAGCCTAAAAGACTCACATTATAGTTTTGTATCAAGGT
Organism: Cyclina sinensis; assembly: GCA_012932295.1. Classification (NCBI taxonomy): domain Eukaryota; kingdom Metazoa; phylum Mollusca; class Bivalvia; order Venerida; family Veneridae; genus Cyclina; species Cyclina sinensis. The sequence goes on along the minus strand of JAAONU010000013.1, from coordinate 23,473,028 downwards.
ACTATTAAGTATAATAACATAAGCCCTTTTTCCTAATCATTATTTTATGTTCATCCCGTCAGTCAATGAGAACAACTACATAAAGCACTTATTCGTCTTGACATTGAACATCTGTAAACATACTTACATAGTCTCAATGTTTGTTAATTTGCCAAACTCATCTTTCAATACTTCAGGAATGTTGCTTTTTCCAATGTACCTGAAACATGACAATTGAAGCACATTCAATGGATACAACAAATCATGATTAATTAATTTCTTTAACTTGAAAAATAAAACATGAAATGTATATTGAAAATTGCATCCATTCTGAAAAGAAATATGTTCGGTACTCCTTTCAGATACAGACGTGACGAATGATAAAACGTCTGACTCGAAACCAGAGTCATGAGTTCAAATCTCGTAAATCAGTGCACACATCTTTAAATGTAAACTCTATTCTTTCGAAATTGTAAACAGAGAAGGTTTGTAGATAATATTCAGTTTTCTTTATTTTGCAGCGTTTATCAAATCTGGTTATTTCTGCTACAGCAGCAATACTTGTTTGTTTCTTGAAACAGAAACTGTGAACTTGGAACGTGGTTCGAATATCAGTGTCACTGATTAATTTTTACTATCAAATTTCCTGAGCATTGTGTTGCACAGGGTTTTTTCCAATAGATAAAAAACTGTTTAATACAGAGAAACAAGAACATGTATTTTTGTCGGCATTTTTTTCGTCCACTCTTCATTATCACTTCTGCAGGATTTTTTTATATGAGGGAAGAGCCATTTGAGAGAAAATTGAAAAAGAGAAAAACAGAATCATTATGTCAAATCATACGCAATGCATAAAACTTCTAATAAGCTTGATTTTTAGTACTCGTAAAAGGTATTATAAAAAAGAAAAAAAATAGTTTCTATGATCTCGTGGCAGCATGATTTATTTTAAAGCCTTCGTCGGTTTGTATACGTGACTTACCAAAGACGAACTTTACATTAGTTTTCGGTCATTTATTACTTACAGAAGCGGTTCGCTTGCGATAAATTCCATAAAATTTGATATATGACCTTGCGATAAATTCCATAAAATTTGTCATATGACCTTGCGATAAATCCATAAATTTGTCATATGACCTTGCGATAAATTCCATAAAATTTGATATATGACCTTGCGATAAATGCAATAAAATGTGTTATATGATTTTTACATGAGGACAAATTTCAGATGATTAGGGAAAAAAACAGATGTTTAATGAAGATTGATTATGCGATGCCTCTGTTTCTGTGACATAAATAAATAGCAAAACTTCTGTTTTTGACGTTTATTTCGAATTAAAACATACGAAGGAGAACGGGTATATATTTGAACCACCGAGTCCAATCGTTCATTATAGATCCCAGGAGCAGAATGCATGAATATATCAATTTTTAAGGAGAAAGACTGATGCTGTGGTAAGAAAATCGCCTCGCAAGTCTTTGATAATGCATAAATCAGCTAAAGATATGGCCCATGCTGATTTCCTATGATTGATTTATCCGATGGCCATCCCACATTTTCCAAAGTTTCGTTAACGTCTTAGAACATTCTGCACAACTGCACTAGAAAATCCCAAAAATTGGTGGGATCGCTCTTTAAGTGTCAATAGTAAGCAAAGTTCTGAGAATTTGTTTCGTCCTAAAGGTTCGTTTAAAACATGTTCCTATATGCCAAAAGCTTCCACTATTTCTAGAACGCATGGGCAGGAGGCATTTTTGAATCACCGGTTTTTTCCATAGATATCTCATATAGAATAGATCATTTGACCGTCAAATTTCCGAATATCAAAAATGTTGTTCTAAATGTCTTAAATATTACTTACAGGTTAATTCCCACCTTCGTATCACACGCATATTGCTAATAAGCAATACTACGAGGGGTGTTCGGAAAGACCGTATAAAATTGAAATAATTTCTTTCAGAATTTTAGTCTAATATTTGCATATAGATGCACATAAGATATATATGTGTTTGCTTCTTTACCACCAAGGAAAATGGTGTAAGTGTTTAAATGCGATTCTAATATGTGTCAATGGCTACGCAGTACATACTACGCGAGGCAGGACACTTTTTGGCAAAATTTTTATACATTCAAACTCGATTTTCCAGGGTCGTCAAGAGGTTCGCGCCTTGTGGAGACAGTACCTGCAGTTTGGGAGCACCAGAGACCGTTCATCTCCGTGAACGACTCAGAACCGCTTCTTTGACTGCTAGAAGTATTCCTGGCCTTAGAAGAATTAATCCCAAAACGGTACGTAATCGATCGCTTGAACGAGGCATACGTCCTTGACGTCCAGCCATACGTCCTGTTCTCCAGTAATGTCATCGTGTAGCATGTTTTGCCTGGTGTAGACGACACATACACTTCACGCAACAGGACTGGGCACGTGTTCTTTTCACGGATGAGTCCAGGTTTCATCTCGACAGCCGCGACGGTTGTTCTAGAGTGTACCGTGGTGTTGGAGAACGTTTCCATGACAGTTGTGTGATTCAACGACGTCCATTCGGCGGAGGTAGCGTTATGCTGTGGGGGGGGGGGGGGTATCTCATCCCGTGGCAGAACAGCTCTTGTGGTTGTGGACGGCACACTTACAGGCATCAGATACCGTGACGAAATCATCCGGCCTCACGTCCTTCCATCTGTGCAACGACGTAACGCCAGGATAACGATCGCCCGCACGTCGAGCGGGTCGTCTCCGACTTCTTAATCCAGAACAATATAAATGTGTTGCTTCAGCCTGCAATGTCAACGGATATGTCGCATATAGAACACGTGTGCGATGAGATGCAGCGTCGCTTACGTCGCCTCCAAAATCGTTGACGTTATCTGACTTGTCACGTGCGCTTGTGAGAATATTGAATGATATTTCCCAGGCATTTATCAGCACAGTTATTGCATCAATAAAAAATCGTTGTCAAGCATGCGTCGATTCCAATGCTTGACATACACGGTATTGATGAGCTGAACTTCGTTTAGAGAACGTCTGTGAAAATTGATTTTTATCGAAAGCGCTGTTGATGCAATAACCATATCAATTATGCTGGTATTAAATTAAGGTCAGATAAAACCCTGTTGAAAATATTTTGGCGATTTCTTACATATCTCCTAGGTTATAGCATATTATACCCATGCACAGTTTTTTTTTTCCGCTAATATATTATGTAATGGTAAAATCTGTAGTCGTTTGCATCGTTTATTCCATTGGAACTTACAAAACAAAGACCGTTTTAATTTGCTTACTAAAATAAGTTTTATTTTAAAAGCACAGTATTATTTGTACTGCGTATTTTAATTCAGAGAAATATTTAATTCCTTCGAGACACCACACCATTAGGAATTATTCTCACATATCAAATGTGAGTAAATCGAGAATAATGGATTGGTGAAAATCCTGTCATTTGAAAGGCAATAACAGAAATTTTATGATCGAACTAAATATTTGTAATACGATTAGATCTAAAATTATACATGATGATAAACTGAGATTCTTTAAGCTGCAACCATTTTATCTTGTAAATTGCAAAACATGGAAGTTTGAAAGTCTTTTTAATTTAATTATGTCTAACGTAGGGTGGTTATCTATGACTTTTATTAAAATTTGTTTACCAATTAAGGTTACTTAACATTGTTCTGCACAATAGAGATATATCTTGAAAAGTTATATTGAACGAGCTGCTAGGTGAGTCAAGTATGGTTTTCAAGTATGTATGGTGTGAATGATCCCTACAATGCACAGTACTTTATATGAGTATGTTGAACAACAGCAGTCATAATGACATTGATGCCTCTCCTACCCTCCTTATGCGCACAAAAAAATCCCCAAGATCATAAGGCATGTCGACTCATCATGAAACCCCTTCCATTCTTTTGAGTTTAAGAATTAGTGTGGCTTCAGTATGTCATCAGTTATTTAGTGGAAACCAGAAACAAACAAATACAGATTATTCTGACCTTAATTAAAATGTAGCAGTCTCAAAACAATACAAATCAGTTACTAACTATTTCTACCGTATAGAGTTTTAAGGTCCTGGTTTGACATTTTCTTTAGTAATTGAATGGACAATGATACTGAAGTGTATGGCCAAATGGGCTAGACCTTTGACCCAAAAGTCCCGAAAATAATTAAGGAAATTTATTCTACATCTTCATCCTAAGTTGTCTGAAATTACTAGCTACAGGTTATAGATTCGATTCTACTTTCAGTGATTGTTTTTTTTCTGTTTTCAAGTCCCTGTGAGCTAAACTTTTACTTTTCCTGAGGTATGCCAAGAATCAATAAGGATTATTTATGTATCATGTCTGACCATCCTGTAAAGTCTTTAGGATCTGGACTAATTTAACTCTGAGGTAGACTAAAGTTCAAGACTCCTGGGTGCAGCTATTTTTTTAATTATTCATCCGAGCTTAAGTTGAAATGAAGAACCATTTGAGCTTGACTTTTGACACCGTAAGAAAATAGTAAGTGGCATCTACTTGTCATGCACAGCCATCCTTTTAAGTCTACGAGTTCTTGTTTTCATGATCTTGAATTATTAATCAGTACCTGTTATAAAATGCATGTCCCTATGAGTTTAACGTTTCACAAAAGGACAAAAGCCTGTAAAGTTTATATTATCTTTGATGCAGTTATTCTTCAGTTATTGATCAGAAACTGTTGTTATAGCAAGTCTATGTGCTTTGAACTTTGACCCAGTGAAGCAAAACAAAAGGGAAACTAATTATCATTTTAAATCATCGTGTAAAGTTTAGAGGTGCTGGGTGCAGCTGACACTGTAGATCCAAAAACAACAGGTATCGTCTAATAATCATGCACAGCCACTGTATAAAGTTGAGGTACTTAGACAATTTAGTCTTGAGAGCTTTTGATCGAAATCTTTAGCTTGAATCTTGACCCTGCTGGCAAACAAAATTAATACATATACTCACAATGTCTAATCATCCTGTAAAGATTTGAAGTCCAATATTCAAATATTCTTAAGTTAATGATAGGAAACCATTTTCAAATTCATTCCCCTGTGAGTTTCATCCTTGACACAGTAAGCCAAATCTACATACCTACCAACCTACGAAGTATTAGGTTTGATGTTTAAGCCTTCTCAAGCCACTTAGTGTGTCAACTGTATGACATGTCTGTTTTTTCGCTATTGGAAAAAGTTGTTAGAAGCTTTTTAAGGTCGAATTCATAGCCATTAATCTAAGACAAATAATCTTATTCATAACTGAATGCAACTTAATTGTATGACGCTGGGTCATCACCTATGATACATACAACTTCAAGGGTTATGACGCTTCTTCATGATAGTTAACAATTTCATGGCCTGTGTTTTGAATACACCATTATATGCCTTTGCTCAATGAAAATACACAAGCTAAAGATCCAACTAATGTTTCTCTGTAGTATTGATCTTAACAGCAGTGACCAAAACTACTATCCCAGATAATGGAAGATACGAAAATGCTGAAAGAAAATATGTGAGCTAAAAAAGTTTCAGTCTCAAACTCAGTTGAGGTTGAATACATTTTGTGAACACAGGCTAAACACAATTCTCAAGAAATATTTACACAAGTGACATACCTTAGTACATTTTCTTAACTGCTACAAATCAAAGGTTTTACAGACTGTTTATTACCGGACGGGAAATGGATACACATCTTACAGACTAGAGTGCCAAACAACGCGGAAGGACTCTAATATATAAATTAATCTGTACCAGAAAATTTATCTGTTTATGTAACGGAGTCAAAATTTAGTTATCTGTAGCCTGAAGCTTATTTGTTTAATCGAACGGTGTTGTAATATTAGTAGAGTACAGCCAGTTAATCGAGTAGACATTTCCGGTTAGATATTTGTATAAATAGATAGATTTTAGTTGAATTAGATTACAAAATTCTTAGCCATCGTCGAGGTAGTTCAACTTTAAATAGTAATAGGTAGTGGAAAATGTAGCAGGAACTTCAGTATTTTTGTGAGTAGTTTGATTTAGGGTATTTTTCGTTATTTCGTTGTGTATTTTGGGTTTCTTCAGGAGGTGTCTTTGAAATTCTCTCGTCTTCGTTTTTTCACTTCGGGCTGGATTTTTCATTATACTTATTTCCTTTAATATAACAAATGCATGTTCACTTTCACAGTAATCGGCATAGTTGCAAAAGAGTTACGGAGAACAGTGTGTGGAGAGTGGCAGTTTGGTTTGTCTAGGAAAGCTCATTTCCTGTAAGTATTATTTGTTTAATTGTATTTGTATTTTGGAAAGCAAGGAAACATTTAAGCCTTTGAGTAAAGTTTTATAAAGATGTCACCACAGCTGTAATTATTGTTATTAACCAAATGTCTGTGAGTTTTGTATTTTTATATTGAAACATACAAAATGTAAATTGTTCTTTGTAATCTGTTAAATGTTAATAATATTTAGAGTAATTTGTAATCATATATTTATGCTGGGCTTGTTTTATTTTTTTGAATTAATAGGACGTTGTTTCAAGACCTGATTGCTAAGTTTATGTGAGAAGAAAAAAACAGGATGTGCTGGTTGTAACCTGTCAATAATAAACAAACTCAGCCGGAAGAGGGTCTTTGTTTCTTACCCCCTAAGGCCCCCTGTAACATTTGGAGCCCCCAGTGAGGATCGAACTCACGACCCCTGGTCCCACGTTAGGCGCCAAATGAAACCCGGAAAAATCCACCTTCCCCGAGCTGGGTTTGAACTCGGGTACCTTCGATTACTAAGCAGACACTCTACCACGTCGCCATAAAAGCTAGCTGATAGGCAAGGGAGTACAAGTGCCGTATTATACCTCTGCTACATACACCCTCTCCTTCTTAGAATTCGTCCTCGAATTCCTGGAGCACTGAATGTCTGTGGGACTTTCTAAGGGTGCCATCACATCTAAACTCGTGAGTTATTTACGTTGGGCGCCAAATGAAACCCGGAAAAATCCACCTTCCCCGAGCTGGGTTTGAACTCGGGTACCTTCGATTACTAAGCAGACACTCTACCACGTCGCCATAAAAGCTAGCTGATAGGCAAGGGAGTACAAGTGCCGTATTATACCTCTGCTACATTTATTCTCTAAAATATAATATTTGTTGACAGAAGCAGCCACAATTATATCTGCTCGGATTTGATAATATTTGGCGACATACTGGATTGTCCTTTCATAGGATTCTCCGTCGTTATTGTTGTCATTACTGTATGGACTCTGTATTAATCTTACCGGAATTTGAGGAACTTGAGGAACTTGAGTTAAAAAAGAATGCAAAACATAAATATTATTGTGGCCGAACAACCTCTACAACTACTAAATTCATCACGGTGTATTCTTGGGCCAGGTTCTATACAGAATTTAGGATGAGTCGAGACAAAATTAGCAAACTAGCGATGTATGCCAACATATTAATAACCAACTTAATAATTAGCACATATATCATTTAAAAGCTTGTTTGGTCATTTAAGAAGTTGCATCAACATGCAACTAACACCTGGGTCTTAATATTTTCAAATATAGGGTATATTAAGACCCAGCTATCACTAAGTCAGTTAGTGTTTTAACGAGCCAAGGTATATGTGCCGTGAAATTTGCTTACTAGTAATTCCAGATTCGGCGCTTGTCTTTCTTTTTTTTTTTCTTTTTTTTTGCACATTTGAGTTCATCGTTGGATACCAACAACTTACCTGGTACAGCGAGGTGAGAATTTAAAAAGGTACCGTCGGGTATCTGTCGATAATCTGAGTTATACTTCTTACTTCGAGATATGAATTACAGATAAAGAATAATATATATACCTTTGTATGCTAACTTTGTACAAAAAAAATATCGAACTATTTTATGGCGTGTCCAAGAGACGTATATATGTATAAACTATGAAAGCATTTTATAAACAGAATATTCAAAAGTTTAAAATCTAAAAAGCTTTGAGAAAACATTTTTTTTTCTTTTAATCCAAATCTTTGTGAGAACAAAGAGATGATAAGCCGAAAACAATGCAAATGTTATGCGTTACAAGTCGTATGAGAACTCACTTGAGTGAGGAAAAAACGGACAAATGCCTTTAATTCATTAGATTTATGATGAAAGTGAATGGAGCATTGATCTGAATAATCCGTTAAAATTGCCATGACTAAAAGATATTGGACTGAATTTGTCAGTGTGGTTCTATTAGGATGGGGCCAAAAATGACTACAGCTGCATTTTACACCAATAGTTCAAACAATGAATCATTACTTACAATTCTGTTATGACATCTGATTGGTTTATTGGCAGGTATCCAAGAAGCTCCTTTAATGAGATGTTATAGGTTGTTACAAACCTGGAAAAAAAGAATTATTTAAAATTGTCGTGATAATCACTACGTTTTTTTTTTGTTTAAATCTAAATATATGAAAGTCAACATCAAGTTATTTGTAATGTATAGACGTCAAAGTGAATATTTACTCGAGGCTATCTATTCCAAAATTCGGCATTTTGTTGTTTCTGCATTACTCTGCACTGCAGTTGCCATGAACTGTAAATGCATATTAGCAAAGTGCATTGAACACGAGAAAGAGAGAGAGAGAGAAAGACAGAGAGAGAGAGAGAGAGATTAATTTAAATTTTTAATATAATTCTTAGATACATTATTAAAATGTTTAAAAAACTCAGTTTGTTTCTGAACTAATACAGTTTTGGTATATCCATGGAAGGAAGAGGTCTGGCTGCCCATCAGCGGAGTTAGCAGAAAAAATGTTCATGATTTTTACAGAAAATATATGAAAATGTGTTTCCAAAATAATACGTAGTGTTATATTTTACGTTATCTAAACTTCGTATAGCCTTTTCGAACTGGTGTTAACGGGCGCCATGCGGCACGGGTAAGAGTTATCATTTTAACTAGGATGTAAAAAGCCGTATACCCCGCCAATTTCTTAATAAGTTATAATATAAACGTTTGTAAGCTACTATAACCCGACCCAATACGTCTTACCTGAAGCTTTCCGCTTCATAAAAACACGTCGAATATTCGTTAAGAAGGGTTTCAGTAACATTTTGCAACACTCTGAAAATAGAATTAAGTAAATGTGAAGATCAAAACACTTTACGAGTATTTGTTTGTCTTTTTTAAGATTTTTGGCACCTCAGTATAATTATGTAAATCACAGACAGGTGGACTCATCTTAAATTTAACTTGTGTTTAAGAGGACAACAGCATTAGTTATTGCCGTACATCGTGGGGTTACAGCAAAAACCTCGTATCTCCATTTTACAAAAATTTTCAGGAGAAGGAAAAATATTTCTAAACTTTTCTTGATTGCGTTTCTTAAGCCCTTCTTTTGTTTATAAAGTAAGTATTGATTATATTTTTTGGTGCCAATATGCTAAGTACATAACTGTAATAGATTCTGAGAAAAAAGAAGAAATTTGTTTTTGCATACTAATTTGATTGAATATTCACAACTTACATTCTGCAAAAACATTTTATCTTGTGATACAGGGTGTTTGCACAAACACTTCAAATGAACTGACTTTAATCCAACACTGCAAAAACCTGGTATCTCAACATACAACACTTTTGTCAGAAAAAGATATGAAAAATGAAAAAAATTTTTCTCTGCAAAAACACTGTATCCTTTGATACGGCATTATGGCAGAAAAGCAAATAGAGGAAATTGTTACATTTAAACCTGCATAAAAGTGCTATCTCTTGATACAATACCTTTGCACAAAGTAAATTAACAAAGAGACTTAGCAAGATGTCACATAAACATGGTATCTGTATATACACAATGTTTTTGCACCAAGTATTTAGAATGTAATTAAACAGTAAAACATTGTATCAATCTTTTATTATTGCAATAATGAACACATACTTTTTATAAGACACAAAAATTTATTTGCACGTGGACAAAGATGATTTGAGTAACTGAAAATGTCTCTCCAACTGTAAAAGTCAAAGGCAATTAAGCCTTATTTAGTTATTTCATCCATATGAGCTTTACTGTATATGTTGAAAGTGAGTGTGTAGTGCTGTGACAATATCGTAACAGACGATTTGTTTTTCATTTTCACTGTTGATGATTGCACTAATTATGTATCTGTCAATTATCAGACTCTTCCGCATTGGGTTCTGGAAGTTTATCCTGAACTGCAGGGATGGGGGCTTCATTTTTGCAAAATGAAAGATACTTTTTTCTTAGCAGCAGAACTTAGCAAACTGGCATTCATCTCTCAAATCATAACATTTGAAATACATCTTTCTTTTTGCGTCCACATTTACAAACTCCATTTTTGCATAATGAAAGATATTTTTCTTCTTAGCAGCAGAACGTAAAAGTTTCAGTTTGTACTTAAGGGATGAGCTATCTAAGCATCACTGATCTGACTATCATATAGCAAACTGGCATTCATCTCTCAAATCATAACATTTGAAATACATGATTCTTTTTGCGTCCACATTTACAAACCACAGATGCCTCATCTTTGCCCATTGGCAGATTTACTCTGTGGACTTTATGCTTTTGCTGTCTATAAAATCAGTGTGCTTTATAAGTGTATAACTGTATAAAAATCTTTTTTCTTTGTCATTGTGACAATTGTGTTCCATTATCTTGGTACACAAAAGTTTGTTCCGCTAACTCGATGGCCGAGTGCTATTTGTCGCATCCCATAATTTTGTGCATATCCAACTTCTAAAAATTATGATCAATTTTCAGATGTTAGTTAAAGCATGAAGTAAGGAAGCTAAAATTGTCTGATTCCTAGCCTTGCCTGCGCATGCTTCTGAGTAAGGAACAACATGTTCAAAATATTTTGGCAATGACAGCAAGTACAATCTTAGGAATGTTGCAATTTCACCTAAACCTTACATTTCACTGCTCTCTGCCCACAAGTAGCATGATCCTTTTCCGTATTCAAGAATGTAAACAGACAAGTTATAGACAAAAAGTATGGAACATGAAAAGAAAGACTGTTCAAAGTCCTTACTAAACACCCTGTGACACATTGACATTTTGACTGGTTTACCTCCGCTTTCAACTTGTATGTCTCATGACTCAACTTTTTCACTATTTACCATCTGCTTTGTTGCACTTCACTCGTATTTATGTTTATATGTAAAAGAATGATTTGTCTTATTACTATTAAGTTTGTCACTTTCTGAAAAACTATTCTACATAACTTTCATTTTTAACACTTTCTGCCAACAGATTTGTCTCACTGCATTCAGGTCTGACTTTGGCAATAACAAACATTTCTGCTTCTTGATAGATTTTTCTGTTCTGCTAATTTTTGCTCTTTTCGAAGTCATTATCAACAGACTAAAAAGCTCCTCATCTGACCACATCTTAAAAAAATACATTGCTTTATATTAATCACTAGAAAAATGCACTGAGGGTAGGGACTAACATATTTTAGCTTAGAATATTTTTCTCAAAATAAATAGGTAAGTCATATATCATCCCAAAAACACAACTTTTTGCTTTTATATAGCTTTACCCTTGAAAAAAAATCATGTTGCTAGCAGGATTGTTTTTTTTTTTAATTCTGAGCACAAATGAGACAGCAATCTAACCAACTATGCATGGACTTCTTTCAGTTTTATGCACTAAATTTCAAATACAATAAAGATGTTGATAGGTAAAATGAAAAAGTGATTCAGAATGACAAAAGGTAAGTCATTACATAGTTTGGATGTATCATTCACAATAACAACAATAATTTCTGTATACATAAACATTTCTTCTCTAAATATTTGGTTCATCAAATCATTTGACATTAACCCTTATGAGTAATGTCAAAGTCTTTTATGTAAATATTTTAATGGAAACACACTGTAAGTTAAATTTTAATTTCCAGAATACATTGTTTATATTTTAACATTCTAATATTTGTAATTTCATATCTTATTGAATGTATGCCTCTTTATTATACTTGTTTGCTCAAGTGAGCTCAATTATTTTCTTAAATGTGTAGTTACTACATTGGTTATAAGAGATTATTTTCTAAAAGTGTAGTTACTTCAATGGTTATAAGATATAATTTTCTAAAATGTGTAGTTACTACATTGGTTTTAAGAGATTATTTTCTAAAATGTATAGTTACTACATTGGTTATAAGATATTATTTTCTAAAATGTGTAGTTACAACATTGGTTATCAGATATTATTTTTTTAAAATGTGCAGTTACTACAATGGTTATCAGATATTATTTTCTAAAATGTGTAGTTAATACATTGGTTATAAGATATTATTTTTTAAAATGTGCAGTTACTACAATGGTAATGAGAGATTATGTTCAAAACGTGTATTTATAACAATGGTTTTAAGAGATTATTATTTTTAAAAGTGTAATTACTTTAATGGTTATAAGAGATTATTTTCTAAAATGTGTATTTACTACAATGGTTACAAAAAATATTTTCTAAAATGTGTATTTACTACATTGGTTTTAAGATATTATTTTCTAAAATGTGTAGTTACTTCATTGGTTATCAGAAATAATTTTCTAAAATGTGGTTACTACAATGATTATAAGAAGTTATTTTCTAAAATGTGTATTTACTACAATGATTACAAGAAATTATTTTCTAAAATGTGTAGTTACTACAATGGTTATCCGATTGAATTTTCAAAAATGTGTAGTTACTACAATAGTTATCAGATATTTTTTTCTAAATGTGTAATTACAACCATTATGTGTAATGGTTATAAGAGATTATTTTCTAAAATGTGTAGTTACTTCATTGGTTATCAGATATAATTTTCTAAAATGTGTAGTAACTACATTGGTTATAAGATATCATTTTCTTAAATGTGTAGTTACTTCATTGGTTATCATATATTATTTTCTAAAACGTGTTGTTACTATAAAGGTTATCAGATATTATTTTCAAAAATGTGTAGTTACTACAATTGTTTGACTACATTGGTTATAAGATTCTTTTTTCTAAAATGTGTAGTTACTTCAATGGTTTTAAGATTTTTTTTCTAAAATGTGTATTAACTACATTGGTTATAAGATATTATTTTCTATAGTGTGTAGTAACTACATTGGTTATAAGATATTTTTTTTTCTAAAATATGTAGTTACTTCATTTCTGAAGAACTTGTAGTAACTTCATTGGTAACTGGAGTTGTTGTTTTTTTCTAAAATGTGTGGCTACAACTTTGGTAACAGGAAATATTTTAGCTACTACATTTGTAAGGGGAGAATTTTTCTCAAATATGAACGGATTAGATGTTGTTGGCTAGATTGAGTTAAACTACATTTGGAAAAACTATCTATAATACGAGATGCTGAATAAAGCCGTTATTTCAACTCCTTCGCATAGTGAAAATAACTAAAACGATAAAAAGAACAATCTGATGAAAAGAGCCTAAATAACTCATGGCTAAAACAAGTTATCTAATAAGGGCACATGATGTGGTCGTTACATGCAGGCATGTAATTCTGCGACATAAAACACCATTTGTTTTCTGCCTAATTGAAACTACCTAGAAATTAAAGAAAATTGATGTGTAGCATTTTCAGCTTCAAGATATACACTATATACACCCTCTTCACAGCTTAACATCAAATACATAACATATGTTACTACAATGGTTAAATTAGAATAATGTCCTTGCAAATTAAACTTTATTACTATAACATGTAAACTTACTTGGTATTGCCCTTTTACTTCGAGTAAACTTACTTGGTATTGCGCTTTTACTTTGAGTAAACTTACTTTGTATTGCCCTTTTACTTCAAGTACAATTAATTTCAATCTTTAATCGGCAATGAAAAGAGGCAGACACAATCCAGAGGAATTTATTCGTTTTTACGCTTCACACTGATGCACAAAAACAGTGAAAAATAACCATATGATGCTGTCTTCTGAAACAAAATCAATTGCCCTGGTACAATAATGTCTTTTTAATCATAGACATAAACACAACAATGATACTTGCAAAACGTTTTTGAAAAGATATATTAAAAATTAATAATTTCTACTTAACGGATAACTTATCCTTTTCAAAATATGCAGTAGTTCTAGAATTGCTACTATAATTATATTTTCGGGTACAATGATTTTGAATGCATCAGAATAATACATATGATACAACATATTAAATACTCTACGACAAACAATACAGTCAATATGCGATAAATGTTTGAAAAGGCTGTCTCTCAATTTTAAGTTAATGAATTAAAACACTTGCACTAGAATTGGCAGTTTTTTGTTCCTAAATTAAACCATTCTTACTAGCAGCATTTATTTTGTTATGTTGTCCAGTTTTTGTTTCAAGTTTGTTAAATTCATCAATGCTTGTTGTTTTACTTTATTATCACGATTATTTAATTGCTTCAAGAAATTCCAGTAAGGTTTAGGATCAGATTTCTGTCAAAACCGTGTTTCTTTAGCAAGATAATGCTTATTCAAGTACAATTTCACCGTTCGTTTATGGTCTTTACTAAGCTCTATCGTGTTCAGGATTCGTTTCTGTAGTCCATTTAACGGCATTATTTTACTGGTAATTGATCACTTTCAATAAAGAATGTCTTGTACAACAGGTGAGAGATGCGGTTGCTTAGCACATATTGGTACTGAAATAGGGATCATAGTTCGTTGTTCTGACGTTCCCCTTCGGCAACGTGGGGTCCAGCCGCGTCGGAATTTTCGTTGCTGAAACTCTACTAGAACTAAGTTATGACTAAGCACTTTCTTGCACTTGTAAAACGCTTGTGTCCACGACATTTGCATCAGAGTTGGGCTCCAAATATGTCTGCTGGCCTACTTGTTTCAAAGTATGTAGGTTGTGTAGGCGTTAAAATGCATATTTTGTCCTGTGGAGTTTCAAAATTTTGCCTTTGTTGCATTATTGATCGCGACAAAAAAGAGAATAGAACACTAACTATAACAATAATAGCCGCTAGAGAAACCAGCTTCATATCTCGAGCACCATAAATGTCTCTTTGAATTTTGAACTCACACCCCCAACGATAAATTAACTTAAGTTTTTTTTCTAACAGTCTCTGTATATTATTAATGTTAGGTCATTTCAGCAGCTTGGCATTGTTTAATATTTTAATAATCTGTTTAGAATCACTAAAAACAATTATATGTTGGCGGTCTTTAGGTTTCACAGGTGGTAGATTCTATTTTTAATTATTATTTTAATCTTTTGGTTTTTGGTCAACAGCTTCGCCGGAAGCACTTGTGGAGTAAACATGATTCCATAATGCCAATTTTGCATTACTGTAACATTAAATTCAGTTTAAAAATGACCTCATATATAAAGATTTTAGCTTTTCGTCAGTTATCCATAAAATTTGTAGGGGCCTATTCACCCAACCCACAGAGCCTGTAGAGTGTCATGTGCGTTTACTATCTTGCACAGGTCTAAAGTCATCAGCTAATGCTAGAAACGTATGAGAACAGCTTAAATAAATAATTATATATGTAGTCATTTCTCCGTCTTTTTGTTAACTAAATGGATATTTGTTTAGGTCTAACAGCTTTGTTTACTTAAAACACGTCCGACATATTAATTATCCACAATCTATCAACTTTTACCTTCGTTATTGCTTTTATGTGCATATTTTCCCTATTTGAAATATTTCTGAAATTAAAAGAAGCGTCTAGTTATTTTTTTTTCTTCAAATGATCAAAAATATATAGACGCTTCCCTGCAAAAGACGATAATCTAAGAAAACGTTGGCAATAAAGTTGGCAATTCCTTCCAAAATAAGAAGTTACTTTATTTTTATATCGTTATTAATAGGAAACCCGTAACGGCACGTGTTAAGTATAATTATAAAAAAAACTAGATCAATATGTCACCTATCCCGGAATAATACCATGATATCATAATAAATGTTAATATTCCGAAATAATAGCCTTTACTTGTTGCTAAAGCGACATTATGACACTCCTGAGAGTTAAAAGCGTTGCTTCATTTTAAGATAATATTTGGGAAGGAGTCTTCGATACAGCACTGTAGGAGCACATTTGGCACGAATCACTTTTGTCACAACGATGTGACAAATGTGCTCCGTTTTTGCACATTCGTCACAGATTAAAAACGTGACAGATGTGTTCGACAAACTGTAGGAGGGACAAATGTATCACATTCGTCACATGTGAAAGATCTGTTTAGCGAATTCTAGAAAGGACATCACACGTATGCATAATTATCCCTTTCTTGGTTCAGCAACTTCGAAAAATCTTAAGTAAATTCATTGTGTGCTTAATGAGTATAATTTATGATAACGATAGTTCATTAAGTTTTGACCACATTAAAAACAGGTGCTGGAATATTGTCCAGTTCCAAGTATGGTATTACGTAAAAATTTGAAGTTTAGAATGACGTTTTGTTGTTATTTATTGACAGCTTTATTTAAAACAACCGTTGTCTTGTGTGGTTATAATGCATACGCAAACTGCATTTAGTACGTCTTTGTTGAACTTCGGTAATGTCTTTGTGTATGTACATATACGTTTCTCGTAGTAGCTCGAACGATATGTTATCTCGTGAAGATGAAATTCACCTCTAGTTAGCCTTCAAAAGAACTCTAACACACTGAATGAATAGCTTCGATCACTAAAAGTGTAAACTCTAAATGCATCTTTCTAGATTATTTGATTTGAAACTGTTGTTGGGTACTGGAATAACTGATACGACGACTGGGGATATTCCATTCATTGATGGAATTTTGACGGAAGTATGACTGCGAGACTTATGCCAAAAGCTGACGGAGAAAAGATTGGCACCGCCAGTGCGGCCGCCACATGTTTATACAAAGCATAAAATTCTATGAATGATTGCCAACATTAGATGACAAATAAGATGTTTGATATTACCATGCCCATGTATAGTTGCGTGAATGATATGTTTAACTGATATATTATGAATGTGCACTATTGAATTATTACATTTTGTTGAAAGCTAATCTAGCATATCCTATCATATCCTACCATATCTAAATATCATTATTTCTGTTGACCTTTCTGGCTTAGTATACCTAACCCAGCGTAATAGCAATGTGTTCTCAGAACCTGCACATTACAAAACAATGGATCCTTACGACTTATAGGGTGATCAATTTCTAACTGAAAACCTTTCAGTTTCTCTCCACTTGCCGTACATATTGGTTTAGATTTAAGCGGGAAAGGTATATTGTTAATTGATATTAAATAATGAATATAATTTTGAGTGTATAGTCGATATGTATGGTCTATGTGTGAAGCTTAAATGCATAATTAACATGTATTATATTCTGTGTTTAATCTATTGTATAATAAGGCCATATTTTAAATAAAGTCTGTATACGTTTCATCTATAACCTTAATATGTCCCCTTCTTTAAATAAAGATATTATTAATATTATTATTATAACCCGTAAAATACTAGCTACATTCTTTTGCCTATCTTGCTGCGATATAGAGTTTCATTTTGTTTGCAGAATTCCAAGATTGAGGGCGCCTGTAAATTGTTGCCATGGCTTAACTATGGTTATCATTGAAGTAAATGAAATGAAACTTCAAATAAATATTTGCCACCATGAGGTTTGTCGCGCAAGGTAAAGGTCCCAGACAAGTTCACTTCGATATCCTGAAAATTCATATATTGCAGAGCTCACCTTGGCAATAAATCTGTTATTATTGAAGGTAGAAGGTTTGTCAAGCCTAAGGTAAAGACCGCAAAAAAAGTTCATCTGAGTACTCTTGAAAATATATTTTCCTTCATAGCTTCACTATTTAAAGGGAACCAGAATGTGAATGAATAGTGTATGTTCATATCCCAAAGGTGATGTTAAAGTTCTTTGTCACTGATTGTGTCAGTTTTCGTTATGGAAAATAATATGTATAGCTTTTTATTTAATTAAAGTGCGATAAATCAACTATGAAAAAGAATCTTTAAGATACTTTTACTCTATTCAATTAACCATCCATGGAGTCCGCCCAGTTGTAACAAAGTTTATGACCGTCAGATATATTCTGGACGGACAATCATACTGACCATTGAATGGTTCTTGCTGGTCCTTAAGGGTGTCCTGCGTATAGAAAATGTAGCTACTGGGCTCAAAAGGTCAAAAAGATTTTCACCTTTTAGTTGTGTCATTTGTCTGTATCTTGTTTGTGGCCATAATGAGTCATGGAGATATGCGCGAGGGACATGGATTAAATACTGGTCTTTTGTGGATTGAGGAATTTCAGTAAAGGCTTTACGTTGATCAAACTGGGTCAACAACTTTTTAAAAAAAGTGTGCTGGTCTGTAGGGCATATTGTCGAGCCCGAAAAGCTACCAAGATGTTTTGGCGCTTGGTGGGCCCAAACACCACCCGTAAGCTTGATGTCATTGAAGTATAAGTTGAATATATTGTTGCTTGTTCATAGGTAGAAATGTGTGACATGTGTGCTTGTATATAAAAAATAAAGGTAACAAATATGATTATATGATACCTAAAGAACTCAACCCAAAATTCAAACTTAACTGCGGATGTGAAAAAAGTGTTTGTTTAATGTGACATAATCGAACGGTCGTATTTATCACACGTGTGGCAAATGTGATCAGTGCCAAATGTGCACCTACAAAGCACGAATGGAGCTTCTGTTATAGGTTCACGAATATCACGAAATATATGTTCTAAACATAATGGTAAGTGACATGTAGCTAAAAGGTCTGAATTTCAATCTTGACCAATGTTAGATTCACACAAGGAGCGAAAAACGGAGAATTACATACAAAAATATCGCAAAAGAAACAAGAAAGTAAAATATCATCATCACGATAGATACATAAAAAATGCAATTATCACCATTCCAATAGAAACAAAAACTGCAAATATTACCATCGCAATAGAAACAAAGACTGCAAATATCACCATTGTAATAAAAACAAAAAATGCAAATATCACCATCGCAACAGAAACAAAAGCTGCAAATATTACCATCGCAACAGAAACAAAAACTGCAAATATCACCATCGCAACAGAAACAAAAAATGCCAATATCGCCATCGCAATAGAAACAAAAAAAAGCAAATATCACCATCGCTACAGAAACAAAAAGATGAAAGTATCAACATCAAAATAGAAACAAAAAATGCCAATATCAACATTGCAATAGAAACAAACAAATGCAAATATCACCATCAAAACAGCAACAAAAACTGCAAATATCACCATCGCAACAGAAACAAAAAAATGCAAAAATCACCCTCGCAATAGAAACAAAAATGCAAATATCAACATCGCAATAGAAACAAAAATGCAAATATCAACATCGCACTTGGAAAAAATAAATGCAAATATCAACATCGCAATAGGAACAAAAAATGCAAATATCAACATCGCAACAGAAACAAAAAATGCCAATATCAACATCGCAACAGAAACAAAAATTGCAAATATCACAATTGCAAAAAAATGCAAATATCAACACTACGAGAGAAAGAGAAAAAAATGTAAATATCAACATAGCAATAGTTACATAAAAAGCAAAAATCAACATCGCAATAGCAACAAAAGATGCTTATATCAACATCGCAATATAAAAAAAGGCAAATATCACTATTGCAATAGAAACAATAACTGCAAATATCACCATCGCGGTAAAAACAAAAAATGCAAATATCAACATCGCAATAGAAACAAAAATGCAAATATCAACATTGCACTTGGAACAAATAAATGCAAATATCAACATCGCAATAGAAACAAAAAAATGCAAATGTCAACATCGCAACAGAAACAAAAAATGCCAATATCAACATCGCAACAGAAACAAAAAATGCAAATATCAACATCGCAACAGAAACAAAAATTGCAAAAATCACCATCGCAAAAAAATGCAAATATCAACACTACGAGAGAAAGAGAAAAAATGTAAATATCAACATAGCAATAGTTACATAAAAAGCAAAAATCAACATCGCAATAGCAACAAAAGATGCTTATATCAACATCGCAATAGAAAAAAAATGCAAATATCACCATTGCAATAGAAACAATAACTGCAAATATCACCATCGCAGTAAAAACAAAAAACGCAAATATCAACATTGCAATAGAAACAAAAAAATGCTTATATCAACATCGAAATACAAACAAAAACAGGCCAATATTAACGTCGCAATACAAAAAAAAATGAAAACATAACGAGAGAAACAGAAAAAATGCCAATATCACCATCGCAATAGAAACAATAAATGCAAATATCAACATAGAAACATAAACAAAAATACAGCAATATCAACATCGAAACACAAACAAAAAATGCCAATATTAACGTCGCAATTGAAACAAAAAATGCAAATATCAACATAATGAGGGAAACAGAAAAAAAATGCAATTATCACCATCACAATAGAAACAAAAAATTGAAATATCAACAATCGATAGAAACGGAAAAAATGCAAATTTCAACATTTCAATAAAAAAAACAAAACACGAACAAATAAACATCGCTGTAGAAACAGTAAAAATTACTAAAATCAACATCGCGCAAGGAACAGTAAAGGTGCAAAACGGGGGAAAATCAGAAAAAAATGTAAATATCAATATCGCTATAGAGACAGTAAAAATTTAAATATCAACATCACGATAGAGACGGTAAAAAAGTAAATATTAACATCGCGATAGAGACTGTATCAACATCGCGATAGAGACGGTATCGACATCGTGACAGATACGGTATCAATTCCACGATACAGATGGTAAAAATGTAAATATCAACATCGCAATAAAGACGGTAAAAATGCAAATATCAACATAGCTATAGGGACGGTAAAAAAGGTAAATATCAACATCGTGAAAGAAACGGTAAATGTGCAAATATCAACATCGCAATTGATACACATATAATGCAAAAATCAACAATGCAACAGAAACAGAAAAAAATATAACAAAATTGCAATAGAAGCAGACGATATGACGAAAAGTTACAGAAAATGAGGAAATACAAATTTAAAAAATCTCAGTAGAAACTGGGAAAAAATACAAATAAAAATCCTTATAAAAACTGAAAATGCAAATAGCATCGTCGCAATTGTCGACCCGAAGATACATGTGTCACATTTATTGGCATTTGTTCCCTCAAATATTTAGTTCCTTTTATGTATGCTCGCACATTATCGCTGATCAATGAGACACATTTTCTTAAATGCAATATAACCATTAATTATTAATTTATATTACACTGGTGTAACAAAGCAATTTTATACATATTTCAGGTATGATTAGACGAGAAAAAAGTTTTAATAAAGAATTAAGTGCTCCTGTTTTACGATGTTCTGTTCCGTCAGTTGTAACTTCGCCCGTTCACAGGCGCCAGGATACGACAACGCGAGATTTATCACCTTATTTTGCATTTTTTTCGCCCTATACAAATCGCTTACAAACACGAATAATGGGTGATAATTATCGACCTTGCATTTTTAAATACCGTTTCATAATTAAAACTTGAGTAAATTATAGGTATTTTGGAAAAGTCGTTCAATGAATAACTGTGCTACCCTTGTCTGAAGAGGGAATAAAATAATATTAAAACACATACTCTCTGTCGAACGAATCAAGCTTCTAATAACAGCAAAAGGCGGATAACGTTGATTTATGCTTCAACTTCTTAGAACGACAGCATGCGTAACATGACACTGTCTACTTTTCTTCCCGTTTCAAACAACCTTTAAAAACTAATGGTAATGCATAATGAGGTGAACTGATAAAACAATTACATATGTTTTCAGAGGTAAACTGTTCTGATGACATATGAACATGTCTCTGTTTGCAGTTTGCAATCAAACCTTTATCATTCAGAAAGTCAAAATTATACCAACTTAATCGTCCATTTATTAATTGATGTGCCTAGTTTACTATGATTGTTGAAAATAAAGAGAAAAAAACCTTATTTTATAACTTACAGGCATATACACATATTTCAATAAATTACTAATTGTTATATTAACCAGCATTTTTGTACTTACATTTCGCCTATGACTGGAAAGGTATGTGAACAATTCCCGTCGCAAATTACGAAATCAACTCGCAAAATAAACAAACATAATGTCAAACAAACATCTGATAATCCCATGTTATTGCTTCTTCACTGTTGGTGAATTTTTAAGTATCTGCGACACAAGTTATCCGGGATGTGTAAAACTATAATAAGAGTTTCATTCACTTGAACTATTGTCATGCTTCAGTAAAGGTTTTCAAAACCGAACTCAAAAATAATGATAATAAAAACGCTGAATATTTTAGTATGTAAGCCATTTTCTATTTGTGCGGAAAAAATATGCATTATTCAACGTAATTGTAGTTCTTTAAAAGTTGATCAATAACGAGACATTATCTCCTTATATCTGAATTCAATAGTTGTAGATTTGACAAAATCGAGGGCTTTTATATGATACTCGACATGCATTCAATATACAGTATTACAATGCAACATCAGAACTATCAGATGAATTCATTTCTTAACTGATGGCGCAGCATTAAATCGGTGCACACAGATAATGTCTAAAAACAATGCACAAGCTGTTTTCAGTAGTTTGATGATATCGGTGTTTGCAAAAAAATTAATCAGATCATACTGAGTTACGGACGTACTAAATTAAGTTGATAATGTGCACACAATATATTTTGCAGTTATAGTTGTATTACATCATTTAGCAAAAAGCGTTCATCACATATTGTTTGTCATTTTCAGAAATAATACATTATTTTCAACATTAACAAAAAATCAATAAACCATGATTAAGTCGCACGTATAACATTTCGAATAGTGGTAAAACATTGCGTAAAATGTCCACGTGACTAGTTTTATCCACCTCTTACTGGTACATCTAGATGCAGTGGATGGTTTAGTGGTGCTTATGGAGGCACCGTGGATCAAGGGTAGAACGCAGGGCTCCGGATCCGAAGATCGCAGGTTCGAATTCTATCAGAGGCGAGATTCTCTCATAATCTTCGCATTCCTCCACGCTGCGCGAATACTGGTCTGGAACCAAGGAAGCAAGCATTGAGAGTGACAAATCTAAGTTGTAAGAACTTGTATCGCAATCGATGTAAAATAAATGAAGCTAAAGTGGTGCTTATAATAATGTTTTTATACTCTCTGCTCTTACCAGATTTTTGTTAGTTAAACAAATACACTGCTCAAATTAATTAAAAGAGCGCAAATATGTTATGGCGTCAGTTGCCCACCAGACTAGATATTCGCTGTAAATTTCGCTTGTAGGTATCGACGGTCAATATCCTCGAGAAACCCGTGCACTTTACAATAAATTTACAAAGCATGGGTATTTTGTTTTTCTTTTTGTTGTGTAACCCCCGAAAAAGATTTAGACTTTTGCATGTGTACAGTTCGTATACGATAGCACATTTGACAAAATAAATGTTTTAGTGCAACTTTTTAATGTATCTGCTCTTTTGACGACGGTCCAGGGTGTGCGACGGCATTTAGCAACTACTGATGTTGCTCGGGCGGTGCAGATAATCGACAATCGATTTACGCAACGTGAGGTGGCCACCGTTCTAGACGTTTCTCATAGCGTTGTTGCCAGGTTGTGGATTCGTTATCAGCAGAATGGAGAATTCACAAGAAGACCTGGGCAAGGTCGTCACTGCATTACAACACCTCGTCAGGACCGATATCTGAGAACTTTGCCCCTAGAAATCAGTGTACTGCTACTGGCATTGACATTGACTTCTGGCAAGCTACAGGGGTTCGTGTGTCCACTCAAACTGTCCGATAGCGTTTTCATGAAGATGGTTAGGATTCCCGAAGACCTGCCAGAGGACCAATTCTGACTGTAGCTCACCGGAATCTCGCGAGTTTGCCCAGAAACACGTCACTAGGCAACTGCGCCACTGGCGATCCTTGCTCTTCACAGACGAGCGCCACTACCATGTTTTGACCTGTGACATGCGTGTTAGGTTGTTGCGTCGCCGAAGAGAGAGGTATGCGGAATGTAACATTATTCCATATGACAAGTTTTGCGGTGGGTCAGTTATGTTGTGGGCAGGGATATCCATTGACGGGCGCACATACCTTTATGTGATGCCAGGAGGTAGTCTGACGGCCCTGAGATATCGGGACGAGACCCTAGAACCAACTGTTAGCCCATATGCTAATGCAATAGGTGAAACTTTTCTACTAATGCAAGATAATATTCGAGCACACACTGCAAGAATCGTTCGGAACTTCTTTGATGATGAAGGTATTGAGGTCATAGACTGGCTAGCGAGGTCTCGCGATCTTAACCCTATAGAGCATGTCTGGGACATGCTTTCTTGTAGACTTTCTTCGCGTCCGAACCCTGTGCAGAACGTCTGTGAGCTTTATCATGCTCTTGTAGCAGAATGGGATGCCATACCACAGGATTTGATCAGACGTATCATCAGGAGCATGCCCAGACGACGATGCAGAGAGTTTCTAAACACCTGAGGGGGATACACTCAACTTGGTTGTTCTCCTGTAAGACCACCATTTCAAAGTTAATTTTATAGTGTTCATATCCTAGACACTGTCTCTGTTCAGGAATGTGCCTGTTGGCGATGAAAATGCCGATTTGTTTTTGAAAAAAGAACGATTTTGTTATTTCTGTAAAAGATTTTCATAAATCTACTTAACGCGTATGGTATTTTATAAATTATATGGGCGCTCTTTTAATCAATTTGAGCAGTATACAAATATATATATATATATATATAATATATATATATATATATATATATATATATATATATATATATATATATATATATATATATATTCATTTAATTAAAGTTTTTTTATAAATGCAGAAAGCAGAACAGAATCCAGGTTTGAATGGTACCGAAAGAAAGCTTAGTGACCGACGCATATGACAGACTATTTATGAATATCAAAAATTTAGAATTAAGGTAACTTACCTGATTTTATAGGTTTATCCACAACAATGGCGTCCATTTTTAAATGTTTTATATTTATTCACGTAATTTTCTGCATAGTATAAGAAAACTTAATCATGCCTGTACCATCAGTACGGGACAAAGCACAAAGTTTGTTCCCTTTGATTAATTTTCCAAATATGTCACTTAATGCAAATATGTATATCATCACGAAGTTTGTCAGGGCCCGATCAGGTACACAAAAGTTATGGTCCTATGTTTAATTTTACTGTATGCAAAAGATTTGCATTGAGAAAAATTTAAAAAATGTTTTTGTTTTCCATAAAGCACAAAGTCTTCCCAAAATGTTCCTTGTATAAACTTCTACCAAATTTATCCAAGCCATTCCATTCTGTTCAGAAATTTGGTTTCTATGGTAACTGAACTGTAAAATTTATTAAATCTTTGAAAGGAAGGAAGCAGATCTGACATAAAATCGTCTTATGATAATTTTTATACCTTTAATTAAAGTAGAAAAAGTTGTACACCAAGTATATTTCAAAATCTTCTACCAAATTTATCCAAGCCATTCCATTCTGTTCAGAAATGTGATTGCTATGGTATCTAAACTGTAAAATTTATTAAATCTTTGAAAGGAAGGAAGCAGATCTGAGACGAAATCGTCTTATGACAATTTTTATACCTGAACATTTAATTAAAGTAAAAAAAGTTGTGTACCAAGTTTATTTCAAAACATGGACATGGCTCTGGTGGTTATAAGCAATAAAGATTTGCGTATAACATTAAAACTATCTCAAAGATAGGACCTTGCCGTTTAGAAAATGAAGAAACTTGACACAATATTAAAAACAAATTCGACCAATCAATTTGTCCTTTCAGTAATTTTGTCTATCTCTTCCTGACATTTTCGATCTGTTCAGGCTGCTTAAAGTTCGCACATGCGGCTATCAAATAGGCATATCTAATAACGATCTATAGTAGATAGATACATACCAATTTATTTAGTCTCTTTCGAGAAAAACACCCAATTTCTGCCATTCTGAGCTAATGCATCGCTAAAAATGACATACGCTGCACCCAGTGCAATATCATGTTGTGCCATTTATTTTGGTACAAACTCAGAGTGCTTTTAAAATTGACAAATAAAGTTTGGTACAAAAACAACATTGTTGCATAGCATCAGAGTTGCCGGAAGTATTGGGGTATTAGTCAGAAATACGAAAGGTGCATTTAGAAAGAGAGGCAAATGAACTCGTGTCTATTCGTGAGAGCTCGTGCTGATATATAGAGAATAATAGGTAAGTGTCTTAATATGAGAAAGTTTATCTGGAAAGGCGTAGGAATTTATGTTATATAAGCTTTAGTTTTGTTTATCCTGTCAATTATTTCATATCCGACCCGATAAAGGGGGTCGTATAAATTTTGCTTTATACGGCACATGCTACGTCATGGACTCCTTTTGTGTTTATAATCAGAAGGGAGTGATTAAATGGTTATTACAAACAGAGACTACTTGAATAAAAATTAAATATTTCAATATCTAGATTTTATAATATAACATGATCATTTAAGGAAAAAAATATCGAAATTTTGGAACTATTTTTTGTGTATATGTTCACCTTTGCGGATAACCTTGACATTTGAAACACTTTAAAGATAGGTTTTCAATATCCTAGTAATTTACTGACAAATGCCAGATGTGACAGGATAAATAGAATAATAGGTTAGTGTCTTAAATGAGAAAGTTTATCCGGCTCGGCTGCGGAATTTAGTCTGAAACTGACTCTGATTAAAATAACGCTTACGTCAGGTAACAGTAAATGTTTTCAGTTTATTAATAATGTTATAGATTTCAAAAAGATATTTAACTGTGGTAAATGCTATTAAGAAATTGTAAATAAAAAGCTTAAAAATTCCTTTTGGAATTATGTTCTGAGAGCTTACTCAGGAGTTATTGAAAAATTAAAAATACAAAATATGACCGAATTTTCACAATTGCCCCTTTTCTACAATAGAAATTTTCTTATTGATAATAAACCTGTGTATATTAAATCATGGTTTCATGAAAGTATTCGATTTGTTAAAGATATTCTAACTTCATAAGGGATTTTTATTGACAGAAATCAACTCAAAAATAGAACAGGTGTAAGAATTATTTTTAACATATTAAAAACTTTTGGAGCTTCAGAATGTAATCAATTGTTTTGAGCTTACAGCAGTTTAAAACGAATATAGTACTTATAGAAACCGAAAACATTGCTCCCATAATACCGTTGTATCTTAAGCCATTTTTCAGTAGATAAAAGGTAAACGAACAATATATTTTTTTATAATATTTTTATCCAGAACAAAGAGAAGCCAGCATGTGAAACTAAATGGAATACAGTTTTTGAAAATGAAGATCTACAGTGGAAATACATATATACCTGGGTATTTAACATCACTAATGATACATATCTTCAGTGGCTCCAAATGAGAATTTTACTTAGAATCTTAGTAACAAATGTCCTGATGTATAAAATGAATATAGTAACAACACAGTTATGTACTTTTTGTAAAATCGAAAATGAAACACTTCTTCATTTGTTCTGGGATTGTAACATTAGTCAAGCTTTGATAACACACGTAAAAAGAATTATTGAAAATGTATCTACTAGTTGTAACATAAACAGGAAATGTTTTATACTTGGATATACCAAAAAGGGTTTCAAACACTATAATATGTTATAATTAGAAATAGAAAGATATTTGTTTTATGTAAAAGAAAGCAGGTCATACCATCTTTGATAGGTCTTAAAAATACCTTACCATAGTCTCGTCAATTTAGTAAGACAATTAAAGTTGAAAAAAAATATTGGTCACTTGCAGATCTTTTATGTACTTCATAAAAATTTCCTATAACTTGTTTTTTTACACTTACAGGTATATGACACTTAATTGGTTGCATTATGCAATCTTTTTAATTTAGTTCATAGATGGATTTGCCAAGGTTATATCAAATGGAAAAAGTTAATTACATTCTTTAATTTTATACCGTTCATACTGTAAAATATAGGTAATATAGGCAAAAGGTGTTTTTGTTAGTTCATTTTCCTCGTTATATATATTGTAAGAAGAATATTTTATGCTATTGAAATTGGGAAAATAAACGGGGTTACCTGGGTCCGGGCTCTCAAAAAAATGGGTCTTCTACTTGGACATGAATTTATTTTAATTGTCGTGATACCGAAATGTTTTTCTAGCGCCAACGAAAACATTTCGTTCAGGAAAAAAAATCAGGAAATAAAATTAAAAGAAGTATTTGGATGATTTATTTTATCGCTAAATATTTTCAAGAAAACTTCAAATGATCTAGATATATTTTCGAAATTATCGCGATAGCTATCTAGCTATCTCATGTCAGGAACATGCCATCGTAGTCGCCGCTTCGGCGTCGACCGTCAATAATTATTGCTTAGATAGTGAAGCATGATATTTCTTTAATGTGTTGCACATTACACTGTGTCTGTAGTGGGCAATATTAATACAATTAATGTGATATTAAAATTAAGGATTCTTCTATTCAGGAAATAAGACAGATGGGAAATAAAATATAAGTTTTCTTGGTTTGATAAGAAAGTGTGAAATCCGTAAAAGTTTTTAAACTGTATCGATTTAAAAAGACATTACGAAGATATTTTAGACACGACTGTCGCCCGACTAGTCCAAGCACAGTGATAACATATGTCAATGAAGTCTTTTCCGGTGTCAAAGGTCAGCATCAAACGAAACCAAATTAACATAGCGACTAAGATGAGAAACAGTGAAACTGTGTTCATTGATAGGTCATACGGCTATACAAGAACACTTAAAAGAATACTACTGTAGCTTGGAGAAACAGTACTTGCACGTAGACATTTTGTACTTGGCATCGGTTTGTCTACCTACTTTTGGCAAATCAAGACCGCCCAATTTTTTCTTAAGTGTGTAGAAAAAGACCTGAATATCTCAAAATGTATCACGCGCCTCCAAGCGCTCACCCCTGGCATGCAGGTTCCTTGTAGCGTAGAGAAATTTTGCCACTCTCCAGTACATAGACTCTCTGCAGCAAGCCCTATCATAGTACGTCTCCGTCCGCGGCATGGATCAATTTGTATCTTACAGACCCAGGCTAAACTCTAGAGGACTTGGAGATGGTTTGCCCCTAAAGGTGCGGTATGCATGTCAAACCGACGTGTGGACATGCCTTGACGCCCACCAACAGACCCCGACAGAAAACCTAAAGGGTTGAAAACAGAGGTGCTAAGCCATTGGCACCCTCCTAACGAACCACAACACCATGTAACATCGTCATGACTATGGGCGTGTGCCAAGAAAAAGAAGAGCAAACAGATGTCAGTAGATATTAGAGATATGATAAACGCTGAAGATAAGACACCTGAGCGGAAAAAACATATTTGGGAGATAAAGAGAATCAATGAATAGTAAAACTTTGTTAGCTCGAGAACAAGGCAGTCACGGCCAAATTCTTTATGCATTTCGCTATTCAATACCATGAATATCTCGAGCGGCAAAAAATTCCTGCTGCCCCTTTCTTATACAGAGTCATTTACTAAAAATTATTTCTAACCTTTGCCGGCTATCTCATTTAACATATAACATTTCCTAAAATTGTTATCTGAATAATTGTTATTGATTTTCAGCATGTCACAATCACAGAGGTTCGGTTCCAAATAATTAAGAATAATGAAATGCTGTACACAATGTACTGGATGTTTAATCTTCACATATGGTTTGGTTAGGGCTGGCACAACAAAATGGCTTATAATTGTGATATATTAACAGAAATGTTTAAAGGGCCTTGACCTTGTCTCCAGTTGATATCGCTTTTATCTTCAAAGAGCAAATTGATCTATTGAATCTGCAAAATACAATTATTATCAAACTGCGTAACTAAAATTAAGGCATAACCATCAAACTTTTTTTTTATTCGATTTTCGCAAATGAAATATGACGTACTCGTCAAATAGAAGAAAAAGTATAAAAAACGAATCTCCCGAGTTCAAAATATTTCATTTCATTCATGAGAAAAAATAATTCTAAAACAAACGTTGAAAATGAGGAAATCTAACATAAAATTTCAAAAGAAAATTGGAAGGTCGAAGGAATAAAAGTTGTTACTTCTTTAAGGTTTTGTTTATCAGATTGCAATGGGTTATATTAAATTAAAATAAAAAGCATCTTGACTTTTAAGTTATATTTAAGATCATATTTAAAAACACACAACACCATTCGTCATCATAAAAGGAGATGTGTTACGGTCTGTTGCATACCTTCCTTTATTAGAATAAATACAACCTCTGACAACTGCGTCAGAGAATCGATTCTTTGGCTCAGT
Source organism: Cyclina sinensis (assembly GCA_012932295.1). NCBI lineage: Eukaryota > Metazoa > Mollusca > Bivalvia > Venerida > Veneridae > Cyclina > Cyclina sinensis. The sequence goes on along the minus strand of JAAONU010000013.1, from coordinate 23,442,784 downwards.
GGTTAGGGTGTTGGCGTTTGATGCGCTAAAATCGGAGTTCGCATCCCGCTTTTGGTTGTGTATTCTTTATAAAATGAATTTCATCTTTCTGTTACGGACTTGCTTGTTTGTAAGAATTAAAAGACTTGAAAGAAAGTGGTTCGATTTAATAAAAACTGACAATTATTTTTTACATTTTACGACAGTGAGTAAGCTAAAATTTTCATAAGCTCGAAAATTAAGCAAGAAGTTAGGAAAATTTGCAATCATGAGGACATATAAGATTATAACATATACATTGTTATCAAATGCCAGAAATTCTACATTAATCTTTTAATGAAATGAAATGTCTTTTCACTAAAATAGATTTAGAGATACATATGTAGAGTGAACAGTGACCGTTGTGCTATAACTTTTAAAAAAGTGATTTGACCAAAACTACCGGCATGACACACTTTAAGGCCAAAACCTACATCTTTATCAAACTTCCCCTATATTCTTGAAAGATAGACAGACTAATACTTGTGAAAAAATACATCTAATTATAATCTATGAAGTATTTTAGATAGATCATACACCAGATTTTCGATTACATTCTTTATTAGATTAAATCTTGTAATTACAATGATTACATTTTTGAAAAAAATACGGTTTCAATGAACGTAAAAGAATGTTTCGGTCTAAATTGTACATAATTATGTAAAGTAAAATAGTACCAGTCCGGAAACTTTATAAACACTTCTATAAAAATCTTTCTGCATTCTCTTTAAACGTCAACATAAATCTTCGGAGCTCCAAATTAGCTACAATTATATTTATTCATGTACTATTCTGGGCACTCTAGGATCTCCATACCACTCACCCAGGCCTGCACCTAGAGAGGTCACTCAGCTGCGCTGACTCAGCGTAGACTCAACACGGCGAGCAGTGATAAGCCCAGGCTCGTTTGGCGTAGACCCAGGCGCTAGGGGTTGCTCTCGACGGTGGGAAGAGTCCTCTGACTCCAGTGGGAAGTAACCGCCCGCCTAACCGGGCTGCTCCCGGACAATAAGGTACTACCTCGCCACAACTTGCTTGCTTCATCGGGTGCGTGAAGCTTGGACGAAATCGACAGCTTGTTGTAAAATTGAGCACCAGGCAAACACCGAAAGATAAAGGATAAGAAACTGCCAGCCCTGCGGCTGGCAACTTGGAACGTCAGAACAATGGGTCCTGGCCTCTCTGACGACCTCCAGCAAGTAGTTGACGCCGGGAAAACCAAAATCATTGACCGCAAGTTGGCCAAACAGAACATCGACATCGCCGCAGTTCAGGAGACACGCCTTGCTTCCAGTGGCAGTCTCAAGGTCTGGAGTCAGACGAGCGCCGACTCTATGGGGTTGGTTTGCAGTCCGCATCATCCTCCTGTGATTAGTCAAACCTCCTTCACAGGGAACCAAGCGTAGCTTCTCAATCCACCTCACTACCTTTTCAGGACCTACACACATCTTTAGCGTCTACGCACCCACACTCTGCTCCACAGTCGAGGCTAAAGATGCATTCTATGAGGTGCTTGAGACAAGGATAAGGGAGGTCCCGGTGAAGGAAAATCTGTTCCTGCTCGAGACCTAAATGCCAAGGGTAGGCGCAGCCCACACCTCCTGGCCACGTTGCATCAGACACTTCGGCGTCGGCAAGCTCAACGAGAACGGACGGACAGCGGGTACTTGAGCTCTGCTCCTTCTATGACCTTGCCATCACCAACAGCTTCTATCCCACCAAGCCCCACCACAGAGTGTCTTGGCGACATCCCAGGTCAAAGCACTGGTACCAGCTGAACCTCAACATCACTAGAAGACCCATGCTTCACACGCACAGTTAGCATAGAGCCGACTGCAACACCGATCACTCCCTGGTCGGCAGCATGGTGCGTCTCCGACCTAGACGGATCCACTGCTCCAACCAGAAGGACCGGCCTCGCATCGACACGGCCAGAACCTAAAAGACTGAACAGTGTGAACGCTTGGCCGAGGACATTGACAAGATCCTGGAAGACTGTCCCAGACAGCCCCAAAGCACGCTGGGACTTTATCCGTGATGCCATATACCAGGCCGGCTCAGACACCTTCGGGAAGAGAGCCAGGAAGAACGAGGAATGGTTCGAGGATGGGATTGAAGAGATAGAGCCTGCTTAGCCGCCAAGGGTGCTGCGCCTCTTATGAACAATAGGAAGCCCTGCGACAAAACACTGGCCGCCTACGGAGAAGCCCGCAACAACTCCAAGAGGGTCACCCGTATGTGCGCCAACGACTACTGGCTGAAGCTTAGAAGTGACATCCAGACCTCTGCAGACTGTGGAAACACCCGTGCCATGTACGAAGGGATGAAGAAAGCATTTGGACCAAGTGTCACTAAGATCGCAACCCTCAAGTGACATCATCAAGGACCGTGGCGAGCAGATGGAGAGATGGGTTGAGCACTACGGGGAGCTGTACTATAGAGAAAATGTCGTTACCGATACAGCTATGAAGAACACCACCCCACTGCTCACCATGGAAGAACTCGACTTGCCACCCACCATCGAGGAGATCAGTGAGGCCATTGCCTCGTTGTCGGGAAAGCACAGGAAAGTGACGGAATCCCACCAGAGGTTTCTGAAGGCCTCAAAAGTGAGCTCTATCCATGGACATCTCCATGAGCTTCTGCTTCAGTGCTGGGAAGAGGGAACGATACCTCAAGACATGCGGGATGCGAAGATCGTTATGCTCTAAAAGAACCAAGGCGACCGCAGCGACAGCAACAACTACTGTGGGATCTCTCTCCACAGCATCTTTGGAAAAGCCTTCCCCAGGGTAGTCCTCAACCACCTACAGGTACTTGCTGACCCCGAGTCAAAGTGTGGGTTCCGAGCCAAGCGATCAACCACCGATATGGCGTTTTTCCTCAGGCAGCTGCATGGAAAAGTACCGCAACCAACGACGTCCCATGTAGCTCGCCTTCATCGATCTGACTTAGGCGTTCGACTTGGTCAGTCGGTCTGGCCTCTTCGTCCTCCTCCACAAGATTGGATGCCCCCCACCCCAAAGCTTTTGAAGATGGTCGAGTCATTCCACGACAGTATGTCTGGCATTGTTCAGTATGACGGAGCGTCATCGGACCCCTTCCCAATCAAGATTGATGCAAAACAAAGGTATGTCCTGGCCCCGACACTTTTCGGCATATTCTTCTATCTGCTCTCGTGTATCTTACTCCACAATCGGAGCGACGGAAACCTATTCAACCTTGCCTGCCTCAGAGCGAAGACAAGGTGCGCAAGGTCTTCTTCCGGGAGATGCTCTTTGCCGACGACGCCGCCCTCACTCCTCAATCTGAAGCCGTCCTTCATCGACTCATCACTCTCTTCGCCGAGGCATTCACAGAGTTTGGCCTCACCATCAGCCTCAAGAAGACCAACATCATGGTTCAGGATGTCAGCACAACTCCCACAATTACCATTGCCGATCACACCATGGAGGTGGTGGACAAGTTCACATACCTCGGCTCCACAATCTCCAACAACCTATCCCTGGATGTCGAGCTCAACGTGAGGTTAGGCAAAGCAGCAACCACCATGGTCCGCCTAGCGAAGCGTGTGTGGGACAACCCATGCTGACCCTTAACACAAAGATGAAGGTGTACCAAGCGTGCGTGCTGAGTAACCGTCTGTACGGCAGTGAGGCTTGGACCAAGAGCGAAGACTAAACGAATTCCACATGCGCAACCTAAGACGACACTTTGGCATCACCTGGCAGGATTGCGTCTCCAACGCAGATGTTTTGGCAAAGGCAGCCATCTCAAGAATGTTCACTACCCTCTCTCATGGGCACTTCCGCTGGTTCGGACACGTATGCAGGATGGACGATGGCCGCATCCCAAAGGACATCCTCTATGGCCAGCTCGCCACCGGAACACGGCCAACCGGTCGACCCGCCCTGCGCTACAAGGATGTCTGCAAGAGGGATCTGAAGTCATGCAACCCAGCAGTTCTCGAAACAGCAACTTCCGACCGCTCTAGCTGGCATGCAAATGTCAAAACCGGCGTCAAGCAGACTGAGGAGAAGAGAGAGATCCAGCGCGAGGGAAGGAACAGCCGCAAACAGCAGACAACCCAGCCTATCACTGCTCCCCGCCCCCCCCCCCCCACCCCCTGCACCCTGGTTCCCACCACTGATCAAACTTGCAGCAAGTGCGGCAGGAGCTGCAGCTCCCGCATTATTTTTTTTCAGCCACAACTGGCGCTGCTGCCCCACAACTTAGTAAATATTCAGGTGGAGACTCCATTTTCTCTAGAGACAGAAGGATGCCAACAACAAAATTCTGAACATATAGGCAAAATATAAACTACTTTTACCGTTTAGTTCTAGAGAATTTGTAACAGAAATCAGGAAGACCCAGTTTTCATCAGTTTACCATGTTAGAAAGCTTTCTATGTAAAGGAAGGGCAAAATATTGTTTATCGATGTTGATTGAGTTACGTCAACTAGTTAACTAGTTGTTTTAATTATTACTGTTTTATTTGAAAAGGGCTATTTGTTTACAAAATGTTACCTATATTACGCTGAAAAGCAGACATGCATTTTTAGATATTTTGTTTACTTTTTTTCTTAGTCTTTTATTTCTGTTACGTTTCTTTAAAAATGTATGGACCATTTTATCAAAAGCCAGTTTTTTCTATAGATAACCAATTCTCATATTATTCTTATCCAGTATTAGTGCGACCCTCAATTAAACAAATGGACATGGTTTTGAAAGCAAACTTTAATAAGTTTTTGTCAGTCGGCAGCCTTCACCAGTTTTCGAAATCGCTAAAATAACCAGACATTTTCATATTGCACAGCAGCTTAAATGTCTAATTTAAAAGTTTAAATTTGTTTTCTTGAAAGAAGTGATCTTAATCAAATATTGAATAGTATACAAAATATTTGCACGTTTTGGTTCCATGCCTATATGTATAATCGAAACGATTTGTTTCTTCGTTATGGTTTTATAAACCTATTACCACATTATTGAATAGTTAGATTGTCTGAAACAGACGACATTTTTAAGAAGGACTCATCTCGACAGCTGGAGATATTAAGTGTTGCGACATGTTCTGTAATAAAACAACATTTTAAATGTGACATTTCAGAACGAATTCTGGGAAATCACGACATGGTTTATGCTCTTGAAACATTCATCAACATTGATCTCTGATGACTTTGTATATTTGTACAGATTCAGCGAAGAAAAACTAATAACTAATATGTAGCGTTTCACAGACTTTAGAAGACCACTTGAGCTCAAAGTAATCTCCGCACGCTTAATTCCGTGTTCGACAGAATCACCTTAGTCAAGTTTTCGTTAGATAATTTCATGTACTGTTTAAGGCCACTGATATTTAAATTTCACAAAAAAAAACGATTGCGTTGATGGAAAGGAAAGGATATTTCACTTTTTATTGCCGTATATGTTTTCCAGTGAGGATTTAACTATTCATTCAAGTTTGTTTTGTTTTTTTTTGCATAGTAATACAATGCAACGATCCGTAAAACTTTTGCAAGTTTGTTTTCTGATTACGGTATACTTGTACAAACACACAATTAACATTTGTGTACATAAGAATTGATAAAACAGTTGTACGTGTAATCTGTCTAAGAAGTAATGTGCACTAAACTATGGATTGTGTGTTTGGTATTTAATTGAACTTTGCATCTATAAACTGGGACAGTTGTTTAATGCTTATAATAACGCTTGTTAGTAAACGCTTATAATATAACTGCTTAAAAGAGCTTAAAAGAACTTAAAATAAGATCAGTCTATATGTTGCAAAATAAATGTATATATTAAGTGTTGCACTGTCTAAGGTAGGACCTTCTTAAAAGTTTTAAAATGTGTCACAAACTTGAAATAATGCCACAAATCCACATATATACTGCCACGAAATTTAAGTCAAAGTCTAAGATCAGAACAGTCAATTCTCAAAATTATCTTCCAAACCAGTTTTACGTTAACTTTTATATTCTCATAATAAACAGTTTTACACAAATTGTCTGGCAAATGTCCTGCAAAAGAATACTAAGTTATCAAGTTGCGTAATAAGGATACAACTACAAGTCTCACATGGCGTCATATATTTCAAATCTAAAACAACACAATGTCATATCAATCGGTTGCGTTGATGGAAAGGAAATGATTTTTACAGATTCGTAAAAAATATAAATACGAACGAATACAGATAATCTAAAGTTGCTGAAACTTTAGATTAACTTTTTGGCAACAGATTTATAAGAGGACGGCAACAACCAGATAAAACATTATAATCACTGTTGCCAAACTAATTAGTAAATACTTAATATCATGATTGAAAAATAAAATTTAAAACAAGAGATGACTGTAAAACATATGTGTCCACCAGAATCACCTTGTTGCTGGTGAAAGTTAACCATTGATCGCCATGTTGTGAACAAAGGGCACATACTCAGAAGATGTTCCCATTGTCAGAATGACCCTATTTTTTACGCTAAAAAGTAAGGGTAAAATACCTGCATATTTGAGGAGGCTATGTCCAAGCATTCTTTAATTTTATGAGTGTAGATCGTTTTGGTATATTCTGGTATATTTTGGATCATTGTGGCCTTGTCCTGACCAACCGGCCTACCTAGTTTGAGGAGGCTAAACCATTAGTGATCTCCAGATGTTGATAGGAAAACGTTTAGCTGTGCAATGTCATTTTGACGTTGAACTTTGACCTGGTGACCAGAGAACAGAGTGGTCATACTGGTCATGGACAACAGGCCTACCAAGTAAAAACTTGGCCCAAGGTTTCTAAAGATATTGAACGGAAATGGTTTTGCTGTTCAGTGTTACGTTGACCTTTGACCTAACGATCAAATAAAGGGTCATCTTTTTATTATGACCAACCTGCCTTTAAAGTTTCATGATCTTTGGCTGAAGCATTATATAGATATTGATCGAAAACGAAGTGTCTACCGACAGACCGACCGACATAGACAAAAGCAATAATGCCCCGTCATCTTTGGCATGGGTAATAAACAACTAACTTTAAGCAGACATGAGAAAAAGGTCAAATTTTATTTTGATTTTTACAAGGTAGAACAGATAATGCTAAAAATATATTTCCGCCACCTATTATAAATCTGTTTGTTTGCTATGATGATCGCTTTTAACAAAAGAGAAAGTGCATGGAAACCTGATAGATTCTGATGTAAGTAATGGTTCACGCACATAAAAATCTGATCCATGCGCCAATATAAGCAGGTTTAACACTGTATGAAATTTATTTACGGAATTTCTATATTTGAAATTATTTCATTTTTGGCCAGGCTTGGGCTTCCACTTTAAAGTTAATCTGAATAAGTTGACACAGGGCGTTTCAGTGAAACTTAAAGCTAAGAATGCATCTGCAGATAATAGCCTTTAGCATTTGTGTGAGGAGTTGCGTTATGTTTGTAGACAATGTAGACTATTTAGGGAATTGCGACAACATTTATATTCGTAAAGGAATGTAAGTATATAACTTCACAATCTGTACGAACGTCCTTTGCTTAGAGAATTATTGTTATGTTAAAAAGAATTTTTGTAAGTTAAGTACTCGTAATTAAATGTCATTGTTAATTTTTGTAAGCTAAATAATCGTAATTAAATGTTATTTCAACAGTGTAATTGTTAATGTTTGTGTTAATTGTTTATGATAAATCTAACAACATAGCTTTGATATTGTAATGTTTATTTAATGTTTAAGATCATTGATACTGGTGTTTAAAAACTTTGTGTAGATAAGTCCAACGTTCTTTAAATGGTCTAGAATAAGTACAGAACTGAAAAGAATAGAATATTGTAGAATATCATAAAACTTAATTGAATTTACTTGAATTGAACTGAATTAAAAGTCATTATTTGCAGAGGGGAAGGGTGGTGTTGAGTAGAGGCTTGTGAAGAAAATGTCAATACAATAAATAAAGTACCAAGTTAGGATGTGGAATATAGCCACATGCAAAATAAGAGTTAGATTTCTAGAATTACTAGACACGGTTTTCTAAAATGATAGTATATTGCTGCTTATAACAACATAGTTTAGACGCAAGTGTAATATTATCACTGTTCAACAGCTTTGTATCAATAAACGCAGTAAGCTGGAAATTTGTCAGGAAATGTAAACTATTTATAAAACATAATTCAATACAAATAATTAGACTTACATCAGTGTAACACTGATTTTGCGTCGTTTGACGCATAGAATAGTGGTAACCTGAGTTGTCATCTGTAACAGTTGTAAATTTACATACATGGTACGGATAGAAAAAAGTTGCGGGGGCATATTGACGAAAAGTAAACATATTTTCTCACTGTCAGATGATTTCTTAAAAACGATGGCAACAGTTTGACTTTATCTTCTAGCATTCAAGGTCTTATTAAGTATTAAAACAAAGAGTGGTAAAACACAGTGTTAGTTTGACAATGAGTACATATAGTGAAGTGTCGCCGACTCACCGGTTTAAAGTACAATTAAAAATTGTTTAGATCTTTACTGTAAAGGTAAAAATATAAGCAGTTATTTTATCATTTAGTCACAACTGTATGAGTCTTTAACACATATCAACGAACCATAAAATAAAATATAATATCACGATCTGTCACTAATTCAGTTGTGCAAACTTAACAAATTAGCAATACATTCCGCAAGAAAAGGTAAAAAATTGCTTATATCTACAAATGAGAAACGTGAAAGGAAGACAAAAAATGAAATTAACTTATTGATGAAAACGTAAGATATTGTAGAGAAAGTATTAAATCATAAGTTACTGTGTGTCTTTATTGACAATACCCTGTCTTTGAAGTAACATGAAGCACATACATGTAACAAGGTAAGCTAAAAATGCACTTTTGAAACGCATTAATTATTCTCTTTCAAATGCTGTGCAATTTCTATGCAAAAAGTCATATATACCATCGACTTTTGATTGTCGTACATTTTATGTAAAAGATCCAAAAAATCAAAAGATATTAAACATATGCAAACACGTGCTAGTTTGAATATTGTAGATGATTCTTCCTACCATAATGAAAAAAACTGTTTTAAAGATTTGAAATGACTTGCATGTAAACATAGATGTAACTATACAGGACTTCATGTTTACAACACAATATCTAAATGGTCTATGAGAGTTCTCACAAAAAGACAAATATATATTGCAGTCAAATACTCGAGCAGATTTAGAACTGCTAACAGTTCGAACATGATCATGAAAAACAGCTTCGGAAATTATTGCAGAACTGTTTCGAACAATATACTAGTAAATATAAAAAGTCTGCCAAAGATCTTTAGGTTAAAGAACCATTTTAAACCAGTTTCTGTATTATCCCTCCGATAGAATATCTGGTGACTATATTGGATTCATATGAGTTAGACGGTCCGTTGTTTGGTCGGTCGGTCTGTCCGGGCGGCTGTAGACAAAATTTGTACAGCTACTCAGACTTTAATAAAACATTGCAAGAATCATAAATACCAAAACTAGTTGTGCATATCCTTGTCACATTCCACATCAATTTGATGATTTTCACTGAGTTATAGCCCTTTGAATTTTTTCCGGACTGTTTCTGATCAACTATTGATACTTTGCCATCTTCTTCAAGCTTGGTAAGAATGTGTATCTCAATGATATCTAGGTCAGCTTCAAAACTGGGTTATGTGACCTTGAAAACTAGGTCACTAGGTCAAATTATAGAAAAAGCTTGTCCGCACTGTAGTAGTCTTAATTTTGTTCCGATTTTCTTCAAGCTTTGTCAAAATGTATATCTCGATGATATCTAGGTCAAGTTTGAAACTTGGTTAATTGACTTTGAAATTAAGGTCACTAGGTCAAGTTATGATAAAAGCATTTCTGCACTCTAGTGGTCTTAATTTTGGTCTGATCTTCACTTTCATTACCATAAGATCTTGGTTTCTTTCTTCAAATTGCCATATTGCATTATTGGTTCCAGAGTTATGGCCCCTGAAAGTGCCAAAATTTACTATTTAGACCTTGTCTGCACAATAGCAGCTTCATTTTTGATTTGAATTTAATCAGACTTGTACAATACTTGAGTTATTATAAGATCTTCATAATTGCCTGCACCCTTTGAGTCAATTGGCAATTGTATTTGCATCCATTGAGCAGTTGTTGGCAGGTGAGCGACCCCGGGTCCCATGGACCCTCTTGTTTACATAAAAATTTGTCCAGACTATTTCTCAGCAACTGCATGTCAGATTTTAATAATACCTGCAAGAGTCATAAGCATCAGGCTTACTCGTGCATGTCAGTGTTGATTTCCAATCAAATGAATTTTCACTGAGTTATGGCCCTTTGGCTTCTTTACAAATAAAGGATAAAAGTTTGTCCATGCTGTTCCTCAGCAACTGAATGTCAGACTTTTATACCCCAAAATAGAATTAATGGGGGTTGCATCGGATTTACATACGTTCGTCAGTCCGTCTGCCAGTATAGCCGGACTGCCGTGGACAAAAGTAGCATAGTTGCTAAGTTGGTTATAGGCTTTTGATGTTTGTTTGTTGTTTTTTTTACACATGAAGGTGAACATAAGTTTATCTACCTGATTCATCAGCGGCTGTGTGATTTAATTGAAAAACAGCTTGCAAGAGTAATAAGAACTGATCTTGGTTTTGCATTATTGTTTACATATTTTGCACAGTTGATAATTTGTTGAATAATAGCTCTTTGATGTTTGTTTGTCATTAACATCGATGCAAGTTTGTCAGCACTACTTTTCATTAACTATAGAAGTTCGTCTCAATTCCTCTGAACATTTCTAAATAAATTAGTATCACGGGTTGTTCTGTTTCAATGATTTTATCCTGAGTTTTGACTCTTTGGTGTTTATTCTTCACATTTAGGCCATTCTTAGTTACTATGTGTAATGTCTCGGACTTCAAGACCTACTCCACCTAAATAAAACTGTACATTTGTAAAATGTAAATAGCACTACGGCCTTCTAAGTGGCGAAAAATAACGAAGAAAATCACTCATGCATCAAGCATACAGACAGTGACAGATAAGATGCAGATTACATAAAGTATGAAAAATAACGAATTTTTTGTGTAACATTTGAATTCCTATGCTTACATTATAGGTATAGAAATGAAATCATTTTTCTGATAGTACAAGATACTTAAATGTAATGGTGGTATAAGTATTTTAATATCAGGGATAAAAAAATCAGTAGGTTGAGTTGTCTTAAGAACTCTAGTGAGGTGAGAGACCAATGCCGTGTGTTCAAATTCTTAGTGAGGCAAAATGTCTCAGTTGTAATAAAATCGAGGAAATTGCGTTTAAATGCAATTCACTTCACACCTCTGGAACTTGCAGGAAAAATATGAATTTCTTATGGAGTCACTGTGACGTAACCCAGAAACGCTCGTTAGATAACTGACCAGCATTCAGTTATATTATAGTATAGCCTACATATAAGAACAAACAAACAAGTAAACATATTTGAATGTCCATTTACTTAACAGATTCGAATGATTTATATCTCAACTCTCAACTTACTGTAAAAGAACCAAATGATTGTTAAGGTTGTAAATGTATAATGTAATTGTCTTCTGTACCAAGTTAACTTTTACTAAATTATTGTTTCAAAAGAGTTTTTAAACTAATGCTTCAACCTAGGATCAAATGAGTTTGTTAAGGCAGTAGCTTGAGGTATTCATCAATTTTAGTGATAGCTTTTGTAATGCATAATAGACCGGTCTAGATATTAGATCCACCCTGTTCATCCCTCTTGTTATGCATAATAGACCGGTCTAGATATTAGAACCACCATGTTTATCCCTCCACTCCTGCGTCTGCTACTAAGTGACTGCGTATTAAAAAAGTATTAGACTTCGGAACATAAGAAAGATCTCTTTGAAATAGCTGTTCTATTATTTAGACATCGTACGCTAGAAAAACAATTTATAATAAACTGCATAAAACATTCAATTTTGTTTACTCGCATCTGTTGGATTTATTAAATAAAGACACTTCTTGCGATATTCTCCCGTAGATTTATTTTTACATATTTTGACTATCTTATTATGATAAGAAGGAAAGCAATTGTATTATTTTAAGTCCCATCAATAAAGAGTGACCCTTGCAGCGACTGTTTTTTCTAAAGTAAACAAGATCTTATTACAAAAATTATTTATTTTCTTTCTGCATACATAAACGCATATGTTGCGCATATCAAATGCTTTTGATCAATATTTAGAAAATTGCAAAATGCAGGAAATGAAGTATCAAAAAGGAAAATGACAAGTCATAGACGCTAAATTTTATTTGTTCTTGAATATCGTGCTTGTAAGGGGAAAAAATCTGTCGATGATCTTCAATATCATAAAACAATCTAAGGCACAAATAAGGACTATGTTTTAAAGCCTTCAGGCATTTTTCGTAAGAGCAAATTTCGTTTTTGCTGTGATTAATCAAACAATGACAATTAACGGTTATTCAACACTCAATTAATATCACAATATAGAGACAGAAATTTGTTCTGAATGCTATAAAACATAATTTCAACTTTTGAAAAGTTTAACGTTGCTTCATATATGCGTTTTGCACAGCTCAAGCCTCTATCTGTAACAGTCCAGGCTTTCACGTGTTAAATATTTTAGGTCAAATAAAATTGTACGAAAAGTATTGAGGTTATGTTCTAGAACTTCTAATGTTTCTATCAAGATAAATTGAACATGAATTGCAAATGATTAAGTCTTTTCTAAAGAACGGTAGAATGAAGCGTGTTACTGTACACCAAAGAGATTTGTGAATGATTTTTATTAATTTTTCGAATCTTATACGTTCAAATTTGTGTATGACCACCAGGAAAAGGGGGAGTATATTATCACAAAGATAATAGTATGTTCAAGTCTGGAGTAAAACATCCAAATTAATACCAGAAGTGTAAATTGATGATTTTATTTCTTAAACAAAATTCACGCGATATCGTAAGTAAAATGTGCTAAAATAAAACTGAATTAAAGCATCGTACCGAGGTATTTGCACTCCCTTTAATCAAAACGACAGTGTAAGAGAACTTTTTTGTAACAAAAGTAGGTCATATTTCTTCCATAGAACCCTTACTCACTCCCTCTGACTATTTTCTTTTCACAAGTTTGAAAACAAAGTTATCATGGAGAAGATATATTTTGAAAAATGCCTGGAAATTTGCTGTTTTATTTATCTTAAGGTAATATAAGTGATATTCAAGAATACAAAAACTATATCCAGAATTGAATTACGCTGCTCAAATGTTTGGTTCGGTAAAGAAGATATATTTCAAGGAAAAAACAAAAACAATTTATCAAAAAATAATTGTATTTAAGTATTAATACCAATAGCATTATCTATGGAACACCTCCCGTATACTAAATCCCATATTGAGAGTTTTGTTCTAACAACAAAAATGTAACAACAAACTGTCTTATAAATTGATTAAAGGGGTTAACATCAACAAACTGTAACTTCGGTAAACATCCCTTTTCACTGCGATAAAACAATAATTCAAGTTAACTTGACAGCTTGTCAGCCAAACATCAATCAGTTCTGTGTTGGTGTAGGCTTTAACTGTTTATAGTGAAAAAGAGTCTTGAATAATTAATTGTGCTCCCCAAAGGATGCTGTAACCGTGACGCCCGTTCGTCCGTCACACATACTTATCTGGACTTTTTCTCAGCAACAAATGCTTGGAATAAAATGAAACGTTACAGGAAACCTCAGTAACAATGGTAACCCACGTGTTATCAGTATGATCCCTATTGATTATTTTATGAATAGAACAGAACTGAGTTTGTTATGTTCTGATTATTATATAGAGCTTTTGTTTCCATTCATGAGTTTACTAAAGCATTATTTGTATCTATGCTATTTCTCAGCAAACACTCGCTGTAAGTCAAATAAAAGTTCACAGGAAAAATAAACACCCGCAGGAGATGAGCATATAGCCAGCACAATACTGACTGATCGTTTTTCACAAAGTTTTTGGCCCTTATTTCGCTAGTACAATCTGACTGGAAAGCTTCAGGTGTCAGGAGGAGATGCGCAGTATTACAATCATGATCAAGACTGATTATTTTCCAACAAGTTATTGGCCCTTTGATTTGCCATATGTTGTATTCTGTATCACTTTTGTATCCCGGCTTTTTCCTCAGCAAGCACTCGTTGGAACAAAATGAAACATTTTAGGGATTTACAGCAAAAGGAGAAATTTGCGCGTAATATCTGCATAGTGAAGACTGAATATGTGTACATAGTAGTTGTCCCTTTTATTTTGTAACTATAATGAAGCTTTTTATTGTTGCTGTCTAGGCTAAGCAGATTCTGGAATTACATGAACATTTATCAGAAGCTTCTGTACCAGGAGAGAATGATATACAACCAGCTGGATTTTAGGTCAAAGTCCTGTAAAACGGATTTTAATGATTTTTGTAAATCAGATTCGACTATTTAACGAAACTTTTAAGAACATACAAAATTTGTCTGTTCTTTATTTACTGAAAGGGACATGGAGTAGACTGGCATAGGCTTTGGGGTGAACACATTGTTTCTAACAATTTCTGTTTGTTCTTTTGCTGCCGTATGTTTGTAACTTTTTGTTTTTCAAAGTTGTTTACTACTAAGCGAAAGATACCCATCACAAAAGATTGGAAGTATTGTATGATTTCAACTGACATTCTGCAACTTATGAAAGTTCAAAGTCTAAAGACTTGCGTTACAAAATACAGTACATTTACAATTGTCTGTGGAATTCAATGTCTTTAATTTGAGTACTGCATTTGATGACAACCTTAGTTAAACTTGTCAAGGTAAATCTTTAGTTTTAAGTTTAGTTTAAAGCTTTAAGTTTCGTTTAACAAATAATTCTATCTTTTCATAAAACAAGGCAAAAGTTAAGATTTTAATACATAGCGCGCGTTTTGTTTTGTTTTGTTTGTTTGTTGTTTTTGTTTTTTCAGCCTGTGTGTTATAAAGCGTATGGCTCCACGTCGTAAATATTCGTTTGCAAATGATAATTTAGAATATATTTCGTCTTATAAATTTCTAGGGATCATCTTACTGTCGCGGTAATTTATACACATATGTGTAGCGCTTTGAGACTGTAAAGATTTTTTGAAAATAAATGACCTCATTTCTTATAAATACATCAAACGAAAGGTGCACAATATACTGGGAAAATTTGTTGCTTAAAACCCATCAAAATGCATCATAAATAAGAAATTAATTAAAATTAATTAATTTAAATAAGAAATTCCCCTACAGTCAGTATTTGGTTGTTTTGACGGAGTTGCTCGTGTTTTCGACATAAGAAAGGAAAAGTTTCATCTGCGTGTATAAGGAAGCATATAATACTTGTATCTGTTCGGCTACACCAAAATCTGTTCATGTCTTGCTCCTTTCTTCCATTTGTCGAGAAAAAAAATTCCAATGATTAATCTTTTTGTTGCATCTCATTACAATATAGAAATGTAAAATCAAAAAAGTGGGAATATATTCAACAATTGTATTTCTGTTTGATGCACTTTTCGCTAGCTGAATATCGTAAGTACCTGAATATTGAATATTGTTCGAAAATTTGCATTACAAGTGTGTGAAGAACGGAAATCGAAGATGGTTTAACTTTGATTAAGGTTGTCACGTGGGACGTGTCGTCTCATTTTTGAAAATGTGTAAAAGGCTTTACGTAAACCAGTATAATTTGGATTTTTGAGTAATTATTTAAAACTGGGGGCTCAACCCTGTACAAGGAAAAATCATCAAGACGGATAAAGTTATCTATAAGAAACAAGGACAAAGTCGCCATGAACAGCTGGATGTTTTCTGACGCATCCTAATTTCATAAACATTAATCGTATTCGACAACATTTATTTAGTATTGTGATATCGTTATATGCTTGTGCAAATTACGATTAAAATTAACTGAAACGGAACTTTACTTCAAGTGCAAGCCCATCAGCAAAAAGAGAAGCGCGTGAAAATTTATTAGATTCTGAAATCTGTTATTCACGCGCTAAAAAAGAGCACGAATGCCAATTGTAAGCCTTTTCACACTTACAGGAATAAAAGTATTTATTAGTCGTCGAGGCTTCGGCTTTAAATTTTCGGTAAATGTAACGAAACTGACTGGGGACGTTTAGAAAAGACTTATACCATGAATCTTCAGGGGATAGTGTCTGGCTTATGTGTACAGATTTTCATTATGTTTGTAGACAATGCAGCAAGCTTAGGATTTTGTGACAGCATCTATTTTCGGAAAGGAATGTAAGTATAAGATTTTACCAAATTTAAGTATTTACGTTGCCAACAAAAAATAATTGAAAAGTTGAACGAGTTTTTTGTCCGTCCTTTACGCTAGTCCATTTGAAATATTAAGAAGTTGAAGGTATTTGTTAATGCAGTTATAAGTCTGACGCAGATGAATTCGGTATTTAACGATTTTAATGCAATGGAACAATTAGTATTTAAAAACATTGATGCAGTAGTAAAGAGTTTGAACTGTTTGAAAAGGGGTGTAATTGTAAAGGTTACTTCTGAAAAAAAGACAACAAAAGAATCAAAATCTCTCGGATAGATTAGAAGAGTGTTAAGGAACGCGATGACATAGAACATTGGCAAGTCTTAGTTAAAAACAAGAGTAGTGCTGCAAGTCTTTATCACAAAGTATACAAAATGTAAGCATGGTTAGAAATGATATATTACAGCAAGCTCAATACTATACAATATACAGAAAATATGCAACATATTGACAATGTGTTAATCCATTCATTAATCTGTGGTAAAAAGATCAGCTGTCAATTGTTGAAACATGCGAAATCTTATATTACTAACAAAGACAATTGATCAAAACGTTGGTCAGAAAAGAAATAGTGGGACATGTCGTTTTCATACATTGAAACGTTTCTGACAACTAACATACATTATAAAACAACCATTAAATATAATTATGCCAGAATCTATTTATTCTTTTTTTCCAGTGAAGATCCAAGTTATATTATATCTATACTTCAACCAGTTTTAATATCTTATCGTCTCTTACTAGACCAAATGGTTTATCGTTTCTTACTAAACCGGATGGTTTATCGTCTCTAGCTAGACCAAACTATTTATCGTCTCTTACTAAACCAAATGGTTTATCGTCTTTTACTAAACCAAATGGTTTATCGTTTCTTACTAGACCAAATGGTTTATCGTTTCTTACTAGGTCAAATGGTTTATCGTCTCTTTCTATACCAAATGGTTTTTCGTCTCTTACTAAACCAAGTGGTTTATCCTCTCTTACTAAACCAAATGGTTTATCGTCTCTTTCTAGACCAAATGGTTTATCTCTCTTTGAAAACTAAATGGTTTATCGTCCCTTATTAAACCAGATAGTACTTGTATTTCAGGATGAGGGAAATGTTTTCTTTCACTTTTGAGGAAGCTTCCTCTAGTGATCTGCTCTTGACACAAATTCATAGATTTCAAATTAATGTTTCTGCAAACTTCAAAAGGTTTTGCGTTTGTTGTTTTTCTATGGAAAATAAGGTTTATATTTGATAATTATTAGGCTAATTCATTTTAAAGATAATATTCATACTTAACCAAGATTATGAATCGATAAAATGTTCGACAACTTTGGACTGAAAATTGAAGAAATTAAATCGCTTGTTAGGATTAAATAAATAAACAATGTATTTTGAAAAAATGATAATTTAAGATTAAAGCAAATGACTAATTTGCACACAACATTCTGAATGTAATAAATAATATATATTGAGAATAACTGACTATTTTTTGTTACAACCCTATTTTTTTCCTTATTTATATCTGAAGCAGTTATCTGAAACAGTCTTTATTGATTTTGCCATCCTGTAATTCGCACACAAAATAAATACTGCTGAAAAAGTATTTTGTTTCAATTAAGGTCTACAAAAAGTTGGACAAGTTTTGATTTGGCACAGGCTCAGACTAACTACCGTGAAATAAGATTCATTGATTTTTTAAATTGATTTGTTTGTTCCTGAAAGTCTGTTGTATTTTCATGTAAAAAATAAATGAAGTGTCGTATACGCACTTAAAGAAATAACAGCAAAAAAGTAAAAAAATCCATCGATATTCAGAAACAGAAAAGCTAACACTTGAAATCTTGGTTAAAATTGATTTTTTTAAGTTGACACGCAAATAGAGTTTTGAAAAAAAAATGAAAAAGCAGTTTCATTATTTGTTTTATGTAAGAAAACAAATAACAATACATCTAAGATAACAATATTTAAAAACAAAATAAATAATACATAGATGTGTCTTCATATTTTAGTCCCCCCCCCCCTCCCTCACACACACACAAAAGAAAAGAAAAAAAACGCTGATGCAAAGGCTGCACACTTTATTACACTTTATGGCATTTGTGAAAGGAATAGACATATTTGCAAAGGTATGTATGTATTGCACTTTGCAAATTATACTTGTCACAAACTGACTGTGACATAGCAAAAAATGTGTTATTGTATGTGATGTTATCTTTAACGTCATCTTATGTGGCGTTAATTAATTAGTCATTGATCGCGATCGGTTATTTTGTACTTTACAGTAGTATTTACCTTCGCTTTACCGGCTTGGGTCATTACGCCAGATCTCGACCAGATAAAAGGACAAGTATGAAATCAACCGACTATAGAATTGATAGAATGTATAAACAATAATTGATGAAATGTCAAATATCTGGAAAAGATACAAAATAGTAAGCTGAAGATATGAATGATCTGTTACAGATTGTTTTTTGTTGATCCATTCATAGCATTTTCATAATGTGTTGAAACATGAGTTCTTGAAAATATTCGAAATCTGAAACTGTGTATATACGATAAAATATGCAAACAAGTCTCGACAAACATGGCGACGTAATATTGATACATTTTCTTATAACATATACGAAAAGGTATCTTAAGTAAAAGACTTTAGTCAAGTAAGAGAAGAATCTGATTCATATGTTTTCCTTATATGCGATAAAAGTAAGCTATCACTAAAAAAGGTTGGTATTCACATAATACGTGTACATATCTATAACCAAGAAAGCCAAACTCTAAAATTATTAAGATGCACGGGCGATAAGCGCTTCAAAACATTAATTAGCGGTCTGGTTTGCATTTCGAAACGCAACGAACAAGCATGTGTGAGAAGTTTAATTTTGATATGGCTTCAATTTTGAATGTTGTTTTAACACAACATTTAACTTTCATGTTTTAATCATTCGTATTTGAACCTTGTGCTAGCACGACATTAATCAAGGGACATTCAAATTTAGAACCACTTGGATTGTGAATGTTAAGCTAGCACGACATTCGACAGTCGAGGTGTTACGCTAGCGATATTGTGATTCTTATGTAGAATCCAATCGAAAATCGAATGAAAATCTAATTGATAGCGTTCTTGAATGAATATTTTCTATAATGTTTTAAAGATTATTTTAACAAAAAGTTTTGTTTTATTGTACATTTTCTTGAACAACTTGCTTAAATGCTCTGATGAAATTGGATAAGCAGGCAAAATTATGTATTTTTAGATTTAATGTTTTTTGTCATTCCTAACTGCCGCTTAACCGTTATAGGTTGCATCAGTGCCTGGCTACGGTTTTGGAAAAAAGTGTAAAATTGTTCTTTGATATTCGTAGCTCTATAAATGTACTAATATACTAGCAAAATAAACTTTAAACAGATAAGGAACGGTTTTTTGAACCTAGAATCATGAGACCCGTTGACTATTTTGGAAAATATAGCTTTACGTACAAACAAACGAGCACAATAAAAACTAATTTTCTTTTCATTTAAAAAAATGTATCCTTCTGCTGGAAGGTTGCACCGAGAAGTTGTAGTGAGCAGAAGACAGACAATGAGAAAAAGATTTATAGATCGACAGATTTTTGAATGCTGTTCTAGCACGACATTGACATTGGATGTTTGAATTCTTTTCATCTGCATTTGAATGATTTACTTTTACGATATTCGAATTTGGAATCATTTGAATTTTCAATGTTGTACTTTCAGGAATGAAATGTTTATATAAGTGCACAAAGAGAAATAAGCTGGGAATAGGTCTGATGGTTCTTTTCTCGACATGTATGTTTCTTGTAAAGTAAAAGTTACGCTGCTTCTTTAAAAATCTTTTTTTTTGGCTTTTCTAGTCACTTGACTTTTTTCACTTTATACAAAGTGAAACTTGGCTTGCGCGATTTGGACAGAAGAAATATACATTGTAATTGAAAAAAAAAAATAGTAGTGTATTGTGTCACGATTTAAACAGAATCTTTCCTAAAGGGTTTAACTCCAGATTCTTGTGAAGAGCAAGAACATGGATTGAATATTACTCAGATAATCGTAAGAAAAAGTTTTTAGTATGGGAGTACTACACCGCTCTGTTTTATGTACGCTAACACAAAATCTATTGTCGATTTTCGAATTTCGCGGAAACACAACATTCGAAAATCAAAAGATATCAAACTCGAATGTCTGATGAAAGTATACCCGGTATTGTGCAAGCACAACATTCAATACTCAAGTGATTCTAAATCAAATGTAGTTTATCAAGTGATATCAAAATCGAATGTCTGATGAAAGTATGTTGTGCAAGCACAACATTCAATACTCAAGTCATTCTAAATCAAATGTAATTTATCAAGAGATATCAAACTCGAATGTCTGATGAAAGTATATTGTGCAAGCACAACATTCAATACTCAAGTGATTCTAAATCAAATGTAGTTTATCAAGAGATATCAAACTCGAATGTCTGATGAAAGTATATTGTGCAAGCACAACATTCAATACTCAAGTGATTCTAAATCAAATGTAGTTTATCAAATGATATCAAACTCGAATGTCCAATGACGTATTTTGTGTAAACAGAACATTCAAAACTGAAATAAATCTTAACTCGAATGGCGAATCTCGTGCTAGCATAACATTCAAAATTATTTCAGGGATCACCTGAATGTTGAATGTCCTATGTCGTGCTTAAACAACATTCAAATACAAATTACTAAAATTCGAAAGTTGAATGTTGTTCTAGCACGACATTAATTCAAGTGATTCCAACTTTGAATGTCAAACTTCGTGCTCGCACAACATTTAAACATAAATGTCGAATATCATGCTAGCACATATTTTAGACAGAAATCATAAAAAAATCAACTCTTTAGATATTTTCTTTTTGCCAACATACACATTAAGTCACGATTAATTCTAGTCTTGACTGACAACCAATAATTAAATTTATTTTAATATTATCATTGTTGTTGTTGTTGCTTTTTCCCATTGTTGTATAAATTCTCAACGTAAAGTTGAAATAACAGCATAGTGCATTTAATTACATAAGCTTTTTCTTGCAACATTACTTTGCCTCAGATAATTGGATCAGTTTCAACGTGGTTTTATAAATCTTGCAACTCCCCAAAAAGTTTCTAGGAAACTGAAGAATTTATTGCGGAGAGATATCATCTAAATTCTCAATTAAAGTATACATACAAACAACAAAAGCTCGAGTTGGACTTGGCATGTGCCTTAGCTATTTTAGTTAGATAAAATTTATTGATTGGAGTGAATGATTTATTACTTATTTTGTAGTACTTGTTTTTCAGCTATCACCTAATGAATTAAAGTCGAAGTACATTGTATTATGAACCTTCGCAATCTCACTAGAAGCAATATATCTCTTTTGTATTCACCGGTCTTTTTTATTGTCCAAAAAAGTGCCAAAACAATTATGTGAAAATAAACATATGAAATGAACTACCGTGATTTATCCCTTTAAATAAAGATAAAGAATTTATATATAGAGAGAGAAACTAGAAACAGTAAATAAAAATAATCCTAATTGTAAAAAGGATAATAGTTGATGTTTTCTTCTTCTTGTTCTTCATATAGAAACAGCTGCTTTAAGATTTTTTTGTAATAAAACACTGACATCTTTGATATGTTTATTAAGAGTAAATGTTCACATTGAAGTAAAGGAATTTCTACTAATTGTTCGTTCTGTTTTAGCAAGATTCTTTATCTTGATATGATTTTGAATTTTTTAGCAAAACAGGATTATTTCGCCTTTCGATTCTAACACGTGTTTTTTTCTAACTTTAGCATTCTACGAAATACGACATCAGACTGGTTAAAAGAACACTCCGTTTGTCTACAGGAGGCACTGAACCTTGAAAATGTGTGAGTACTTACATAATTTTATTTTCAATGTTTCAACAAGTAGACTGAAAAATATTTCCAACTAAGATTAATCCATGTTTAAATTTCTGTAAAATTCTACGTTATATTTTATAGTAATGACGGGTAGAATGTTTGTTATTCATACCTGAAACTCCTCTAGCACTAGTATTAAAAAAAGGATAATAGATCGGATTAGGGTAATTTATTAATTTTATCTGCAACATAGAGAACGAGAAAGTTTGGCTTGGAGCTACAGCTCCAAGAGAATATTTCGTTCCCTTTTTGTCATTAAACGCGATACGAAAAGCCTATGTAACAATCGTAACAACTCGGCCTTTTCCGGCAACTTCGTATAAAGACCTCGTATGTAAGTGTATGAATACACCAAATGGTAATTCGCCCCGGCTTCTATAAAATATAAACAAACATGGCAGAACTCAAGCAGTGTTTGTCTTATGCATTAGAAAAAAATGAAAATAAATGTTAATTTAAAGTATAAAGAGGTAGAGGTTTTTAGAAATGTTTTCAATTTAGCAGACACCACATGTATTATAAAATAGTTCAATATGGCGACTACCATATTATTTCCGAGGTGCCTTATTATTGAAGTCGCCCGAGGTGTTCCGAATGCCTATGTAAGAGCCGGAAACCGAGCGCAATGAGTTACGAGTCCAGTGATTGGTTAACAGCTATCAGTTTCACTTTGGTATTCTATTATTAAATCGGGGTAATTTATCAACAATAATATGACAACAAAAGGTAAATTCGTTAGACATATTAACAGTTTTTCAACAATGACATTTATTTCTCGTATCAATATGCCTAAAGTTCTTATCAAAAAGAATAAGCAGAGAATTATGCATGTTGAATGCATTAAATACACCCCTTACGTAATTATGGTAACCTGCGAAATGGGTGTCTCGGAATGACTTTTGCCGCAAATTTTTGTACAAATGTTATGGATATTTCGGCAAAGTCTCAGTATATCAATTTTCGTCGTAACCTATTCCTCTATTTATTCTGTCACATCTAAGCATTTAGAAATAATTTACTAAAAACATTGAAAACCTATCTTTAAAGTGTTTAAAATTAGGCTAATGTCAAGGTTATCTGCCAGAGGTTCATACAGACAAAAAATAGTTCCAAATTTTCAATAATTTCATTTCCTTAAATGATCACTATTGTTAGTTCTATATATTGAAATATTTATTTTTTTTCAAGTAGTCTCTGTTTGTAATAACAACAGTTTTATGACTTCCGTCTGATTATAAACACAATTCATCCGCTTACACGCGACATATTCAACAGTGTTCAAAGTGGACTACACGATGTTACAACATGAAGGAAATAGCTGTATTTCAAATCTATTTCATGTAAATATGGAAATTTTCTATATTAAGGACTGCTCCAGAAAACAGATAATTTATTTCTCTATTTATTGACAAGTTGTCATTTGAAATGACATTAAATTTCGTGTTTCGTTGAAAAAAGTAGTCCGTCATGTGCCGTATAAAGCAAAATTATACGGCACCTCTTTATCGGGTCGGATATGAAATAATTGACAGGATAAAAACGATTTTAGATTAAAAAGCAAAACTCCTAGTTATATGACCCTCAAACTTTCTATGCACATACGGTAACCTCGCTTAAATTTCCTGGTTGACAGTTCAAAATGAACTATTTCGTTTTTCCAACCCAAGTAGCAATACATAACAAAACATGATAGTATCTTTAGAGAAAATTGCACTGGACAGCTGACCCCATACTTGAAACCAAATCATTCTTTGAAAACATTACAGTATGCTTTATATTCCAGTTGCCGTGGGCATTTCTAATAGTAGACGAGTGACGTGACGTGTAATGACGTCACTAGAACAAGCATTAGATGAAAAACATAACGTACTTATTATCTACACTGTCATCAAATTTCATGAATCTTTTATGGTCTGTTACCAAGATTTAAAGTCATTTTTTGGTGTGTGAAACTTTGCATTTCTACGGATGTTACTTTTCCCTTAGTCGTGGGTTAGCCCTATTTCAGCAATGTTGTGTAAAAACACATTAAATTGCACTAAACTATTGAAATTTACATGAACAAGTTATAACCACAAAAAAATATAGAACAATATCGTCTTTGTTGCGATTTAACAGGAAATAACTAATTAATTTTACTTTTAACAGTCTTAACTAGCAGCAGTGTAGACACAGAAATAGCTTATAAATCATTTGTTTTTACGAAAAAAAGGATACGTTATTAAATTACCGTTGATAGCGCATCATTGGGTTTTATAAGCTACCGATAGTTCAGTGAGATATTTTTGCCGCGCATTTAGGTCACGCATGCTCAAAGTACCGGAAAGAAGTACTTGTCATGGCCTGTGCCTAAAATGTAAACAAACGGAGGAAATCAGCACAAAGAACAATGATATTATAACAATAACAAAATGTATAAGACAAAATTTTTAAACAAATGTGGATCATCTTTATTTTTTAGTGATTAATACCTGTATCACATAACCACGACTCAAGAAAAAACCAGCCACATTCCTTGGTGAACTTTCGTAACACTGTCAAAATAAGTGCGTATATTGCGTTCAGCGTATCATAACATTATTTTTTGTTCAATCACATTGCAGTATTTTTCAAATTTTTCTGATATATCACTAACTGCATTCTTTTTATTTAATCGGTCTGTCTAACCACACGCCTTGTAAGGAGGGGATTATGGGTATCGGTAATGGCGGACGTTTTTAAAACCTGCTCAGCCATAAGATAAAATAAAGTGACATTATTGTGATATTATTGGACTTAAAACCGAACTTAGGAAATATCTGTGAGCATATTGGACTAAGTATGTCATATCAAGGTAAATTTGCTCCTTTGAGTGATGACTTTGTGCAACAAACAAGAAAGCGTCAGCGTCGCTCCTCGAGTGCCACGTCGGCATCACCCCACCCATTTGATATGCCTGTCATTATTTTGTGCCTCCCTCGAAAGAGGAATTCGTTTCTCTCGAAATGGGAGAGAACATGAATAGTTTATTTGACATGATGGTTCAATTTGGGCCTATAAATAACAAACTCGAATGCATAAACGGTTATATGTATCATTCAGCTGCGGTTCAAGATATTACTGAGTCACGGCTAAGGCTGCTTGAATACAAAAGCATCGATACGGAGGCCCGTCAGCTGCGTTGTAATCTTATATTCAATGGCCTTCCTGAGGTAACTAATGACGACTGCCTGAAATCTGTCACTGATCTCATCAAAACACGACTTACGCTTGATACGAAAACAATGAGGATTACAAATCTTATCGAATGGGTAGACGCCAAGTTTCTCGAGTACGTGCGGGTATGAATCCTCGCCACCTATCAATATTGGTTACGTTTAGTGATCCTGCTGACACTGACCTGATTCTTGAAAATGCATCTCTGTTAAAGAGCACTGATTTTGGAATTTCGAAGGACTATCCCCGGGAGATCCGAGAGGCACGACAGGAATTATGGCCCTAGTATAAGGCAGCTAGGGATAAGTATGGTGCCAGGAACGTTAAACTAAAGTTCCCAGCAGCTTTAGTGATTAATGGAGACAAAGTACGTAATTTATTCCCTGGATGGCATAGTATTCTCCGTGGATAGGGGAATTCTGATGTTAAGAGCCGAATTCAAGAAAAATTCAAGTACATGGCTGAAGCTTCTATCAAAGCTTCGGCACATTTAAACACTGCCCCTGAGGAATTTACGGATGTTGAACCTGTGCAAGACGTAACTGACACCCAACCACAAGAAGATCCAGTGCATGGCGGTGATGTCTTCCAACAAGCAGATGACCCACAAGGGGTCACGCTCCAGCAAGTCTGCTCTGATACTGCGTCATCACGACCTATCCCACTTACTGCCTCTGGCTATTTGCTAGAGGTACATGAACCACTGCAGCAACCTGGGCTCGAACCAACTACCATTACTAACACGGAAACCTCTAGTAGTAATGCCGACAACACGCATACTGGAAACTAGGAACTCACAGGGACTGTGGCGTTCTGTGAAAAGTGTCTTTTACTACCTTGTTCCTCTAAGAAGCACCCCAAGTGGAATGCTAATAAACAAAGCGTTTTTATCCATAATTTATACCCCAAAAGTATCGAAGAGTTAAACGACTTTCTCAACTCAGCTGTAGAAAATGATGGTATTAAAGGCCATGTTAATAAGGTCACTGGATTAATCTCTCAGTTATTTGCACAATCCGCTGAAATGACATTTTCGAGTGAAAAAAGGTCAAACAATCTACTATATCATGAGCCATATAGATGTTCATTAAAACCCTGGTTTGGGCCTCAATGTCGTCCTGCTAGAAATACTTACAATAAAGCACGCAAAACTTATCAGCTTCATAAAAATGACCTAAATAAATCTAGGTTAAATTCGGCCAGCAAACACTACAAAAAGACCATGAATGTTTTCATAAACAGATACAAATTTCAAAAAGAACGAAAATTGCGTGCAATAAGTTCTCATAAACCCAAGGATTAATGGAAATACTTAAATAGCCTTTTACCGAAGAAAACTGAGAAAATTTGTTAACTTTATTATGAAAACTTTTAAGCGTTCGTAGCTCGAAGAAAATAGTACATATAATTCTTTATAATTATCATAACTTACCCCTAAGATTTGACAAATACTCACGCATTTATTACCTCCCTTTATTATTACAGACATCTTTAGAAATAGATTATGCAAGTCAGCAATGTTTAAACAGATTCTATAGGCATTTTATATCTACTTCACAGTAACGTTAATTATTATTACTGTTTAAATAAGTTTCTTTGTTATTTAATAAAGAAAAAAGTATCATATTTTGCAAAAATGAGAAAATGCTACCCCAGATCTATAAACTTTTTTTTTCATATTTATTTGTTTGTTCAATTCCTATTTTGTATACTACCGTAGTAACTTAAACTGAAATTTGATAATTCAAATGATTACCACTTTCCCCACAAGAAAATGTATATGTTTGATACCGATACCCATTTGTATATCAAAATATGTTTTATCGCACATGTAATTACGAAATGTAACTTTTGTAATCTGTGCTCCTTTCAATAAAGGTATTGTTCTGTTCTGTTCTAAACAACAGACCTACCTCTTTCGGAGGTTAACGGTAAATCGCTCTATCGCTACTTCCGAGGTAGTGCATGTCGCTAAATGTGAGTGTAAACAAAGGTAAAATATTTTCATATTTTACATTTTTTGTAAATTCAGAATCGAATATCGAAAATCGAAGAATGCTATACCATGTAGACTTGATTTAAGTTTCCAGGGAACGCAAAGTTGATGAATTTATCTTTCAAATGTAGTTGTTGCGGTATTTCCCAGTTAGCGAATTAAGCGTTTAAATGGGCCGTTTTGTCATGAAAATAGTGTTTTTTGCCTCATATTTTCATTTAAACAGCAATTCAGATTAAACAGAAATACGATTCAAGCAGATGTTAGGTCTAGAATGCAAATGAAATCTAAATCAGGACCAAAACTTAGTTATTAAAGGAAAAAATATATGATATTTTTTTTGAGAGACAGCTCTGTCGTGAAGGAGGTAGTCATGTCGTCAAGGAGATAGCTCTATGGTTATAGGATTATTTACAGAAATTTCCGATTGTTTGCCATATCCAATATCATCTAGAAGTCCTACTTACAAATACAATGTCATGTTTATTGTATATAACTGTGTAAATAAAAATAAATACGCAAATATTTTACCTTTGTTTACATTCACATTTAGCGACATGCACTACCTCGGAAGTAGCGATAGAGCGATTAACCGTTAACCTCCGAAAGAGGTAGCTCTGTTGTTTACCAGGCGTGAACCAGTCTAACTGATTTATCGGATTGTTTGCTTTATAAGTGTATGTGTCAGATTACGCGGTTTGTTTTTAAAGATAATGTTGATCATTATATAGGTTAATGTATGATAATACGCATTAACAAATTCAATTGGTCGCGCGCCTTCAGACAAGCTTTAAACCTTATCTTTGTTCAACACAGCGTATATTTCGTGTACCTTGAAGGAACTGGGGATTACACTTCTAGACATTCCATCGGACAATAAATGCAAATTACAGCGCTGAACACTTCTAGCGTTTTAATCACTCAAATTTATATAAAGTGTTTTCTAATGAGTGTAATGTGAACTGCATTTAAAGGAAAATAGTCCCCAAGTGTGATGTACAGTAATACATAAACAAGAAAAACCGCTTTATAGGTTTGCAATTAGTGTAGCGTACGCCAACAGACCAAAGTGGAAAACCCAGTCACAATCCACAAGATGACACATATAGCTGGTACTATTGTATTTTGCATTAACTTACATATACTTAAAGTTTAATCCTTTTCTACTCAAAGTTTAAAAGAGAACACAATTGCATGTGTCTTCTAAAAGAGAGAGTCTTTTCTCAAAGCGTCACACTATGATACTTCCTTAATTGATACAATCAGCCTTACATTCCGGCCCTTGTAACACAGACATTGCTTCAAAGGTGCCATAAATATTAAAACCGGTATCAGATTGTGGAGAAAACACTGACAATGTCAGAAAACATCAAATTGATACTCAAACAGTGCATAAAAGCCCAAAATGCATAATACATAATTATTTTTTACATCAGCCATTACTTGCTGTACTTCACTACTTAAACGTGCAGCTTAAGCTGGCTTAACTTTATTATGCTACTACTGTGCTATATCACTGAAATAAACACTCGACGATAGAATTAAGAAAACGTCACGATCAAGCAATGTTAATGAACAATCGGGCCATTTACTTTTGTGAGCGAATTTAGGTCGCACGTTCTCAAAATTTATTCTGATTGATGTATCAAACCTTTATTGACATTCAACTGAAAAATGTAACAAGTTCAGGGAAATCGAATTATTACAAACACTTTGTTCAAATAATGCATAGCGATAAAAACGAAGTACAAACAAAAGCAATAACTGATCATCAGTAAAATTCGAATAGAACATTAATGCAATCTCATGCTTATTATTTCATTTCAGGATTTCCCCCTTTTTTCCTTGGCAATGCATAAACTCGTTGTTCTCTTAGAAAATTCGCGCGAACTTCTCAGATATCTCTAAAATTATGTTGAATATATTTCACAATAAAGTTGAATTACATTAGCATTCTTTTATCTTAATATTGAAATAAATCAGTCTGATGTATCACTAATTTTACTTTTCATTTAATGCAAAATATGGAATAAAGCTCCCTGTTAAACAAAACTGTTTGCTATTTAACCATTTATTTTAGTTAAGTCTTAGATATGTGTCTTAACTACAGTGTATTTGTCAAAGCCAGGAAAAAAAATTAAGGGTCCAAAAATTGATACAATGCAGCATAGTGCTTTAAATCTGTCAATAATTTATAATATAGGCAAATAAACCAATGTGGCAAACATATACATACACAATGTGGCAAACATATACATGCACAATGTGGCAAACATATACATACACAATATGGCAAACATATACATACACAATGTAGCAAACATATACATACACAATGGCGAACACTACAATGATAACAAGGCGTAAAAGGGAGAAGGTTTAATTACCTATATATCAGTCGAACTTCACAATGCAGTTAATAATTTATAAATCAAAACAACACTGAAAATAACAGTTTCACGTCAACCTTAAACGAAAACGAAACAAAAAGGCCAATACGCTGTTACTTACGGAATTAGATGTATCAGTTTAACATCAACATACAATTAAAAATCAGAAATCAATGCAACACAATAGGACCATTTTTACGTAATCCTTAAATGAACACAAAACAAAAAGGTCGACCTACCGAATTTTATTGATTAACGTAGGAATAACATGCTAATGACAAACAAATGTCTGATTGAATTATTACATTGTGATAGGTGCCAATAAGATGAATGTGTTTAAGTAAAACTTGGAAAAGAAAATTTACAAGAACTATTAAAATTATGAAATGTTTTACCAAATTATAACAACATAAATATTATATTGTCACATTCTATCACCATAAAAGAACTCACTTCGTATTCAAATGCATTAAAAATGAAAATTCTTAACTTTCGTAACAACAACAGATTTTCATTATTTAACATTTCAACAATTTTTTACATATTAGGAGTTCTCCAATATTTTTTGGTATGTGATCTCGGTTTTTTGTTTTGTTATGTTGTTGTTGTTGTTTTTGTTTTTTATTAGAAAAAGTACATTCCAATTCAAAATGATATTTGTCTACTAGGACGCGTTGCAAAAAGAATATAGTCTTTCATTTAATGGTGTTGTTGTTGGTTTTTACGAACGACCTGTTTCAATTTGCAATTTGTGTGATGATACCCTTAATCTAACTAATGGCTTGCAGAACCTTTTTGTATGTCTGTAGAATGTAACATGTTTGAAAAACATTCTAAATAAGGTTGACATCTGAAAACTGAAATATTTCTATAAAATACTGCCCTGTTGAAATTCTCAAGCATGTCATGCCAGTTCTGGTTAAATTGATGGGATTATTTTTAATTCACTAAAAACAAGAAAACATTGTCATTTGTTGTAACCACGCGTCGTAAAACCCTAGAGAACAAAAAAATAACAAAAGAATACCAGTTTACTTTATATTGTAGAAATTCTATGTCGCTTTAAAGCATTTTATACACTAACTAAACATATTTATTTTACTTTTATGCAATATTCTAATCCAGTTATTTATAGTATTATCCAAGTGTATTGTCTAGAAGTCTACCTACTATACAATATAAGAAATCATTCAGCGTGTTTCACACCAAGCAATGTCTTACAAAACTGAAGCTGCACCTTTTCGATCACCATATCTTTCTCGAAACCCCAGCTTTCAGTACCATCATTCGGAATCGGGGCCACTAGTTTATTGAATAATTCAGAAATGTTTTTAGGTTCTATGTAAGTAAAATTTATAAATATTTATTCAATCTAAAAAAAAATATTTTTTTTAGCTTTGCCAGGAACTGTTTTGTGCAGTGGCTTCACGATATCTGTTTCTTGAGCGTCATAGTAAAATTTAAGACTTCGAGGCACCGGACCACCCTTTTGAAATATCATAACTATTTTGTTGTACTATAAACTTTAATCTTCCAGGTTTTGCAATAATCTGCTAATAGAAAAGTAAAGTAAAGTGCTTGCTAATCATAGTGTCACCCCTACTGAAGGGGCCAGTCTTCCGGACTTACGAGACACTGCCATTAGTGTACACATTTACTTCCCGATTTCTTATCTTATGTGCCAGGCGCCAGGTGGACAGGCAGTTGGAAACCATTCTTTAGCTAGCTGGCGGCTCACCAACCGGCCGCATCAGAACAAGCCCCTGACAGGACTCGAACTTTCGACCTCCCGTTACGTAAGCGGACGCCTTAACCGCTAAGCCACGAAGACGATATATATATATATATCTGTAATTTTTCTGCAAATAACAATAAATAAATTTTAAACATATAAGCGCCTGCATCTCCTGCACCAAGTGAATATAAACATCTTCTAGATCATTAATACAAGATAAAATAAAAAGGGAGATAAGCGTTTTCCTTGTCTCATACTCTATATTCAGGAAATTTTTCACTTAATCTGTTCATAACTTCATTTATTTTACTGACTGATACATTGACGACTGCATTGTGTTAAAATATTACATCTATGGCATAACGGAATAACTTTAAACTGTAGATTTTCCCTGACAACGTAATCAAATGCTTTTAAAACTCAACAAATAATGCCTACATGTGTTTACCTTGGTTTTAAAACATCACTAATTAGAACATTGTTTACCGTACTCATTTTTGTTCGAAAACCAGCTTGCGCTTCGACGTATACATTGCACTCTTCGGTCCAGTTTTTAAGTTATTTAGTATTCTAGTAAAAAGCTCACCCAAACAACATTATGTGATTCTGCGAAGATTATCAAAATCGTTAATCATGTTGCTTTTTGTAAAGTTACGATATATCCTTTAGGCCATTGTTCTGGAAAATTGCGAGTGTCAAATATTTTATTAAAAAGTTTATGTAACTGAAACGAATGCATTTCTACCAGCAATGAAACATTCATTTGATATATAATCTGGACCAACCTTACTTATTAGACTTTAAATGTTTTATTTCATCATGCATTTCTTAAAAATGTTCATTTAATTCTTCAAACATAACTTTGAATTTGTTGTTTTCGTCTGGTACAAAAAAAAATCTGAAAAATCTCAAAAAATATTACAAGTAATCAGAAAAAAAGAACAAAACAGTTTCACTAACTGAATCTTACATCCACTAAATGTAAATAAGCTACGGTCACTAGGGTAATTATCAAACCTTAGCTAGATCTAAATTTATAGCAAACCTAATGAATGTTCGTGAGCAAACTGAATCCAAACAAGACGAAAACAATGAACGCAGTCCCAAACACGCTGTTCGGTAGTCGGTGTGTTCGATGACAACATGCAAAATCTTTAATATTTGTTAATGCTTTTTTGCTATATCTTTTTACGCAACTTAATTGGTCAATAAAAGTGATGCTATGTTTATTCGCTATTTATTGAACGACTATGAAACTGGGTAATAAAAACATCAATTGATAATTGTCAAAATTGTATATTCTTTCAAAGTATTTGTACTAAAACAGTGTATAAAAGTTATAATATATAGAAATGTCATCTTGAATAATATCAGCTTTTATAAAGTACAGAACATTTATAATTCATTTAGATATTTTATTTTAATTATATATCTTTCGAAAGTGGTGTCTGTTTCTCAATTTTCATCTGTATATTTTACAGGAACATACGGAGTCTCCATATCAAGTTGCCAGACTTGGTCACATATTTCCCAAGGAATCGATCTACAGAAGTTAAAAACCTGTAAGTATGATAAGAAAGAAAAATAGATTAATTTGAAAACACTAACAGCCCCCTTTGTAAATGGCCCGTCAGAGGTCCGTTTATAAGTCAGTCACGTGCCAGTAACAAGCAGTTTGCAAACAAGGTGATTCGAGCCGAAGGTCCATAATAATAATTGTGAAACAAAATCGTCGGTTTTAGAGAGTGAAACTTTACTTTAAAGATAAACAGGTTGAGACCTGAATAAATTACTAGAGTCTTCAAACGTTTACCTTGTTTTTAACTTGATAGCTTCGATTTTGACTCGAGATGACCAAGTTTCAGTTTTTACCTGAAGCTTATCACAACAACTAATCTGACCAAGTTTTAGGATAACTGGACCAGATAGTTCATCTTTTAGAGCCACTGACTCACAGATCGTTCAACGATGTATAAAAAAGAAAATGTGTATACATTTAGAAATTGTAGTTGTGATTGTGAAGAAAATATCGAAACTAAGTTAGTGTCTCATTTGATACACTAACACATCATAATAAAAAGTTTTACGCAACTTTAATGGTAAAAAATTTTAATCTGTTAGTCACGGCGTAGATACTTTGTTAATTTTAACATTTAGTAGTAATATGTTTCGTGGTTCGTAGGGTGACGTTGCTGCTTCTGAATTTACTGACCGGAAGGGCATAGGTTCGAATCTTGTTAACATTAATTTTTTTCTTCAGTTTTTAGCTCACCTGAGCACAAAGTGCTCAAGGTGAGCTTTTGTTATCGCCTGATGTCCGGCGTCCGTCGTCCGTCGTCCGTGCGTGCGTGCGTGCGACGTCAACTTTTTCTTCAAACAACTTCTTCTCCTGAACTGCTGGGCCAATCTTCCTGAAACTTGGCAGGAATGTTACTTGCATGAAGCTTTACCAAAATTGTTCAAATGGTTCAGGTCTATTGCATTTCTAGGCCACAGGAGCTAAAAATAGATTTTCAAAGTTGGAACTTTAAAAATCTTCTTCTCCAGAACTACAAAGCCTGGAGCTTAGATATTTGGTATGAAGCATCATCAGGCGGACCTTTACCAAGTTTGTTCAAATCATGACCCCTGGGTCAAAAATGGCCCTGCCCCAGGGGTCACTAGTTTTACATAGAATTATATAGGAAAAACTTTAAAAATCTTCTTGTCTGAAACCACAAGGCCTAGAGTTTAGATATTTGGTGTGCAACATTGTCCAGTGGACCTCTACCAAGTTTGTTCAAATCATGGCTCCTGGGTCAAAAATGGCCCCGCCCCAGGGGTCACATGTTTTACATAGAGTTATATAGGAAAAACTTTTAAAAATCTTCTTATCAGAAACTGCAAGGCCTAGAGTTTAGATATTTGGTGTGCAGCGTTGTCTAGTAGACCTCTACCAAGTTTGTTCAAATCATGGCTCCTGGGTCAAAAATGGCCCCGCCCCAGGGGTCACTTGTTTTATATAGAGTTATATACGAAAAATTTTAAAAAATCTTCTTGTCAGAAACAGCAAGGCCTAGAGTTTAGATATTTGGTGTGCAGCATTGTCCAGTGGACCTCTACTAAGTTTCTTCAAATCAAAGCCACTGGGTCAAAATAGGCCCCACCCTGGGGGTCAATTGATTTTACATAGGCTTATAAAGGAAATCTCTAAAAGTCTTCTTCTCAGAAACCACAATGCCTACAGCTTAGATATTTGGTATGCAGCATTGTCTAGTGGATGTCTACCAAGTTTGTTCAAATTATGTCCCCTGGGTCAAAATTAGCCACGCCCCAGGGTTCTCTTGGTTTACCTATAGTTATATAGGAAAAACATGAAAAATCATTTTTCTTGCAAACTAATAGGACTAGACCTTAGATATTTAGTCTGGAGTATTGTGTTGAGAATCTTTACCAGTATTGTTTATATGTTTGCCCCGGGGTCAAAATTGGCCCTGCCCCGGGGGGCCCTTAATATGTAAAAAAGGCAATCTTTAAAAATCTTCTTACTGGAAACCTCAATGCCTACAGCTTAGATATTTGGTATGCAGCATTGTCTAGTGAACCTCTACCTAGTTTGTTTGAAAAATGTCCCCGGGGTCACTATTGGCCCTGCCCGAGGGGTCACAAGTTTTAAATAGCAGTATAGAAGAAAATCTTTAAAAATCTTCTTGTCTAAAACCACAAGGCCTAGAATTTTATAATTTGGCATGAAGCAAGCTTTATCAAGCTTTTTGAAATTATTAGATTAGGTTAAAGGTCACGGAGGCTAAAAATAGATTTATCTACTGTACCTCATAGAGCCTTCATTTATAGACCAATATCTTTGATATTTAGTATATAGGTTCATTGCATGGACGTCTACCTATGGGTAGGGTTTGAGGTCACTGGGTCAAGGTCAAGGTCACCATAGCTTATGATAGATATTTCTACTTTCTGTCATAGAGCCTTTATTTATTGACTGATATTTTACATATTTGGTTTGTAGGCACTTACATATTTTCATTTAAAAAATGAAATACTGCTTAACAGCAAACCTACAGCCAAAGTACTCAGGTGAGCGATCCAGGGCCATCATGGCCCTCTTGTTATGGTTTACAGAAGCATAAAGTTATGTTTTTCCGTAGTATATTAACTTTTTTTTGTTTTATAGAAAAACATTTTAAGCTTAATTCTGTGAATCAGTCACTTTATAGTTATTAAGTTTTCTTAATGTTCTAAGCTAACGGCTCGTATGTTGATCACACTTTTGTAAGTTTTTTTTACCTCCATTATTCATCAAGGCAATGTTTTGGCCAAGTTACCTGAAAATTGGACAAAACTGTTCTTAAAAATGTTTTAATCTGTTGTAACTGATGACCTTTTTATCAATATTTCAAAACTATGCTACAGAAGGTCATCATTATAAATTCTCTGATTAAATTTTATGAAGACTTAGTCGTACAATTCGGATTTAGAGCGTTCTAAATGTTACTGGTGTGATAGTTTTTCGTAGCCAGTTACCTATTTTCAAAATACACATTGAGATCATGAAGATCGAAAATAAATATGACTGTTTTATGAGAAATAGAACACCAAAACAACATATATGGCATAAGATGAAGTTAAAATGTAGCAAGTTTCGACAAAGGCAAAAAAATAAATAAAAAAAATAAAAAAATAAAAAAACACACACACACACATTGTGCGCATAGGTACTTTGAACATAAATCATAGGTACACCTGATGATACCACGTCTAAATGTTTTCCTTAAAATACTACAAAGCCGAGCCTAAATTGTTTACAAACAGTACGCGATTGAATGTTTTTACTCAAGCAGACTAGCTAGCGACATAAAATATACTATTTCAATACATTATGTAGTTTATGTATGTATCTATTTATTAAGCAATTATCAAGTTGCTCAAATATGCCGAAACGTGACTCGGCAAAAATGTTGGCAGTCTCACTTGTTGGGTCAGATTTTGCATTTTCGTTCATCGATGCTAAACATTCTCGTAAATAAGTTTTTTTGTCAGAAACAAAATCATCTGCATATATGTTACGCAGGTATAGTTCCCTTCCGCTTACCTGCATTTACTCGGTTCTTTTAATGTGGTTCCACAATAATCTTTAATATCTCGTAACTTTAATGTTATTACAGTCACAAGATATTCCCCGAGTACACAATAAAAGGTACCTGATATTTCCTGTGAACCAATAAAACTATGTTTACCCATTATCGGATTTGAATAATTGAACAGTTGTTGAAAAAATCTATTTACATGTGTAAATTGTTGAATAAAGGCAAATGTAAATGAAAATTGAAACTTATTCTAATGACGTGATTTGGTTAAGCTACATTCGATATCACTGAGTTCCATTAAGGCATTAAGGAATAATTTTACTATACACCTAGAGACTGAATCATGATACAGTATCGTAAAAGTTTCTTGACAGTGTTTTACAATCAAAATGCGCAATGATTTGGAAGAGTCCTTTGATCCTTTGTAGAAATGTTCAGAGTCTCTGCAAGCTAAAAACACAAAAATGTCAGTTGTTTTTCAATTCTTTGATTTTTGGATGAATATAATCAATTTATCCATTTAATCATTCATTCATTTCATCGTTTGATCGTTTATAGATCGATTATAACTAATGTACAAAGCTTTATGTCAAACAAAATCAGTGTTGGGTATGGAATGTTATTTAGTAGGGATGGGAACGAATACTTATATCAATATTCGAATATTCGCTTTGCCATATTCGAATATATTCAAAATTTGATATTCGTTTATTTTTCCAGTTCAGTCAGTAACCCGAATTTTTGTATCCGAACATTGGTACTGTTTTATCATCTTTGCGTTGTCGTGGAAACAGCTATGTTACATAGTATGTATCATCTAGAAATGGCGTAGAAATGGTATGTTAAATGGAAGTTTTAAATACTTATTAAATGATTTGCAATACATGTACATAATATTCCGTTCATTAAAACCGCGTGAACTAAGTCTAAACACGCGAGGAAGGCATTTTTTATTTTTATTTATTTTTTATACAGCTTATTTCAATATTGTTAAGCGATGATCAAACATAAAGCGAGGATGATATTTTTTCAAATATAAGAGGAAAATATTTGAGCTATTCTACTGATTCATCATTGGGCAACTAAAGAGTAATATCAATAGAGTTATAAGCGTGACTGGTTGTTCGTTTTCGTAATGCATGACGTTTATCCTTGAATATTGTGAGAAAAACAACTTCTAAAGTTTGTGAAATAAACGGACGCCAATTAAAATGAATTAAAGATTAAAAGGTATCCAAATTGCGCCTGTTGCAAACTGTTAATCCGTAACGATTGCCCCTACCAATCATGCATTGCAATTGTATTGTTAATTGGATCATTTTTGTCACGCGATAAACAAACACAATACCAACAGATTGGGCTGTTCTTGCATAATCAGAGTGCTTACATTTAAAAAAATCAACGATGCTTTATTTTTTTTAATCATTTTAGAATATTCGAATTTGATTTTCAGATTTTCGAATATTGGAACATTCGTTCCCATCCCTATTTTTTAGGTAAAAATACACAATGCCAGCTTACTGTTACAATTTACTCATTGAGACTGCTATTGTGGTTACTGGTTTGGTCATTATGCATGCTGGCACCTTCACCACGCTTGTTGACAATGATACAATAATTGCATGAAGTTTCAACTTGTATACTGTTTAGACCCTGATGTCTATATCATATTTTCATCTAGCTGAGTGGCAGTTCAGTGTCTTGTATAATGATATATTTCAACATACCGGAACTGTATATCAGCATTGCTCTGTTACAATGCTTTCGGAACAAAAAACACGATGTGACCACACAATATGAAAAGTGTAATCAGCCACTAAACAAATTGAAAGTAAGCATAATGTCAATTGCAAAATTGCACGTCACATTTTCATACCAGAGGGCGCACATTCGTAGTTTTTACGAAAGGTAACGGAAATCTCCGGCCTATGAGAAATCTAATTAGCTGTTGCCTAGACAAACCTTTTCCTGTCAGTTAGATCTGTATACATCTTTGGATATCCTCGATATCTTTCCGACAAATAATTATTCAAATTACGGAAAAATACGATTACTTGAAAATAGCGCCCTCTGTTGTCAAAATGTGACTTACAATTTTGAATTGACATTATGCTCACTTCTATTTTGCCTAGTGCAAGATAACATTTTTCTATATTGGTTGATCACTTCATGTACTTTGTTCTTGGATGCATTACAAATGAACCAAGATAGACATGGCATGATGGAATATACCATTACGCTACACTGAACTGTCATTCCGTCAAATGAGAATATGATATAAGAATCATGGCCTAAACAGCATACAAGTTGTAACTTCCAGTAATCATGGTATCATTGTCAACAAGCGTGATGAAAGTGTCATAAGGCATAATGACTGTACCGTAAGCACTACAGTAGTGTCAGTGAATAAATTGTGACAGTTAGCAGATATTGTGTAGTTTTTACCTAAATAACATTCCATAGTTGGGCAACACAGACCAGACTTTTCAACTTTTAATCCATTACAGGTGACGTTTCTAGCAAAGACAAACAGATGATTTTGTAATTATGTGCAAAAATTGTCAATGGCATGACCAAACGTATTATTATAACAAAATTTGCTTGATACTGGTTCATTATAATCAAAAACAGAGAAACAAAAATGATCACCACATAAACTAAAATAAAATAAAGCAAAGACAGCAGTAATAATTCATAGGGTTTTTATGTTGTTGTTTTGTTTTTGTTTTTTTGTTTTGTTTTTTTGTTTCGTACTATTTTTTTGTTGTTGGGGGAGGGTTGTTTGTTTTTTAGAATCGAAAGCTTTTTTTCTTTTTTTTCAGATTTGCGAGGAACAATAGAATCCCTGTCGTATACAAAAATGCCTTTGGAATTTTCTCAAATGTAGAAAAAATGTAAGTATTTATGCTATATTTTTTATTTTATCTTTTATGTCCTATTTTCTTTCTGTTTAATGTAAACATGTAAAATTGTACTAACAAATTTGTGAATATGTTTATCCCATCGTATAACTGACTTTTAAGGAAAGTCTGACAGCACAAATTATGTTTTATCTGTTCTTGAACGAAAAAATACAGAATAATATTTTTAATGTTGATGTAATGGGTTTTTTCCTATTCTTGCGGACTGTTTTGCATTATTTTTTCAATACACAGCTAAGTTTTTACTCTGTTTTAATTCATGCTTTGCTTTTGTTTTCAAAAATGAAATATTTAAGGCAATCACTCATACTGTGTACACACAGAATAAGACGGTCCGGTTGTTGGCTATTGCTTTTGCCTCTGTGACAATAACAGCCGATGATCAGTCCGCATATCCGAAAAATTGTAAATATTCAATTTCAAGCCCGTTTAAAAGACACATATAATATTGTAATGTTCAAATTGAATAATGGAACTGTCTTTACAAAAACAAATTGATATTTTCTTTTCTTATCAGAATTTATTAAATGATCCAGTACTGGGCAAATATGTCAAGATGCAGGTCTAAGATCTTTTCTATTTATATTTTCTATTTCAAGAGAACTGGAAAACAGTCGTATCCAATCGTTAGAAGAGAATGCCTTCTTCAGTTTGTTGGAATTGCGCTTCATGTAAGTTGTAATATTTTTTATCAAAGGATGACTCTGCGCTGAATGGTTTTCTTTTACGATTTTGAAATTTTATCTAATTATTAAATGAATTTCTGGATTCTCGTGGGACTTTCTAAGATTGAAGATTTTTCAAAGTCAAAACAAACATCTTGTTTTGCTTCAATTGTTAAATCTGATTTACCTGTGAGTTTGACAAAATATGTAAATTGGTGAAACACACTGAAAGAAGCATTTAAAAAAACTGCTGTGTCTTTTGTATAGTTCTTCAAGTTTTTTTCTTTCATTATATAAAATATGAAGAAGTTCTGGTCCAAATTTTATTTTAATAATTTGTAGCCACTGGCATATTTGTATCACTAAAGGATTAAAATGATATAATATATTTTAAATGTTTCTCACCATTATATGGATTAAAAATTTCTTTTTCAGTTGTAATATATGTTAAAACAGACGGTAGATTATTTATAAAATCATGAATTTTGGTTTTCACAGCGATAAAAATTTTAAGCAAAAAATGTAAAAATTGTCAATATTATTCGCTGCAAATTTTGTTTGTAGGTATCGACGGTCAATATCCTCGAGAAACCCATGCACTTTACAATAAATTTACAAAGCATGGGTATTTGTTTTTTTCTTTTTGTTGTGTAACCCCTGAATAAGATTTAGACTTTTGCATGGGTTCATTCTGTTGACGATAGCACATTTGACAAAATGAATGTTTTAGTGCAACTTTGTACTGTGTCTGCTCTTTTGACAACGGTCCAGGGTGTGCAACGATATTTAGCAACTACTGAACTGTTGAACGAAAATGGATTTACGCAACGTGAGGTGGCCACCGTTCTAAGACGTTTCTCGTAGCGTTGTTGCCAGGTTGTGGAGTCGTTATCGGGAAACTGTCCGAAATCGTCTTCATGAAGATGGGTTGGATGCCCGAAGACCTCTCAGAGGACCAATTTTGATTGATTCCAGGAGGTAGTCTGAAGGCCCTGAGATATCGGGACGAGATCCTAGAACCAGTTGTTAGGCCATATGCTGGTGCAATAGGTGATTTTTTCGTTTAGTGCAAGATACTGCTCGAGCACACACTGCAAGAATCGTCCGGAATTTCTTTGATGATGAAGGAATTGAGGTCATAGTCTGGCCAGCGAGGTCTTCTGATCTTAACCCTATAGAGCATGTCTGGGACATGCTTTCTCGTAGACTTCCTTCGCTTCCGAACCCTATGCAGAACGTCCGTCAGCGTTCTCATGTTCTTGTAGCACAATGGGATGCCATACCACAGGATATGATCAGACGTGTCATCAGCAGCATTTTCAGACGATGCAGAGAGTGTCTAAACGCCTGAGGGGGATACACTCATTACTGACACTGGCTATGAAACGTTTCCAGGCCTGAATCTGCTTTTACAGACATTGGCTGTTCTCCTGTGAGACCACCTTTTCAAAGTTAATTTGATAGTGTTCATATCCTGGACACTGTCACTGTTCAGGAATGTGCCTGTTGGTGATGAAAATGCCGATTTGTTTTTGTAAAAAGAACGATTTTGTTATTTCTGTAAAACATATGTATTCATAAATCTACTCAACGCGATTTATAGATTATATGGTCGCTCCTTTAATTAATTTGAGCAGTATATTTTAAAGAATATAGTTTCTCCCTGTCAGTGTTGTCAATTATCTTACGCCAGTCACCGGTGCGGTGCGAGATGGATTAAATGGACGGTTATTGGACGAAAGGTCTAAAGCAATCTTAAATTGCAAGGCGGATAGTGCCGTTCGATGTGGGACTAAATCCAATTGGGAACTTGATTATTTATATTTATTTATTAATTATCTATTATTTCTTTCTTAATATTTTTTCGACATTATTTTGAATGTTTATTCTTTTTCAGGCTTTGTAGCTTCGATACCAAAATGTCATTTAAATTTTCTCAGAAATAAATATTGGCTTACAAAATAAAATTTGTATTTTTAGTTAAGAGAGTTTAGTTTTAGGGAAGAATTAATTATGACCTCTGGTACCGAAGTTTGGAAAAAAGAATGAAAGTACATGTGTTTTAACTATTAGGCTCATATCCAAGAAGCATAGTGCCTTTTCCTATGTTTAAACTGTTCTTACATAAAATATCATTAATGTGTATGTGTTTCTATAAAATGCAGTATTTATGTGCGGTCATCCGATCAATATCATTATTACTTTTAAAATGTACCTTAAAACTAAAAGAATGTCATAACTTAAACATAAATGAGTATATGACATGTTCTCAAATATTTAATTTTGTTTAAGAGCTTAAATTTGTATGATACTCTGAGTTATAAATGAAGTTCTTTTGAGCAAATGTATGCAATCTCCATACTTCGAATCCGTTTTGAAAAAAAAAGAATAGTAACTGTGGCTTTTATATTTATTATTTTGATTAAATGGATTTGAAGTAGGCAATGCAATGTTTTTGTTTTTTTTGCTGATTATTTTTACCATCTTATCTAAACGTAATACTTTTTCTAGTGTTAACTTATTTCTAGGGAAACATAGAAAATAGTTCATCTCTAAAATTTTAAATTACATTTATAAATAAGTGTTTATATTTATTTAAAATCTATTATATTTCCTCACAATATAACATCGATTTATTGCATATTTTTATGTTTGACAGAGACCTTTCCGTCAACGAGCTCCTCCATTTAAGTCCCTATGTGTTTGTGAATCTACCCAAACTCGAGAAACTGTATGTATAGATTATTGTACGTCAAAATAATTGCGATAGTGGCGGCGTGGCCGAGTGGTTAACTCGTCGGACCAGTAGTCAAAGGATTGCTAGCCGCACGGGTTCAAACCCAGTCAGGGGCAAGCTGTTGTTTCCTTGAGCAAGAAACTTTACACTCATTGCTTAGTACTGGTTAGTTCCAGGAATGGATTCGAGAATGTGACTATTAGCTAAAAG
Source organism: Cyclina sinensis (assembly GCA_012932295.1). Taxonomy (NCBI): domain Eukaryota; kingdom Metazoa; phylum Mollusca; class Bivalvia; order Venerida; family Veneridae; genus Cyclina; species Cyclina sinensis. The sequence continues at coordinate 23,399,611 of JAAONU010000013.1, read as the reverse complement.
CTTCCTACACAATCGAACCAAAATAAATTTGGTATAAACTAAAATAATAGCGGTTAGAGGTACCGCAATTTCTTTAGAAAAAAATATTGCTGCTCCATTGAAGTTGTCAGAACTAGTGTATATAACTGAACTTCTCTTAAATAAATGTGTTTGCTGTATTATAATTTTCGCTTTATTTGCAACTTCGTGAAATTCGCGAGTTTTGGTTTAGTTTTAGTCTACCAAATTACATTATCCTATTAAAAACTTTTTTCATTTGAATTCTCGAACAAAGGATACAATTCATTGGTTATTGTTCGCCAAATTTCATTTACCAGAAACAATCTTCTACAATAATTTCTGACACAAAAGAAAATACAATGAAAATTTAAATAAACAACAGCTGAGAATATAAGACTTAGTGTCATTTGTTCGAAACGAAGATAATAATGAATGTCTCCATTTCAGTTTCTTGTATGACAATAGATTGAATTACATTGCCGATTGTGCATTTATGACAGTGTCCATGGAATCTTCGATGTTTCTAATGTAAGACAATTTGAAAATTGACAGATATTTAAATTCAGCTAAGACAATGATGTAACAAGTATATCACATAATGATTCAAAGGAAAAGAAAGTATATGGAAAAGAGTCAAGTCGTAGCTTCTCAAGTACACAGTAGATCATTCAAGTTTTGTAAATTCGTCTAGACTAATAAGTAGATAACAAAGTTAATAATGAACCCAAGTTTATGTCCAAACCCAGATTCATGTATGTGATCTGCAACTATTCACATCGCTTTGCATGTCCTTCCTTCGGTTTGGAAATAATGTGTTCTGATAGGGTAGGAAAACTATGTCACATAACTAATGATCATACTCAACAACTTTTTCCGCTTGGAGCTAATTTAATAGAGCGACAGACTTGCAAGTAGAGAGTAGTAGGTTGAAACTCCGACATGGGTACATGGTTGTTTGAATCTTCTGATATATTAAATAATTTACAAGTTAGTTTGTTTTAGAAATTGATATATTATATATACAGTCTTTGATTAAACTTGACTAGCGTTCCAGTAAATCAATATGTATATAATTTTTGTTGTGCAGCTTTATAACAGTATGTCATAAAACAACTAAAGTCTATACTATGTTATTCCCTTTTCAGTGATATTTACAACAACAATATGAACGATCTTCCATACAGAGGATTTTGCAACACCTCTGTTACTGACATGTAAGTACACTGCTTAACGCAGGAACAACGTTAAGAAGAGCTATATGATTAAGATATAACAAACTTTAGATTTACGTCATATGCTCATGTCTTATTACAGTTTTAGCCATCAGATCACATTTTACTCAAGGTGAGTTATTGTGATTTTACTGTGTCTGGCGTCAGGTGTCTATTCGTTGTCAATTTTTTTTTCAAAAAAGCATGGTTTGATAGGTTTAGACAAAACTTTGCAAAATTGTTCGTGGGAAATCCATTTTCAAAGTTGTTTTGGGTTATTGGATATGTAGGTCATAGGAGCAAAAAAAGATTCTTAAACAAAGAACATAATAAAATTTTCATGTCTAGAACTACCAGAGAAATATTCTGAAATTTTGTTTGTAGCATTTTCTAGTCGACCTCTGTTTGTTCAAATTATTCCCCTGGGGTCATTACTGGTTCTGCCCGATTGGTCTATGTTCTTTTTATATAATATCAGAAGGTCTAAAGTTCTATTTCTTTGCCTGAAGCATTGTGAAGTAGATCTCTACCAATGTTTGCCCCTGTGGTCATATTCATTATTCCAGGATGTTAGATGTTTTATTTTCATAAACCGTCTTCTCTTAAACAGCAGGGCCGTGGCGTCTAGATATTAAGTGTGTAGCATTGTGTAGTGTTCTTCTATCTTATTGTTCAGATTGTGTCTCTGGGGTCATTTTTGGCTTTGCTCAAGGGGTCTTTGTTTTTACATAGCCGTATATAAGGGAACTTTAAAAAATCATCAACTTCGAAGTTAGGAGTCTAGAACGTCTATAAGCTGAAATTTAGCAATCATTTTTGTTTGCAGAAATGCTAAAGGAAACAGCATCTCAGAGATAGCAAACGACATATTGTTACTCCAGTCACTGGAAACACTGTAAGTATTCAATGCATTTTATTGGCGCCGTTTATGATCCCGGCGTCTGTATGTTGTAGATTTTATAATGATACCAGGAAGGGACTGTTACTTAAAATTTTATAGTTTGATTTTTAAGCTTTATACATGGACATTGATGAGAACTGTAAAGTCATATGATGCACAAGTGTATGTATTTAGAAAGAAGATCAACACTTGTTTTACATTTTACTCTAGGTTTACGTTGCTATTCAAAAAGGTTTTATAACACTTGCATGCTTATCTCCGACAGAGTGTACATGAAAAGGGAACTTACTGCGGTATTAACTAACTACTTTCACCGAGTAAATTGTATATGTTGGTATATTCTGCAGTTGCACGTATAATTTATTCCTGATATTGATGTATATTAAAGCATCAGGTACGCGAAATTTGCATTTTTTACATCTTACTGCTGTTTGTTCTTAATTGATCTGGTTATATCTCTGCTATAAGTGCCATTTAATGTTATTATTCACAAAGTATGCTTTTTCAGTTTCAAGAAGTTTATCACCTTAAGGACTGTTGACCTTACTTTACTTTACCTGAATTAGCGAGTGTGTAAAGAAAAAGTGTTATATTAAAGAATATCATAACTTATCGTCAGCATTTTTTTTTCAAAAAGTATAATATCTTCGGATAATTTTATTATGACAATTTCCATGTTATTTTGCTTACTCTGGGCCAAAAAAGGTATTCTTTCAAACAAAATGATGCAGTTTGGTGTTTCCATCAGTGCTTCTCTTGTAACCCTTTAAGTACCAGCTACATGGTGCATGGATACAAATATACCTTTCTGATTGATGAAATTTACGCTGGCTGATACTTTCGGGATTTATATGAATTCGCGAAAATCGCGAACATTTGATTACACACAACTAAGTTATATCCAACAGTATTCAATTGTACATCAAGTCCCAATTTCTCTCTGTTAGCTCCTGAAGATGCTACATTTGCCTGTTTCTGCAAAGAATCAATCATGAGAAACAATTTCATTTAGATTTTCTCAAAGCATGACCAATCAACTTTTACGGTATATCGTCTCCTAGGAGATCACAACAGTTACTTCGATATTTTTATTACAATCTGTCGAAATTTCCTGTTTGTCTTAAAACGATAAAAAATAGCCAAGAATTGTCCGGCACACTTATGCCTAATTTCAGTTTGTTCTTCAGTATATGTGTTGTTTTCAGGTAAAAAGATTTTTAAGAACACACTATCCATTTTTGACCAATCAGACAGTTTTGTCATCTTATAGCTCCGCAAAAACTCTGCATAAAATTTACTGATTCCCGACAACACTGATTTGGTGGTGTATTACCATTTCCACGTCGCTTACTTTACCACTTATACAGTATATTAAATAAGCTGCTTCACACAGTAAATAAACATTTTCACTACGTACTCAAAGGTTCGGAGGAAAATTTGTCGTATTGATAAATGTAATGCCGTTGAAAGAATATAATACTGACGGAAAACACTTAACATCAGAATGAAAGACAAACAGACAAATAGACGTTGTATAATAATGCCCCATTGTTTTGTTGCCGAGGGATATAACTAAATAATTTATACATAGATAATTTTTATATTTTCAGAGACGTACAAGACAACAGATTGAGTTACATTAGCACGAATTTGGCACTGTTAAGCAAAATCCAAGGCGTGTATGTAAAAAGATTGTCTTGGATTTACATTTATAGCAATAAAGGCCTTAAAGCGTTTTAGGAGTTTATCTGTTAAACTTTTTTTTTGTCTTTTAATTTTTGTTTGTGTTTTGTCTTTTTGTTTGCTTCTTAACTTGTTAAACCAGGCTCTTTCAAATAGGATTTGAATAACCCTGGTTAAACCTATTAGAGACACACATTAAATGCAAACCATGATCATTGATATGTGATATTTCAAACAAAAAACGTAAATGTCATTTCCTTGAAGTTTATTTGTTATGTTGCAATTGTACTTCAAATGTGTGCATTTCAGAAATTTGGCCAACAACAACCTGTCAACTCTAAACAAATACATTTTTCGTCTACTGAACAATTCTGTCGGGTAAGATTTGTTTGAAGGTTAATTCATACATAATTTTTAAAATATGCAACTGAGATTTTAGCTACGCGTGTTTTCACCAGCACTTGGACTTTTAGTTTAACATTATTATGACCGATCTTCGATTATTCCTGCATTTTCGTATTGAAAACAATAAAACTTCTTGTCGCACTCAGTCGTCATTTGTTCTTATTTTGGTTGCAAGAGTTTTTTGTGTTTTCAATGTAAGTTTTAGTCACTTAGCTTTGCTTTACTTCAGTACTTTCAGTGAAAAACTGGAGGGAAATCCATGGAGTTGTGACTGTAGACTTTACTGGTTGATTGAGCTGGTCCAAATTTACAATGTAACAGACAATATTGTGTGCAGTCAACCGGTACAGATAACCATGTTGTCGTTCCCTCTCGACACTCTGTTCTGTAACACCACTCTACGTGTTAAGCTTACTGGTATGTGGGTCAATGTGTCCATTTTAGCTTATTCCATACTCATAACAGAATAACTGTATTAAAATATAACAAATGGTGACATATCATTCGAAACAAAAACTGGCTGACATAAAAACGTCTGAACTAATTTAGATGGATCGATTTTTCCTTTAGTTTTTTGTCAGAAGTATTTGAGATCTAGTTCGTAGCTGGTACTGCATCCCACTACACCTTCATAAGAGTCTCAAGACTGAAACTGATTTTTTTCAAACTAAAAAGTCATTGCTTTATACGATTACAGTGTTTCATTTACTTCTTTAAATATATAATATAGTTCAAAACACTTCTTACATAAATTGCATCAAGAACTTATTTTTCAGATACTCCAAGAAAGCATATTGCTATTCTGGTTGTGTTTTGTTCTTTGACAACGTTAGTTATTTTAGGTTGTTTCGAGTATTTGCTTCTGGAAGAAAAGGTCTCAAACAAGAAACAAACATTTTAAGGTAACACACTATCGTATTGACATGCTATATTGCAGAGTATATTTGACCTTGGCTTGTAACTGTTTCTCTTGTGTTTTGGCTAGTTATTTTATGCTAAAATCACATTGAATAACTTAAGATACATTCCATGCTTAAACTCCACAACTGGATATAAAATCAAATTTAAATGCTACAGATAACCTGACACAATGATAATGTATGATTCTAACTAAAAACGATATTAAGGGCTCTTTAACAATTAATGCAGATGTGACTGTACTCTCATTACACACTTGTTATTTGAAACTCCAACTTCAGTTTGTCTTGATTGGACTTCACGATGTTTAACTTAGTCTCCCACCATGTGTTTGTGTATGTGTGTGTTTTTTTTTACTACTAATCTTATGTCATGCCTTACAATTTACTTTCAGATGATTAAAAACAGGTATTACTATCGCTCTCATTCTTTTGAAGATGGACACTATTACAATCCTCAGTCTATTGAAGACAGTAACGGAAGCTCCACGGTAACATCTTTACTTAGCAACACATAAATTCATGAGGATAAGCTGAAGAAACGCGTTTCAATTTAGATCTATAAATCATTTTTCAAGAATGTATATAAGTACACAGCCATTATAGTGAAGTACCACCTAATATAAGTGGCCAAAGGATTAAAGTCCAACCAAAATCTAACGTCTAAGGCATCATCGTTTCAGTATCTTGCTCTCACGATTTCCAGTGCACATAATGGTTTAGAAAACAATTGCATTATGTACTGAGGTAAAATGGTTCCATGGTCAGAGACACATTTCATTACTGTAATAAGATCAAGTTGTTTCAATTACAGGTTTCTGATTTCACAGGACAAGCTGTATCAGGCACTTTTAGACTGGAAAGGCTCCTAGGACGCGGGGCGTTTGGTGAGGTGTACGAAGGGTTTGATACTGATTTCAATAACTCGGGGAGGAGAGTTGCTGTGAAAAGATTAAAAGGTGTTTAACTACTCACTTACGTTGAACATTGCTATGCGAACTGAAATATTTGCAATGGTTTCATTGTTTAATATATACGCTTATTTTGTACAAACGACAACCATACATTAATAAGCCTGAAGGTTGAGGTGGCATTACAGTCTTTGCAAGACGAATGCCTGTAATATCAGGCTTCAAAGCAGTAAAGGGAGGTCTTAACGAAAGGTCCTTTTGAATAGTTGAATGAAACTTTCATTTTGCCAGTATCTTTTCCTTAGACTTGCAAAACTACAGTCACATGTTGTTATATGCATATATGACTGTTTTTATCGTTTAATATGCAGAGGCCTTTAAGTTTCAAAGTTTGCTACTTAGTGTCATGAATTCATACAAGGTCTGCATTCTTTTCATGTATTACATAAAATGGATATGTCATGTCTTTGAAAATATACCGAAAAAAGTGTGTACCTAAGAACGGATTTATGATAATCTTAGAACGTGCTAGACCAGTTCAGTTCAGTTCTCTACTCCTCTACTTACGATACTAATTTCAATAATCAGCTTTATAAAGAGGACTGACGATATAACCGACTGATGGCGGTTCGTTATCTCTTGACTTCAATATTCTTATCTCTCTACTTGAATTCATATACCGTCGGTATCAGTAGCCCGTATCACAAACACCCCAGAAGATTTTACCTTTTTAGGATTGTCGTGGATATATCAAAATACAGAAAATATCTCAGTTCAGAGGCTCCCCTGACATGCACAGCATATAGCACCGATATTAAAGATAGAAGTAATGTTAATGGGGGACAGAGTGTAAAACTCGAAACGCCTTGATTACAACACGTGATCAACCCCTAGACCTTTGATTCACCCCAAGGCGTTTGACATTAAAAATTAAAACAGATATATTGTGTATGTTTTTATAGATAATGCAAACCCGGAGGAAATGGATACGTTGATGAAGGAATTTCAAAATTTAACAAGAGTTGGAGTACATCCGAATATAATTAAAGTCTATGGAACATGTGTAATAAAAGGTATTAAGTGTAAATGCATATGAATGTATAGTTTTATTGCTTTAGAACTTATAATGTCAATACCATTTCAAAAGTAGAGACTAAAATTACATAGAATTGTAAAATGACAAACAATGTAAGAGTCAGATTGATTGTTGCTTACAAGTGTTTTGCATACTAGCATCTAAAATTTTATAGTATTTATTAACTAGTCAATCGCCCAACATGTACAGAAATCAGGTCATTTATTTCATTTTCGATAAACTATTCTTGTAAACAAAACAGTTAAAGTTTATGTTACTTTAAGAGTTTGCAACATTAAACGTATAGGTAAAATAAGATTTAAAGAAAAATCTTTAGGGATAACACAGGCATTTTTGTGACACTGTCAGTTGACAAGTGACCTCATTTTTTGGGGGTTCTGTTAGGTACATTCTCTGAATGCTGCGGTCGAATTCCATAAACTAAAACCAAAATTTCGTTAGAAGTATTGTAATTTCGTAATAACTATTCTCCATATATATTTTTACCAGGATCCTTTGCTATTGTTATGGAGTTGGCTGAACATGGTGATCTAAGAGATTATTTAAGAACATACGATAAGGCGCATCGCAAGACTATTGTAAATCTGGACAGATCGGAGGAGCCATCGTATCTTATGACGCACTGTCAAAGATTATTTCTGTTTATGTGGCAGATCGCAAAAGGAATGGAGTATTTGAGCAGTTTGAAGGTATTCTTGTATTTTGCATATATGAAAGAAAACTTGTATGGTTTGAAGGAGTTTCTTTTTCAAAAAAGAAATATAAAAATACCTAAAGATGAAAATACCAAGTCATCCGAAACCGTTTGAATATATCATCTCTAGAATCATCCAATGTCAGTGTACATTTTCATTTCAGATTTTACATCGAGATCTAGCTGCACGTAACGTTTTGCTAACTAAAGGACCTGTTCGCCAAAATCTCCGACTTCGGTCTATCACGTGATGTCTATGAATCCGGCTACTATTTTCAAGAATCAGGGGTTCGTTTATTTTTTTTACTTTTTTTTTTTTTACTTTTCTGTTTTTTTTTTTTTTTTTTTTTCATTTCTCTATTAGAAACAAGATAATTATTGTATACTTATACACAAAATTAAAAGAAAATTAAAACATAAATGTTAATGCTACAGACTGATAAATGTTTACCTGGATTTATTTTTTACTGATTAGGGTAGACTACCTTACAAATGGATGAGCCCTGAGACACTTGTAGATGGAAAGTACACCACGGAAAGTGACGTATGGTCTTTCGGCATACTTGTCTGGGAAGTTGTCACTCTCGGAAGTAGTCCTTTTCCTGGCATCCCACCAAATATATTGATCTCGATGCATAACTCGGGGTACGTGATGCCAAAGCCATCACTATGTCCGGACAATATGTAAGTATGATCAGGTATTTTAAATGGCGCTATCACATATGTTATTATTTAGATTTACTTACTTTAAGAACATGTCGTAATGGCCCTACGTCGACGACGTTGTGGTTTTAAGTCACTGTCACTACTCACTTGGCAATGCTTGTTGTGTACAAGCGTTTTGACATATTGATCTGTTGCAAAATTTATTAAGTCACTTTCTTCGGTGATGTTATTTATAGATGAACAGAATGTTTGAGAAAATACCGATTAGTAATACTTCTTGAACATTAAAGTGTGCTTACTTTTAAACTTGACTTGCCCCTTTGATATGTTATTAAAGTAGTACCTTCAAAACCATTCTTAAACTTCATCGATTTAAAAGGCAAATGATTTGTTTAAACTAGGTCCAACATAGGCATTTATTACAAATTCATTTATTTTCGCTTACGCCTGTCTTTCTTCTCAAATACGCACATAGCTGTGGTAAACTTGGCAAAAATGTGTAATTGTGTTTGATGGAAAATGGGTAAAAACTTTAACTGCATCAGTTGTATTTCAGTTATTCAATTATGGTAGATTGTTGGAAATGTGCGCCTGAGCAGAGACCGGACTTTAAAAGGCTGGTTCAAGATTTAGACGAAATAATTCAAATTGGCTCTAACCAGGTACGGTAATATTTATTTCTTCAAAGGTAAGCCGATAAATGTGTAAACGTTGAATTCTAAATTTATTTTTCAATAATGCAATTATGAGAAAATTTCACAATTTTTGAAACAATGTATCATTTGTCATAATGACTACACCGTATGCAAAATGATTTGGAAGAAAGGTCTACATCATAATATATAAAAAAAGTCAGCAGCATTTATAAAGATTTTATGGCATCTGAAAAGACGTTCTACAATTTTAAAAATAAACATTTTTAATTGTTGATTTTTATCTTGTGTGAAGATGCATGTTTATGACACAAGGTACAACGTTTAACATTTCGTATTTAATGAAACGTAATGACGTATGTTTTCAAAACTTGCGTTTAATTGTTTTATAGTCAGGGTTTATGTGTATTTATTGTTTAATACAAAGCAGGATAAATCAGAACAATTTTATTGCATTTAATTTCACTGCATATAAAGTTTAGAAATCAAAGTTTTGAATCGCATAAACCCTCTCAATGTGCGTAGAGGTGATTCCATCAAGCAGTTTACAAGTAGTTTCAACATATTTTATTCCCAGCATATATACATAATGAACATTTGTTATACGTACACATACAAAAATAACATATTCAGAGAACAGGATTAGAACGAAAGATTAAGTCTTATAGAATTCTTCTCCTTTTAATTATTAAATATTAATAAAGAGAACAGGATTAGAACGAAAGATTAAGTCTTATAGAATTCTTCTCCTTTTAATTATTAAATATTTCTGTGTCGAACCGGTGACTTGAAATTGTGAGAAAAAATATACACAATTGAAAAGTAGCATGAGAAGTATGAAAAACTGAATAGAAAATGAAAAGTTCAAATATAGGGTGAAAAGTAAAGATAGGGTAAAAGTTTCGTGAAAAGTTACAACTTGATGATAACAAGAATCTTTTAGTTTTAGTTATAAAGGTGTGCACGTTTGAGAATATTAATGAATTTTCATTATCAGACAAGGCTTGGTTTCCGAAGAGTAAAGTGTCGAGATTAATTTCGAAGTCATTGAGATTATCAAGTAGTTCATTACGATAGTTATTGTAGCGATAGCGATAGTAGTTATCAATACTTGTAAGAAGTAGCCACATCACAGATAGTACAGTAAATAGCTTAAACAAAACTAAACTTACCAGTTTTTAATGAAGCAGCAATATTAATTAAATCTGTTTTTACAGCACTATGTGGACTTTTCGAAAAAACTGACAAGTACTTTAACAACTGAAGGTGATGAAAATCCAAAAGAAGAGACGAATGCTTACTAAAGAAACAAGTGAAATCATGCGTCATCTTGCACCTTGCATCAACGATCATAACGACCTATTAGAGAATGGCTGTACGGCTGTGATATAAGAGAATGGCTGTACAGCTGTGATATAAGAGAACGGTTGTACAGCTGAGAAATAAGACTTTTTTTGCATATATACATTGTGTTTTCACTTGTCTTCAAACCGATGACTGCAGTAGCATTTTTTATAAACCAAGTAAAGAAAGCCGTTGTTGGACCTCTTATCAGCAGAATTCTACCATGACTCCCACATTCATTCTTTTGGCTTTCGTCAGAAGTAAAGGAGATGCTAACTAGGTGGGAGGGTATAAATTAGAAAGCCGAACTAAGTAGCTATCACGATGTGATTATATAACTGTAAGTCAGTGTAAAAATGTTAATATTGTAAATACAATTATACATCGGCTAACTGTGAAAGTAATGTTGAAATATACATTATTTTCTTTGTTAGTAAAAGTTTTCATGTAAGATTTGTTAATGTTTCTGTTTTTGTACTTTTTTTCTTGTACTTAGGTGTTTTGTGATTCTGTAATTCGACTCAGCGTACTTAAAATCTCAAAATACATAAAACATTACAAATACTTATTTGTCTCATGTGTTAACAAATTATATTGTGCTATTGTGTGAGTTGTTTTTCTTCAATTCCCGTCAGTGTATAAATCTTTATAAATCTGCATTCCTCCTCAGCGAATTTTAAATTAGTTTAGACTTTCTTTAAGCAAATAAGCCAATAAATAGTCATTCGTCCGATGTATTAGCATTAAACTGAGATGTAATGAAACTGCAAAAGTATTTAGAATTGTTGCTGTCAATACATTATAAAACGAAATAAGTAAAAACAATTGGGTGCATGGATCATACAGTAGATGAGATTTATCTAAACAAACGTGTATTCATGGCCGATCTAATAGTTCATGCAAACTTCGAACATTTTATAAAAAGACGTCAGATATGATTATGAATTCAAGACCTTTGTAATTTCAGTTCACTCAACTGAAGATTATATTGCCATATGCTATAATGCTCGAATGAATTATATAAACAACTTATTTTGAAGGAGGTTGACTTATGGAAACAGAAAATAAGCATCTTAAATAAATGTTCTTCTGGATGCTTTGATTTTAAGTATACTTTGCCATGACTTACGTACAACTGTTGTGAGAACCACCGTATATACTGATTTACATATATATCTATAAACGACAATAAGAATCAAGGCACTGAAAGCACTTGCGAATGACTTTGAAAATCTTATGATTCAATAAAAAAAGCTAGCAAATGCTAAAAAAAGGAACTCAAATAAGAAGATCTAAACCATCTTTTTACACACTAGTGAAAATATAATAGAAATACAATTCTGTATTGTCACATATATGCATACTTTAATTTGATACAGAAATAATTATTTAGAAATATTATTTAAAAAAAACAGATGATTACCTCTGAACTCTTTCAGTAGCTTCCATTTTCCTATTCTTATTGAGGCACGACTTAAACTTGTGGTACTGTCAAGCGTGTTCTTAGGAAATGGTTGTGTTGGCGGCGCACTTGGTAAGATATCATGAAGAATTTCTTTCCGCTTGCTCGGAGTTCCATACCTATAAAAAGGGGCATAGTGTTGTTTGCAAGTTTAGTAATAATTTTAAGGAAACGCTAAATATTAAGTCAGTATGGATTCAATAAATTGATAAAATAAAACGGGGTGTTTACAAGGTAAAGCTTTTTATCTTGCGTTTTGATGTGCTGATCGGTTCAGATGAAAAACAGGAAACTAATATGCGTAAACAAGGAAAGTTTTTTTCTTTTTTCAATCTTTATTCTGTAAAGTGTCTACATATGTAAACACATTTTAAAATTGTATATTACTCAGAGCTAATACTTTGCTTTTGAAGTAACAGTGATGGCATTTGTACTGCGAGTAAAGATTTTGAAATATATTTAGAAGGATTGTGTGTCCTTTTTTCATATCTTTCTTTCTTTCTTTTGGGTTACTTAGCAGAGTTATTAGTTCTGGCAAAAAATGTAGGCTCATCAAACCTTTTGATTATAAATAGGCCAAGCTAAACAAAAGGTTTCTGTACTTTTATTTAATTATAGTTTACAGGTTTATCTAAATTAATAAACATTTAATACCAGTCAGAAAATAGCTTAAGAGTAAGAGTAACGTTTAATTGCTTAACTTTAACAAATAAATCCGTAAGTTTTCAGTTAGTTTAAAGCCTTCCAACAATAACATAAAATTTTAGAATTAACTCACTTCAAACAATCCCACTGGTCAAAACCGTCTAAAGGTTTTGTTCCGTTTAAGCTTCCACCTGCCACGTTTACAAATGTTGGAAACCAATCTGTGACATGCATTAATTCTTTTGATACAGTTCTAGCAACAGTTTTGCTTAGTAATGGACTATTTATAAAACCGACACCACGTACTCCTCCTTCCCATCCTGAACCCTTGAATCCTCTCAAAGGAAAGTTACTTGCTCCTGTTAAACTGGGACCGCCGTTATCTTAAAAGGAAAAGAAGTTGAAGAAAGTGAGAAAAACTCATATCAGGAAAAACCACTGTCAGAAAACACACCCTTACTACACAGACAAAAAGAAGAGGAACAAAAGCATATAATTTTAAAGTGATCAAAAAAAAAAGAGATACAAAAAGCAATTAACGAAAATGATCGTGGGTTACCGCCGTGGAACGGTCAGTGGCAAAACTTTTGCCGCTTGAGATTTAAACCAGGTTCTATGGGGCACCAGCCTCACGCTTGTCCCAACAAGTTATCATAAGAACAAAGTACAAGTTGCTTTGGTGAAAATCTTAAATATTTCTATTTTTATGAACAATTTGTTAGCAATACATTTAAAAAAATCCGCATTTTGAAAAAAAATACCAAATACACATCATGTTTTTCATTCTTTGTACTTGATCAAAAATTTTGTTTTAATATTTGAAACAATGAGAGTTTGAAACGCTTCCTTTCTTGAATATGAATTAAAACAGTTAATTGTTCCGCGAACGCTCTATGAGTTGGATAAAGCCTTTAAGTATTGATTTCAAATACCATCATTTATGTAAGCATGGACACTAAATCTTTAAAATGATATGTAAAATATCTATGAATCGTCCCAAAAAGCAGTCAGGAAATTTAGATTGAATATAATTTTGTTTTGTAAATGGTTATTATACATGCATGAAACCAATTACTTCAAAATCTGTAGGTACATTACAGTTTACATAAAAGTACATGCTGGAAGTAACAAAAAATACGTAAATACATTAAACGAGGTGAAGTCAACGGTTTAACATCATTTTTAGGACACTGGCTTTACATACCTGACGAAAACACAAGTATTGTATTGCCCCAAATCCCCTTTTCCTTCAGAGCCCTAACAACTCTCCCAACAGCATCATCCATGCACACGATCATTCCTATATAAATATATAATCGAAAAATACATTTGACGTTTATGACATTTAGATTCATTTTAATTATAAATATTTGAAATAGAAGCAATGACTCTATAACTTTATTTTATTAAGGCAAAACCTTAAAGCAGGGGATATCATTAATAAAATGAATTCTATGATCTGACAGAAAACGAATATAACTAAAGTGTTAGATATTATGCATTCGACAAGGTATGTCATTTATCCTGTCAATTATTTCATATACGACCCGATAAGGGGTCGTATAAAGTTTGCTTTATACGGTACATGATACGTAACGGACTACTTTTGTGTTTATAATCAGAAATAAGCGATAAAATTGCTGTTATTACAAACAGAGACTACTTGAATGAAAATGGAATATTTCAGTATGTAGATCTTACAAGATAGTGATCATTTAAAGAAATAAAATTATTGAAACTTTGGAACTATTTTTTGTTAATATGCACCCCTGGTGGATAACCTTGACATTAGCCTAATTTGAAACACTTTAAAGATAGGTTTTCAATATCTTTAGTAAATTATTTCCAAATGAAAGATGTGACAGGATAAATAGAATAATAGGTTAGTGTCTGAATTGAGAAAGTTTATCTGGCTCGGCTGCGGAATTTCTCGGGTTCGCCTTGATTCACCAGATAAATCCCTACACCTTCCTAAATAAACGTTTTCATATTAATACACTTACCTATTATTATCTATATATCTGTTGTTGGTAACCACTAATTTCTAAGTTTTAACAATAGTAAAGTGTTTCTTTTATTCAGTGTAATACATTTTACGAGGCAAAACGTTTACCTTCATACACGTCTCTTATTGTGCGATTTCTGTTATCTTTTGGTTTTAAACATTTTTCGGGGGCCTGCACTGGAGAATGAACCGATTGCAGAGATAAATACACAAACAGAGGCTGAAATTTAAAAGCTTATCTGTAATATTGCTTGTGACAGCAAGTTGTACAATGAACATATATAACTGACACTCAGTGTTGTACTTTAAACTGGGTGGATAACAAGAAACATATTAACTTATTGAAAATGTGTAATTATAAGCCTTTGTAAAAAATTAGAAATGTTTGCTTTACTGTACCTTGAGTTCGGTTTAAGTGAAGGAAACAGTGTACCTTTGGTGAATCATGTTTTCGTATAATATCTATCGTTCTGTCTGCGTATAAATCAGACGAATAAATGCCGTCATACATGCTCCAATTAGCCGGTGTCTCGTTCTCCATTAAATCGTAACCTTTGATTCCGAAGTGTGTCGATATGTGAGTAAAGTAATCCGTAAACCCGTTGTAAAATCCTAAAATACAAATGTCATTCGAACCGTTTTGTAAACGAGGAGAAATTTCATACTCAAATACACAAAAAAAGAAACAGAAAACACCAAACAAACAAACAAAGAAGAAAACCATTTAAATATTTAAAAAGTTTTTTCACAAAGATGATGTGACAACAGTTTCTGTTTACTTTAATGTACTTTAATTCCATCTGTGCCAGCTTGATATTATCATTTAGATTAAGGTAGAACACTCCTAATACATTACCTCTACCTTGAAAAGTATTTAGTAGGCTAGCATTATTGTCAAAAGCATGGAAACTGACGGTTATGGGTTCAAACCCCAGTATGGTTAACTTTTTTCTTTCTTTTTTTTTTCTTTTATTATTATTTTTGTATAACTCAGGTCCTACTTAGAAAGAAAACAAATATTTCATTCTTATTTTATAACTTTTATAGGTATTTATTGGCTAAATAATTCTAAATTTAATAACAAATATGAAACCCGATATTTTCAAGGTATATGATATAAAAACTACATGGTTAAAGTCTTTTATATTCGACAAGATCAACCAATATACTTCTTAGAAAATTTGGGCAAAGTTTGAATGAAGCCCCTCAGTTAAGTAGATTTTAGCGATATTTTGTATTGGGTACTCTAAGCAGGAAAATGGTAAAACCAGTGTTTAAACTTGGTGGAGTAGGGTAACATTTTAATGTATATTCTAACATTAAGAGTAGAAACAATCATTTAGCTTTTGTGGTTCGTAACCTGAATGCTACTATTTGTTTCTTAGTAAAAGTCAATAGGAAAACATTTATCATAAGGATGTTATTTCACATTATTTAGAGTTTCCATATTTCTGAAAAAAGACTTTTTATTATCCAAGCCTAAGTTCAGAAAAATGTCCACAAATCCAAAACCGTACGGTAAATTTTGTTTAGATTTTGCATACTGGTGTCAATTAAGGCATTCAACTTAACTGTACTGTCAATTTTTCAGATCCTTACCGTGCTGACAAGGGGTGTACTACCTTAAATGTATATATGGTGATTATAAAATGAAATTATAATTGACGTCTGGAAGCTAGAGTGACTCACAAGCATTAACATTTTTACTAACTTGACCACAGAGGTCACACATGACAACTGAAATTCAAAAGAACTTATACATCAAAATTACAACAATAAAAGAAAAGAAAAAAAAACAAACAAGACTCCAATAGTGATAAATATCATATAACTGTACATAAGAGCTTTTGAATGATACATGCGGATTGTCAAATATGAAGGGTTTCTTTAATGAAATTTATGTTACATGTCATTAGTCACACCTTTTTTGGTACAGATGTGTCTTACGAGATTCTGAAGCTGTAAAGTCTTTTAATCTATTTATCAAAACAGGGCTGCTTTTGCTCAATTTTGGTAGTAATAAATAGGTACGGAATCAGTTATGCCTATTATGAAATTGAAAATCTAACTTCAGAAATACATTTAGTTCATCAACAAATTTTTAACCATAAGTAGAAACTCTAAAACAACAAATACCAAATGTATATTTCCAATTTTCTTGTAATGATACATCACCATTTAACATTGAACACAGATGTGTAGGACTATGAAACTGATATTTACTTTGATCTAATTCACTGGCCAAATTATATCATGTTGATACTGAAAACGAATACTGTTACTTCCAGTCCTTTAGGTGATAAAGCGTATAGAAAATAGCCAATGTTCACTTGTATATTTTTTTTCAAATCTAATAATAAAAAGCGCAAATATTTGGAATTATAATCAACTTTTATTATAATGTGACCCAATTCTGATTCTATTCGATTTAAATTAAAGTTTACAAAAACATCATTTTCGATATATTTATATATGTGAATATAATAAAATTGGGTTAAAAACCTGTTCTTAAAACATATATTAAGGAAAAAATAAGCACCGAAAAAGCTGTCAAATCCCCTGTTGGTTGGCAGATAGCCTCTTTTATAGAATCCGAGGTGCCATTTTCCAACAATATGCGTAGAGTAGCCTGCCTCCTTTAGCTTTTCTGCAAGTGTAACTTCCTCAAGAGACAACCCAATTGGCTGCCCTGCGAAGAATGCACGGTGAACACCTGTATGAATCTAACAACAGAAACAAGAAGACATCTATGATACCTCCATATTCCCAACCGTTATTGAATTAAGAGTGCAACTGAAACATAAGGTATTCCTTCGTGTTTTTTTCTTTGAAATTTAGACTTATTATTATTATTATCATAATTGTCATTGTTTTAATTTTGATGTATGTTGAATTAAACAACAAAGAAAAAAATTTTTTTTACCCAAATCATTTACATATACATGCGTAATGTGAGTATTTGCTACTAACCGAATATCTCCCTGTTAACAAAGCTGCACGTGTCGGCGAACATACTGCTTGGACATAGTAGTTTTCCAGTCTTACACCTGACATAGCAAGTTCATCAAGGTTTGGAGTAATTATATTAGATCCATGATAACCCACATCCTTAAATCCCATGTCATCCGCAAGTATGAAAATAATATGTGGTTGTTTGCTGCTATTTGTATGTCGATAATCCTGTAGGTAATTATTGGTCCATGGACGTAACACAATAATGACTACAGTGCTTACTATATACACCGCTAAGACACAGAAATTAACTGATTTGGCAAATTTTATTTTCATGTTCGAAACGTCTTATAGGTGCTCGCATTCGAACGTTGTGTTATTTGATAGTGTGAATGTTTCAAAACCTTTTTTCAATTGACGCACTTGACAAAACAGGACTTTGATCTGACTGAGGTCTCTTTGAAGTAAGAACTTATACAAAGTCTAGCCTTTTAAACTGAAACAATAAAATTAGATTCATGTCAAGACACATGATAAATGTAATTATGTTTCGTTGCAATAAAATATATATACAAATATACAAAATGTGTGTAGGTCTCTCAGTTCGTTTGTTTGTTCGTCCGTCCGTCTATCATCTTTTTTACCTGAATGCAGGATATTGACAAATATAAAAGTATCAATTAATTTATAATCTAATTAAATTTATTGTATAGGAAAAGATATTTGAACTACTCTCTGTGTGCGACTTCTAAATTCGACGAAACAAATGGGAAATGTCATTTTACTTAATTTAAAGGCTTGAATTTACATATGAAATATTCCAGTTCCAGCCATTATGAATTTACAAGGCAATAAAATTGTTAATAGGAAACAATAACGATATTTCTGATTGTCATCGTCTTACTTACAATCGGTTACAAGTGTTTAAAAGTATGTTTATTTATCAGTTTACTTTTTTTGTAATAACATATCGTTCTCCTGGAAATAACTGGTTTGAAAATCTCAACCTCATATACAATACAAAATATTATTATCAAGTCATGCATTATAAGTATTAGCCTTCAATCTTTTTATTCAATTTACTCCAGTTTGACACTGATAAGGATAAGAAGCCATACTATTACAAAGTTGCTTACATCCATACCTTTGTCAATTTTGTATATGTAGTTGTGAATAAAATATGTCTATGTTAAGTTAAGCGTAGTCAGCAAATGGGGGTGTGTACGAGATACATACACGAGTATACACGAACAGATGAAACGGTTAAGTGATGTGTTTGATGCAGCCTTTAAAAAAATAATACTAAAACTCATTTTGAGCCCATACCAAATATAGTCCATAACCGTTTTCCGTTCAAAAACGAATGCCTTGCAAATTTGTCCCTGACATGAGATTTTATTGAACTCCCTTTATATGAACGGGTCATTTTTATTCAAAAATAGAGAAACAAATAAACAAGCCTTGCGTTTTTTTGTTGTTTTTTTCAATTCACCACCGATAATGAAGTAACTACGGAAACAAATCAAACCGGATCACTAGGTGTTCCAGATGAAGTATTAATTTTGCTTGTATCCATTCCAAATTCGCAAACATATTGCAGTCCGTGCAAGTAATATATTGTTTCATGAATTACATTTACTTGTTCCATTTAGAGAGATAAGCAACAATTAGTCAAACAAAACGTTAATAGGCGTTTAATAACTGCTTTTCATTCTCTGTTCAGTATATATCCAAATCTTCTGTTATTTATCATATATATTCATCAACAGTTTTACTTTACCCTTTAAAGAATAGCATTATTTTACCTTTACGTTGAACTAGCATTGAATTAACAAAATGTCAGTACACAGAAAATTCACACAGAACTTATCTCAATGAAAATATAAAATAGAGATCCTACCTGAAATGTGACTTCTATGTTTATGACTACATACACAACTATTATTATACCGAAACATATAATGCGTGACGACCATTTCAAAGACGCCGGGTGGATACATTTACCTTTTAATGAGATTTCTGTAGTTGTTTGTTTTTGTTTCTCCCCCCACCCTCACCTCTACATGTTTACTGTACAAACTGTCATTATAACGAATAAGATTCCGTTTATAGAACTGTATTTGGTTGTAACCGAATAAGATTTCGTGTTACATAATAAGAGTTTGTTAAGACTAAATAACATTTAATTCAATTTACAGTTTAATTTTGCTACTAAGAATTTTACTATATAAAGTAAGAAGTGTTGTCTTGTAAAATAATTTCCATGATAATCTTCCAAGTAATGATAACACAATTAGTGTTAAAAATAGTGCGGTAACAAAAGTGGAACATCGTGGTGCAGATGTTAAAGCGACTGACTCACAAAATTTTGCTGAAATTTTTATTCTTTCAAATTTAAGAGGATTAAATATACTATGGAAAAAATATAATATTATGCTTCTATACACCATGAAAACTGAAAAAAAGTTTTGACTTTACCAGGATTCGAACCCACGACCTTTCGGTCAGTAAAATATAGAGCAACGACTTAGACCACTAAGCCACGTCATCTTATTATTAGATTGCCTCAAAATTAATGTTATAACTAAAGTATTTACCCCGTGACTAACGGGGTAATTTTTTTCCCGATAAAAGTGTGTAAAACTTTATATTTTGATGTTTTTCTGTCACAAAAACTGAGTCAATAACTTAGTTTAAATATGTTCTTCACGATTACAGCAAGAATTTCAAGATGTATAAACATTTTCTTTTTATCATCGTCTGTGAGTCAGTCGCTTTAAGGGATTGCTCTACATTTTCTGTGTTTACAGCTGAAGCAACAAAATTGATACATCTAGGTACTTATAAAAGGAAAAAAAAATGTTTCAGACATTCTTTGTATCGTTTTGTATTCAGGTCATGTTTAACATGTTTAAGTCTAAGTTAAATGTAATCGTTCATTAATGTCGCTAAACTGTAATGCGTTTTGAACTAGTAAAACTAGAGGACCAGATATTTGTATATAAACGATTTTATCTATGGTAACGAACTGTGACATATATTTTTTTGTTTTAGTTTAATAAAACATCCCATATGCTTTTAGGTCATTTTCCAGAATATTGATCTGAAGGTTTTGATATGCATAACAGAAAAAAGTGGCATTAGTACAAAGTTACTTTAAATGATCGTTCTCAACTATATTTTGAATGTTGTTTAAATACTGAAGTTTCAATTTGGTATTTTTTTATTCTATTTTCGTCTTAATCGCCAATTGGCAAAATCAAAACTGTACTCTTCTTAAACGACGCAATACAAAAATCAAGATTGCAACTTTTTATCTGAACTATTTGTAAATTTTTGGTGGATTTTGGTTCAAATGAAGATAGATGTCTGTATCAGCTGCAATTGGTTGCCTTGAACGGAGTCCATTAGGTGTATTTGTTAGTAGTATGCGCTGAAGTTCTGTTAATGAATATGTCTGGACATGGTTTTTCTTTAGCTCAAATCTTAGACCTTTAAATGTGATCTTGACTGAAGGTGTTGCTTCTGAAATGTAAAAATTGCATATCGAGTCAATAAGATAAAAAACTTTCAAGTGGTTCAAGAGAAATGGAGCGGACACGAAATTGTTAACAAACGGATTTACGCACAGATGGACAGGAGCTACACAGGAAAAAGGAAAACAAAACCTTCTGAAATACATCCAACTTTTCAAGAGTTGTCCAGTGGAAAATTCTTAGTAAGGTGTTTCTTAACTAGTAGGGACAAGACTTCCAGTTTGATTTGCTGCTGACTTGCTACGCTGCTTTGCAGGCTGCGCTTCTTCGATATGCTGTGTGGTACTTCTTAAAATTGCTGTACTTCTTACACTTGATGCGTATCATATATTTATTGGCTGCTAAGTCTTACTGTGCTTCTTAAACTTGGTGTGTTTCCTAGATAACTGCAGTTTTTAGACTACCTGTACCTCTCCCTTTAACTGCGCTCTCTTGACTTGCTCTGCCTTTCAAACCAACTTTGTGAGCTTCCTGTTCAGGAATATGTCCCCAGCCAATGTAGTCATAGAGACTTTTCTTTTTTATTCAACATATAAATTCAAGGAGATCGAACGTGATAAAAAAACATTGAAATGACGTCATCACAGCACATTTAACCGGAAGTTGTGTTTGTTTGAAAACTAAAAATTAACATTCATATATCAATAGCCCAACACTTACCATTGACAACATTACAATTTTCACAATTATACATGCAAACGAAATAATGTGAATTAACGGTATCTTTTGTATGTGTTTTTTTTTTCTTTTTTTTTTTTTACGATGAGATCATTGAAGGTCCGAACGTTTCAACAAGTATGTTGAATAATGGGACGATTTATATTTGGTACACTTATTTATGAGAGAAATATGAAAATCGCTTTAACATGAAACAGATTGTTGAGAATTAGACAGATTAAAGTTTAGCTCTATATTGATGTATTTTCTATTGTTTCGATACTGCAATTTTACCTTAACGATTTTTATCGGCAACCTTTATCATTTTTCTTTTCATCTTGTATAAATGGTATATGAAATTGTCCTTCTTTACATACTTCCAATTTATTAAATAAGAAACAAAGTTTTTACTAAATCTGTTACTTATTAAATTAAAGTGTCTCTAAAATAAAACATTCAAAAACATTTGGAAAATATATAATGTAACATTTATAACCTGCATTGTAATATATATATCGCATGTAAAGTGTTAAGGGAGGCAAACGATATTGCTCACAAGTAATAATGTTTGTTGAAAGTATAAGTTTGTTTCAATGTTAGCCTTTAAGTTTGCAAAACATAAATAATTGACACCACAAATGTTTCAGAGGTCTCAGTGTATATTTCTAAAAAATAAAAGTCAAAGCGCATCAAAATAGTTAAAGGTGTAAATAGATTTCTTAAAAAAATAATCTGGTGTATTGTCATAACCAAAATATTCACAGTCTTTCTTCAATATAGGTATTAAAGCTTTAATGTATACACTATCCACACTCTGATATGCCTGAGTTAAGGCCTCATGTCGTTGTTTCTTAACATCTTTCCAAACAATATCTTGTGAAAGTACCTTTTTTACTTCATCTAGAAACATAATTTTAGTAACTTGTTTTGCTATGCTGTCACTTGGAACAGGGAAGTCGGCATCTTTTGGAAGAACCCCTGATATCTGGAGAAATCGCCACGTCCGCAGAAGAAAGTTATATGGCGGGATATTGCATATTCTGGAGTATCGCTTCATAGTCAGAAAACTCATAAAAATATGCTCTTCTGCTATTCTGATGGCGGTCTCTTTTTCGAAATCCGTTGAAGTCATAGTCAAGTTAAGGTTAAACCGAGTATTTAATATTCTCGAAAGTCATAATGTAATCATACTTTGCTATACACGGATCACAATGCATATAGAGTGGTGTGAAGTGGGGATCAATGGCACTTCCTGTAACATTCACTTCATGAACTATGTATCTAATAAAGTCAGTAAATGAAACTGTGTTTCCACATCCAGTTACTTTCTGGCGTATAAACATTTTCTCAATTGTTTTAACAGTGGTCCGCCAGAAATAATGGTTTGGATGGTAAAGCTTATCAGTGTATGCAGAGAGCAGTCTTGAGAAAGGGTCGCGAACAACTAATAAAGACGAAGCCTCTTTCATGAATAATTCTCGAAAATTCTTAGTACGAGATTTCTGGAAATCTTTGTAGTGGTCGACAAGATAATTTGCCTTTTCGAAGTGTTTGACTAGCAAAGGAGACTTGATTTTACCGTCAGTATTAATCGCAACCAAAATGTCCGTTAAGAACGTCGAGGCAACTTTTTGTACAGCACAATACAAGATTTTGTGTGATATATCTACAACAGTTTTTCCAGGGAATATGCTTTCTTCAACAGTCGCTGGTGGTGTGCGGCCCTCTTGCTGGCAAACTGATACGATACGTCTCCGTCTGGTTACAAACATTTCTTCAATTTCTCTTTCCTTTGTCTCCTTTGACTTGTCTTTATAGAAATCATCTGTGTCTGAAAAAAAATCTGATTATGAAAATAGAAATTGATGTCTTCAAAGAAGTATATAGTGATTTAAAGAGGGGATCTTTTTAATGCAATTTGATTTACCTCAACCTTCACCAAGTACTTCAATGCCTACATAAACAAATTAAATTCTTGTAGCAACTTCTACTCGGATTGCTATTTAGGGCATATTTTATCTTTTAAGAAATAAGGAAAGATGCACCACTTTATATTTTTTAAAAACATACTTTAAGCTCTTACAGTGCGTACTTCAAATGTATCCACTTGTAATACTACCAGATGATTTCAAGAACGGACTTGCACTATACCTTCCTAGTACTACATCAAGTTTATAAGTGTCAAAATTGTACATGCTATAAACGTTCCAAAATACATAAGCATGAATCAATCTTTTCAGATTAACAAAAAATAATAAAATCAGCATACTTCAAACTATGGGTATGGGACCTGTGATAATGTATTCTTAAAACAAGTTTTAGGTGAAAGATAACTTTTATCAACAGTCACACTACAATAACTTCAAGTAAAAGATGGTTGAAGTATCAAGCGCCTGAATGCTTCACCAAATACAAATGCATTACAGAGATTTTCATTGCGATACACAGATATAATGTAAGATATAGATCATTTTAAGAAGTTTTTCATCAAAAGTGGTTCATACATATAATACATGTTTCTCGCTTGCTATAAGTAATGGGCGTTTTTTTATTACTGATTTGGTCGAATAATAAACATCAAACGGATGGACAAACCTGATATCAAAGATAAAATCAGGCTAGGTATTTTATGGCTTAAAACATTCCCCGCAAGCATCACTTCAAAAACATGACAATGGCTTTCAGAAAGAAGCTACATATATTTGAAGAAAAAGAAAAGTAAACTTTGCACATATTTGTAGAGTATCAAATCTTTATGACACAAATTAATTTGTGTTATTCATGTACATCTTTTCAGCACTTGTTAACAAAAATGTAAAGCTTAAGCTATACAACTTATCTGGACACAACGGAAGGGGATAAAATATAATAATAAATAAACTACGAGCTAATAATTAAAAATAAAAATTAATGACGATAATATTGGTGCCATTATTTTTCCTAGCAGAAGTTTATGCTGAGTGAATATTAGCAAAGTAGAAGATAAGTCATCACGTTGTTTGTTAGGCTTTATTTGCTGAGCTATCTTTACATGGGACCATAGCTAATTATAATGGAACAAAACTTAAAATGCAAGTAAAAGAGATCTGTACTTTCTTTCATTTTGACTAATAAGTTTTAAAAAGCAACTTATAAAAATAGTACATAAAGATAACGTTTGTATGATGATAACATAGTTTAAAAATAATTACTTATATATTAACTTATTAAGATAGTTGTAAGCTAAGTCTCTTTGTAAATTTTGTAAGCATTTTACGACGACTGTCAAGGAAATCTGTTTATAGGTGCTCTAAAAACCGAGAAAATAATTATTTCGTCGTAAAACTGCTTCAACTACATACGAGTATTCAATAAGTGGAATTCTAATGAGTTTCCCAGATCGTTAAAAGTCACCGATTATAGCTCTTTTGTTTTCAAACTGCATTATGGTATAATTGAGTGTTATAGACCAAGAAGAAGACGTTTTGCTACATGTTGTCACATGAAACTGAAGAATAAGCTGAGCCCTCCTGAAAGGGGTAGTATGCCATATACAATCAAAACTTGTAAGATATTTATTTAATGGGAGGCAAATCATACGGTGTTATACGTAGCATGCAGGTTCAAGCTATATGCGTATCTCCCATCTTCTATAATGTACTCTATGTCAGTGTAATGTTACTACACAAGATAATCATTTATCATTAGTCCCCAATTCTTTAGATTATTTCTTCTTTCTTGAACATTTAACACATATGATAACCTAGTACACAGATGTGACTCGGATTTTTTAGTGAAGCATTGTCAAGCAGATGCACGTGCAATATGATATTTTGCGGCATATTTTCGTTTACACGTACCCGATATCGCCCAGACCGGACATTTGGATCTTATACGAAATCCGCATAAAACACAAACGTCACGAAGCCATCGCATGATTACCGGTGAAATATCGTTTCGTCGAGTAGCACGTCTAGTAGCACGTCATTTTGTGGGTTCAAATCAAACAGTTAGGAAATTTATTCAAAGACGCAAAAAGCAGGACTTGTGGCTGACAAGCAGCTCCCAGGCATATAAAGGAAAGACGCCATGATCGCCTACGTTTGTTTACATAGCATATCATGGCACAGCATTCTCTTTACCGATGAGTCCTGATAATGTTTGGATATGCACAATGAACGTTTGAAAGTGTGGAGAACGGTACGCCAACTGTTGTGTACGTCAAGCTTGAGTTGTGAGGAAGCGTTATGTTGTGGCCCGGCATTTTCTGTTCTCTGTTCTCTGAATCATAGTTGACGGTAACTTCACAGCACTACCTTGCGTGGACAAAGTACTACAGCCAAAAGTATTACCGTCCCTGCAAAACAACGCTGACGTCACAACTTGCCTAACTCCGTCGGACTTAGTTCCCCTTATCTTCAAGACAACGACGTCTCTGTTTTCTCCTGGTAGAGAATTTATGGGATGAACTGGGACGTAACCTCTACATTAGCAACCGTAATGAAATGACACAGGCACTTTCTTTTCACATTTTTTCACAATACATAACTTTCAACCCTATGGATTACTGTGTAAACAAAAATACAAAAAACAACACATATATCACTATACAGAATATTCGTCAAGTATTATTTTTCCGTAGCAGGTGTTTTGGCCGCAGTGGCTTTAGTGTAGACAGTAAAGAGCTTTCAGATTCACTATTAGACGGCCTATACTTTCGAGCGGATAAAGTAGTATTAATCATTGTTCTGTATCCCTTATTCGAAGACAGTTCTAGTACACATACGATATTGCTCACGGTTTGCAATAACGTTTTACTTCATTCGTAATCATTCATGTCGAAAAATGTCGTTATTTGACCCCAGGACACATCTTTGTAAAGTTGCAAGTAATTGAAATGCCTAAATGTCTATTATTTACTCACAAGACAATAAATCTTGTTCAGCGTGTTGCAAATACAGTCCATTAATTTTTTTCAAACACAATAAGGCTAAGCCTATGCCGTATTTACTATCAATATTTATTAATTAAAAAGCGTTTTACTGCTCAGTTTGCTTATATTGATCGTGTTGCAAAACGTCTTTGCAATGTATCATTGTAGAAAACATATTCCCTGATTCCGCAATACGTTTTTTTTTCGCTAGCATTTTGCTTATACAAAGAAAAAATTGTTCATAAACAATTTGTATTTCTCTTCTTTCTCTAACTTTTTAATAGTTTAATTTGACCTCGATAAAAAAAACTGCCTACAAAAACAACAATATCATTTAAATATGATGGTATTAAGTACCTCGTGACCCGGTCAAAGTGTAATTGCCAGTAAAGTGGATCACCTTGACTACAATAATTGTAAGTAGTAGAAGCATTATTTTCTTTCTTGATCGTCTTGGCAGTCTCATCCTCACTGAAAGAGAAATAATCAACGATAAATTTGTTTGAAAATTATATTTGGTCTTATCTGCACTCTCGTTAGTCAAATATTACACACACTAAAGTGTTATGTGTACGTATTTTCTGGACCATTCTCTACACGACAGAAATATTTATGTTCCGAATAATTGGTATTGTTTTTTGATAAGAACATATATTGAAAAAAGTGTCTCAGGGCATGTAGACACTAATTTAATTTCTGTCAAATTACGGAATCCTGTTTCTGATACCGACTTGTCGCCTTAGCAGGAATACGATAAATTGAAATTAAGCCTGTATTTTCTATATGTTGCATCTTGAAACTATCACAAAATGTTAATGCTTTAACAAATGATCAACACATTTCCGAAAGCAGCGTCATGTGAAATCAATCACGGGTACGAATCGAATGGCGTCAGGTTTCTCGTCGAAAAAAAATTATCCCATTTCTGAAGAAGAAAAACGATAACTTGCTTTCTATTTAATTGTTGTCAGTATAATAATACCGCATTTGTTGCCTTTGAGGTTTGATATTTATCAGGATAATTCGTCCTTGGAATAGCGATATTTTTGTCTTAAACCCGGTCGATATCATGGGCGATAAATCTTCATATCGATCTCACAAGAGATTGACTGTAATCTTGTCTGTGGCCTGAATATTACAAAGGACGTTGCTTGTTTCTCTTTTCCCTTACCCAATACAAGTTACTCATCTTTTGTGGCCACGAAGTATCGAAAGAAGTAGCATTTCTTTTGCAACCAAAATATCACTGTGGCCCAAGGTCAGAACAATTGCCGACAAAGTTGAGACCACACATGCGTTAACTATTAAAACAAACACTGGGTCATCTTTCTATATGCAAAGTTCTATATGTCAAGAATAATTGCATCTTAACGATGTATCCAGAGTGTAATCACTCGTGTTGGAATTAAGCAGGGCAAAAGGAACAATCATTGGTTATCATAAGAACTTTGAGTTCAGAAATATGTAGGTACTATTAACAGTTAGTCTTATTTTTCACACTTTAAATAAGGTTATCTTCTCCCGATTTGAACAGTTTTCGTAAAAGTTGTTTTAATGATCTTTTCAAACTATTTTGAATTTCAACGGCAAGAAAAGTTTGCATCATTATTTGATCAGATTATTTATTAGTAAAATAACTCTTATCAAATGCAGCTGTTGCAGTCACAATAACCCCTTTAGGGGTCTTCTTTGTGTTTGTGTATGTTTGTAAAATTTACAACTTTGTAACAACATTAAAGGATTAATATATGGGAAAAAAATCAAACAGCAAAAGGTTTTTTTTCTATATCTATTCATATAATCATTTTAACAGGATTTTTTAAAATGATTTTTTCCTTATTTTTTATTTATCTATTTTTAAATAAAAATGTCATTTAAGGCTTAAGAATTCCAGAATAATAAAATAATTGTTATGCTAGATAATTGTTTTATTCATTAAAACAATAATGTATACATTAATTAAATTTAATACAGATCTTTTCAATGAATATGTAATATTACAATAGCTTTAACCCAGCTCTGTCGATGGTTCTATACATTTGAATTAATTTTAACAGTATACCATAAAACTAACTAAAGGAATATTCTTACTTCTCAATAATGAAGGTATCTGAAAGTAAAGACGAACGTATGTTCAAAATAATTTTACGGGCATATAGACACAAAGAAAGTGTTGTTTTGTAGAAAGTTAATATAAAATCCAAAATTGTACATTCTACAGTAAGACGGACATCAATGCAATAAATATCTATGGTCTTCCTTTAAGTTAATATCGTTTATAGTGTATTTGTCATTATTATCCAAATCACAATATAGTTTATTAAAATGTGTTTGCTTGAACACTTTTAAACACATCTTTCACCCGTTTCGGTAATATGATACTTCGTAATATTTTGGTTATAGCGTTCGCAATGGTTTCCATCCAGTTTTCCATCTATAGTTGACGGTTTAAGAAGCGTGTCACGTATAGACGCTATATGCGCAAATCTTTGGTATATATGTGTATTTATGAAAAGTTCCTCCACCCTACTTATGGTGTACATTTCACACGCAGGGTATGTTCTCTCATGTGGATCGCGATGTGGTTTGTAGTCACTGATAGGCGACAGCTGGTTCTTCCAGTCTGAAGACATCTGCCGCCCACAACATACTCTGAGTATGTCCCAGTAGCGTAGATATTCCACAGCTTTCGATATTTGATCGTCTGTTAATCCAAATATGGCTTGATACTCAAATGCTATATTGTAACTGCGTTTTGAAACTAAATCTATATCCGATATGTAACAAACAGACATGTTTAAGTATTTAAGTTTCTCTGTAATTAGTACCTTTTGGCGTTGCCATTTCGGCGGAAGCATTGAGCTACTAGTTGTCATGAAAATCTTTGCATTTTGTGTTAAGGCCTCGAAAAAATATTTCACACCATGCGTTTTGAGAACGCTGTACTTATGTGATGGGTTTTTGTTGAAGTAGCAGCCGACAGATCTTGCATTGTGTTCATGTACAATCACCAGCATTACACAGAGAATCTGGAATGCAAGGTCGATGCTGTACGAGGTGGTCCGTATTGTATAATCACCACTGGTTCATCTGTATTGTAGAACTGAAATTCGTACATATACATTAATGGTTTCTCTTAACTAAGGCTGTCAAATATATGGCTGAAATAATTAGTTACTCATTGGAATGTTTCATGTCTTTGTCCGAAATAAAAACGAATTCCAACCTGACATGATAACGAATGTATGATATATTCATTTGTTTATAATGTTTTCATTTTTTTAAACTCAAATTTACCTTAATATAAAAATGCTCGATAAAATTGAGTATTTCGATGATATCTCCTAAATGCTAAACACTCAATTCAAATTAAGAACCTATATATACTGAATATATTTGGTTTAAATATTTTTATTCTGTTCACTAAATCGATTGATTTATTTCTGTACACGGGAAGCGAATACTGATAAACGCAGAAAAATATGTAAACAAATTTGAAAACTACTGCCATGCAATAGGACAAAATATAATTTCAACCTCTTCTATTGCAAAGATTGCTTAGACGTCATTGTCATCTTACAGATAATGCTTCTTCAAGCTTATTCAATACAGAGGTGATAGTAAGTAAACATTTAAACATGATAACCTGCACATAACAGGCAGCTTGGTAAATGTGAGTATCAGAAGTCATGGTTTAAAATCGACAGACTGAGTCTCTCGTTTTAGTTCGCCATGTGTTTATTCAGTTTGCCATTCAGTTCGCCATGCGTTTATTCAGTTCGCCATGCGTTTTTGTCAATTGTCAATAAGTAACTATTTAGTTTAGATAAAATGACGTTAAGCTTATTTAAACATTTATAAGGTACACGTTTACAGACTTTTGATGTATTTCGACATAATCGTTACAACTACCTGGTTACATTGTTATAGTGTGGGTGTGATGTGAAGTAACTCATGCTTAGCGACAGCCTAAATGTCATTTTGTGAAGTAAAGGGTATACGTTTGTAAATCATATTTAATGACAATGTTTTGGTTGTATTCCCAACTGGTACTTTATTATAGTATGGCATATAATATAAATATGGCCTAGCGCAATGCTATGATAAAGCCCTCTTTACTTCATCTATGTTGATTTACTATAGTATTGTACTGGGCAATGGAAAAAAGCTTTTTAGAAAAGTCATTTTAACTGCCCTCCAACTTCAACTTAATTACTTAACACGTAAGTGGAAAACTAAAATTTCTTACCTTACATGTATTCTGTTGAAATATGTCTTGTCGTTCTTGTAATTTTAACGTCTTGTTTTCGTATCGGTAGATGGTGACAGGCTTGGTATGTTCTATAGGTATTCCATACATCCGGTACACACATTTATTGCAATAGTTAAAATATAAAAGCGTAACGAGTACTAACCAGCCTAGAAAGAATAATAAAATGATCATAAGACACATATGCTTACATTTTCTTAATCGAAAATACCTCATTCACATAAACACATTTCAACTGTGTATCAACTGTGCTTGTCCAAGATAGTCATGCTCTTGGTGTTTAAAATACACTAGTTACCTTCTCAAACATAGTCTCTGTGTTACCAGTTGTATGGCGTACGTTAAAACCAACTCATGTAGAAAACCATAATATAGAAACACTGTGCGTACTTTAGTTTGTGGGTATGTTACAGTCTGTCTATGTTACAATCTAATATCATTTCTATATAACAGTTAAAAAGGAAAATTTAAAATTGTCACACCTTTGAAATAAATACCTCTAATAATAAATAAGCATAAGCAAAACATTGATTACATAGCGCAATAATTCATTAGGTTTACCAAGAAGCTTATTACATAATTAAAAAAGCAACAAACAAATAAAAAAAACCAACAGAAAAATGGAGAGAAAAAACAACAGCAGCAAAACTTTCTTAATAACACAACATGCAAAGGTTTCATGAACATGTTATTTATTACAGAATGGGAAAGTTCCTCTAGGTAAAAATACTAAGACGATATTGTAGAATTAAAATATTTCGTTTAAAAAGTCCATCTTTAAGGAACATAATTCTGAAAATTCTAAGACTTTCTAGACAAAAAAGTCTATCATTGCGGTTTAATTAAAAACATCAATAATCTACTATCGTTTTATCCAAGTAGAAATAAGCAAATCTCTAATCTGAACTATCTTATCATCAGGAACGCCATTTGATTTTGCTCGACTTATTTTCGTAGTAAAAACAATAAAAAAATAGCCGAAAAATCAAAGTGAACAAAATAACTCTTGTATTTTTTTCTATTTTTGAAAAATTGACTCGTCATATTGTCTGATATTTTTAGATTAATGTCGATTTTAAAACAGAATGAGCGTAGAGGTCTATTTTATTTTTTTATGTCACATGTCTTATGATGTCAAGATCGTCAAACATACCACTTCACGTCACCGTACAACTGCCTTAATAAATAGAGGAAGAAGAAGTTTACATTGTCAGAAAATCATAAAAGAAGAATCAAATTGTTTCCAACAGATTATTATATTTTTCAAGTTTTAAGTAAAAATTATGAAATCTAACTTCTGTGTTGTCAATTTGTGTCACGGCTCAATTGTGTTCTGAAATTAAAGCAAAACTCGTCAAATACAAATGATATTAAAAAAAAAAGGTAAACATGATTAAAACGTGTCACAGACGAGCGGGCACGATAATATCTCCATCTTTACAGCTACATTATAGTAACAATTGATACGGAACAGTTTTATGGATAAAACCAAATAGTTTAATAGTGGTTGTGTGTAAAATTTTGTTGTAGCATTTTATTTTCACTTAAAGTTTTCTTCAAAACAACTTATCTAAACTTTCGAGGTAAGAAGTGTGATTTTTTTTTGTGTATACTTTTGATAATGGTTGATTTACCATCTATAATGCAACATGCAAGGATAAATGGTTAAGATTGTGATAATCTAAAGTCGGTATTGAAACGCCGTCACATTATATAGCATAATAGTCTAGATTGTTGATAATGGAAAGCTGGTATTCAATCATTCATTCAGGTTATTTTCTTAATATTCTAAGCTAATTTTGCTGTGCTGGGAAAGGAAATAAAACGATCATATTTCTTCGAACTTGATATCGGAATATTGTGTAGTAAACATGTTGCAACTGATTTCTTAAAATGAGTGCATTCAAGGGTTCTTCATTTCTCTGCACTCTGTAATACTAGTACAAAGTAGACAACTTTAACAGGTAAGTTTATTTAAACAAATGCTCTCTAGGAAATCATATGAACATATGATAATCAATATTCCATGCAAAGTCATTTTGTTTATACACAGTCCAGTAGTTATAGTATTCCCTCTGGTTCGGAAAGTCGAGAGTTCGAATCTAAGCCAAAACACGAGGTATTTGTTTTCGAGCAAAGATGCCTAATCCACAAATGCCTCATTTCATCCAGTTTTGAATGAGTATCAGACATAGTAATTGACCCTTCTCTCAAGTGATAGTTTCCATCTTTGAACAAAAGCTTCTTAAATAGGTTTAGATAGCTATAGTCGCTATCAAATTTAAAGCAAACCAGTGTTAATAAATTGAAAGTTCGGAAGTGCATCTTCTAAGGATTGACATTTTTTATCATTTCAGTTTTAAAGTCAAGATGTCTTAAAAAGCCTCTACAGCTTTATTCAGAGAGACCTTAACCAGAAGAAACAATGTGGATGTCAGTATATTTTGTCAAATCGAAACTGCTATTTGTGTCATTTTAAAACAAGCAGAAGAAAAAAATGAAAGCAGAATATAACAGACTAGACATTTGGTTTCATCAAGAAAGATTATGCGATTAAAATTCAGGTCATTAGTGACGCTTTCTGTCTTAGCCATGGTTATTTTAAGCACTAAAACATTCTTTCTGATCTATCCGCGGGATCAAACAAACCAGCAGAATAAATATAATAATAAACAACAACATATACTTTTTATGCCCCCACAAAGTGGGGTGCATATAGCGTTGCACTTGTCCGTCCGTCCGTACGTCTGTCCGTACGTCCCGAAATCTTGTGAACGCAACTCGTCTTAAACCGGATGGCAGATTCTGCTTAAACTTCCAGGGATGAACAAACTTATTGTGTAGATGGTAGTAAAGGAAGGAATTTTTGCTGCGACCAAATTTAATAGAATTATGGCCCTTTGTTGATTTTTTCACTAGAAATTTTGTGAACGCAATTCCTCTTAAACCGGATGGCAGATTTTGCTTAAACTTCCAGGGATAAACAACCTTAATGTGTAGATGGTAGTCAAGGAAGGAATTTTTGCTGCGACCAAATTTAACAGAATTTTGGCCCTTTGTTGATTTTTTCACTTTATACCATATAGAAATTTTGTGAGCGCAACTCCTCTTAAACCGGATGGCAGATTTTGCTTAAACTTCCAGGGATGAACAACCTTAATGTGTAGATGGAAGTAAAGGAAGGAATTTTTGCTGTGACCAAATTTAACAGAATTATGGTCCTTTGTTGATTTTTTCACTATCTACCATATAGAAATTTTGTGAACGCAACTCCTCTTAAACCGGATGGCAGATTTTGCTTAAACTTCCAGGGATGAACAACCTTAATGTGTAGATGGAAGTAAAGGAAGGAATTTTTGCTGTGACCATATTTAACAGAATTATGGCCCTTTGTTGATTTTTTCACTATACACCATATAAATAATTGAACATATAAATTTTACATTTGTAATTTAATTTAACATGTACATAAGGTTACCTGTAGATCATTTTAGGTATATGTACAGAAAAAATCTTACATACAGGATGTACATGCTCTTGTTTATGAGCACTTATGCATAGTGGGGGCATCCGTGTCCTATGGACACAGTTCTAGTTATTCTTGCGGATGACATGGGATTTAATGATGTTGGTTATCATGGATCTAATATCAGTACTCCAAACCTTGATAAACTTGCTATGTCAGGAGTAAGACTTGGAAATTATTACGTCCAAGCAATTTGTACTCCCACACGTGCATCTTTTTTAACTGGAAGATATGCGGTAGGTATCAAAACTGTTTTTCTTATTTCTGTTAGTATTTTTTAATAGTTTAAATACTTTATTTAATAGGTTTGAATAAATTTTGTATTAGTTTGAATGCATGTTACTCATGTAAGGGTACACTGAATTGTCGTCATATTTTACGAATACTTCATAGAAATAAACATAATGTACTAGAACTAGATTAACACACTTCCTTATTTGAAACAATGGTTAACATGGAAGTCGTGTATATGTCTTGTTTCCATTCAAAGATTCATACAGGTGTTCAACGAGCATATTTTCCTGGACAGCCTCTATGGTATGCTACTGGATGATGTGACCTTGGCTGAGAAACTTAGAAAAGCTGGCTACTCCACACATCTTGTTGGAAAGTGGCATCTCGGTTTCTACAAGAGAAGTTACTTACCTACAAATAGAGGATTTGACAGCTTTTTCGGTACTTTGCAGTGTTTACTTTTTTCATTTTTGTTTAAATAAAAGGAAGATCACAGCCCTTAAAAGAAAAGAGAACTTTTTACATCAATTCGATTTCGTTTTTAAGCGATAAAAAGATAGAAACATGCAAACAAACAAACAATTAAAAAAGAGTAACAAATATAAAACAAGTCTTTAACAATATACAGTCTAAAGAGCTGCGGTTGTTCTTTCATATTCAAAACATGCCTCTATCATTACTGACTTCATATAAATTTTGTTTAACTTTTACATTCTATTTAATTTTTATCTAAAGTGTCAAATGTGGTAAACTGAAAATGATACCGAACTTTTACATAATGAAATTATATCAACATGGGATGAGTACAAATGTATAGATCGTATCAAGTAATTATGTAGATCACAGTTTAGTTAGCAATAATACTGTTTTCAGGTTAGGAGTTCTGGCTGCAGCCACTTCTGCAAACGTGAGAAGATATGTAATTATGTAAATATCCTAACAAAAATATCAGAAATATGTGAACTGTTCATCTAAAGATTAAGTGATCAAGAAAAAAGTATTTGAAAACGCCTTTCGTTGTCAGGTTCATAAATAAGGTTTCTGCTTGCATGTTATGTTGTTGTTGTTGAATGTGTTGATTTTCTTTTTCATACTGCTGTTTACTTTGAACGATAATGGTTGATCTTTTTAGTTGATGTTACTTGAATTTTAGGGTTTTATAATGGATATACGGATTACTTCAGCCATGTTTCCAAACACTTTGCTGGTGTGAAAGGCTACGATTTAGTGGAAAACGACACGCCGGCTAACTGGAGCATGTATGATGGCATTTATTCGTCCGATCTATACGCTGACAAAACAATAGAAATAATACGAAATCATGATTCGCAAAAGGTTTACTTCTTTCACATATTCTGAAAACTTGCTGCTGGACTATAATGTTCAGTCTAGATTTCTTTACCAAGTGCTTTTACGCTAGCGCTAGCCGTTGAGTAACTACATACCTTGAGCATAAACAACGTTGATTGTTGATAACAAAGAATAAGAAAATTTATAATTATTATGTTTCAAAAGTTTTATTTACAATCTATGTCTGACTGTAAACCATCATTGAACAGAATTACAATCTAAAGACGGCCTTTTAAATATAAAAATGAATAAGCATTCAAAAGAGAATTGAGTTACCAAAAATCATAAAAAAATCTGTTTACAATAATGTTATTTTTTGAAATCATGGGCTTCATTTTTTTATTTATATTAAAGCCATTGTTCATGTACATATCTCTGCAATCAGTTCACTCCCCTGTCCAGGCACCTGAAAACTGAAAAGTGAAACCAACGAGGAAAGAAGACCGCACAGTAAGAGATGTTTATGAAGGTAGAGTTTGCTTTTAAGATGTTTATGAAGACAGTGTTTCCTTTGAATATGTTTGTGTAGGTAGACTATGCTTTGTAGATGTTTATGAAGACATAGTTTGCTTTGTATATGACTGTGAAGGTAGAGTTTCCTTTGAAGATATTTATAAAGGTAGAGTAGTTTGTTTTGTATATTTTGATGAAGGTAGTTTGCTTTGTAGATGTGTATGGAGGTAGGGTTTGCTTTGTACATGTTTATGAAAGTAGAATTTGCTTTGCAGATGTTTATAAAGGTCGGCTAGTGTGTTTTATAGATGTTTATGCAGGCAGTTTGCTTTGTAGAGGTGTATGAAGGTAGATGTTCATGAAGACAGTTTGCTTTGTAGATGTTTAGGAAGTACAGTTTGCTTTGTTTATGTTTGTGAAGAAAGAGTTTGCTTTGTAGATGTTTATGAAGGTATAGTTTGCTGTTTAGATGTTTATGAAGGTAGAGTTTGCTTTTCAAATGTCTATGAAGGTAGAGTTTGCTTTGTATATGTGGATGGATGTAGAGTGAATTGTACAGGTTTATGAAGATAGAGTTGTTTTGTAGATGTGTATGGAGGTAGAATTTTCTTCTTATATGTTTATGAAGGTAGAGTTTGCTATGTAGATGTTTATGAATTAGAGTTTTGCTTTGTAAATGTTTATGTAGGTATAGTTTGCTTTTTAGATGTTTATAAAGCTAGAGTTTGCTTTTTAAATGTCTATGAAGGTTGAGTTTGTATGGATGTAGAGTGATTTGTATATGTTTATGAAAATAGAGTTTGCTTTGTAGATGTGTATGAAGGTAGAACTTTCTTTTTATATATTTATGCAGGTAGAATTTGCCTTGTAGATGTCTCTGAATATAGAGTTTGCGTTGTATATGTTTATGAAGGTAGAGTTTGCTTTGTTTATGTTTATGAAAGTAGAGTTTGCTCTGTATATGTGGATGGATGTATAGTGATTTGTATAAGTTTATGAAGGTAGAAGTTGCCTTGTAGATATGTATGAAGGTACAATTTGCATTTTATATGTTTATGAAGGTAGAGTTTGCTTTGTAGATGTCTATGAAGATACAGTTTGCATTGTATATGTGTATGAAGGTATGGTTTACTGTGTAGATGTGTACGAAGGAAGTGTTTGTTTTGTGTATGTTTATGAAGGTAAAGTTTGCTTTGTATACGTGTATGAATGTAGAGAGTTTTGTATATGTTTATGAAGGTAGAGTTTGTTTTGTAGATATTTAAGAAGGTAGAGTTTGCTTTCTATCCGTTTGTGAAGGTAGAGTTTGCTTTGTAGATCTGTACGAAGGTAGTGTTTATTGAAGTGCGTAAGCAACCCACTACCTTCGTAGTTGTGTATGAAGGTTGAGTTTGCTTTGTATATGTGTATGGATGAAGAGTGATTTGTAGTTGTTTATGAAAGTAGATGTTGCTTTGTAGATGTTAATGAAGGCAGAGGTTTCTGTGTAGATGTTTTTAAGGTGGAGTTTGCTTTGTATTGACTGAATGAACGCAGGTGGAATGGGGTCTTCGTTCCAGCAGGGAGTAAAACTGGAAGGTGTATGTTCAGGGGAAACAGATATAAGCAGATGAGAAGGTGATTTGAATGATTATTTGATCGGGGGAACCTTGGTCGAAGCTCCAGTTTTAATGCACTGAAGATCTCATTAATAAGATTAATTATTATATAGTACATAAGAACAAGACCTGAGGTAAGATAAGCGACCTAACATTATATATATATATCTTAAATCAAATGGAGACTTTTTCATATTATGATTTACTAATGCGCTAACAGCGATAGACGCCGCATTTTGGGTTATTTTTTATGATGATTTTATTTAATGCAATTTTTTGGAGGGGATTTGTTTGTGCTTTGTAAATATTGATGCATTTCTGTTATGATGTATGACTGCGTGCCCTAACGGTATTTATTCATCTGTTACTGTAGTAGACTATAAAAATAACACGTTTCTCAGGGTAATAGTGCAAAGACATGTGTTGTTTTTATATTATACCGAACCAACATTTTAATGTTATTTTTCACCGCCATTTTAGCATCAATTGTCGTGGTAAGTCTGTGTTTTCAAGACGTTTGGTCAGCTAGTCTGTATTGCAAGACCCTTTATACACTGTAGTGCACATTGCAAGCGTCTGAGGCACGCAGAGCAGAGAGGCCAGAGGAGAGAACTAGAATAATACGTTCTCTTAAGTCTATATAGATTACTCGCACCTGGGGAATATTGCAAAAAATATTAACCGGGTGATATTCATTTTCCAGGATGATAGATTGAAATAACACCGGGTGACGACACATAAGGCTATATAGTAAAAAGTTTACGTGAGGTATAATAATAATAGATAACCTATCATTTAAAGGAAGGGGCTAATCTTTGTTACCGCAGAACTGCAAGCATTTCTGCGTAACATTTTTTTCAAATTAAACCTTTTGAGAGGTTAATTGAAAAGCTTGAATAATTGAGAATAGGAGATATCTTTGAAACAATAAATTAGTTTTCCGTTAATTGTCCCAGTTGATCAGTGTCTATGTGAAAGTAATAAAATACACATACAGGAATGGTAGTGTGCATGGATGACGCTGTCGGGAGAGTTGTAATGGCTCTGCAAGAAAAGGGAATATGGGGCAATACAATACTTGTATTTTCGTCAGGTATGTAGATCGTTTGTTTTTATTATGATACTACATATACATTTTTAGATGCTCTCGGTTGCAAAGGTACTTTAAATGATTGCATTTTCGCTCCATCAAAATCTGATTTTTACAACTATAAGATATTGTAAAAAAATTATAAAACAGTTCTGTTTTGAAATTTAAAAATGATCGGTCTAAATATGCTGGATTTCTATGACTTAAGTTCAAACGTACGTAAAAAGGGAAGTAACTACCTACTTTAATAAATGTCGGATTATTCACTGCGTAGCCATACTCTAATTTCTAAACACATACTTTCAATGGAGATTCAGACTCTAGTATCAAGAAGAGAAGTATAATTCAGTATTTGTAAAGAGTAATCATGCATTTGTGCAAGTCCGCACAAAAATGTTCAGTTGTAATTACGTTGTCACCAGTTTAGACCTTAATACGTTGTGTTTTCGAAGGTATGTCATTAATCAGCATTTAAAAATATTGTCTGTTATATGCATGCGAGCAGGGACTTACATTATTCTTTACCTATCGATTCTCAAATCAGTCTAACTTATTATATACTCAACTTCAACGCTGTAACTCACGTCGTAAACAATAATGAATTATTATATATCATGAATTATTGTTGTATAGACAACGGTGGTCCAAAAAGTACAGGAGCAAGCAATTTTCCTCTAAAAGGGTTTAAAGGTAGTGGATGGGAAGGCGGAGTACGTGCTGTCGGCTTTGTGAATAGTCCTTTACTTGGCGATAAAGTTATTGGAACGGTATCTAGAGAACTTGTGCATGTTACAGACTGGTTTCCAACATTTGTAAATTTGGCTGGTGGAAACTTTAACGGAACTAAGCCATTAGACGGTTTTAACCAGTGGGATACTTTAAAGTGAGTAAATGCCTATAAGTCAAATGTTCCGATATCATTTGTTTTAAAAGAAACTGTCTTTAAGAACCTTTGCATCTGTAGTCGTTTTTTAAAAGATTCTTCTGCAGTTGACTTATATGTATCTCTATTTCTCTATCCTTTATTTATGAAACATAATATTTCTTTCATTAAAAGAACAAAGATACTTGTTTATGTCATACAATAGAATTGAATCTTACTGTTCTAACAATGCAATGTAAAGAGACCCTTAATGGAATGAACAGACAAATGCAATGCAACCTTTTCATACCTACTCTAAACACACTGTAGAATATTAAAACATTCATTCATACGCCTGACTTGAAATGTATCTTCCTAAACAGTTCTTGTTTGAGGTTTTTTCCCTTTACATTTTTAGAATGTTACATGAGGCAATCTTGTTTCCGTTTTATAAGGAAATCAGGAAAGAATCATGTTTAAAG
Organism: Cyclina sinensis; assembly: GCA_012932295.1. Taxonomy (NCBI): domain Eukaryota; kingdom Metazoa; phylum Mollusca; class Bivalvia; order Venerida; family Veneridae; genus Cyclina; species Cyclina sinensis. The sequence goes on along the minus strand of JAAONU010000013.1, from coordinate 23,359,096 downwards.
ACTTGTAGACTGGTATTAAACTGTAAGTCTAACAGTTAGCTAGTCCTATATGCTATTCAATGTTACACAGAACCTTAAGCAATCTCTCAAGTCAGAAATTGGCTAAAACTGGGAAAGAATCTTTGATTAAGTCTAAAGTTTAAAAAACCAAATCCAATCTAAAAGTTGAAACAATCTGGAAATTGTAATTGTATCATTCATGATCTCTTCATTTTCCTAGACGAAAGACAAACAATTTCTCCTTTTAGGGATGGGGCCCCTAGCAAACGGAAGGAAATTCTTATTGATATCTTACCAAGTATGGCATAAACAAAGCCATTCCCCGACGGCACGATAAACAGTACTGCATATATACGTCGTGCTTCAATAAGAATCGGAAAATGGAAACTTCTTAAAGATTTTAAAGGTAATCAGAGTTCTTGTTCATTTATTTACTGTTAACGCTCTTTCTAATGGTTAATGCATTTGTTTGACAGTGCACGTATAATGTCTATTTACAAGCTTTAGCTGATCGTATTATTAAATGTACCGTGCTTTTTATTTTGGATATATTTCTGACCCAAACGACAAAGTAACGCTATTAGTTTCTAGTTTCTTGGTTCTGATGAAAGTTAAGATAAATTCTAACGATAACTTGAACCCGTATCAATGACTTATGGGTTCCGCTAATATTTGCAAATGCATGTAGGTTTGTTTTGCGTGCACACTCAAGCATTGAGCTTTTTCGTTGTATGTGTTTATCGGCAACATTTATATATATGTAATCCATAATCGAATGTAAAGTACTGCATCTTCGTTAGCCAAGGGTTACGATCCGCCCTCCTCCTCTTCACCCTTGGCGGATATAGCCAATATTTTCTATCTCCGCGGCGGTATTTTTCATTGGCTGCAGCTATAGGTAGCTGCGTCCAATCAAATTGCCGATTACAAACGATCACGCAAGGGGAGACAAAATGTAAACATGGCAGCATGTAGCAATTATTGCCGTTTGTGTCACAAAACTTTGCCACCTAAGCACAGAAGAACCATATTAACTGAGACGTTTTCTTTGCTTACTCAACTAATACAAGTGTTAGGATACATTCCACATAAGGATGACGAACTGTCAGGTTACATTTGTGGATTTTGTTTTACGAAACTTTACAAGCTTTCAAAATTAGAATTTGACATTGCTAATCGCATTGAGGCACTAAAGAACGAAAAAATTTCATTAGTTAAGTTGCTAATGCCTGAATCTCAAATTGTCGGCAAATATCCGCTTCAATCGTAGTCATATCTACTTTACTAGGCGCAGCCATTTTTGCTTTCGACAAAGTGGTTTTACAAGGCTTGCGCTGATTGGCTATCGATGACATCATGTTAAGGGGAATAACCGTGGAAATCCGATAGGCGGCGCAACCCGCGAAATACAACATATTGGCTATATCCGCCAAGGGTGAAGAGGATCGGGCGGGTCGTAACCCTTGGCTAGCGAAGATGAAAGTACTGAAAAGTGCTTACAAATATTTCTGTCTAGAAACTGTACCAGCGCTGGGACAATTCAAAACCACTCATGGGGTTTATCTACATGATATTGAAAACGATCCATCCGAAGAGAAAAGCTTAACTGACGATTTTCCGGATCTTGTTCAGAATATGTTAAAAAAAATAAAAAACTACCTTAACGAGACAATTCCAGCACCAAATCCAGAAGAAGACCCTCGTGCTGATCCGAGATTTCGCAGAGGATTCTGGGAGCCTTGGATGGATTGATGTATACGTCCTGATACGAGATTTTCGCAGAGCCTTGGATGGATTGATGTATACGAACTTGTTGATGGTTTATCTTGTTCACTTAACAAAAAAGTTGTTTAAGCTTGCATTTCAACAAATTAAGACTGTTTTCAAACTTCTTGTGATAAAAATACCTGTTATAGCTGTAAGGTAAAGAAATGGGAGCCTGATTTCTTTAGGAAAATTACTTTACATAGGAACTACCATATTTAACCGCCATTCCGCGGATAGAGATTATATCGTTAGTAAAAATATATTGTAAAGAAAATAATCAGAATATAGAAATACAGATATATAATGTTCTTTATGAAAGATTAATAAAAATATTGACGGGTGAGAACTGACATTCTTTATTGAAACCTATAGAACTTTACACTTCCATTCCTCCATTTATGGAAGTAACAATGTCAAAATAAATAAAATGTGTTTATGAGATTGATATTTTGTTGTTATTTGTTTTTTCAGCAATAATGGTTTTGTAAAAAACTTTCTTGAGAGCAAGCTAAATGATCAAAAATCAGTTCAGAAACACTTACACACTGACATTGACAACCTTTATCTTCTTAATATGAAGAAAATATTGTTAGCATAAAAATGATTCAAGACATTGAACAGAAGAATCCTGTGTCACTGCTATACAATCAGCAAGAAAAAAATCAGGAGTGTCGTTTGGAGGAATGACATCTTGCGCTACTTACCAATACAGGACGTCGAATATATGGGTGACCGACAACTTCGAAAAATAAACGCGAACAATTCGAGGGAATGAAGTTCGTTTTTAAGTACTTTATCCTGTCATAGATAAATGATTTCTGTCCTGACAACTGACAACTATATATGTTACGTATCTGTTGTTATAGCATTTCAAACGTATTTCTTTGAAACTATATACGGTGAAATGTCCGGGTAAAAAGGTCATTTTCTTTATATAAAAGTAAGGAAGAATTATGATCTCGTCTATGATGATGTTCTCCAATTAAAATGTTTTGAAACTGAACACCGTATATAAAGACACCCAATGAACTAAATTAAATCCTCTTTTTGTTGCGGTGCTTTGGACCGAGGCGCGTTTCGCATGAGGTTTTCGACCCAAACAAGCCTACTTTGCTGAGGAGAAAAACACGAAGCACATAGACAGGTTGTCTTTTTTTTTAATTAGCATTGAACTAAATACATCTATTCACCCTCTACCTACAAGCAGTTTTTCAACAGTTATTTCAATTTATAGGAACTGTACTCATGTCGTATTGTAAGGATGACTTGCTTTGTTTGTAAAAGCCGGTATTACTTTTATCAGAACTGAAGAAAATATCTAATTCTAAACAAAAGAACCTACACAACATCATAAAGTCGTTATAAAATTTCAAATGGTTATACTGGGTTCTTTTTTCTGTATTAGTCTATTTTAACGTTGTCAAACAATAAATACAGTCTTTCGTTCGTAAGTTCAGGACCAAGGTATGTTCATGTAAGAAAACTGTAAACTGATATATTCAAGTTAAGGTAATTATTACAGTGTTTTTGTCTGTTTTTTTTTCTTATGAATTTTATGTGAAAGAAAGAAATTCTTAAACCAAAATGTTTTAAATGAGTGATTTGATACTGTCAAGAAAATGTTATGTATCAAAATCTTATTTCTTTAACTAATGATATAACCTAACGCAAAATCAGTTGACTATTTTTTCTGAATTCTCTTAATAACAAAACATGAAGTTATAATTGATCATTTATTTAGCTGTATGTACAATAGCATGTGGTTTATAAAAATAGATACGCACTCCAATTCAGTTTATATCGTTATAGTTATACACATTAATAAGAACGAACAAATACTGGTTGTGGTGGTAATTCAAGCCTGCATATAAATGTTTTAAAATTTGTAATACATATCGTTACAAAATATCTTTAACGTCAAAGATGTGTTACAAAACGACACTAAGAACACGTTACAATATAAACAAATGATTTTTCTTTCATTTCGGCACTTATAAAATAATGGGTCTCTGTCGAAAGGAACCTTGACCTAAGCGTTCTATAGTTATTGACCGGAAGCCGCTTTGCTTTTCACGGTCACTGTGACCTTGGCCTTTGACCTAATGACCTGAAAACTCTAGAGGTCATTTACTTGTCATGTCAAAGCTACATACAAAATTTAAGGAAGGATCCGAGGTTTCTCTAGATATTGATCGGGAACGAAGTGTCTTCTGACCAACCGACGACCGACATTTGCAAAACAATTCCCTGGGGGCATAACAAGAGCGTTCAGTGATTACATTTGTCGCCTGTTGATAGCCAGTTAAGCACTTGTATTGAGGGGTGATCGGACAGTTTGTTGGAAATGTAAATTGACTGTATGGATGTTTTAGTGTTTTCTGTAATGTGGAGAAAGTAAGAATTACCCAACTGATGTTGCTGAACATTGTACTTTTAGAGGATACCATTATGTTTCATGCGTGGACACAGAAAAGCAGTTTTGTGGTAGCTGAAGTTTGTTTCAAGAATACCAAAATTGGTTTCTTGTATTTTAGTGAATACAAGATCCAAGGTGTTGTTGTTAGCTGTAGGCATGTGAATTGTTTGCTACAGCCCATATGTTTCCAGGTGTGTTTTTAACTGTTGTTTCCTCTGTCCTTCACAGTTGAAATCTCCCATCACAATGACCAACCCAGTAATACCTTCCAGTGCAGAACTAATGTCTTTTGTTATGGTTTTCAGCTTTGTATTAGGCTTTGCATAAACAGGGAAGCCATTGATACACAGTGGTTGTGTTATGTGGATGTACCCTATTTCAAGTTGACTGTTAAAGGTGACCGGACAAACTTTTAAAATTAAAAATCATTAAAAGGGCCAGACTCTGACAAAAATCTTTGAACTGGAAAATGCCGACGACATGCAAAACTAGACTCAGTACTGATTATTCCTATAAAGTTTGAATGAAATTGCACCCGTAGTTTTTGAGGAGTAGTCCGGACAAGTTTTGTGACGGACGGACAGACAGACAGACAGACGACGGAGAAGTGATCCCTATATGTAGCAGCTACTGTATAGCAGGCGACACAAAAATGTAAGTATTTTATCACCACCGATAGTGAAATTTGAGTAGTCTTAACAGCGATAAAAAAATAAAAAAATATTTTTGGAATAACAACAATTTCTATGAAACCTTTCCAAATTATTATCAACTGAAATACCCAGACCACCTTCCCAATCTTCACTGGTTCAAAGATGTATGCGGACGTCCTAACACAATTACACAGCGGATAACAACGGTGGCCGAAATAACAAACTGACTGTTGAAATATTTTTTCGGTAAATGACGATATACCATGGACGTGTATCTGTCAAGCGTAGTTTACAGTCTTTTTATTTTGTATTTACAGACTCGGTTTTATATATGACTATTTGTAACTCAAATGATAGTGTATAAGCTTTATTTCTCCTTATGTTTCCTATAGGAATTTCCCAAATTCTTTCTTTGAATGATCTTTCCACATGTAATTCTGATAATTTTAGAATTTCTACATCGGATCTCTTATAGCCGGGTGAACGCGCTGTACTTCATTTAGTACGTTTGTTCTGAAATTTACTTTCGCTTTTCAAATAATGCAGGTTACAAATGTACCTAACAGCCAGCTGCTAGCTGAGTCTGACTGTTATATCACATATTGTTTGTAAGTCAACCTTGAACTGTAGAAAAACTCCCTTCAAATATCGATAATATATATGTTATTGATCATATTTCTGTGTTACTGAATTTCACATTAATGAAAATGCATTGTTTGTACATAATTAAGAAAAAAAATTTTGTTCAATTTTGCATATGTCTAGGTCCAACAACTCTTGCAGAGTCACATTTGTCTAGATAAAAAATGCTTTGGAACCACTAAATTTGACTGTTTAGTCTAAGGTTCATGCTCTTCAATTTTGTTCATTTTCGACGAAAGAGTAAATAACAAGGGAAGGAAACTAATGTGCATATAGAACATAATGAAATCAAATGGTGGTCATATCACCGTTCAACTCAAACGTAACCACTCTGCAGCAGTTCTACAACTAAAAATCTATATAAATAAACGAAACCGTAAAATGCATAAAACAAAGGAAAACAAAGTAGTACATTTTTTATTTCCCCCTCTTTTTAGCAATTGTGTACAGTTTGAAAAAAAAAAACATGATATCGAAAGTTGCGGCCGTGAAATTTCGAGTGACAGGGAGGGTTAATAAATTTGCTTCGAAAAAAAAAGTTAACTACCAACGGTACCTGCACTTTTGTTCTTTGTAGCTATAACTGATACAGAATAATATCATAATGAGTTGTTTTTGATTGTGTATATATATCATAAACAAAACTAGTGGGACTTTTCCAAGTTCAAAGACACGGTTAAAATTATTTTCCTTTAGTCATATCATTACGCAAGCTCCATTGTTCGGCAATTATTGTAAACGGAAGCGGTAAAATGTCCTGTATGAAGAATGTACGCTGTGTTGAATTTATTTCCCTACAGTGAAAAAGCGGAAGCGGTAAAATGTCTTGTATGAATAATGTATACTTAGTTGAATTTAATTCCCTAAAGTGAATAAGAAACTATATTACATAGAACCGAGTCATCTCCTTTATTAGAATTGCGATCACATTTGATCTCACTAGATTTCATTCTTTTGGAGGTCTATTAAACTAAAATGTAAGCTTTTCTTTCCAGTTGAAAATAAAATGCCTTATTTCAAACACTTGTTAAGTGTCCTAAGAAAATGTTTTTACAAGAAAAACTCCAGTTTAAAGAAACACGCCTACAATTTCGTTGTTATTTATTCGTAAGAAATCGTGCTGGGAATAAATTAAAACATCCAAGAAATAACATTGTTTTCAAAATAAGATATTGATCACTTTTTTACAATATATGGAACGAATGCAGAATAATATCAAACCAAATAAGACATCAGTGAATTCATCCGTTTGTGTATGGAACCGAATTATCAATAATGTATTTAATTTTCACAACATAGACTTCTCTGTATGGAGAAAAACGAGTGAAGCATAGGACAAACTTTCCTTATATTGAACCTAAATTGCATAATGAATTTATCGATACTTTCTTTCTGGATTATTATTTATTTGCTGTAATTTGTTGATGGAATCTTATCATATGTTGTTAAATCGGTTTTATATACTAGCGGAAAAAGAAACTGTGCATGTGTATAATATGCTATAAATACGGAGGTATAAAAGAAATCGCCAAAAAAAATTCAATAGGGTTTTATCTGACCTTTATTTAACACCAGCTCAATTGATATGGCTATTGCATCAGCAGCGTCTTGGATAGAGATCAGTTTTCACAGACGTTCTCTAAACAAAGTTCAGCTCATCAATACTGTGTATGTCCACCATTGGAATCGATGCCTGCTTGACAACGACGCCTCATTGAATCGACACGTGTGCTGAAAAAGCCTTGGGAATACGATTCCATATTCACACTTGACAGGTCATGTAACGTCAACGGCTGATTTTGGAGGCGATGTAAGCGACGCTGCATCTCATCCCACACGTGTTCTATAGGCGACATATCTGGTGACATTGAAGGCCGGAGCAGCACATTCACATTGTTCTGGATCAAGAAGTCGGTGACGACCCGCGCGACTTGCGGGCGAGCGTTATCCTGTTGCAGTGTGGCGTTACGTTGCTACACAAATGGAAGGACGTCAGGCCGGGTGATTTCGTCACGGTATATGATGCCTGTAAGTGTGCCGTTCACAACCTCAATAGCTGTTCTGCCATGGGATGAGATGCCACCCTACACCATTATAATACCTCCGCCGAATGGACGTCGTAGAATCAGACAACTGTCATTGAAACGTTCACCAACACGACGGTACACTCTAGAACGACCGTCGCTGCTGTCGAGATGAACCCTTTACTTATCCGTGAAAAGAACACGTGCCCTGTCCTGCTACGTGAAGTGTATTTGTCGTCTACACTAGGCAAAACGTGCTACACGATGACGTTGCTGGAGAACAGGTCGTATGACAGGACGTTGTGGACGTACTCCTCGTTCAACAATCTATTGCATACTGTTCGGGGACGTTTTTTTTCAAAATTATGCTGGTTTTACAGGTATTAACACTATGCTTTTTAACACGTTTACACGACAAACGTGTTTTCGATTGACTGCTGGCTGAAAAAAAACACGTGAAATTGAAGACGTTGGCCAAACAGATAAACTACTTGCAACTCTTGCACTGACCAATGTAAATGACCTAGAGGGATACACAACTTTCTTGTGAAAAATTTCAAGTTTTAATAGATTAAATTGAGCGATACATGAACATTTTACACATGCATAGATTCTTTTTTCCCCTGGTATATAAGGATAGTTGATTCCATACTTGGCTCGTTCAACAAAATGAACCCTATATTTGCTAGTCAGTTCCGTATAAGGATAATTATATTCACATAGAGATATTTGCTACTCAGTTCCATATATGGATAATTAGTTTCACTTATACATATTTTCATATCATATTTTTAGCATATGAGTCCATATATGGATATTTGATATAAGCACTTTTTCAATTTATACGTTTCAAAAAATCGAACATTAATATGGCTGTTTTGATTCAATATAATATTGGACGACATGGTTTATTATAATGTCAAAATAAACATGTAAATTGAAACTTCGGTTCCAAATAAGGATAATTACATGTAGTTTCAAATATAGGTATTCACATAGCATTTATTTAGCGTATGAATCCATACTTTGACAGTTGGTTTTTAATATTAAGTGCTTTATCAATGCATACATTTAAAGAAATATAATTATTTTGAATCAATAAATGGACGACATAGTTTCGTATAATGTCAAATTAAAATCGTATATTGCCGCTTCGGTTCCATATAAGAACTGTTAGTTTCACGTATCTTTGTCAAATATTTAGAATATGAATCCATAAATTTAGAATTGGTTTTATACAAACGCTTTTACAATCTTTACATTTCAAAAAGCGAAATTATACAGTATTGTGTGTGAGATCTTAAAAGGACAGCTGGTTTAATATATTCAAATGAGAACATATAAAACAAAGTTGTTTAGTTCTATGTTTTCATCAATACAAACTTACAAAGATAAAATCTAAATAAAGGCACATTGGTAACACGTATCGAAACTTTGGTTCAAAATATTGCAATGATGATTTCCTCTTATGAATTTCGTCGAACATGTTTTCAGTTAAATTTATTGTCGAAGTGAATTGATGTATTAACTAAGACTGCTAGAATTAATTACAACATAACGATTTAAGACAGTCATGGCTTTCCATAATTAATCGTATAAATGAACCAAAGTTTGTACTTTACACATAAAACCATGCTTTACATTTTTTGTAACACTTCTATTTCACTTCAAAAGTCTGTAATAACTTTATGTCTTAAAATACCAGCTTACTCGTATGAGTCTCTATATTTAAATTGTAACTTTCCACAATATAGGATTTTTAGATTTTTCACAGCCACCAGGATCACAGGGCCACAGCAAAAAGTCGTTCTCAGCATGAACGTTCTATTTCTGTTTGTGTGCGTAAGTGAGTATATATGTGTGCCTGGGTGTCTGTAATGAAAATGTAAGCGTCGACGAAGGCTGTCTTGTAAAAATTTTAGTAATTAACAAAAAAGGCTAGAAAGTTGTCAATATAAAATTCATACTGTCTTTCTTGAATGAAGTGAGGTATGAGGATTATTGTTTGCTCTATGTAAATTCTGCTATGTCCATGAATGCAAAATGCAGACTTTCAGTTTTACCTATTATTAGGTAATACTCGATTTATATGAAGTCTTGCAGCATTATGTCTTTCTCTCACATTCAGCGACTGTGCATAGCATGTCAAAGCAAGTTCTGGTTGACTGTTTTCTTCATAACACTGTCCTAATAAATTCAGTGCGGTTTCCCGATGTGCAAGGTTTCCTTCGTATTCAATGCACCTGGCAAGTTTTACAAGAGCTTCCTGTTGTTTTTCTTGTCTCCCAAGATGACTGTATGTCTTGTACAGGAGAAAGTGTAGATAGGGTATGGAATCTACCACTGCCATCTCCATCCAGCTGTCGTAAGGACCTCGATATGGTAAGTCTTCTAAATCAGACCTTGTCATTTCATATTGCAGTTCTGCAGGAATACAGTTTCGCTCACAAGGAAAGAATTTGACACAAAAAGCAGTTAAATGCCTAACAGCTTCATCTTGTCTGGCGAAAGTATTAGATTGAATGAAAAAAATGTTTTTAAAGTACGATTTAAGCTCGTTGAAACACTTGCATATAGGTTCAACTACACTGACGTCATAGACTTGTTCAACATCTGCCAGAATGTCCTTTGCCCTTTCAAACTCACCTGAGCAGTAGAGGACAGACGCTAGCTTTAGTCTGCTGGATGCTACATCAGACCTTAACCCCAGTGAAAACCATTGTAAAGCATATGGCGATACGTTGTTACATGCTCCTAGGCTACTGGAAGCTAGCACTGACCCAAGTGTTGTACAGAGAAATGGTAGTAGAAGACGACAGCTTTTCTTTTCAAAACGGGAACTGCCATTATAAGTCACTGACAAATGACGGATGTACTGAAACAGTCTTTGTTCAACTTCGTAATCGCTGTCAACAGATATGTCTCTAAAGAGAGAACGCAATTCATAACTTATTGAATTTGCAACCGATATAATTAAATAACCTGAAGTGGTGTCACACTCAGCAGTTAGTAACGGCCCAAACTGGTGGATTCCTTGTAAAACATTAAACTTACTTTGAAGCCTTGTTCCGAGGTTATCAATGTCAATCCCTAGCAGTAACTGACCATTGCTATGTATTAGATGCAACAGTGTGTTTCGTAACTGATGTTTGACTATGTGTGAAATTTTCCCTCTCAGTAGGTTGTTTTCTGGTATCATGAAGTGTGGACAATTTCTGCATGATACAAAGTTATAAAGACACATCATACAAGTTCTTAAACATAAAAACAGCATATTTTCTCGCCATAGGCTTAAAGGTGTGCTGCGGATACAATAAAATAAAGCCGTTTTACACATAAAACTTGTAAGCGTATTTTCAAAATATTGATTAATGTATTGTTTAAGAATCATTTTCATTAAAATGAAAGTTCTCAATTGCGTGATATTAAGATTAAACATAAGACATCTTTCTGCGAGAGAGGTAGAAATTCTCCATTGACAGTCTTCATTGTGACAGTTTCTACTGCCAACAGGTACAACAAAACATCCAGTACTGATAGCATACATTTTCATGTTCTCCGAAGGCCACCCCCCAATAGTTTGTTGGTAAATCCAGAACATTGCTTGCATAGGCCATGCCCTACATTGATAAGCGATCACAATATCCTTATCAACAAACCCTTCTGTACATGCTCTGAGTGATGGACCATTTATAGTACCTTCAGTGGATAAATCGGACTGAAGTATTTGCGTCGGGCAATCATTGTTATTGCCTGGCTGATATTCTCTTTGCGGTCCGTGAACTGAAGTTATATTGAATTGATGTCTATACATAGAAGTGTTCTTTAATAAAATTTTGCCCCTTGTATCTATAGCATGTTCTTCAGAAAGTAACCCTGTTTCAAGAAGAGGAAGAGGAGCATCTTGTCTTAAAACTTGTAGGAAACAATAACCAGGTGGAATCATGTCATCCTGAATCATCAAGTAATTTACAACGCCTGGTTTCCATTCACTACAGTCCTGCATTATATTTATGTCATTTATTGATGTAAGATAGTCAATGTCTGAGTGTAATCCAACTGTAGTTGAACCTTCAGTCTGGCTGCCAAATATATACGCAGAATAGTTGTTATCCTCTAGTCTATGACTAATGTTATTCATAGACTCTTGAAGAAGATGAGTATGTCTTCTTGCAAGAACAGTTTTCTCATTTATTCCAATTTCATCTGCTACTTCGGACAGTCTCATGGAAAGAAGATGATAATATTCTGGTACTTGACTCATCTGGAATTCAATAAAGTTTTAAAAGAAAAATAAGTATGAAATATTTCCTTTATTTTGGCATCTTTATGTTCTTACGTAAACATATTTCAACAATTTAACCATCTATACATTTAAGCCTTTTACCTGTACATACGCATTCAAATCTCTCCGGCATTAATATGACAGAAGAAAATAAGAACTGTAACTGTAAAATGACAATTTCCCCGAAGTGGTCAATGGGAAGGTCTTGTCTAACGGGGTGTACTGTCGAAGTATGAAGTATATCCACAAGTTATGGTTAATGTTTAAGTTTTCGGACGGACTTACGTACGGAAGGACTGACTGACGGTCGGACAGTTCAAAAATTATATGCCTCCTTTCGGGGGAATAAGAACAGTTTTAAGGAATTATACAAGAAGGAGTATTTAGTATCAATGATAAACAAAGAAACAAAACACGACAAAATAGTGTGAAATATTCAAGACTGGAGCGAAAAGTCGCGTTCCTTTTACCGCTTAAATATTTTGGAATGGCAACATCAAATCAGGACATTTAGGTCACATGCTATCAACCTAACTACATTATTTGTACATGGATTTACTTCATACTTAAACACAACGCCCTTTGTCAATACCTTCCCACTGACGTATAGTATTTTGACATTGATCCCTGAATTACCTTGATCTAGAAGCTCCTGTTGTCAAAAATACATATAATTGGCTAATACTCTCTTATCACTCAACAGAATAGGCTCATATTCACAATACAGACCCTTTATAAAAGAACTTCATAACTGACCTTCGCCCCTTAAAGACCTAGATCTCGAGGTTAAATTGTCAAAAATAAAACACATATTTTGAATCAATAGATTTAGTATATTTGCATACAGCGATCTTTTTACAGATATATTCTATATGACAATTGTTTTAACCTTGACCCCAAATGACCTTTATCTTGAGATCAAATTGTCAAAAAACGCTTATAGTGATCTAAAACTAATCTTCTCTGGTACATATCTTAAAAATCAAAGGGGGGCATTGTCATCTTTCAGTGACAGTTTGACAACGTTTTATACTATGCTGTCCAGCTGGTGCTTATCGGAGTCATCGACACAGAAATAAACCATGTGTTAAAACTGCTGCCAGGAATGTGAGACTGTATTTTGTTTGGTCACTTTAAAGTCTTTAGTAAACTGTTTCTTTTTTATATGCCCGAAGGGGGCATATAATTTTATGGCCCAGGGCGTCCGTCCGTCCGTTAGCCATTTGGTTTCTAGAGGATAACTTGACTACTCTTTGGCCTACAGTCTTATACCTTCATGTGATTATTGTCCACATTGAGTGGATGACCCCTACTGATTTTAGGGTCAGTAGCTCAAAGGTCAAGGTCACATAGACCTTACCATTGAGTGGATGATCCCTTTACATTTTGGGGTATGTCGAAGGTCAAGGTCACAGTGACCTAAATGTTTAGAATCATTTACACTCTGTAACTTGACAACCATTTGTCATAAAGATTTCAAACTTCATATAATGGTTGCACACATAAAGCGAATGTTCCCTACTGATTTTGGAGTCAGTAGCTCAAAAGTCAGTCACGTAGACCTTAACATTGAAAACAATTTCCGCCATGTAACTTGACAATCATTTCTAGAGAGACTTCAAACTTAACTTTATATTATGACTGTACAAACTGTGTGGATGACCCCTATACATTTGGGATCAGTATGTCAAAGGTCAGGGTCACAGTGACCTAAATGTTTAGAATAATTTACAGTCTGTGACTCTAAAACCATTTGTCATATAGACTTCAGACGTCATATAATGGTTGCACACATTGAGTGAATGACTCCTATTGATTTTGTGATCAATAGGTCAAAGGTAAAAAAAATCAAAATTTAAATCAAATCATTTAATTTTAAAGCCTAAGGTTTCTTCCCTTATAATATTACAACTGCATAATACTTAGAAAAAACACCCTTCGGGCATATAATGCTCCGTCCAGCGGTGCTCTTGTTTTATTATTTTGAAGACATTGAATACTGGTCAAAGCTAAACCTATAGGTACTTTAAGTTAGGTATGACCTTTTATGTAGATCTGCGTTTTGTGAGAGAAAACAGAAAAGTAAATATGGTTGCAGTCATATAAAACTTTCGGTTCTGAGAAATTATAAAAAGCATAAAATTCACAACTTGAAAACTGTTTATTGGTGTCAATATGAAAGACAATTAATGAAGTAAATGAACAATTTCATTTAGATTTTGCACAACATATAACAGAGGCTTGCTAGATATTTATAAAACTGTCCTTTGTTATTTATAATGAAAGCAATAAAAAGACAATAAAAAGTGAAACGAAAGACTATATCCACCATTTTATTAATATCTGTAGATATCATCACAACTTTGAATCAACCTGCAAATAATTCTAATTTATTTTCAGCATTTATTTACCTGTTACGCTACTTATGCTCGAAAATTTAATCAAAGTTAAAAAAAGATGATATCGATGTTAAAATCTTAATGTGTGAATTAAAAATATTAAAATTTAAAATGACACTGTTTTTATTTTCACGAAAAAATATCTTATTATTCCTCGTTAATAGGTAGAAGGCATATGGCAATGGTTTCCGCCAATTCGTCCTTCCGCAAGTTCTTGTCACTTTTGTCAGTAGCATAACCCCAACACCTCAAGGAAGGGTGCACTGTAACATCGTACAGAGCTCATGTCGAATATAGCTTCCCGGGGTAGCTCTATTCAGTGAATAGCAGTGTTTGATTTCGCTGTTTACGAAATTGGCATATGCAAAGTCAAATACAGCTTAACTTCACTTTGATCAAACCAATGATATAACAGAAGTCATAAGAAAACCAAGTACTAGGTTGTGAGTCATTTGTCGCATTGATTTCATTCCCCAAGTTGATGACGAGGCTTATAATTTTAGTGCCGTTCATCCGGCAGTATGTACGAGCAAGCCTACGAACAACAGTTTTGGCTGACCACTCAAAGTCGTATGCCATGCTGAATGGTCACACCTTTTGAATGGTCAAATAATTGACAAGTTGAAAGGTAAGCTGGTATGTTATTCGACAGAATGGTTGGTTCAAAAGCAAGCGGAACGGTCAACAACAGTGGTATTCGATTTTGAATGACCAGATAAATAGCCATCAGTTAAAGTAAGAGCTGACGGACATCAGAAAGGCGGATAGACAGACATACGTTCTCACAAACAGATTTTGTGAGGTTATCTCTTTGATTTTGTTCAATCATTTTAACTCCACAATACAATTCTTAATCCAAGACCACAGCTCTTTAATCCCACAATGACTAAATGAACTCAAAACAACGCTTATTAAGATGTACCCACGTAACGTCCTTAATATCTTTGGCCATGTACAGAACGTCAAACAGCCAGCCAGACAAACAGACAATGTTTGGCGCGCATCAATTCGAAATTTTAAACTTTGTAATGTCTTGATTTTGTTCTGTTGCTTCCGAACATCAAAATGGCATAGTTTCGTTTTGTCACGCGTACCGATACGAAACAACGAATGTCCTAAATCAGCCATCATAAATTACTGATCACGGAGATGATATGGGCGTTCAACGTTACATGTATCTTAGAAAGCGCATGCAGTTGCCTAGGCGGTGGGCTAGCTTGTGCGTGAATCTGATGAAGAAGGATATAGATTTTGTTGAAGTCTGCAGTGTCTTTCTATGTCTTTTTATGTTTACTATACATAAATGATATTGTTCAATGCTAATATGTCTGCCTGTTCCCCTTATTGCTCATCCAACATTCAAGAGAATCTAAAGTTTCTTATTTCATTAGTTTATGTCTTTCTTTAGAGGCTTTTGAAATTTCTTCACTCAAGTTATGGAAAATGTTGCACAAAATATTTTTTTTTTAAATATATTGATGAAGCTATACACAAACAAGATCACAGTACAATGTCTGAAGCTTTTGATAAATGATATGATAAATGATATGATAAATGATATGCTTTTGATGATGATAATTTCTTTATCAGATATAAACAATACAAAGCAAAGAAAAGCTAAACAGTATTCTGTGACTGTTATCATTTCTATAGTCTACGTTGAAGAAGTATTTCAATTTTGAGTCTGACGAAATACAAACAGAAGCATAATTTGAATAAAAGCACCTTATCAGAAGTTACAATTATAGCAAAAATAATCACAGGAACAAAATGAATTCATTGTATCCTTAAAAAAAGAAATGTCGATCAGGATCTTTGAAATTCTTTAAATATAAGGATCCTTGCAATTTTCAACATGTTTAACTGGTTTTAATTAGTCTCATGTCTTCTTACGGTAGCCAACATACCAGACAGGCAGTGCACTTAACCATATTTCCTTGTTAAGTCCAGTGCTAGACTTCTTCACTGAAATGGTTATGGTCGGTAGCAAGGTTCGCACCAATGACCATGAATCAGTGACTAATTAAGTGAAAAATCTTTAATAATAAACAACTTACTTACCTTTATTTACTTTCAGGAATCTTTATATTTAATATCTTTGTTTAAAGGTTGCCTGCAAGTTTGTCCCCTCTGTCATGTGTATGCGTCTTAAAACTACGATATTAATCATGTATGGAACATTCATGTTTCAATATTAAACTGTTTCGATTGTTTCGATGTAAGGAAGGAAGTAAAGTTGAGTAAATAAAAAGGTATGATTCATGAGCTATCGACTGATAGTCAGAAACATGTACTTCACATTATGGGATACGTCAACATTTGCGTTGTCACTTTGGAATCGCCGGGTCTTTTTTCTCTATGGTGAGACCAGAGCCTAATTGATACCGATTGTTTGTCTTCCTGGCATCTGACAAAAAAAATCGAACCATTTGCTTATCAGTAGTCAGTATTTGTTGAATCGTGGGGCTTTTTTTAATCAGATTTAAGTGAACATATATAGAACGTATATCAGTACAAATGTTTCGAAAAATCGTCAGGCTGGGCCATTTGGTTAGGGTTAAACTGTCAATAAAATCAAGACATTGGTTTATCTGAAGAGATGTTTCGTAAAATTGTTAGACTAATCAATCAGATTGGAATGTAACTGTCGAAGAAACAATCTGTTTGCACAGATATTGTAAGGGAATATCTTTATAGCTGTAAATCTTGATGCGATATATGCCTTTTTAATATCTGAGTATCATTTAAGACAACAGAAATAATGATTTTACAAATATTTCATGCGCAATTAAGAGCAACAATTTGAGAAACGTTTGAATTTAACAAGTTTTTTTTCGATTTGACGGTTAAGCTGCAGTGAAATGGAATAGTAAGGAGCTTAAAATACAACGTTTTCCAAAAGAAAGGTAACCCTTGACACCGATTTGCATAAACGTTATAAACTATAACACTATCTGCAATCCGCCGACAATAAACAAAGACGGAATTAACTGTGATTTACCATATACGTTATATCACGCTAATTATAAGCGCCTGTCCGCTGACTTTGGCTGTTCTTATTTGTCATTGTAAACTTCGATAATTGTTAAAAAGATATCTTTTTAAGTGAAATGTTCTAAATTATTTACTGCAGTATCCCGTCATACGTGAATTGACGCCATGTATATTACCCGCGGCGTTCGGAAATGCCTCTCGGTAAGTAGGTATATTAGCAAAGTGTAATCTTTATGAAAGGCGTAGGGTATTGTCGAACAGGCAGCCTGCTACACGTAGTAGTACTTCAAAGTCAACTGGTATTTCAAACACAGTCTTTCTAACTGCACCAGTTCGATCTATAAATGTCTTTATTTTTGTTGCTTTTGCAAAACAAGAAACAAAGTAACTCTCATGTACCTGAAAATTCCAATCAGTTAGCGTCTAGATTTATTACCAGTTTTATCACTCAATATCCCTGAGTACTAATATTACCGTCTATCTGCATCTCTATTTTCTTAACACAGATAGTTTGTAATTACTCACTGTGAAGCCACCTCATCAAATTAATGTATATGTGTTTGTGTATATGTATGTGTTTATATATATGTAAATATATACTGTAACTCTTTGAACAATAGTATACTTTATAGATTGGTATCACTGTTACACCTGTCTATAGTAACACATTTCTCTTTTTAAATAACTATAATGGCTCAAACTGGTATAGAAGAAATATGTACTTTAGATTATATACATTGTGCTAGTACCATAGTTACTACTGTACTAATCGTATTTAATATTATTTCAATACTCATACTCCATATGTATGTACGAAATTTCCCTTTACTCATATGCCATATTAGAGGTTTTTACCTCGATACACAATTGAAAAGGCTGCATATAAGAGCAGAGGACTTTGGAAATATAACTGTTTCGGTATTTTAACATCATTCATTGAAATCCGGTTACGTTCCTTTAATTCAACCATGCATATCATTGTTCATTAAAAAGCGCATATGATATGATTTTCTTTATTATACATTTGCTTCTCATTGAAAATAGTTAAAATGTATGCGATCAAGCGTGAACAAATTTTGTCTTACGTTTGGTCATGAAGTTTAAGTATTTTCAAAATTTCTCAACCTTGTAGCCATGAGGTATGTTATTAGTAAAAGAAACTCGGAGATTTTAGTTATCGCTTCTAATAATGTTTCTCACTTCCCAACTAGTTCACTCAACCGGAAATGAATAATATGTACTTATATACTTACAAAAAGCTCAAACAGAACTACATTTGAAACTTGGAAACACATTTTATCTTCACAAAAAGTTACGTCATTTAAATTACCTATGTTTTATTCATACAAGTGTGAATTTATATCGAGACATATATGAAGACATTGTGATCCGACTTAAGACTAACTCGACCAAAACAACTGTCAACAGAATATGTATTCAAGCCTTACTTTAGTGTATTGTAATGATGATATGAGGGAAAAACAATTGACTTTAATTGTTACACAAATCTTTCTACGCAATGCATAATATTTCGAATGAACTAAATTAACACAACAACTAAAGATATAATAAGATGCAAGAAATATTAATGTCCTTTACCATTAAAATCACTGAAAGAAAAAAGGTTACCAAAAAGACGGAAAAATACATTTTTTTTAATTTTCTTATTCATTTCATTCAACTGGAAATAAGGTATTTTTCTCTTCACAAATGTGTACGGGTGTGATATTGAACAACAATGTCAATAAACGAAAACAAATGAATATACAAATGACATTACTTCGAAAACAGAAGAAGAAAGAGATCTTTCAAGCATCTCACTGGGCATCTTTACAAACTATCCATAAATTCATCAAACTCCTTAGAAATACACCAGTCATCTACATTAAAAATTTCTACCGAAGAAATTTGCAATTCATTCTGTTTTCCTGGTACCTAGAAGCAAACTCGTAAAGGCGCGGAGTGGTACCAACACTATACTGACATATACTGACAATATGTACATTTGTGATGTAGCTTGTGTTTTACTTATTTATTGAGTCCAAAGACGTACACATTATTTTGAACTATACCTGCGTTAGAACTTTATTACAGTGCGTATTCGTCTCAGAAGCATGGTGTGTTAGTGTAACAGATTATATGAATTTAAACCACTGTAAAAGGCTGACAAAAACAAATAGATTTTTACGAAACAACAAAATCTTTCTTCTTTTTAAACATGAAAGATTTGAGAGTGTCACAATTTATTCACTTCAATCATTCAAATCATCCTGTGTTTCCAGTTTCAATCCAGCCAAGGCTCCCAGAATCCTTTGTGAAATCTAGGATCTGCACGAATACATCAATCCATCCAAGACTCCCAATATCCTTTACGAAATCTAGGATCTGCGCGTGGATCTTCTTTTGGATTAGGACTTGGAACTGTATGATCTAGATATGATTTTACTCTGTCTAACATTCTCTTCACGATGTCTGGATACTTGCTAGCTACGTCGTTACTTTCTGACGGGTCCTTCTCGATATCAAAAAGATAGGTTTTTGATTTGACTTTGAATTGTTCAAGCGCCGATTTCTCCGCTAAAAAAATAAAAAAAATATCCACAATCATAATGCACTCATGTTCTACACTTTTATGAAATACATGGAATTTTATATACCATGCAGATTGTAATGACGATCTTTAATACAGTGAGGCCGCTTTGTGATTTTAAATCAAATGTCAGGGACTCTGAGCTTCAGGTTCACGTTTTATCATGTTTATGATTGTGGCTTTCTAGTATAAGTATATATTGTAACTATAAAAATAAAACATGAATATGGGAGAGTATCATAAATACTTTACATCATAATACACGATGAGGCTGCAAATAGTTATGTCACTGATGTGATTATAAAATGTATTTTATAAATATTTCTCTGTAGTTAAATCCTGTGATCACCTCGTAATTATAAAGTAATTACGTTTACTGCATTTTAACTTTTTTAAAAGACAGAAATATTACTTCAAAATATTTGCAGTCATAGGTATGAGATATATGTACAGCCCTCCGTCCACTTTTATGCACAATATATTCAGGGCAGTTAAAGATTTTTTTTTTTTAAATATAACTTTTCTGTCAAAAAGGGTACCCTTCTTATATTATAAATGGAGAAAACGCTGCTGTAAAGGTTGTAGTCAAAAGAGATGCCCGAGGATATTGCCTATCGTTACCAAATCTTAAATATTCAGTGTTTTTCATTTGCTGATACACGGTCGTGTTATTCAAAATAAACATCGCGTTGACTCAACAGTAGAAGCAAAAACTCACATTTACCGACAAAAAGTAAACCACGCCAAAAGCGA
The DNA here is from genome assembly GCA_012932295.1 of Cyclina sinensis. Lineage (NCBI taxonomy): Eukaryota > Metazoa > Mollusca > Bivalvia > Venerida > Veneridae > Cyclina > Cyclina sinensis. Next base: position 23,338,573 of record JAAONU010000013.1, on the reverse strand, counting down.
GGATAGACAATGCACGGCTACCATGTATTTCCTCATTCGTGCAGTTAAAAGGAAGTAGACAACAATTACTTGCTTGCAGTAATTGTATGAAGTCATTTTGATGATATAATAATCAATACATTTTAGATTTCGTCAATATGAGAATTAATCAAACTGAAAGTTTATTAATATCCGGACTATGGCCTGGTCGGGTTATATCTCTTTTTCAAAGTCAATAAATACCCATATCGATCAAACTAAATGCAATAATGGTATATTTAAATTAAAATCTGAGAATAAACATTTTTTTTTCATTTGTTCAAGCTCATTCACGTGATTCATATTTGATTATCGTGTTTACTCGAAGGTGAAGCCAAAAAGCACGTACAAACTGATGCAAGATGAATCACACTATGAAACAGTGACAAGTTTCCCGCTGTTGAGCATCAAAGACACCGACAGGAAATTCAAATAAAGTTCAAATGAGACAATGCATTGCCAAGAGCATAAGAAGTACAAACACGAGTTTGTACTTTATTTTCTTTTTTTCCTATGTTTTTCATGTCTATTAGAGCATTCACTCACTGAAAGCCAGTTTAACAAGCGTGTCTCGAACAATTTAAAACGGCCAAAATCACTCATCTTAATCCCATTGTTCGAGCTTTATAATTATAGTTGTGTTAATTGTGTTAATTTATTTTCAAATCAAGCCAGTTGTTTTAAGATTATCAAGGCTGTGAAACCATTATCATGCAGACAAGCAAACATGACAAAATATCCTATTTTTGCCCTACGAAGGGTCATACCTCTGAAATCCATGATGGGATCAGCTTGGTTAAGGAAATGAAAGGAGATCTATTGTTTTTAAATGATTTGTGAAAGTTTGGTATAAATTGAACTGAATGCTACCATAACACTGTGAGGTAAGGTAGAAAAAATCTATGTTTAACCTCTGCTACCTTGACCTTGACCCCAGTGACCTAACTCCATCCAGCTTTTGAGGCCCATGCAAGGTATTTACCTATCAAATATTTGAGATATTCGTCAATAAATGGAGATACCATAACGAAAAGTATAAAAAAATCTATGGTGAACCTGACCTTGACCCCAGTGAATTGAAGATGCCTTTACACCAAATATTGAGAACATTGATCAATAAATAATGTGATAAAAAGTTTAAAAAATATTCCTACTCTCGTGACCTTGACCTTGTCCCGATGACAATAAACCCCACTGCAAGGTAGAGGTCCATGCAAAGAACCCATAAATCAAACATCTGAGATACTGGTCAATAAATGAAACTTTATGTGGTAAAGTAGAAAACTGGTAACCCTGACCTCAGTAAATGGTAGAGGTTCATGCAAGGTGTTTATATACCAAATATCTAAAATATCAGCCAATAAATTATTGTTCTATGATAAAAAGTTAAAAAATCTAATATTATCCTGAGTGACCTTGACCTCAGTGATCTCAAACCCCTCCAAGGGTAGAGTTCCTTGCATGTTACATACCTAATATCTAAGATGCGTTATGGTGACTGACAATAAGATTTTTTTTCTATATAAGTTTACAAAATAACTAGGTGACTCTGGAGATGGACTAACATTAACCAAAATGCCATTTTAACAAACTTGTTAGTGGTCCATTAGGCCTATTTGCACACCAACTATCTAATCTCAAGACCTTGTGGTTTCTGACAAAAAATAAAGTTTTTCAATACATAAGTCAATACAAAAAATGCCTAATTTTTTGCCTTTTAAGGAGGAATAACTCTGGAGTCCAAAACTTGATCCAGCCAGTTGAAGGCAGGAACCAAGATCTATTGCTGGTCAATGTTTTGTACAAATGGTTGAAACAAAATAAAAACTAAAACCATTTCCAAGCAGACAAGGCAAGATATGCATATTTTACCCCTATAAGGAGCCATAACTCAATGTTGCATGATGAAATCAGGCCGTTTCAACAATGGAACCAAGATCCACTGGTGATACATGTTTTGGATAAAATAAAAAAAATTAAACATCTACCATGCTGACAATGCAACATATACCTGTTTTGGGTATTTCATTTCAGGGACCATAACTCTTTAAAGCATGGTGCGATCAGACTGTTTTAACAAAGGAATTGAGATCTACTATGTGATACAAGTTCTGTGCAAGTCTTGTTCAAATCAACATAAAAATGAAACTTCTATAATGCAGACAAAACGTGTTGACGCATGCATGCACGGACGGCGGACATCAGGCGGTCACAACAGCTCACCATTACCACAAAGTGATCAGGTGAGCTAACAAGAAAGAGCTATCAAGCAAAGGATGATTTGGAATCTTTCTGATCTATAACAACACCCCTTAAAGTGTGTAAATGTTAAGGCTTGCAAAGCATCTGAAAAACTTTCATGTAAAATCATGTCATTTAATTTCCTCACCAACCTAAGACAATGCTACTTCTGTTATTTCAAAGGCTAAAGATAGAGCTTTATCAAAAGAAAAAAAATCTGAAGTTCTCATGGCAACGCTATATCCTGGGTACTCTAAAAATATCTAAATGCATTTCAAAACTGGGTAATTATGTTACGTAATTCTGAAGTGTCAGATCACAGAGAAAAGGACAGGAAGCGTATACGTTTAAATATAATTGCAAAATTCTACAGTAATTAAGCTACTACTCATTGAACTAAGTCAGTAAATTTACTTTAGAGAGAGTATTTTAATATCGTTCAGATCTTTTTGTTACAGATAAAATGCTAATTCTAAAAGTTTCTTACGATTGAACTCTTTCATTAGTTTCCATTTACCAACTCGTAATAAAACGCGTCTTAATAATGATGTACTGAGTGAGACATTATCAAGTGGTTCCCCCGGAGAATCGCTGGGCACTATGTCATGAAGTATTTCCTGCCGCTTACTTGGCGCTCCATATCTTTGGAGGAAAAATGTTAATACTGTTAGAGTAATTTTATATAAGGAAATTTGGCCATATTGCAATTTATTTCTTGCAACAATTTTACCGTTTAACTCATTGTTTTAACATTTAAACTAAAAACATTTATAAAGTTAAGTTTCTTTAATATGACCAGTCAAAAAATGGTCTTGACAAAGAATCAGTTTAACAGTGCGATTTGTTCTCTCTAAATTTTTTATGACAATATATCTATTTTCAAAGGCAAATAACTTGGCACAATTTTTAAATTCACACTAATATATCATAGCCCTTGAGACATCCAGACGGCATAGAAATAAAACGTTGAATCTTATATGTAACTAGTTCTTACTCACTTCAAATGATCCCACTGGTCTATTCCATCCAAAGGTTTTGTTCCATTCAAATTTCCACCAGCCAATTTTACAAATGTTGGAAACCAGTCTGTCACATGCATAAGTCCTTTAGATACAGTTCCAGTTACCTCTTTGCTTAGTAACGGACTATTAATAAACCCAACAGCACGATTTCCTCCTTCCCATCCAGAACCCTTAAATCCCTTCAGCGGATAATTACTAGCTCCAGTTTTTTTCAGGGCCTCTATTGTCTGCAATAAAATTTAACTACTTTAAATAGATACCGTTCATTTTTTATTTCGTGTTCAGATTTTGACCTAAAGCACTGTTTAGACATTTTCAATCGTATATGCTAAAAATTCATTTATAACAAAAACGCTCTTCTGTAAATTTCCGACTTATTTAGAATGAAAGGTTTCACTATTTCTTAGAATATTTAAACTCAGCGTTTTTCATATTAAGATATTTTTCTTTATTTTTTTATTCTTTTATACATCTAATCTAGACCGACCATGACCATAAATTATATAATTTCATCCTAGAAAATCACCGAAATCATTTCATTTTGTAAGAAATTGAAATTATTTCTAAGTTTATTGTAGATTATGTAAACATATTTAACCAGGATAAAGTAAACTGTGACATCAACGAAAGCTGAGGAAAACACTCGTTTTTACCACGTGTATATGAGTTTTTATATTAGGCTTATAAGAACTGCCTTCAAGACTTCTCCGAAAATCCGTTATACCAGGCCGTGAGGAAGTTTGAAATGAGTACAAGGTAGAAATATTCACTTGTCTGAAGCATAAACGAGCTTTTAGAATGAACAATAAACGAGGCTGCATTAAGGCACTGGGTTTTAGTTACAAATCACGGAACAAAGAAGATATAGGACCTTAAATCAATGAGAAGCATACGCATAATTATTATAAAACAGGTATTTCTTCTAGACTTGTGTTGTTAATCAGCAGAGTACTTTAAAAAGGGGTTAAACAATCTTATTTGGTTAAGTAGCTTAAATTCGTTCTGGAATCCCCCATCCATGTGTGCATTCTAAGAAATTAGAGCTCTGAAAAAAAGATACTGCTACTCAATGCTTGGAATACGGAATAAACTTCAGAAATGATTTTGCATACAAAAGTTGTTACATAGTGGCATTGTCTGTACAAGTAGAGCACATCTGATTACTAAACCTCAATGCTTTATGTACATTTTGTATTGTATCTCATGACATTTTGAAAATGAAAGATATTCAAGAAATGCGAAAGTAACGAAATAGCAAGTGATGTGGTTACTTTCTCAATTCTTCACATATTCTTTCGTCCCATCATTGGTTAGCGTTATGCGCAGACTTCGATTATACTGACTGTACTTCATCTTTCAATGTTTCTGATCTTTATATTGGGAAAGGTGAATTTCTGTTGCATTGCAAAGAATGGAAATAAATAATTAATAAATCCCCAATCATACCTGTAGAGAAAACAAGTATTGTATTTTGCCACATCCCTTTTTCTTTCATTGCTTCCACAACTCTGCCTACGGCATCGTCCATACACACAACCATTCCTACAAAATGTTATAATTGTATTTTGTATTTTAGCACTGGAGAACCTCCTTCAATTTATACAATAGGGATACAGTGTCATTTCTGTTGTCCTTTCATAAAGCTGTCTTTCTGGATAACATCGCAGTCAAATGAACTTACAGACGATATGCTGGCGGTGCAAGTAGCAAATGTTTAACCATTTTGTTTTATTTTATTATCAATTTAAGTCAGGACTGAACTTTAACAAAAACGTTCAGAAAGTTAAAAGAACAAAAACAAAATAATTTACCTTCATAAATATTTCTGACTTTACGATCCTTTTTCTCCTAAAGTGCCATACATTTTTCGGGTGACTGAACCGGTGAATGTACTGCTTGAAGTGATAGATACATGAATAGCGGCTGAAAACATTTCGTAAACAACAGTAAACGGAACAATTTTGTTCAGAGATGGGATACATTTAGATAAACTATACGGAACTTTATCTTAATACTTCCACAAGGGTAGGCCATTCGAAATGACTGATTAAGACTTTTATCAAAGGATTCATCAAAAAGACTTAAATATATATGAGTGAAAGTATAATTATAATGGTTTCATAGTGTACATAATATGTATGTTTGATATCATTAACAGGGCTAAAATTAATCCCTGTGTATATATTTCATTATTAGTGAGATAAATATCGGAAGTAAAATCTGATGATTACAGTATACAAAGTGAAAAATGTTTAAACATTTTCTTTATATTCTAAAGCTTTTCTGTCACACTGCTACAGGTCATGGAAAATCTTACTAAATGTTTTAGAACATATTCCAACGATCTATGTCTTGTGGTTAAGATGTTTTTAATTGCTTCAGATACTAAAAATCGTTAACGGAAGATGAATTTCTCAGAATGTAGTTGTCTTAATCTCGTTCGAAGCAAATTAATGACAACGCCCGATGATTGACGATGACCTACCATAAACACAACGATATACTCTGGTAAATAAAATAATAGTAGCTTTTGATTAGGTATATGAGAATCTTGAAAATAATATCATTTTTGTTCACATTTAATTCTTACTGTTCTTTCCGTTACCTTGTTAGAATCATGTTTTTGTATAATATCTATGGTTTTATCCGCAAACAGATCAGTTGAGTAATAGCCTTCATAAGCACTAAAGTTAGCAGGTTGGTCGTTGTCCATTAGATCGTAACCTTTGACTCCCTGCCGATGTTTTGTTATGTGGGTAAAATAATCCGAGTGTCCGTTATAGAAACCTAAAAAAAATAAAAGTCTCGTCAATTTCCTAAAATTCTGCTACATATCTGTTCAGTTTATGACATCAAATTTCATTAGCCATATGAAGGTTTTAAGATAATGTTTAAATATGCGTGTGTATATGTTTGCTGTGAGTCAATTTAAAGAAAAGTTATTGTTCTTTCCATACATATTTAAGTCGTAGGGTGTAAAGATTGGAAGTCAAGTAGAAAGACAAACAAGAAAGAAAGACCACAATGAAAGATCAGTTTTCATAAATATAATACATAAAATTGTAAAATCTTTCCGTAATATTCGTGATTATTTCTGATTCAGAAAATAATATAGTAGAAACGAAATATGAACCAGCTCATGAGAAGATGCAGAAAACTTTTGAATACTCATAGCAAAATACTCAAAACTTGTCGAAAATCATTTCTTCAAAACGTCTAACAGAAATTACGAATACAAGAATGCAAGTTGTATACAAGAAAAATAAACACAAAAACAAACCAAAGAAGTTGTCAAATCCGCGATTGTTTGGAAGATAAGCCTTCTTAAAAAAGCCAAGGTGCCATTTTCCAATAATATGTGTAGAGTAATCTGTCTCTCTAAGTTTTTCTGCGAGTGTTACATCATCAAGAGGCATACCTAGAGTCTGACCAGGAAGAAAAGCACGCTGTACACCTGTGTGTATCTTAAAATAGAAAACAAAGAACAAATATCACAAATATATTGGTTATCAAGACCTAAAGCAGGAAGCTACTGAAGCTTTATGAATTTTTTATCCAATATTTTGCAAACCAAGACTTTAAAATAACCGTTTCGCACGATTATCATTACAGTTTAGCGGCTGGATTAAATTGAAAAAAAAATAGCATACTTACAAACATCATAATACAACACATAAATTTTACAACGAACTGTTGTTGTTGTTTTTTGTTGTTGTTGTTTTTGTTGTTTTTTTTTGTAGTTGTTTTTGTTGTTGTTTTTTTTTCAGCTTCTACAATCTATTCAATCATTTAATCTTGTGTACAGGACTTTCATACATTCATCGTGAATTTTAATTGTTCATTTGCATAAAGAGAAAGAGTTTGATAACTTCATAACGTTAGAGGTTTCTGAATTCTTTCGAAATTACAATATTGTGGAAGGTATATTAACCTATATTTATGGCTCCAGTTTCATTTAACTTGTAGTTTTTAAAATACAGTGGATACTAATTAGTGTGACACCCTCGTGACTCGAATGACAATATGCACTTCTGCATACAATTGCAAAATACAAATATCTAATTAAAATAATGGTCAAATAAAAACTTATCACAGTAATTATTTTATTAAATTATTCACAAATTCCTGACATATTATATATCAAATCAAAACAACTCTTAATAAAATATTTGATCGTACATACCGCGTATCTACCTGTTAATAAACATGCACGTGCTGGTGTACATATCGACTGTGTGTAGTAATTCTCCAGTCTAACACCACTCATAGCGAGCTCGTCAAGGTTTGGAGTTTTGATGTTAGATCCATGATAACCCACATCGTGAAATCCCAAGTCATCCGCAAGAATGAAAAGTATATGTGGCTTCTTACTGTTAAAAGTATATGGTTGTCTTTGGTGTATTCTTATACTACTATTCTTGTTCCCAAAATCTTTATTATTCTTCTTCTCAAATCCTCTCCAATAAAGAGTCCAGGGATGAAAAGACATAAGCAATATCACAATCATTACAAGCACTAGTTTGAATGTTCTCTTCATATGCATTTTCATTGTCCCCTTTGCCTTTTCTGTTTTGTGCAATCGAGTTTGTATTCCTTATGTTCTTCCGTAGCTCCACGTCATCGTCTTATAAACAATTGTCTGACTGAACGATGTATGAGAAAATGTCAGCTGAACCCCCGTTTAAGGGGCTAAAATACCAAAGCATCCGGTGAAGTGGCTAAAATATACAAGTGTTATAAAATGTGTGTTTTATCCAGTATGTTTACATCACAAGTTGTGTCGACATACAAGTACTTGTTGACAATAGGGAGACGCAGAAAATCGCTGATTAGCACGACCGTCATGGCATTAATAAAACTTCTTTAATAAGACCATAGCATCTATTAAAGATAATTGTTGTGGCATTTGTTGTTGTTGTTCTGTTTCGTTTTGCCTTGCTTCCCTCACTACATTAGTTTAAAAATAGAACTTTTTATACGTGTATATTATTTCAGATGTTTCCTTATCTACACTAAATTTTACTATTATCTTATACTAAAAAAATAATTGTGGAATGCCCTTTTCATAGTCCATTATGCCACGGGCCGTGAAAATGCTATACCTATTTGGTATAATTAATTAATTATATATTATGAAATTTGTGATAACTTGAGTCAATGAAAGGATACTTTTTAAGTTCAAGTTTCTTTTCTTAGAAGCCCTGTTAAACATGTTTGGTTGCAGACTACACAAAGTGAGTAAAAAGACAATGAGTAATTTATAGAAGCAAAAGTGAAAGGACATAAAACGTAGTCTCTATCGCAAGCTTTGTCCGTCGATACTTTTATCTGATCTTAAGAATCTTAGTTACATAAGCAAGCACATCAAATTTGACAATCGATACGTGTGTCATTAGGATATCGTTGGAAATGATGGATGCTCCTTTAACGAATACAAGAGAGTAAAAAAAGTGCAATTAAGGAAGGTGAAAGAAGGAGTTGTTTTGTGTTTCATGATGAAGAGGTCTGGATGGGAAACATTATTAAACAATAGTTAAAAATAAACGAAAAGTTATAGGGGGTGTAGGCTCATATAATAGGGGTGATTATGTATAAGGTAGTAATGTAAATATTGAAACAGAATTTGTTATATGTTTGGGTTATAATAAAGTTGTAAGATCCTCAAATGCTTTGTATAAACGTTAAGATTTTTTATAACGTAAAACTCTAGTTTAGGTCTGAAAACGGGTAAAATTTTTGTTTCTAAATGCACGCTGAAAAAAACAGTTCACCAGTTTTCAGGCCTAAACTAGAAATTTACATTATAAAAATTCCTTACGTAAATACAAAACAAACCAGCCAGTCTTCGGTGCACAACATGATCTTTGTATCTGTACAGATTTTTTATTGAAAAAGACCATTTCACCTTTCAAGCGACAGACAAAAAAGGTCCGCGAAGAGCATAAAACAGGCGCGCAATGACGTAGTATCGTACTATTGTAAAAGTATCAATTGAAAAGTAAGAATGATAAAGAAAAGATGTTGTGAGAGCGGAAGATCGAACTTGCGCCCCTTGGATTACAAGTTCAGCACGTTCATCACTACAACTTCCTTTGTACAATAAAACATGCTAATGATCATCGTCTTTTTACTCGTAAAACACCTCATGGCTGAAAGGCTGAACAAGCATAATCATATGATCGTAGTTTTTCACGATCGATCGTGAAATGTTTACATTTTCACTGTTTTAGTGAGTAAATATATAAAAAGTAAAATAAATATACGTTTTTTCTATTGAATGATGGCATATAACATTGAGTTTAATGTAGATGAATAAACATGATACAAACATACCTGAAATGGTTTTACTCCGCTTTTTACACAGCTTTCTCAAGTGGGATGATCGTCATGTAAACACAACAAAATTGTAAAATAAGTTTGACACTAGTCCTCTACGGTGTTCCACTCTGTTAGTTTCCCGCACGAATATAGTATATGTTTATGTATTCTTTTTTTACAATAAATATAACATGCAAAATATAAATACATAAACATCTCTTTTACAATAACAAAGAATAAGACGTTGTTACTTTAAAAAAAATCGGTTAAACAAAATAAGAAATTTCAATGTAAATATATGTAAAAAAGTTTAATATATCAATATTTCTCTTGATGACTTATGTCATGTGGTTATTTTCAACACTTACAACAGCGTATGAAGGATCTGGACACATCTTCATTTTTTATTATCAAATGCGTTTGCAGTGTTGTAAACACAAATTACATATTTAATTGGACTCTATGTTCTGTAGATTTTTTTAGAAGGCATGAAATATCATCGTTGGTTACGCATGGTACACATTCCGTACAGCCACATATTACTTGTATCCATGATTATCCCCCATTATAAATTAATACTACTCAATACAGAGAGTGGCATAGAATCATACAGGGTTGTTTGCTGCTTTAAAAGACGTTTACCGGTTGAAATTCATGTATGCGGCGCAAAGTAGCGATTATTTTCAGTGGATGAATTTGCGAAATTGAAATCCTTCCAAAACGATTGAAAGTATATCTTAAACTATTCATAAAAACTGCGAACTACTTTCGGCTGTTCTTATTTGCTCCTGTTTGTTTCGATAATTTTGAAATATTTTTCAAAGTGAAAAACTGTTGCATACTTCATTATCTTCTTTGATGATAAATGATAAAATAATATTCACCGCACGAATAAATTATTAACAATATAAAGGACTCCGTTGTTTTCCTTTTCAGGTCAAGGGAAATGAATAGTAGTGTAAGAGGAATAGCAACAACATGACACATAACCATAACAAGAGGGTCAAGTGGCCATGAGTCGCTCACCTGAAATGTGCGGTATTGCGTCCAAGAGAACACATGGCCACAGAACAAAATCATCAAGGCAAACATTCTGACTAATTCTCATTAAGACTGGACCAAAAACAACAAGGCTTTCCTATGACTTGACCTATCGACCGGCGACCTAGTTTCTGACCTTAAAGAATCAGTTTCGAGTAACTTCATGAATTCACCAAGAAAAATATTCTGTTTTATTTAATACGATCAGAAGAAAAATGTGATCTCTTCAACATTAACAAATTGTTCCTATGATTTAATACGGTGATTTAATTTCTGAAACCATGTTACCCAGATTCAAATAAGCAAAAGAACATTTCAAATCAACATTCTGACTCATCTGCTAAAAACAATTGACCTCTTGAGTATTTAAAATGGTTTCCTTTGACCCAATGCCGTAATTTCTGATCCCATGTAATTCAGTTTTAAAACTTCCAAGACTTTATCAAGGCAAACATTCTGATCAAGTTTCATTTAAAATGGGTCAAAGTTGTGACCTCTAGACTGTTAACAAGGTTTTCCTATGATTCTACCTAGTGACCTTGTTTTTTACTCCGCATGTTCCAGATTTTGTATTTTCTCAAATATTTTTTTAGATAAATATATACGTCAAGTTTCGTGCAGATCCGATTAAAAATATGGTTTCTACAGTGAAAAATTGTGTTGGTTTTTTTTCACTATCTGACCCAATGACCTAGTTTTTGACTCCATGTCACTCAGTTTCAAACTCGTCCGAGATTTGACTGAGGCTAACATTCTGGACAAGTTCATTAAGATCCATTTGAAATTTTAGCCTCAAGAGTATTTACAAACAAAATGTGAACGAACGCCCTACGAACGGACGGACGCCGGACAAAATAGCATACTCAAAGCTTACGCTAGCACTTTGTGGCAGGTGACCTAAAATGAAATGGTAAGTAGTGTAACTACTTGTGCCCCTTATAAATAAATATACCTATTAGAATGTGATTAGATTTTAAGTGATCTACGGTCGAATATATGACGGTCTCTCGTTCAGATGCGTAATTCTGGACTACGGTCTAAATAACTACGTTATTTGAAATATGACGGGAGAACGGACGATGCGACGACTCCTTCGGGATTTTATTAAAAATGTGTCCGAAATCATTAACAAACTTAAGTCATATCTGAAAACATGAGGCAAAGGGCTTTCGTAACAGGCATATTGCATTGTAAAAGACCTTTACAAAGACTGCTAAAATTATAACCCAAGGACTACATATTTAAAATAGTTATACAGGAAAGTATAAAAGACTTTTTGTCTAAAACCACAAGGTCTAGAACTTTTTATATTGGCACACTGTATTGTAAAGTTGACCTAGCAGAATTATGCCACTTGTATCATTACTGGTCCAAACCAAGGGGTCCCACAGTTTACACAAATATATATTGGGAAAACTTAAAACAATATTTTTGTCTGAAACCACGATTTCACATTAGAATTTTGCATTAAGACAGTTGCAAATACTAACTAAACTCATCCCCTTTGAATCATTTTGGCTCCGGAGGAGTTACAAGTTTTTGGATGCGAGATGTATAGTAAAGACACTGAAAAATCTTCAGAAGCTAGAGCTGTCAAGCGCCATTTCTAGGAGACTTTGACAAGAAATCTTAAAATGATGCCCCTTGGGTAATAACTGAGGTTTTGGGGTTTCAAATCACTTTAAAGGCATTGTAACTGTTTTTGGATGTACTTGACAATTGATTCCATCAAAATTGTTCTAAAGGCTTAATTCTATGCCTAAAAGTTTTCTAGTACAAACGTTTTTTTTATTTATTACTCACAAGGCCCAGAGCTCAGACAGTATGTATGTAGCCATGTTCATAAGACTTCTGTATCTATAAAGAAAGCTCAAATTATTCCCGATACAGACTGAGGAGAATTCATACAATGAGTTAAAAGTTTTATTAAGATATTTTTTTCTATTTTGCATAAGGCGGTCAATGTTGTTTCCTATGGATCCACATGTTTACTCGTATATATATATATATATACAAAACAATCTGTGTGTACCACTATACGGTCAATTCGATTTTTCAGGTGTTCCAGTATAGATACTGCTTTGGGTAGCCGTTTCACTTACGAATAATGAAAAATGTTTAGGGATTTGCATGCAGTCCTCTCATAGTCCTCTACACTGATTTTGTCTATAATGCTTCTTGGACTTATGCGGAGTATACTATAACGACTTCTAATTAATGCATTTTCGGTAATCCAGGTTATATAGTTTATACGGAATGTGTACCGTGGGCTCCGACGATGAATCAATGGAAATAGCAAACTTATTACCTAGATAATAATGACACAACTTAAATTATTTGCGCTTAAAATTACCCAGTAGCAAACCTGTCTAAAGTATTCTCCTGGTGATACATATTTTATGGAGATTTGTAAAGGATAACCGCCTTACGAGACAACATGAGGTTTTTAGACTTTTAATTCAGCCGATACTAAAATTGTTTAAATGAAACGCATTTGAAATTTTTGCCTTGTCCGAGGGGATAATTTGGTGTCATATTTTCTAATAGTAATATTTCTACTGTCATAATTGAGAGTCAAATGGTCTTTTTAGTATTTGACTTCAGAGACTATGACCCTGCCGAACTAATCATTTAGTTTACACTCATTTATTTTACATCGATTGCGATACAAGTTCTTACAACTTAGATTCATCACGCTCGATGATGATATAGATGTCAATTTTAATATTTTACATAGTATTTCATAGACATTCAAGAATAATGTAAAATCATAACCTATTTCAATGATGTGGTAATACTTCAGGGCTATCGTGCTCAACTTTCTGTCAAGTCGCTTTTGTAGCTTCGTCCTCCGTACGGATAAAGGGAGGTAACAGTAATTACTGTTTGAGCATCAGATCAGTGGTGTCTGCAGTTCTTTATCTTAACACATATTTTTGGACGGTCTGTTGATTCAACAGTTTATTTTGATACGATAGTGAAATAATATGTTTATCGACAGGTTGATCTTGACGCAATCTCGAGGGTTTAATTCAAAAACACTGGTAAACAGATGGCTAAGGAGTGTTTTCTACATTCTACCAAAGGTTTTCATTATAAGGGCGGGTACAAAATTAACATAAGCAAAGAGTTTGTGTGATCTTCGATAATATTGTAACTTTGAACTAAAATTGTAAGGTATATTAAATCAAAGAATAATTACAATTTAAAAAAAAACTGGGGCGAAATATACCAGTGTAATTTGATGAAAAAATTTCATGAAAATTCACTGTAGATCGTGTAATAATAAGTTGCATGTCCAGTTAACACCAACACATTTGGACTAAGTAGCTGATAATTATTAGTTGCAAAGAAATCTTTACAAATGGCATATGTCTAGTTGACTCATTCGCAGTCTCATCTGATTTCTTTTTTCTTAAACTTTAAGTCTAGTTCATATTTGGGCTTCATTTAAAAGTCATTAACATTATATGGAAATTGTTACCTTAATTTTACATATACAATATCATACGTTTCTTCAGATTACCATTGTTATATGGCTGGTATATAAAAAAATAAAGGTAAAATACTTCCTTGTTTTCCGGATCAATAGCTTTTGCTTCTTTTCTCTTTTTAAAAATAAAGATTTATGTATAAAAAAAAGTATGAGACTAGTTTAGAAATAGTACTGTAAAATATTCAGCATCAAGCCCAATGTGAAAGAAAACACCTGATCGTTACCAAATATTGCACTAGAAAAAATATCGAAATTTTCTTTGTCACTCACCGAGACACAATTAGAAACAGGAGGAGCTTTCGGAAACGATCTCTTAGGCTCTCTGCCTCGGAATTGAGCCATAAATTTGCCGTAGATCTATACTGTTCATGTATTATGATCATTTATAGTTTTCAAATTTACATAAATAATAGAAAGTCTTGTTCGTTTATTTTCATGCTTAGACAATTTGAAAAAGACTAAGGTTGATTCGGAATCAGAAGTAGATAAGATAGAAAGAAAGATAATTACTGTCGTTGTTTATGCTATGTTAAGCAATTAAAATGCCTGAACAGAATGTAAAACTGCTTATGACTTTGCCGATATTTATTTTTTTTTATAGAGCAAAACAGATTCATATTTGTACCAGATTCATATTTCTACAATAAACAACTATTTTGCTTGACTAGATTCTAAAATGACAGTTAGCACATGGTAGAAAAATCATGGTCGTAATTGCAAGTTATCTCTAGAATTTACCATGGACTCCATTATTTATCTTTAGTAAATATATAGCAAAGTTAATCCCAATAGATTTTCGTATAAGTAAGACTAAGAAAGTAAAATTGTTTACTGCATCTTATATCTGGAATTTCACTGGGTACACTGGGGTCAATATTTTGGAGCGCTTCAGTCAATCGATTTGTCCATCAATTATATTGCGCGCCTTTCGTGATGACTGGTCTTTGGCATCCATAGGGCACTCCTTGAGAATGTCTCTATAATCAATGACTGCCGCACTTTTTGTTGAGGTATTCTTTTGAACACACTCTGTTTAAAACACAAAAGAAACAATTCAACATTAAACTCAACTTGTACAGGGGACAATTTAGAAAAGAAGGCAAAGTTAGGTGTTTTTTTATGAAGAAAAACGCTTAGCCTTAACAGTCTGCTTAAAATTATGTTTAAAATTGACTTATACACACAATCCTAAAATCACTTTCAAAATCAAGACGCGAAAATATGTGACTTTCTTTAATTATTGTGCTCTTTCATCATACATGTAAAGGCTCAATCATAAAATAGTATCAGACTATTAAAATACTATTTGACATCTTAATATATAACAATATTACAGTACCTGTTGTTGCAGTATAAATCAAGCTCCTGAAGAAAATCAGATTGGGGCATGCTGAATGCAGGTTTCTAACGCAACAGTTACTTCTCTTTCAGTATAGATAACTCAAAACAGTGTTAGTTCCCTTGCTAATGTTATCGGCCCGAGATCAGCGCGATATATGAAAACGGACTGAATTTTAATGTGGACAAAACCTTGATTTTTTGTTTTGTTTATCACATATTCAACCAAATATTTAAATATTGATTGTATCTAAATATAGGTCTATGATAAAATATAATAGACGTTGATGTAGGTAGACTTGAGATAACGGCTTTATATCGGACCAATATTGTAACCTGATATCAGAGTACCAATATCATTACAATATACTTGTGCCTGCTGGGAAACGTTCATATATCAATAGCCCAACAATTACCTTTGACAACATTACAATTGTCACAATTATACATGCAAACGAAATATTGTGCATTAACGTTATCTTATTTGTATGTGTTTTTTTTTGTTGTTTTTTTTTTCTTTTTTTTACGATGAGATCATTGAACGTCCATACGTTTCAACAAGTATGTTGTGTAATGGTACACTTATTTATGAGAGAAATATGAAAATCGCTTTAACATGAAACAGATTCTTGAGAATGAGACAGATTAAAGTTTAGCTCTACATTGATGTATTTTCTTTTGTTTCGGTACTGCAATTTTACCTTAAAGGTTTTTTTATCGGCAACCTTTATCATTTTTCTTTTCATCTTGTATAAATGGTATATGAAATTGTCCTTCTTTACATACCTCCAATTTATTAAATGAGAAAAAATATTTATTTTTACTAAATCTGTTACTTATTAAATTAAAGTCTCTCTAAAATAAAACATTCAAAAACATTTGGAAAATATATTATGTAACACTTATAACCTGCATTGTAATATATATATCGCATGTGAAGTTTTAAGGGAGGCAAACGATATTGCTCACAAGTAATAATGTTTGTTGAAAGTATAAGTTTGTTTCAATGTTAGCCTACAATTTTGCAAAACAAAAATAATTGACACCACAAATGTTTCAGAGGTCTCAATGTATATTCGTAAAAATTATAAGTCAAAGCGCATCAAAATAGTTAAAGGTGTAAATAGATTTCTTAAATAAATAATCTGGCGTATTGTCATAACCAAAATATTCACAGTCTTTCTTCAATATAGGTATTAAAGCTTTAATGAATACACTATCCACACTCTGACAGGCCTGAGTTAAGGTCTCATGTCGTTGTTTCTTAACATCTTTCCAAACAATATCCTGTGAAAGTACCTTTTTTACTTCATCTAGAAACATAATTTTAGTAACTTGTTTTGCTGTGCTGTCACTTGGAACAGGGAATTAGGCATCTTTTGGAAGAACCCCTGATATCTTGAGAAATCGCCACGTCCGCAGAAGAAAGTTATTTGGCGGGATATTGCATATTCTGGAGTACCGCTTCATAGTCAAAAAACTCAAAGAAATATGCTCTTCTGCTATTCTGCAATAAAAAATAAAGACGAAGCATCTTTCATGAATAATTCTCGAAAATTATTAGAACGAGATTTCTGGAAATCTTTGTAGTGTTCGACAAGATAATTTGCCTTTTCAAAGTGTTTGACAAGCAAAGGAGACTTGATTTCACCGTCAGTATTAATCGCAACCAAAATGTCTGTTAAGAACGTCGAGGCAACTTTTTGCACAGCACAATACAAGATTTTGTGGGATATATGTACAACAGTTTTTCCAGGGAATATGCTTTCTTCAACAGTCGTTGGTGCTGTGCGGCCCTCTTGCTGGCAAACTGATACAATACGTCTCCGTCTTGTTACAAACATTTCTTCAATTTCTCTCTCCTTTGTCTCCTTTGACTTGTCTTCATAGAACTCATCTGTGTCTGAAAAAAATCTGATTATAAATAATAGAAACTGATCTCTTCAAAGAAGTATAAAGAAATTTAAAGAGAGGATCATTTTTAAGGGCAATTTGATTTACCTTCACATTCACCACGTACTTCAATACATACATAAAGAAATTAAATTCTTGTAGCAACTTTTACTCGGATTGCCATTTAGGACATCATTTTATCTAGCCTTCCAGAATAAAAAAGGAAATTCCATTTGTCCTTTTTCTGGGGGAACATAGATGGGGGAACATTCCCCCATCTCACCTAAAAGATAGGGGAACATTCCCCCATCTCACAAGTAGATAGGGGAACATTCCCCCATCTCTCTAGTAGATAGGGGAACATTCCCCCATCTCTCTAGTAGATAGGGGAACATTCCCCCATCTCTTTAGTAGATAGGGGAACATTCCCCCATCTTAGTAGTAGATAGGGGAACATTTCCCCAACTCAGTAGAAGATAGGGAAACATTCCTCCAATTCACTAGTAGATAGGAGAACGTTCCCCCATCGCAGTAGTAGATAGGAGAACATTCCTCCAACTCACAAGTAGATAGGGGAACATTCCCCCATCTCAGTTGTAGATAGGGGAACATTCCCCCATCTCAGTAGTAGATAGGGGAACATTCCCCCATCTCAGAAGTAGATAGTGGAATATTCCGCCATCTCAGTAATAGATAGGGGAACATTCCCCCATCTCAGTAGCAGATAGGGGAACATTTCCCCATCTCAGTAGTAGATAGGGGAACATTCCCCCATCTCAGTAGTAGATAGGGGAACATTTCCCCATCTCAGTAGTAGATAGGGGAACATTCCCCCATCTCAGTAGAAGATAGGGGAACATTCCCCCATCTCAGTAGTAGATAGAGGAACATTTCCCCAACTCAGTAGTAGAAAGGGGAACATTCCTCCAACTCACTGTAGATAGGGGAACGTTCCCCCATCTCAGTAATAGATAGGGGAACATTCCTCCAACTCACAAGTAGATAGGGGAACATTCCCCCATCTCAGTAGTTGATAGGGGAACATTCCCCCATCTCAGTAGTAGATAGGGGAACATTCCCCCATCTCAGTACTAGATAGGGGAACATTCCCCCATCTCAGTAGTAGATAGGGGAACATTCCCCCATCTCAGAAGTAGATAGGGGAACATTCCCCCATCTCAGTAGTAGATAGGGGAACATTTCGCCATCTCAGTAGTAGATAGGGGAACATTCTCCAAACTCAGTAGTAGAAAGGGGAACATTCCTCCAACTCACTGTAGATAGGGGAACGTTCCCCCATCTCAGTAGTTGATAGGGGAACATTCCCCCATCTCAGTAGTAGATAGGGGAACATTCCCCCATCTCAGTAGTAGATAGGGGAACATTCATCCAACTCACTAGTAGATAGGGGAACATTCATCCAACTCACTAGTAGATAGGGGAACGTTCCCCCATCTCAGTAGTAGATAGGGGAACATTCCCCCATCTCAGTAGTAGATAGGGGAACATTTCTTCAACTCACAAGTAGATTGGGGAACATTTCCCCTTATAAACATTGTCTTTCCCCCATCTCACCATTGTCTTTACTATTAGACATGATAATGTCCCGCATCTCTTATTTATTTTCCCCATTTTAGTGTAAAGTTAGTTATTATCCCCTGATAATCTTTATTATGTATAAAGAAGTATGATGTAAAATTTCAGAAAACATTTTTTTTTTTTTTGTAAATGCAAAAAAACATGAGAATTTCTTGTATTGAGAGCAAGATCTATTATTGTGTTACTATGTATAAATGTATACAAAAAGACAGAATTCTTTTACGTCTTTAGTTCAAATAGAAATTTGGTGGATAATATATTTAATTTATATTACGAGCAATCTAGAACAAACTGATTTTATACAGATAAATGAAAATAGTCTTGAAATAACTGGGGATTGATAATAATGTAACTACTATTTTAATAAGAACTTTATACTAGAAGTATCAAAGCAACAACATCACAAGTTAAAAGGTAAGTATCGGGATAAATACAGCAAAGTAATGGAACATTTAACAAATACACTAAATAACCCAGAGAAAGTCCAATATGCTAACATCTTATCAAAATTAAAGTCAATCAACCATATTGTCTTGGTAGCTGGACAAATAAACATTAACTGCATAGTGACATTGCTAAAATTACACTATTGTCCCATTCATTCCGTCCAACATGTACACAGTATACCAAGAATCGTCATTTGCAGAAATCTTGTCGCAGCTTCAGACTGGTTTCTTATTCAACTTACACATACATGTATATGAGACCTATTTTAATGCAAAAAAGTACTTGCATAATTAGGTCATACAGACATTCAATAAATAAGATATATATGTTTATCATGTGTTATAGTAAAAGCCCTTTTCTTTGAAAACATGGGCTAGTGCATTATGATGCAATATCTTGTCACTTATCACTGTGACTCAGTGCCTTTTATATTTGATAGATTGCTAAGTCTTGATTATAGTTTATGAAGATGAGGCTGTAATGTAAAACTTTTTAACAATCATTTTTTTTAATAGTAAAACTGTTGATCAGCTATTGTGTTATCAGATTCATCATTATCATCATCATAACTTTCACTATTTCGTCTATTTAAACAGCAATTGACAAATATAAGTTACTTTGTTTTCTTTAAGACAGACCTTGTAAAAGAAACAGTGATTGTCAACAACATCTTTTCTGAGTGGTGTCACCAAAGCCCATCACTGGGGTCAACTTTGATCGTTTCAACTTGTTTTCACCTGTCAATGTCTGTACCACTGTGACTTTCTACGTTTCTAGTATACCCCATTTTTCTGATGTTTTATGTATATCCGCAACTGTACAAACGATCCATTTGCTAAAAAGCTTCTGGCTGACTTTTTTCCGGAAGATTATTTATTAACCTGGAAACAAATCATCGGCTTTAAAAGTCTGTTCCACATATTCATGTACATGATTTAATGCAGTTCTAACTGCAGACCACACTTAATGTCATATTCTTGTGTCTTTCAGTATTTCAAATTGTGAATATCAAGTCTCACAAAACATCATAACAGGACCAACACTTGTCTGTTTTGTTTATGAGTAGAAAACATGCAAATACTTACCCATGGCAAAAAAAAAATATATCTTTTATCAAGTACTCATCAAAACGGAAAAAAGCAAATTAAAAGAACAACTGAAAAGAGGGGGTGGGGGTCTTGTGGGATGGGGTGTGTTGTCTGCCAGTACCTACTCATCCCAAAAATTGAAATAAGCTAAAGAAAAATGAAAAGAAAAGAATTAAAAGGGTGGAACGGTGGGATGAGTTTGCTAAGTAAAAATTAAAGCTACCTTATCTATAATCATATTTTGAACAAAACAAAAGAGAATTAAACACTATCAAAATACAGGATATTTCAAGTGATCATTATATTGGCTTTGTTGCAGACATTCAGATACTGTTCAGCAGAAGCATTTTATGTCCATAAATAATATCTATTAAATGACATACATGTGTTTCACATTTTCAAATTTGAAAATTTAAGCAAAATTTAATCATTTGACCTTGACGGTTTTGGTCATTTAAAGGTTATGGTCAAACTTAAAAATTTTATCATGTCGGTTTTGTCATAAGTGTTCTTTTGTCCAAGTCTTATATAAATCCAACAATAAATAACAAAATTATGGCCAGGTTTTAACAAAATCCAATGATTTGAAGTTGACTGTCAAGTCATTCAGTCAGTCAGTCAGTCAGTCAATCGTGTTATATTGTAATGAGGTGAGCCTTAGGAAATGAAGTTAACTTGTCCAGGTGTTATCAGTATCAATATACACTAGATTAATAAAAAAATAATAATTTCAATGTAAAAGTGATTTAAATCTTTGATCACATTTGCTGGTTCAGTACATGCATCCAGTCATTTTGCCTAATTGTGTTCGAGTTTGGCAAGAAGTGTCCTGAGTCACTGTAAAATATACTTTCTAGTGTAAATGAAAATGTAAGTTTAAGGATATTTTTTTGTTTTCTTTACAATATTTCATAATCAACTTTTTCTGAACTTCATTTCGAATGGAGCGTCTTAGCAAAAAATTCAAACACAGTTAGTTGGATATCACAGAGTCAAATAAAATAAGGTGACTTATTTGATTTTTGTTACCTTCTGCAACTCTTATCATATAACTGTTGTGCATTTTTTTATCCATGTTCCACACATGTTACACTAATAGTCTTGTCAGCATATATATTCATTTAGAAATGAAAAAAGACAAACAAGTACCCTATGTGTCTACATTGATATTGTTATTGTTCAGGTTTTCATTTGATCATTGTTTGTACGACCTTTCGTATCCCAGTAAGAAGATGCTTATCAGCAGTTCTATTTTTAGAAACAGTATACATGTACCTATTCGATCTTTCCTATCACTATATTTAAGTCCCAGAATATCAAAGAAATATTGCTACACCCGTATTAAATGTAGACCATTGAAACAAATAAGATTTTAAAGTCAACTATAATAATGCATTCAAGCTGCATATTCTCCTCAAAATGTAGGATCCGGTTTAAACAAATATAATGTTTTAATTATTCTTTCAGAATAGTAACACTGACAGTTTTACAAAACGCACTTTAAGCATACATGACAGTGTGTCTGTGTTTTCACCTGTACACTCTAAATGCTGCCAGTAGTTGATTTTTTTCTCTAACTAATTTTTCATGAATTGTTGCTAATCTTTTAAACAAAAGTTGATTAAAGTCTTCAATAACTACATAGTTTAAAAATGTCTCCCCTTTGAGTTTTACATTTCATAAGGTAAATCTTAAAATGAATATTCTTTATTTTGAAGAAAAATAAAAGTTTAAAATACCTGGAATGAATGTATTCTGACATAAATTAGAATTCTTGGTGTAGAAACATGACGAAGCAGTATTATTTGTAAATTCTGCCTCTCTCAAAATTACTCGAAAATATAATCTGATTGGTTAAGATGTTTGATAAACGGCTTTGAATATCTAACACAGAACTGTAGCAGATCAACACCAGGTTAACCTTCAAGACTTTCCAGTATTATCTTTAGCTGCTCAGCATGACATTATAGCCTGACTGTGACCTCTGTTACTCCTAATGAATTGATACTGAGCAAGATAACACACAGCAGAAACTTCTATAACCCTATTTTACAAGCATATAGAAAATGCCTAGGCCTGTAATGTGATTAATTTGCCTGGTCAATTAAGTTGTTATAAATATTTGATGACCTGCTGTGCACTGACCAGCACTATTAATGTTATTCTAACCACATTATGTTAACAGATAAGTTTTCAAAACTTTGAAATAGAAAAGTGTTAACTTGTAATGGTCTACAAAAAGTAAATGAATGATATAAAAAGAAACAGAATAAGTTCAAGAGGCTGTACTCCAGATTTGATATAAAAAAAAAATTTCATAAATAATATATTTAGATGCCGTGAGATTATAACAACATAATATTTTACTTCAAAACTGAATATAAAAGTCAAAATAGAATAAAAAAAAAATATTTTCGCTCCAGCCTGATTTGAACTCTGGACCCTCATGTTAACAAAATATTTCCAACGCTTTTACTGTCACCACCATCGCCGCATGTGATATTACAGATATTTACTTTAAATCTTATACAATATAGTTTTACCGTCGCGTTACGGTATAGCACTTTGAAAGGGAAAAATCAATTTATAATGTAATTATTTCACTTATTTTTTGTCAGTAAGTTATTTTTTAAGCATTAGTCATAAATATTACAAGAAATTTATAATACAAGAAAACTTTCCTTTTTGTCATCTGGATCACAGCCCCTTTAAAAGATGATAAACAGCTATACTCCTGAAAAGTAACTTTCAATTGTACTATACCACTTGAGGAAACAAAACTGCTTTTCTTGTATGAAAAGTCTTTAAAATATAAACGTGTTTAGATTTATTTCAAGTTTGCTATAATAAACAAAGTGTGTCCTCACTTGTGCTTGGTGTAATAACCATTCAGGAAATATTTAATAGGCAAATTTAACATAAGTTTCATAATTGATGAAATGAAAGTGAAACTTTATATATATATATACTCTTTTATGTAGTTCTATGCATGTGGCCAGTTATGCATACAGCAGCTTATTGTATCAACTAATTTTAAAGTGTAATATGAAAGAGTGTAACATGCAAGTAGCATGTTGTTTGTTAAGATGTAATTACTTTCAAATATTTTTCAAAAGAAAAAAAACATATAACATGAATTTCAATCTATACATTTTAAGTCCTGATTTGTACGTAAGAATTATAATGACTGACATCAATTCATCTGAATATTCAGACAAAATTCTTTAGAATTTAAAATCAGTGCATTGACACATGTCTGAGTTATTTTTACAATTCTGCGTTAGATTTTTTTATGTTACCGTGATGATTTTGTAATCTTTTTGACATATTTAAAAGATATGAACTATTGGAAAAAAAATTGAAAATAAAAAGCTGATGTTAAAAACTTGCGACTGTTTTTTGTTTCATTTAGTTCTTTGAAAAATTTATACTAGCGAATCTGAAAATTCTGTTGAACTCAAAATAGTGAAAAATGTAGAATATTGGCACTCAGAATAATGCAGATAACCAGTCTTTTGAATGATTCTTACTTTCATATTTATGCAGTTTTCAAGTGTCTGAATAGTAAATATATAATTAGAAAATATTCAGCATATTTTCAGAAATTTTCAGTCCCGCCTTCCCCCCCCCCCCCCACCAAAAAAAAAATAAAAAAATAAAAAAAAAAAACAGAAATTATTCATACAGATATGTTTATTTTTAGAGGTATACACTATGAATTCAAATAAATTCAGAATTATTCAAACAAATTTAGACAATATTCTTATGAGGGAGATGTAACCAGTATATTTCAAAAGACAATAATCTCAAATCCTTCACAAGCATGGTTAAATTTAACAGTATGTACAGTTTTGTTACTGAAAGAATACAATTAGAAAGTTTCCAGTTCAAATTAAATGATGCGGTGGTTCATCGATTCTTACCTTTTATTTTCAAAGCTATCGATCTTTTATATAAAGTCTCTGTAAACTGAGTACATAACTACATTTTATCTAACTTATTATTATCAATATGAACATGTTAAAACAGGGGCATTATCTAAATTTCTACATTGTCCAAGAAGACACATATACATCTGTAAGACTTACAAAATTGCAAATTGGATCATTACTTTCACTTAAAGCGACTGACTCACAGAATATGTTTATACATCTTGAAATTCTCGCTGGAAGTTAATAACATATTTAATCTAAGCAAATGACTCATTATTTGTTACAAAACAAAATCAAAATATAAAGTTTTACAAGCTTTAATTTGTTAAAATATTTACCCCATTTGTCACAGTGTAGATACTTCAGATATAGCATTAGTTTTGACACATTTTGCTAACTTGATGCTGTGGCTCAGTGGTCAAGATCATTGCTCAATATTTTATTGACCGAAAGGACAGGGGTTCGAATCCTGGTTAAGTCAAAACTTATTTTGTGGTTTAGAAGCATTATATCATTTTTTTCCATAATATCTACCTATATTAAATAAGAAAAAAAATCACAGCTAAATTCTGTGAGTCAGTCGCTGTAAACCTCCTTGAAATTTTAGGAATAAAACAAATAGTGTTTAAGGATATGGTAACATTTTTACTGGTACGCATTCAGAAAGTTTTGCTTTTGAACTTCAGTGTGAACTGAACTAATTAAGTATCGTATACTATACTTCCATACAGTAATGTGATATGAAAACTTGTATTTTTTTCTTTTCTTGTGCGATTATTCTACTGTTACCGTAAAGAGAATATCAGTCCAGAGAAATAAAGAAAAAATAGAAAAACATCTAAATCATAAATTCGCGCTGTTAAGCTACTGTTATAAAACCAAAGAAATGTAAAACTGTCAAAACAAGAGAAATAAATGGCTTGAGTGTGGTTTGAACCCATGTTCTTCAGTGAAAATGTCTCAATCCTACACAAAGTAATGAAATTGAATACCCTAAAGAGTGGAGGTAGGGTATTAGGAATCTAATATCGTAAAGTAAGAGGAATTTTCTCTTTTATGTTTCTATTTGAGTTCATTTGTCTTTGGCACAAGTCCTCATATGACCTACAATCCCTGCAGAAATTAGTTTATTAGTGGAGAATAGTGCAAGATACAAAAAGCATCCCATTCAGACACGTCCCTCAGGTTGCATGCTCAGTGTACAGCACTGATACATTGAATTCAACCAGAAGACATTTAGTAAATTTAGCAGAGGAGCGGGGAATCGATCTCACCACCCCTAGATTACCAGTCAAGCACGTTACCACCGGACACTCATCCACTCCATGATTCTCTCTTAATTTCAACTTAAGTTATGCAATACAGTATGTTTCCACGGAGCAAAGCTGAAAAAAGATCGGTTGATAGTGATATGAATATCCTCTTTCCAAATTTTTGATATTACCGAATAGCATAATTATGCTTGTTTTGATTAATCTAATAAAAACTGCTTTACATAAACAGTATTGAGGACATTACTGGAAAATCTGTATGTTCAAAAAAATACTATTATAACTAACTGTAATATCTTGCAAGAATTTTGCAAACTTCAAATTGCTTTCTCAATTTTTTTAAAGACTTTTTTTCAATTTACTCACAGTATGTTTGTAATTTAAAAAAAAAACTGTCCTCTCATAAATTTCAGTTGATCAACCATAATATCAACCGTGTAAACATAAAAGTTTTTTTTCTAACCTAAATTTTGTTCATATTTGAAACCAAATTCATTTAAAATTTCTATCAAAACCTAAAAGAATTAATCAGTACCTTAAAGTTATTTGTTGAAATCATAACGAAGATCACTCTTTGTTGAATGTTATGACTAACAGATGGGTTGATGACGCGAAAGAATAAGGTTTATACACTTAGAAGTTCTAGCTATTTTTTGAAGAACATATCTATACTAAGTTGCTGGCTCATATTTTCTTTATTTTCTCACAGAAAAACAACACATTATAGGGTTTTACACATTTTTTGTGATAAAAAATTCCTCTGTTCACAACGGGGTACGTATTTTGTTTATTTTGATAAATCTTAAAAAAACGAGCCTCAGTGGCTTAGTTGTGTAGATTACAGCTCTTTATTTTACTGACCAAAAGACTGAAATGGGTTCGAATCGTGTTATTTTTAAGTTTCCATGGTGTATAGAAGCATAATATTATGTTTCCCTTATATAGTATATTAACTTCTCAAGTTTTAAAGAAAATGTTGGTAGACGTCTACTAGATCATGCTATAACCAAATATATAAGCTCTATTCCTTGTAGTTTAAGATAGAAGATTTTTAAAAATTATAGGTCAGAATTAGCTTGAGCCCAAGCCCCTACTGGTTTTCATTGAAACATTAATATGTAGCTGCTAGGCTATGCATGGTCTTATATTACAAAACACATAGATCATGATTTTTTATTTATCCATTTGGTTATCATAAAAGACTTCAGCGTCATGAGGAGTGTTTAATACTTCAAGGACAACCCTCTATGTATTTGATAGTTTCAACTTTTGGAAATGTCTGTCGTCAATAATTATGTTTGTTTGGTCAACTATTATTTCTAAAAAATTCATAAAAGGAAAAGTAAAATGCAAGATCTTGTTAACTCCAAATGCAGGATGCCCACCTTTTTCTTTTCCAATTGTGTCTTTCCTTTTAGCCACTGAAAATGTTGCTACATTTGATTCTTGTGTCATTTGCAGAATGTTTTTCTTTCAACAGTGAAATAAAATCACTGAATTTCTAAAACTTGTTTCAGCTATCATCGATTACATTTAGCTCCGAGAATGAAGATATGTTAAATGCCATGTTTTTACAACTGTTTTAAAAGGAATCCCTCATAAAAATGTTTTATTAACAAATATTCTTTTTTAGTTAACTTAATGTTTACTGGAATAAACTTTCACTTAAATACAAGTACAGATTATAATTCAAGGGACAAATCATTATAAATCTGAATCAGACCCTAAAATTCTAAATATTCTCATTTTAACCAACTAACTGCATGTGCAACAAAGATGTTGATTGTGGTCAGTTTACATTTCAACCCAGCAGGAGTGAGAGATTTATTACTCTCTAACAGTTAGGTCAATTAATGCTGCTGATAAGCCTGGGCTGAAATTCATGCTCTAAGCTGGCGTAAAGTGTAGCACTGAACAGATAACATTGTTACAAACTTGACCTCTGATTATCGGTCAAACCAAGTGCAATGTGTAGCTAATAAGCCCTAGCCTGGCTGCAGGGTATAATATCCTTTTCTTTTTATGTTAACGCATTGATATACTGAATGTTTTTTTTACCCTCTAATAACATGGCAATCATATAATTCCAGACAGAAAAAAGATGAATTATGTAGTTTGAAAGGGACTTGTTAGTATGTAGCTTAACGTAACTATGGAATAGCATATTAATTGCTGGGTCTGAAACCAGTCTAGATAAGCCCCAGTGTTTTTAACATAAAGTGGTAAAAGTAATGGTATAATCGAATTTTCTTAGCATGGATAGAAAATGTTAGATTTTGACTGTGATAACAACATTTGATTTTGTAAATTGAAGCTACCTATCAGAGATTTATAGCTTTGCACTTTATATTGTTTTATCTCCAGACTGTATTATTTTGTATGGCTGTTTTGTAACACAAGAAGTTAGAATGAAATTGCCATACCTACTTTATATGCAATCATGCAAACTATAGGCCATGGAATATTATTAAATTATTTTCCGTGCAAATTTGTCAAAGAATTTTGTTCTTGTGTAAATTCGGAAATAAATTTTAAGTTTGAGTGTTATACCATTGAATACATCTCGGTGTCTTGTTCAGATGCATAGTAATTTAATTTAGATGTATATGCATATGAACAAGAGATCGTGATGTATATGACAGTAGATCATGAACATTTTAAAATCTATATCCATTCTAACAAGTAGATGTATTATAATGGGCACAAGCACGTGCATTATTTAATGGTGACGTTTGCAATGAATTCATCTTAGTTTAGTGTCGGCAAAATGCAAATTTTAGAAATCTTTAGAGAAACTGAAAAAAGTTAAATAAGGATTTTGAATGCATGATACATGTAACAATATGAAACGAAGAACCTGTCACAAGGCAGTTTTTGTGTCATCATATCAAAAAAGTCACTGCTCACTGCTCACTGTATCTCTTAAACAGTAATTGTACTCCCAACCACGAATGGGGGGATATACTGGAATCTCTTTGTCGCGTCCATCAGTCGGTCCGTTTCCAACTTGTCCGCTCAGTAAAACATATACTTATTGAAGAATTTTCTTCAAACTTGGCTTTGATGTGAACCTCAATATATTTGACAATGAAGTATAAGACAATGTTTGTCTTCTAACTTCACCCATATTTGAAGGATTTTATTCAAACTTAGCTCAAATGTTTCCCTGATGAAGAGGATATGCAGAAATGGTGATGAACTTGTGTTCCCTCATGGTTATGGTCAAATAAAAATGTTAGACAATCAAATGTAAGATGAGGATTTTATTTTTACTTGGCTAAATACATAATACACTTTAATTCAACTCATAATTTCTTTATTTTAGTAAATTTGCAAAATCAAAGGTTAAAGTTACCTGTTTCCTGACTTGCTATTTCAAAATTTGTTCATCACTATTACCTGTGAAGTATTGTCTATTTTTCATCAAACACAGCGATTTAAAGCCACAAAAGTTTTTCCTTTTATCCTTTTTCCATCTATTCAAATATC
The DNA here is from genome assembly GCA_012932295.1 of Cyclina sinensis. NCBI lineage: Eukaryota > Metazoa > Mollusca > Bivalvia > Venerida > Veneridae > Cyclina > Cyclina sinensis. Next base: position 23,309,380 of record JAAONU010000013.1, on the reverse strand, counting down.
CAAATAACATTCTATCATTGACATTGGTGTAGGTTTGAATCGCATACATTGACAGTTCTAGTTGTTACTAGAAAAAAGTAAAGTAATGTTTTATGAGCACAATTCACAGTTATTTTTATTGGTAAATATATACAAGTGTTTAAAATTATCTAACATTTAAGGACAATTTTCTTCGAAAACAGACAAGCATGAAATGTAGAACAAAACACAAAATATATAATTGAACAGAGAACAAACTTTTATTCTTATTGAGATAATTTGTACAAATGTTGAGGAGTGTTACTTTTTCTTCTCTTTACCAGTTTTACTTTCCTTTTTTATTTAGGATTGAGATGAATACACTGCATGAATCTGGTTTTCTTACCAGTGCCATGACTAAGTTAAATGGGATCTTCATTGCTTGATGTGATAATAACATTACATGCTTGAGCAGCCTCAGTTCAACAATTCAAGACAATTCCCATGGAGATCATAAAATGCTGAATAGTGCAAACAAAGAATGGGTAGCAGCCAAAAGTGCCCTATTTACACCAAAGTACTAAATGATTTCGTGTTGTAAAGGGCTGATTTATTTAAACACTATCACAGAAGAAAAGAAGACATAATTATAGTGGGTCTTCGAAATAAAACTTCGGACAGAAAATTCAGTGTGCTTAGACATTTCATCTTCAAGGTGTATTCAGATCATCAATAGTTTAAGTTAAAAGTGTAAGTAATGTTGGATTTTAATATTATAATGATCAGGCAAACAAAGAATTTGTTTTGGATACTTTTTAATTAAGTGGAAAATACTGGCAGATATGTAATGTAAATTGAATATATGGAAGACTTTAATTTGTGTTTTCAAGTTAAACGTTGTGTTTTCTTGCTTATTTTATGCCTTTTTTCATTTTTTTTTCAATTTAATATATAGTGATACATTTGTACACACAAGGTTACACAGCATTGGCTGGGTATAATTTAGTTGTGGATAAATGTTATCACAGGAGGAGAATGTTGTTTCAATAATTTCTAATTACATTACGTCACAGTTTTCTTTATTGTTAAGAAACTTTATTGTAAACGAAACTGATTTTACATTAAGTGTTATTCTGAAATTTCGGTAATTGGTAATGACTAACCCAGTAAATCGATTATGTTCTATAGATAGTTATTGGCTCCAGTCCTCATGTTTTATATATTTTCAAAGCTAGATTTTAGGGATGTTTCTGTGTTTGCAATGAACATGTAAAGGTCAAGCAGTAGTAAAATAAAAACTAATAACCAGCCCTTATAAACATAAGTAGAAAAATGGGATTGTTTGATTTGAGAAAGTTGTTTTTCTTTTGTTTGCTACTCGTAAGTGGAAGCACAGCAAAGAAGAAAAAAACTGAACTAAAATGGGTTATTCGTATTTGGATTTTTCTTAACATATTTTGTTAACTTACTATACTACTTCATATCTGAGATTACAATTTTGGAACACATGGCTTTTGAATTCTGAACACTGTAAAGACAATATGTGGCAGTATATTTTAGCTGACAAATTTTTGTTATAACCTAATAGGAATTATTTCTTGGATGAGAATTGTTAATGGATTATGTGGAAAACAAAATTTTGGATGAAATTTTAATATCACTATGCAGGTTATACACCTTCAAATTTATGTTATCAGGAACCAGTCATTTTTTGCCCAACTTTAAAAAAAATCGACTAGTTGCTATAGTCATGGTGTCGTTGCCGTTGCCGTTCCCGACCGAAAACTTTATCATTGATCATAACTGTTTTATTCCTTGATGGATTATCTTCTCATACTTGGACACAATAACGCTTTGGACAAGACCTTCAAGTAGACCACACTAAACTTGACCTTGACTTTTAAATGACCTTCAAATTCAAGGACAAAATATTGAATTTTAGGAAACCAGACTAAACTTGACCTTGACTGTTAAATGACCTTCACCTTCAAGGTCAAATTATTGAAATTTGCTAAAATTGTCCATAACTTTGTTATTTATGGTTGGATTTGAGTCATACTTGGATAAAACAACACTAATGACAAAACAGACATGTTGATTAACTCACATATGACCATGACCTATAAATAACTTTGACTGTCAAGGTCAGATGATTGAATTTTGCTCAGATTGTTATAACTTTTGTAGTTATTTATGGATTTGATTCATACTTTGACAAAACAACACTTATAACAAATCCGACTTGCTGAAAAACTCAACAGTGACCGTGACCTAAAAATGACCTTGACCGTCAAGGTCAGATGTTTGAAGTTTTCCTAAATTGTCGTAACTTTGTCATTTATTTATGGATTTAATTCATACTTGGACAAAACAATACTTGAGAGGAATCAGATATTTCAATTAAAGTTTGACCTTGATCTAAAAAATGACCTAAACTAGCAAGATCAGATTATTGAATTTTGCTGAAATTAATCATAACTGTGTAATTTATGGTTAGACTTGATTCATACTTGAACAAAACAACAGTTTTGACCTAACTGAAGTGTTTAATTATCCAGGTAAAACCTTGACCCTTAAATGACCGAGACAGTCAATATTTGTTATGATTTGATTTGATTAATACTGAGACAAAACACACTTACAGCAAAACTGACACATTGAATCATTCAAGTGTGACGTTGGCCTTCAAATGACCCTTACTATCAAGCTAAAATTATAGAATTTTGTTAATATTTGCAATAACCTCATTTTCAGTTCTTTTCGATTAATATTTTGACAGTGCAGACTGGATAAATCAGTTAGCTTTGATTAGATGACAAAACAATACTTTTGACAAATCAGACATTTTGATTAAAGTTTGACCTTGATCTAAAAAATTACATTGACTAGCAAGATCAAATTATTGAATTTTGCTAAAATTGATCTTAACTGTGTAATTTATGGTTATACTTGATTCATACTTGAACAAAACAACACTTTTGACCTAACTGACATGTTGTATAATTCAGGTATAACCTTGACCCTTAAATGACCTTGTCAGTCATACCATTATTGTTTTTTTGCTTAAATTGTCATAACTGTTATCTATTGATTTGATTCATACTCTGAAAAAACAACAAAACCCATATTATAATTTATGTAAGTATGACCTTGACCTATAGATGACCTTGACATTTAAGGTCAAGTTATTGAATTTTGCTTAAAATAGCCAATGTTTTGTTATTAATGATTTGATTTATACTAGGACAAAACAACACTTATGATAAAACTGAGACATTGAATCATTCAAATATGACCTTGACCTTCAAATGACCCTGACCATCAAAAACAAATTATAGAATTTTGCTTATATTCGCAATAACGTCATATTTAGTTCTTTTTTATTAATACTTTGACAAAACAACACTCATGACAACAGATCCTTAATGTTCAATTATTCAAGTATGACCTTAACAAAAATAGGACCTTGACAGGCAATTTCAAATTATTGAAATTTGCTAAAACAGCCAACATGACCTTGACCTTTATGGTTAAAGTTATAAATGTTGCTAAAATTGGCCATAACTTTGTTATGCATGGATGAAATTTATGATTACATTTTTCAATTTAGTTTCATTTGAAATCCTTCCTTCACCACAATGTGATTCTTCTGTTGTGTTTGCCTTTGGAAATAGGAAAAAGTCGATCATGTCTCCCACTTGCGTTTGCTCTTGTCTTAGATGTTGCCATTGTTTTACAACTGTTCTGTGTAGTAATACAAATAACTTATCAGTGTTTGTCTGGCCTTTCTAAAATGTGAAAGACATGGTACCAATAACTGGAACTGACGACATAGCTATCAATCTCTTCTATTCATTTCTGACTAAAGTTCAAACTATATGGATATATCACTGTTTAAATCTTACCACAGTATAAACCTTATTAGTATATCTAGTAAACAAAAACTGCATGTCTGTCATTTAATAGATATTATTTGTGGACATAACATGCTTCTGCAACAAAGCCAATATAATGACCACTGTAAAATATCTTGTAGTTTTATAGTGTTTCATTATCTTGTTTTGTTCAAAATATGATAACAGATAAGGTAACTTAAATATTTACTTACCAACCTAATCACACTGTTACACATTTTTAATTCATTTCATTTCAGTTTTCCTTTGCTTAGTTTATCTTTTGGGATGAGTAGGTACTGGCAGACAACACACCCCATCCCACAAGACCCCCACCCACACTTTTCAGTTGTTCTTTTAATTTGCATTTTCCGTTTTGATTAAGTACTTGATAAAAGATATATTTCTTTTTTTGCCATGGGTATGTATTTGCATGTTTTCTCTGATAAATAAAACAGACAAGTGTTGGTCCTGTGATGATATGTTTTTGTAAGACTTGATATTCACAATTTGATATGATACTGAAAGGCACAAGAATGTGACATTAAGTGTGGTCTGCAGTTAGAACTGCATTAAATCATGTACATGAATATTTGGAACAGACTTTTACAGCCAATGATTTGTTTCCAGGTTAATAAATAATCTTCCGGAAAAAAGTAATGCCAGAAGCTTTTCAGCAAATGGATCGTTTGTACAGTTGCGGAAATACATAATACATCACAAAAATGGGGTATACCGGATATGTAGAAAGTCTCAATGTTACAGACATAACAAGCACCTTGACAAGTTAAAACAAGTTGAAACGATCCCCAGTGATGGGCTTTGGTGACACCACTCAGAAAAGATGTTGTTGACAATCACTGTTTCTTTTCCAAGGTCTGTCTTAAAGAAAACAAAGTAACTTATAGTTGTTAATTGCTGTATAAATAGACGAAATAGTGAAAGTTATGATGATGATAATGATGATTCTGATAACACAATAGCTGATCAACAGTTTAACTATGAAAAAGAAATGATTGTTAAAAAGTTTTACATTCCATCCTATCTTCAAATACTATAAACAAGACTTAGCAATCTATCAAATATAAAAGGCACTGAGTCACGGCGATAAGTGACAAGATATTGCATCATAATGCACTAGCCCATGTTTGCAAAGAAAAGGGCTTTTACTATAACACATGATAAACATATATATCTTATTTATTGAATGTCTGTATGACCTAATTATGCAAGTACTTTTTTTTTGCATTAAAATAGGTCTCATATACATGTATGTGGAAGTTGAATAAGAAACCAGTCTGAAGCTGCGACAAGATTTCTGCAAATGACTATTCTTGGTATGTGGTGTACATGTTGGACGGAATGAATGGGACAATAGTGTACTTTTAGCAATGTCACTATGCTGTTAATGTTTATTTGTCCAGCTACTAAGACAATATAGTTGATTGGCTTAATTTTGATAAGATGTTAGCATATTGGACTTTCTCTGGGTTATTTAGTGTATTTGTTAAATGTTCCATTACTTTGCTGTATTTATCCCGATACTTACCTTTTAAGTTGTGATGTTGTTGCTTTGATACTTCTAGTATAAAGTTCTTATTAAAATAGTAGTGACATTATTATTAATCCCCAGTTATTTCAAGACTATTTTCATTTATCTGTATAAAATCAGTTTCTTCTAGATTGCTCGTAATATAAATTAAATCTATTATCCACCAAATTTCTATTTGAACTAAAGATATAAAAGAATCCTGTCTTTTTGTATACATTTATATATAGTAACAAAATAATAGATCTTGCGCTCAATACAAGAAATTCTCATGTTTTTTGCATTTAAAAACAAAAAAAAATGTTTTCTGAAATTTTACATCATACTTCTTTATACATAATAAAGATTATCAGGGGATAATAATTTACTTTACACTAAAATGGGAAAATGAATAAGAGATGTGGGACATTATCATGTCTAATAGTAAAGACAATGGTGAGATGGGGGAAAGACAATATTTATAAGGGGAAATGTTCCCCAAACTACTACTGAGATGGGGGAACGTTCCCCTATCTACTAGTGAGTTGGAGGAATGTTTCCCTATCTACAACTGAGATGGGGGAATGTTCCCCTATCTAGTACTGAGATGGGGGAATGTTCCCCTATCTACTACTGAGATGGGGGAATATTCCCCTATCTACTTGTGAGTTGGAGGAATGTTCCCCTATCTACTACTGAGATGGGGCAACGTTCCCCTATCTACAGTGAGTTGGAGAAATGTTCCCCTTTCTTCTACTGAGTTAGGGTATTGTTCCCGTATCTACTACTGAGATGGGGAAATGTTCCCCTATCTTCTACTGCGATGGGGGAATGTTCCCCTATCTACTATTGAGATTGGGAAATGTTCCCCTATTTACTACAGAGATGGGGGAATGTTCTCCTATCTACTTTTGAGTTGGAGGAATGTTCCCCTATCTACTACTGAGATGGGGGAACGTTCCCCTATCTACTAGTGAGTTGGAGGAATGTTTCCCTATCTACTACTGAGATGGGGGAATGTTCCCCTATCTCGTACTGAGATGGGGGAATGTTCCCCTATATACTACTGAGATGGGGAAACGTTCCCCTATCTACAGTGAGTTGGAGAAATGTTCCCCTTTCTACTACTGAGTTAGGGTATTGTTCCCGTATCTACTACTGAGATGGGGAAATGTTCCCCTATCTTCTACTGCGATGGGGGAATGTTCTCCTATCTACTTCTGAGTTGGAGGAATGTTCCCCTATCTACTACTGAGATGGGGGAACGTTCCCCTATCTACTAGTGAGTTGGAGGAATGTTTCCCTATCTACTACTGAGATAGGGGAATGTTCCCCTATCTAGTACTGAGATGGGGGAATGTTCCCCTATCTACTTGTGAGTTGGAGGATTGTTCCCCTATCTACTACTGAGATGGGGGAACGTTCCCCTATCTACATTGAGTTGGAGAAATGTTCCCCTTTCTACTACTGAGTTAGGGTATTGTTCCCGTATCTACTACTGAAATGGGGAAATGTTCCCCTATCTTCTACTGCGATGGGGGAATGTTCCCCTATCTACTACTGAGATTGGGAAATGTTCCCCTATTTACTACAGAGATGGGGGAATGTTTCCCTATCTACTATTGAGATGGGGGAATGTTCCCCTATCTACTACTGAGATGGGGGAATGTTCCCCTATCTACTTGTGAGTTGGAGGAATGTTTTCCTATCTACTACTACAGAGATGGGGGAATGTTCCCCTATCTACTACTGAATTGGGAGAATGTTCCCCGATCTACTACTGAGATGGGGGAATGTTCCCCTATCTACTACTGAGTTGGAGAAATGTTCCCCTTTCTACTACTGAGTTGGGGAAATGTTCCCGTATCTACTACTGAGATGGGGAAATGTTCCCCTATCTTCTACTGAGATGGGGGAATGTTCCCCTATCTACTAATGAGTTGAAGGAATGTTCCCCTATCTACTATTGAGTTGGGGGAATGTTCCCCTATCTACTACTGAGATGGGGGAATGTTCCCCTATCTACTACTGAGAAGGGGGAATGTTCCCCTATCTACTACTGAGATGGGGGAATGTACCCCTATCTACTAAAGAGATGGGGGAATGTTCCCCTATCTTTTAGGTAAGATGGGGGAATGTTCCCCCATCTATGTTCCCCCAGAAAAAAGACAAATGGAATTTCCTTTTCTATTCTGGAAGGCCTTCTGAGTGTGAAGTTAGATTACGAAATAAGAAAGATGCACCACTATAGATTTTTTAATAACATACTTTGAACTCTTATAGTACGTACTTCAATACTTAAATTAATGTTAAAATGTAATTAAAGAATGTATCTACTTTAAATACTTCCAGATGATTTAAGAACGGACTTCTAGTACAGTTTTTGTACAGATCCTAGTACTACATCAAGTTTATATGTATTCGGCGTTCTTTATTACAGATATGATCGAATAATAAACATCAAACTAATGGACACAAACTGATATCATAAATAAAGTCAGGCTAGGTATTTCATTGCAAACACTTAACACATAACCCAGAAGTTGCACTTCAAAATTGACAATGGCTTTCAGAAAGAAGCTACACACATTTTAAGAAAAGAAGTTAACTAAACAAGATTTTGTAGAGTATCAATTCTTTATGACACAAATTAACTTGTGTAATTCACGTAAATTTCTCCAGCACGTGCAAACAAAAATGTAAAGCTTAAAATATAGAACTCATCTCGACACAACGGAAGGGGATAAAAAAAATTAAAAAATAAACTACGATCTAATAATTAAAAATAAAAATAAATGAGGATAATATTGGTGCCATTATCTTTCCTTGCAGAAGTTTATGCTTAGTGAATATTAGCAAAGTAGAACATATGTCCTCACGTTGTATGTCAGGCTTTATTTGCTGAACTATCTATACATGGGACCATAGCTAATTAAAATGGAACAAGAATTAAATTGCAAGTAAATAAGATTTGTACTTTCTTTCATTTTGACTAATAAGTATTAAAAAGCAACTTATAAAAATGGTACATAAAGATAACGTTTTTATGATGATAACATAGTTTACAAATGACTTATATATTAACTTATTAAGATAGTTGTAAGCTAAGTCTCTTGGTTAACTGTGTCAACAGTTTACGACGACTGTCAAGAAAGTCTGTTAAATAGATGCTCTAAAAACCGAGAAAAGAATCATTTCGTTGTAAAACTGCTTCAACTACATACGAGTTTTAGGTAAATGGAATTCTAATGAGTTTACCAAATCGTGAGAAGTCACCAATATTTAGCTCTTTTGTTTTGTGTTCAAACTGTATTATGATATAATTCAGCGTTATAGACCAAGAAAAAGATGTTTTGCTACATGTTTGTCAAATGAAACTGAAGAATCTGCTGAGCCCTCCTTAAAAGGGTAGTATGCCATATACAATCAAAACTTGCAAGATATTTAGTTTAAGTCTAGTAGCACATCATTTTGGGGGTTCACTTCAAACAGTTAATAAATTTATCTAAAGAAGCAAAAAGCAGGGCTTGTAGCTAACAAGCAGCGCCCAGGCATATAAAGGAAAGACGCCATGATTGCCTACGTTGGTTCACACAGAATGTCCTATGACCTCAGAGACAATGGCACACCATTCTCTTTACCGATGAGTCCTGATAATGTTTGGATATGCACAATGAACGTTTGAAAGTGTGGAGAACGGTACGCCAATTGTTGTGTACGTCAAACCCGAGTTGTGAGGAAGCGTTATGCTGTGGGTCGGCATTTCCTTAAGACAAACGCCACCTCTGAATCATCGTTGACGGTAACTTCACAGCACTACCTTGCGTGGACAAGGTACTACAGCCAATAGTATTACCGTCCCTGCAAAATAACGCTGACGTCACAACTTGCCTCACTCCGTCGGACTTACTTCCCCCTATCTTCAAGACAACGACGTCTCTGTTTTCTCCAGGTAGAGAATTTATTGGAAGAACTGGGACGTTACATCTACATAATCAACCGTGGTGAAATGATGCAGGCACTTTCTTTTCACATTATTTCACAATACATAACTTTCGATAACAAAAATACACAAAACAACACATATATCACTATACAGAATATTAGTCAAGTATTTTTTCAGAAGCAGGTGTTTTGGCCGCAGTGGCTTTAGTGTAGACGGTTAAGATCTTTCAGATGCACTATTAGTCGGCCTATACTTTCGAGCAATTAAAATAGTGTTAATAATTGTTCTGTAACCCTTATTCGAAGACTGTTCTACTACATATACGGTGTTGATCACGGTTTGCAATAACTTTTCTCTTCATTCGTAATCATTCAAGTCGAAAAATGTCGTTATTTGACCCCAGGACGAATCTTTGTAAAGTTGCAAGCAATTGAAATGCCTAAGTGTCTATTGTTTAAATAAAGATTATATATGTTAAAGTTCCCAGTTATATTCCTAATACCTTGCTTGGTGTATACAAGAAGCTTAACTCACAAGACAATAAATCTTGTTCAGCGTGTTGCAAATACAGTCCATTAACTTTTTTCAAACACAATAAGGCTAAGCCTATGCCGTATGTACTATCAATATTAATTAATTAAAAAGCGTTTTACTGTTCAGTTTGCTTATATTGATCGTGTTGCAAAACGTCTTTGCAATGTATCATTGCACAGGCGTTCGGCACATTTGTCTTGCCAATAATGGTAAAATTATCATAATATAATCTCCCTTTGATCATCAAGAACAAAATAACTATCCAGCACTCGTTTACTGTATAATTGTGGGAAACATTCCATGTTTCCACAATACGTTGTTTCCGCTAGCATTTTGCTTATACAAAGAAAATAATGTTATAAATAATTTGTATTTGCTCTTCTTTCTCTAACTTTTTAATAGCTTAATTTGACCTGGATAAAAAAATTGCCTACAAAAACTGCAAGGTCATTTTAATATGATGGTAGTAAGTACCTCGTGACTAGGCCAAAGTGGAATTGCCAGTAAAGTGGATCACCTTGACTACAATAATTGTAAGTAGTAGAAGCATTATTTTCTTTCTTGATCGTCTTGGCAGTCTCATCCTCACTGAAAGAGAAATAATCAACGATAAATTTGTTGGAAAATTATTATTGGTCTTACAGTAGTCGGAACGTAACGGTTGTCACACGGAGCGCACGATGCATGCACGATATACGCACGATATACGAATGATACATGCACTTTACACGCACGTTCAATTCACGTTACACGATTCAACCCGATACACGATTGTTCATGCACGATACACGATATACGATTACCATGAATGAGTCCGGATACACGATATATGATGGGCCTTTTGTAAATTATAATTCATGATTACAAGTAAATCGAGCATCCATACAACTGTTTTAGACTGTCCCCACAATGCAACGGTTGCAAAAGGTGTGAAATATATTATTCAACATGTCAGCTGTCGAGAAGAAAGTCCTTGCAAATCTCTATGTGTTTAAAAGAGGCGTGTTCTTAACACATTAGTGTCAGAATGTGAAGGTAATCTACCTGCAGGACACTGATAGAATACCTGACACAGTGTCATGTTCTTGTGACACTAAATTCGGATACTCAACAACGCGGATAAAAACTGCAGTATGTGTTGTATGCCATGAGCGACAACAACAAACGACAACAACAACTTTTATTTATTATCAACATCCGGTTCTGTGTTTTGTGTTTGATATTCAGTGTAGATATTCAAAATTCAAAATTATTGGTTATTTAATTCGTTTTGATATCTTGTGTAATTATTTCATTTTGATTTATATTGACCTTTGACCTTTTTAAATAGAATTGATATTGAAATATAATACAGATTTGAGTTTGTTTATCTGCTGGGTGTTAATTCTTTTATTAAACATACTATACGGCTGGTCCGTTTGTGTATACATAGTGATTTATTTCAATAGTACCGTTACAAATAATACTTTACATTCATTGCATATCTTGGTGCATCATAATAGTGTAATAAAGTAAACACACAAAATATTTGTTCACAGGGTACAACCTATAAAAGGTGTGGTACTGAGTGCTGCGTATACGGAATTTATGTTTTTAGTGTTTGTTTCTTATTTTGCCCAAAGTCCAAATAAAAGTTTAAATCATTACTAAGAATTTATAAAAGTAATTTAAAGGTAATTGAACTCAGTTTAGTTAATTTAATTTTCACTAGGCACGACCGTATAATTGTACAGTAACTGGTTTTTCTTTTTTTTTTTCTTTTTTTTTTTTTTTTTTTGTGTGAATCATTTAATTATAATTACAGATTCCTGTACTTTATATATATTATCTTACGATTCAATCTCTTTTGGTTGTTTTTTTCTTTTTGATTAATCAGTAAATATTATTATTTTTTGTAATTTGAATAGGTGATTAGTAATATAAAAGCAATTTAAAACACAGTGTACAACCGTATACAACAGTATACAGTTAACTGCGTTGGATTTCTACAGTTATCAATATTTTTTCCCTTTCTTGTTAGTTTTTTTCTCTTTCTTGTTAGTCTTGTCTCATCTCTAAATTTTTGAAATATACATTGGAACAGTGCAATATTATTAGACAAAACATGACAGCCAGATTAAACCCAGGGAAATATTTTTTTAGATTTATCCAGGATAGTAAGCACCCCTTTAAATTCTATAGATAATCACCGGGTAAAATGCAACACAGCGAAGCATATCTGTGTTGCATGAGGTCTTACCAAAAACCTGATGAAATCCTTCACCTTAAAAGAACTTTCGAAGGAAATGAATAAAACATTCAGCAACGTTCAGAGGTTTGTACCTCTTGCCTCTGGAGCTATTATTCTGGAATTTCCATCTGCACAGACTCTGTCCGCGGCGCTGGGACATAAGAAGCACATCGTGGGCGGTCTGGAAGTGTCTACGATTCTGCCGTCGACAATCCAGACCTATCAGACTGTCATCCACGGTGTACCATTAACAGAAAACATAGAGGTCTTTCAGTCCCAGCTAGACTTTGATAGCACCAATGGTGCTTGTCTAGTTGGGGCTGAAAGACTGCCGAATAAATTCAAAAAACCAAGTTGTGCAGTCAAACTAACATTCAGTTGAGTTTGCCCACTGTATGTATATATACAAGGTACAAATGTGAGCTTCCGGACGGAGACCTATGTTCAACCACCGCTAAGATGCTACCGGTGTCAGGGTTTTGGGCATATTTCGAAAAGCTGCCCTAACCAGACAACTTGTGGAAGGTGCGCGGGCGGCCACCACTTTAAAACCTGTACCGCTCGTGCCGCAGTCTGTTCTAACTGCGGCCAAGGCCATAGGACCACTTACAGGGGTTGCCCTGAATATTTCAGGGCAATATTGCATTCAAGCCATAAGGAACAGGGAAAAAGTTTCCTGGACCAAGGCAGAGACCAGACTGAGGCAAGAGATGGAAAAACAAGAAGAAGAAGAAGACAGGCAATGTAATGAGTGGTTTAGGGAGGCAAATGAAAGCCTAAATAGGTAGGCTAAATAGGTCACCTCAATCTTCTATAACAGGAAAGTTAGGGGTAAACTTACCCCACCCACCCTAGTTTCTAAACAAGGAAGTAAGGATGTCAACTCCCCCTCAAAGATTAACCCTCCCCTAATTACTCCGCCCCAGGTCAACACTCAAAAAGTCAAATTCAGCGACTTGTTTAACAAAGACAACTCAAAGGATCATAACTCGGAAAGCAATAAACAAAGAGCCACCACCCCCGTTAAGAACCAGGTCAGCAACTGTTCAAACCCGGGTGACATCTCTGTCACTGACAGTGGTACCACTGTCTCTGATGATGGCACCTGTGACACTAGTGAACAAGATTCTATTATATCTGTTCACTCATCTTACCTTTTTCGGATAATAACAATAATAGTAGTAATAATATTAATAATATCAAAAAGGCAAAAGATATTTCTACCAATGGCAGCTATGGTGATTTATCAATTTCTAGCCTAATTGCCATACCAGAATCTCCCTCTTTAAGTGGCATTGGGGCCCTATACAGTACTGATCCGGTTCAGCCTGTCCCCGGTGAGAAGCAGGGGGACACCGATCTGTCACTCCCTCCCATTATAAAGATTCAAGGTCCCAATAGTAACTCTATTGAGATCACTCTGCTACAACTGGTTGAATTGGTCAAAAATATTTGCACATCTAAGTCTAAACCATCGAATAATAGGTTAAATAATTACATTCAAACACAGTTGAGCAGAGGATTAGGGTTGGAGTGCAGTCCTGGTTTGGGGACCAATCATCTCAAACATATAAAAACAAGAAGAGTGCTCGCCCGTGCACCTACAGTTGTGGGGGGAGGACTTATTCCACCCACTACACCTAAAAAACTTAAATGTAATAGAAAACTCCCCTCAAATATCATTCAAAAAGTAGTTAATAATAGAATGTATATAAACTATTTATCTGTAAATTAAATGAATATAGTTTTTTTCTTACAACTTAATTATGGGTAAATCCTTCAATATAATTTCTTTTAATATTAATGGATTTTCTACTTTAAAACATACTGAACTAAAATTATTTTAGACCAAAATCCATTAATACATATAGTGTGTTTACAGGAAGTTATGTGGTCCGGGACCAGTAATAGAACTATCCCTGGTTATAATTTAATTCATAAAGGTTACAAAGAAAAAATTGCCCCAGCAACAAATACGCAGTGTGGGAGTTATGGTGGCCTTATCACATATATCAAAAAAGGGATAAATTATGAGGTTATACGCTCCGAAGATATTGAAAATAGTTTAGGTAAAAATGCCATGGAAATCCAGGTGATTAAGGTCTACACTGAGAAAGAAGTAGCCTATTTGGTCAATGTCTATGCTAGGGAACTTGATAAAAAGTCCCTAGAATATTTAAAAAAAATTATTTACCAAAAAGAATCTCTCTTGAATTGTATGCTCACCGGTGATTTTAATGCTTACCATATCCACTGGGGATCAGACAACACAAATAAAAGGGGATCCGAGTTATGGGATTGGGCTGATAAGTTAGACTTAATTATGCTCAATGATGGTTCCCCTACGAGGTATGATAAGGGACGTGGCATCCTTTCTAACCTCGATCTTACATTCTGCCACCCCAAACTTTCTACAGTAGCTTCATGGGGGGTGGCAGGTAATAATATGGGCTCGGACCACTTCCCTCAATGCATTACACTAGGTTTAGAATGCAGTGTAGACCCTGACATCGTTGATGGCACATTTAATTACTATAAAGCAGACTGGTCTCTTTTTCATAAACTCTGCTTACAGTCCACCTCTATTCAAGTTACCGATGAAAACATCGATATCTATTGTAATAATCTAACTAAACTGACCTTAAAAATAGCTAATGATTCTATACCTGTCTCTGGTGGGCGGGGCAGACGTCGTCTGGTTCCTTGTTGGTCTGAGGAGTGTAGAGCCGCAGTACAAAATAAAAAGAAAGCCCTGAAAACTTTCAGGAAAAAACCCATATATAGCAATTTAACTAAATTGAATGAAGCCGAAAGGTCATGTAAAAATACTATACTGGAGGCCAAAAAACAGAATTGGCAACAATTCTGTGTATCTATCTCAATGAAGAATTGTACAGCCAGAAACTTCTGGAAAAAAATAACGTCATAAAAGGTGTGGCGACCAACCCTATCCCGATTCTTAGGTCAAAAGACGGCAAGGCCTTGTCTAATAAGGAAAAAGCCAACTTTCTGGCTGATCATTACAAACAGGTCTCAAGCAATTCTAACATGCCTTCCGAAACCTTAAAATATCAGTCTGATTTTGAAACTCAAAATCAGACCATTCTTACAGAAAATCATAACGATAATTCTTCCCCAATCAATATGGCCTTCAGCTTACAAGAACTTAAGTTAGTTCTTAGTAATAAACGTAATTCCGCTACAGGTCAAAATAAAGTCGGGTATGAAATGTTTAAACACATGCCTGACTCATTCCTTAAGCTGTGGCTTGGCCTCTTCAAAAGGGTGTGGTTTGGGCGGATGTACCCGCAGGTGTGGAGGAATGCCTGTGTCATTCCTTTACCTAAAGCTGGTAAGAATCCAGCTGACCCAAAGTCATACAGGCCCATTAGTCTCACATCCCATGCAGGTAAAATTATGGAGGGCATGGTGAAGGCAAGACTCGAGTATCTCTTAGAGTCTAAAAACATCATAAACCCATTCCAGTCTGGGTTTCGCAAGGGGAGATGTACCCTTGACCAATTAGTGAGACTCCAACATGAGGTTATCGCCGCCAAAAATAGGTCAAGAAGTGTTTTGGCTATTTTTCTTGATCTAACTGCCGCATTTGATTTAACATGGCAATTTGACGTGCTCTATAGGTTAAAAGAATATGGAATAACCGGACCATGCTTCCAGTACCTCCGAGCCTTCTTGGAAGGGAGGAAAATCCAGGTCAAAGTGGGCCTGGAGTTATCTGACCCTGTTGAGCTTGAGAGGGGCACCCCACAGGGCGCGGTCCTTTCCCCATTATTATTTTCTCTGGTAATTAACGGGCTCCCTGATACACTAAGAGGTACAGGGATGGTTATAAGCCAGTTCGCGGATGATTCCGGAACTTAGAAAACGGGGTCCAATATGGTTAAACTAGCCCAGGATGCACAGGCTGGATTGGTCTCCATCTGGGAATGGTCAATAAAATGGGGGTTTAAAATTTCTGAAACTAAAACGGTCGGCATTCTTTTTGTGGCTTAAAAACAATCAACTCTGAACGTATCTTTAGGCGGCACCCCGATAAATTTTGTTAAGGTTGCTCGTTTTTTAGGCATGCTTTTAGATAAAAATTTCACATTCGAGCAACATATTAAGGATTTGGTCATCCGGTGCCAAAGGGACTTACAGGTCATGAAAAAACTCAAATTTACTGACTTTGGTGCTGATAAAAATAGCTTAATTTTACTTTATAAGTCCCTAATACGTTCAAAAATAGATTACGGTGCACAAATCTATTCGCATGCCAATAAAAAAGCTTGACACTATTCAACATACAGCCCTTCGGTTGGCATTGGGTGCTCTCCCCTCCACGCCTGGCTACCTTTTGGAGCTGGAGGCGGGGGTCCCGCCTTTTGATCTTCGTAGATCAGAACAAACACTAAGGTACTGGGCCAGGGTTCAAACCCGAGATAACAATCCTGTTAATAAATTACTAGGGACAGGATATGCTATCAAAAGTAAATATTATAAACCAAGTCTTCCGTTTGGAGCTCACTCTCAAGAGTTAGCAGAAAGTTGTGGGTTAAAGAACATAAAGGTCGCGAGTCACTTGCCTGAGGGGGCTCCGCCGTGGACCCTTCAAATCCCGAATATTGATCTAGATTTAACTCATAAAATTAAGAAATCTGACTTGCCTGAACTCGTCAAGTCAGAAACCCAAATTCTAATTGATTCTAAGTATCTCGGATAAAGTAAGTTCTGCTATGGTAATTCCCACTAAACAGGTCAATATAATCAACAGGTTAACTAATGGAACATCAATTTACACAGCAGAAATGGTTTCGATTTCAGAAGCAATGAGCTGGATTATTAGCAATAAACCATCAAAATCCGCAATATTTTCTGATTCACTAGCTTCTCTCGTCTCATTGAACTCAAATAACAGTCGATCGAGACCAGAGCTTTTGTCAACTATTTTAAATCAGTATAATTTAACCCTGAACGCAGGATTAGAGGTCAAAATAATATGGTGTCCAGCTCATGTGGGCATTCTTGGGAATGAAAGGGCTGACACGGCAGCAAAGTCAGGTTTGAGCCTCGTGACCCCCACTATCAATATCTCGCACTCACCCACTGAGGTATACTCAAAAATCAAAAAAGCTATCTTAGGTGAATGGACTAAAAATATAACCAACAAACCATACAAACAAACAATTAAATTTACCAAAGTGGGACTCAGCCGACCTCAATTATACTCAGCATCTTATAAAATAGATAGAGCCATTACTCGGCTGAGATTGGGCGCAAACTTACTACCAGGTAATAGGGGACAATACATCAAAAAGCTAGATCCCCTTTGCGCCCAATGCAGTGTGAGATTTGACACCACATACTTTCTGTTTGATTGCACAACTTTTAATACACATAGATCTAAATTTAAAGAAACTTTGGAACATCTGGGTTTGAATTTTAATTTTAATAATATTTTAAATCCAAATAAGGCCTTGTGCAATTCTGTATACAAGGCCTTAGAAATATATATTTTAAATTGTCAGTTCACTGATAAGATTTAGGTAGAATACTAGGAATTTTTCATTTTAATCTTTTCTTTTTTTACCATGAATCTATACAATATTTTAAAAACAACCCAGATGTGTTCATTTTTCAACCTTTCATATCAAACTAGACCCTTAAAAACAAATTTATTAAGTGCCGTCCGGGACTCCAACCCCCAAAGTCCCTTAAATCAACCATTTCCGTTGTGCTCCGGGACTCTAACCCATAAGTCCCTTTTTAAATGCACTGCAGCTTGGAATGCGTTGTTGCGCGTTTGGACTGGGGAGACAGCTTCAGTGCATCCATGTTTGCGGTGCGATATCTTTTTAATAAAATTAGTATTCATTATATACAAGTAAATTTATTGATAATAAAAAAATCCTAAGTTAAATTTTTAAAATATTATGAATGCAATTATAAACAGGTGCGGTCCAGGACTCTATCCCATAAGTCCTACAAATAATTAATTTCACAATAACTAACACCGGCTTCGCGGACAGAGTCGTTATTTTATTGGTTCAAAATATTTCGTTTTAAATACGGCATTTTAAAAACAAGTGATTTTCTTTTAAACATTGTTCTAATTTATGTACATATTTTACGTATCCCGGCCCCTAATTACCCCCATCTTCTTATTGTACATATTAATTTGGTTCATTATTTTATTTTAATAATATAATTGTTTTATGTGGCCCTAAAAAGGTGACCGGTTTCGGAAGTCGGCTAATTTATCATTTATATCTTATTTTTTAAGTTAAGGGACCGGGGTACCTAATTGTGTTGTTTTATTATCATAATCTAAAAATTGTTACTATCCTTGTCTCTGGGTCACCCTTCATACTATTTACTGGGAGGGTAAGGGCTACAGGCGCCCATTATATAAGTCTCCACACATAAACAATGTAAATAATTTTAATTTAATCTATGACAGCAGGCTGTCAAATATGGGCCCTTGTAAATGTGGATTTTACGTTATCCTGGGCCCATATTTCAGTGAACGGCTGCTTATTTGCACCCTAAGCAGCCTTCACTATATAATGGGCGCCTCAGATATTACTGATAGCCAAATTGGGGCAAATTTTATTTAAATAGCCTACTTTTGAGGTTATCAGCATCTGCCAGTTTAATCCCCTGAACTGGCATTTGCTTATTAGGCCCACTGACTCAATTGAAGCTTATCTAAATTTGTCTTATTGAATTTAAATTTTTAAAGTAAAATCTTAATACTGTTTAATTTATTTAATAAGACGATGACGAATGTTTCAGTGGATTTCTTACCACAAGTGTTTGACGAACGCCAACAGTGTCTTATCACCATCTACATCTGTCAAAAGGTTTTAAGTTAGTGTTTTGTGAGGATTGGAACCATTCCTCTTTTCTCTAGAGCTTTCTTGAAGGACTAAATTGCTGAAGCAGTTCTGTTATATGGGGTCAAGTTCGTCTCGGTGCACAACTGCACGGCACTTTACTTAAAATTCTGTCGATGGAAAAAATTACTTGTTGAATAGCGACGAACATGAACATTATTTTATTCATATATTGGCTATATACAGTAAGATTTATAGCCAGATATATAGCTATTTCGAGGGTATCGACGCATAGTAGGTGATTTTAGAGCCTTTTGATAACCATATGTAAATATTAAAACCGTGAGGAAAAAAAGCGAAACACGGAAACCTTTTGACTTGTTCGCAACAGTTAATACGCTCATTGTGACTGGCTTGCTTTACTGGAATATTCATTACATTTGGTCAGTGGAACATTCCCCCACTCCCTCAGATTAGGTTGGTAGTTGAGGATGAGGGGGCATCGTATAAGAGAGGAAAAAGAATATGATTAATGTAATCAGATAGAATCTTAAGTATTATCTTTCATTTACAAAATGACACATTTCAGACATATATACGGGCACGTGATCGAATTATTACGCATCTTAACCCCTGTCCGTGATTTAATCTACGTTACACTCACGGTTATGATTTTTTAATTTCTTAAATAAAGTAGTTTTAAAGAACAAAATTTTAATGCACGTGGGAATAATTCATTTCGGAACAAAATATGATCTTTAACACACGACTGACACATTTAACTTTATTTCCGTCTATAAAAAAATCAAGATTCTTGATATTTGTTACATGTAAATGAAGTTTTCAAGCGGTATCGTCATTGTTTCGTCGAACAGAAAAGTTTACCAGTGCCAGTGTATCACCAGTATGGACAGCTAAACAGCGCCTACTAAGTGAAAGTAAACAAATTGTCAGCCCCAGTCAAAATTATTTCAACAATATCGACTTTGTGCACTTAGTGGATATGCACACCTAAAGAAGGTCGCACTCAAATGGTTTCAAATCTCGTGTCTTAGGACGAGAAACACGTAACACCTGCAACGAAAGAAAAGCAAATACCTCCAGATAACCTCCATATAAAACGCGTAAAGATGTTAAATAATGCACTGTATGATTAACGCAGTCATGCATAATTATCATCAAAGGCAACCAAAGTTCCTTAGTTCGAGAATCAGCAACGGTGTGATAAAGCATGCTATGTTCTGTCAACAGAAGGGCCGGGATAATAGAAACAATATAATTATTAACATTAACCAACATGAAAAAAATAAATACAATCATATTAATTCTAAGCACCTTTTCCAAAAGCTCTTATAACAGTCAGGGGACATTTACATATTTGTAAGGTTATCTGAGAAGGAATAAAAAGAATCAAAGATTATATTCAGAAAGCCTCTCGCGCAGATGAATAATTTCTGCTGCAGCAAAAATAAAAATCAAAGCACAGAGAGTACTGTCAGAAGCGAAAATTAAAATATGTGAAGATTGCATTGCACCAATGTGATAAGAATCATAGCAATTCCTTCAATTGCTTTTGAGATATGCGTTAGAAAAGCACAATTTCAACATATAATGGAGATAATCTAAAAATGAACCAAGGTAGAGTCATTGTTCGGACTTTTTTATCACTAAAGTGTGACCATTGTATAAGTATAAACTCAATCCCTCAAGTATTTACTGAGTTGCGACATACAGATGTGACGGGAGACATTATGGTCATTTGATACTCTAATAAGAGCATCGCAAGCGGTGCTATGTTGAACCGAAATATTCACACAAACGAATTCGTCACATGTGTGAAAAATTCGTACGAGTTCTTCACATACGTGTGAAAATTTCGTACGAAAATGGCCAAAAATGTGCTGTGAAAATTTCGAGGCCTATTTTCTAACCACCACTAGGTATCAACGAATTTTTCACATAATTATGTGACACATTCCTACGTCTTGCACACATGACTATGTTATGAAGTTAAATCCTGAAAACTATAATTATTACTGTTAGCTCTTATGGATTTACATGATTTCTCAGCATTTGAAAATATCTCTAGCTCCTCGGTATCGTGCATTTTTTGATGCATGGAATCGCTCCTTTGCTCGGGAAAGCATAATTTAAACAAGATGCAACAATAAAGGACCTATAAGTCGTATTGCATTATATAGGAGTCCTCCGAGTCAGTATAGATATTTTCCTAGTTCAATCATAGGTAGATGCAATATAATTTGTAAAATGAGAACTTGTAAGAATGTAATCTTGACGTAATCTTAATTTTCGTCAAGCAAACGTCACGCGACGAATCGCAATGTTGTGTGTTGTATCGTAAAGTGACGATGTTGTATTGCAATTAAGCAATATCGTATCGCGTTATTACATGTCGTGCGCTGGGCGACGCACGGCAATGCGATACGACATTGCGACATTTTCCGAATTTCGTATCGGATTGTCATGCGCTGTATCGCCATGTTGCGATGTCTTATCGCACTTCCGCTGTCGCTAGTCGCATATATGGTATTTACGGAGAGATGTCGGTTTAGAATTTATTAAGTGGTTTTATTTCAATATTATGGAACTAAACCGCAGTTGATCAGTCTGACACCATTTGACAGACCGGACACATCAATTTGTAAGGATGACCTTCAAACATCGACATTTTCAAATAAATACCTCCGGCAGCGTTTCGGGCCATTAAATTTATGACGCTGTGTATACCCGGAGGCGGCCCTGCAGTGGGATCAAACCACAACATGTCGATGTAAATAACCACATACAAAATGTCAAATTAAAGGGATGTAACGCATCTAGCAAACAGAGCCAGGCTCATGGTCCAAGGAGGACCAGAATAAATAACTACCCTGAAGTGGTGACGGGGAATGTCACGCGACAACCCGATATCGCATGATTGTGATATTACACACGACATTCTCAAACGAAGTTATGAGTATTTCAAAACTTTTATGATATTCATATATCATTATTATATTTCCTGCCAATTATGTGATTAGTGTAATCTTATTGATAATGGGGGCACAGCTTGTGAATCGAGCGAGCCTCTCCTTTAAATGAATTAGTTTCACGTAATATGTTCTAAATTACTTTGAATATATAGTCGGCAAAGCTTCGAATTCCCGCCAAAACTAATAAGTAAACAAATCTTAATGAATAAGTACACCAATTTTGACTACTTTCCAGTGATTTTATTGGATGAAAATCAGGTTGTAGTCTAATGCAAAGGTTGACATGAGCTGTTACAGTCACCCGTGCGTCGGCACACGCGTCCGGTTAAAGTTTTGGGATGAAGTTATATCTCTGAAACTACTTAAGATATTCAATTAATGAAAGTCGCACATGGCTTCGGGTCCCATATCTTTTGGTTGGATTTTAACAGAATTATGCACCGTTATGTACTTGAAAAAACCTTAACCTAGGTTAAAGTTTTTGGAATGAAGTCATATCTCTGAAACTATTGAAGAAATTCAATTGAAAGTTCACACATGGCTCCTTGGTCATTATGTAAGATTACTAATTAAGTCCCAAAACTTTTGGTTAGATTTTAACAGAATTATTCCCCTTAATGTACTCAGTAAAATCTTAAACCTAGGTTTTAAAGTTTTTGGAATGAAGTCATATCTCTGAAACTGCTAAAGATTTTCATTTGAAAGTTCACACATGACTTCTGTATCACAAAACATAAATACATGTAATTTATTACGATCACCAGTTCGTTGACGTCAGCGTTGACTAACGTTAATGAAATAGTCAAATAACTTCGAAATTATCAGGCAGCGTGCACTGCCGACGGTGGTGCTTGTACATTCTACTCTAGGCAGCGTGCACTGCCGCCGGTGATGCTCGTACATTCAACTCTAGGCGGCGTGCACTGTCGCCGTTGGTGCTCGTTCCTTCTACTCTTGGCAGCGTGCACTGCCGCAGGTGATGTTCGTACATTCTACTTTTGGCAGCGTGCACTGCCGCCGGTAGTGCTCTTACCTTTTACTCTAGGCAGCGTGCACTGCCGCCGGTGGTGCTCTTACATTCTACTCTAGGCAGCGTGCACTGGCGCCGGCGCTCTTACCTTCTACTCTAGGCAGCGTGCACTGCCGCCGGTGGTACTCGACCTCGCGTTCCTCCGATAACAAGGCACTCGTCATTAAGCTATCGTATCTTCATTGTTTGGGCTATTAGAGGAATAACTCAGATTCATTACTGAATCAAAACATCCTGAAGAAATTCTCCTGATACGCAAAAAGGTCCTAGTGATTTTTATTGGGCGGGTGCGTGCGTGTGTTTGATAGATCCTCTGATATACGTACCTTTGTTCAAAAAAAAATATGTGAATTTTCCGTTGGACAATATTTTGTCAGATCATTTTTCTACTTTTTTTGTCATGTGAAAATTTCGTATCTGTTTAAGGGGGGTCTAAGGTTCCATACGAAATTTTCACAAACATGTGATATTTTCGTACGAAATTTTCACACGTATGTGAGGAATTCGTACGAATTTTTCACACGTGTGACGAATTCGTTTGTGTGAAAATTTCGGTTCAACAGTGCTAACGCCCGTATGTTTAGGACAATGACTTAATAAAATGAATTGCAAGAGTGTTATCATGGTGCTATTCAATAATTGTTGTTATGCACTTCACTTAAAATGAATAACTTTGTAATTGTGAATGTTCAAGATATTAGTATTTGTACAAAAGTTAAGTTATTTTCCATGCGAAAAAGGGGCATAACTCTAGAAGCACTGATCACTTAGTAATGCCTCTTGTGTACAGATGTGCCTTGTCCCCAGTAGCAAGTATGTTGTCCTCAGTAGCAAGTTTGCCAAGAACTGAGTACAATAGTTTGATAGTTTTCAAAATTTTCTATATCAATAACAAATTTCAATAAAAATTTCAAGTTGAAATGGGGTAAAACTCTAAAAACAGCTTTCAGAGTAATGCCCCTTCACTTACAACTGTGCCTTGTCAAAATAAGCAAATATTCCAAGTTTTATATTGATACCTTTGATAGTTTTGAAATTATTCCACTTAATAACAAATTTTGACAAAATTCTAAGTTAAAAAGGGATTTAAAAATACATCTCAGAATAATGCCCATTGTCTTACTACTGTAGCTTTTCATTATAAGCAAGTATTCCAAGTTTTTTGGTGATACCTCTAAGTGTTTCAGTGACGGGCTTCTTCAAAGTTTTTGCACGAAAACGAAGACGACATAGCGATCATAATAGCTCGAGTTTTTTTCTTCGAAACAGATAAGCTAAAAATAGGGGAAATTCCATTGTGATCTCTATTAAACTGAACTACCTGACAAATGCTTATTGTGGCGACGTTTTAGACCACATTGGAATTTTAACACACATTTTTAAAAACCAAACTTCGGGAGAGCTATATAAAATCCAAGTAAAAGTAATCAGTTTCCCAATGAAATTTATTCCATGTTAAAATGTATTTATTCCGTATGTAACATATCAAACTAACTGAAAAGGGCAAAAAAAAAAAGAAAAAGTTGCGCCTTATATACTAGTTACATTACATAAGTAGACTAAGTCACATAAAAAGCATGGAAAAACAAGAAAAACATGCACTACGACGGCCGGCACCGCCGACACCAACACCGCCGGTAGTCACGCACCGGCGGGACATTAACCAAAATCGTGACATTCACGACACTTATATCCAAATCAAGAGCAACACAGAAATCAAATATACTTTTTATGTAAGTAAACTGTTCATAAAAAAGTAACAAAATCATGTGAGCAAATAATTAAGACGTGAAAACAGTAGAAAAATAACCTGAAATGTATATAAAGATAATACTGCAAATAAATATTGCAGCCTAAAATGCAATTATAATGACTACACAGAAGTTAACAAAAACTAATTTCTTGACTCAATGACCATGTTCAAAACAGTGCTGTTTAACTAGATTTATTTTGGATATCAATCTACTCATTTTTTGTCATAGACCTACACAACGACTATGTAGATTAACCTCTTCCAAACATTTTCATTGAAATGTTTTAATCCTTACATTTTTATGACCAAGATATTTGGAGATCTGTGCTCATCAATAATCATTTGAAGGTGTCTCAAGATAAGCATTAAAATATATACGTTATTATATACATTAAATACAAGTAAAAGATTATCAAAAAGTAGGGATCGGAACGAATACTGAAACCAATATTCGAGTATTTGGTTTGCCATATTGGAAAATATTCGAATTTTTGATTTTCGGACGTTCCATAAGTTATCCAAATTTCACAATCCAAATATAGGTACTGTTTAATTGTTCGGGAAACTGCTGTATATAATCAAGGAATCGCTTGTTTAGTGAAAGCCTTAAATACTTTTAGCAATTGGCATAAATACAATATATTCCGTTCTTAAACATGTGAATTATCGCCATAAATACGGACAGTTTATTAAATAGCACGGGTTGTTTTTTTGGTCAAGATGAATATATTGACATTGATAATTTAATCAGCATGCAAACTTAAAGCAAAGATGTAAAAAATTTTAAGCACATTTATTAGAGGGCAATATTTGAGTTATTCTAGAGGAAAATATTTGAGTTATTTTGATTGATTTCACAACTAAACATCAAAAAAGTATCATCAACAGAGTCAAAAGCGTGATACATTTTTGTTTTCACGTTATCTCACGCATTCGGAGTACCTCGCCGATTAAAAATGGCCGAGAAGTTGCGATTGCTATCTATCCAGCTATCTATCTGTCGATCTATTTGAGCTTATTTATCGTCGGTACCGGTTGCCCATATGACCGACGCCCCCTGAAGAGATTAGTTATTTTATGTTTTGGGGGTAGTGCAAGATACAGAAAGCATCCCATGCCAGAGACTCCCCTTGTTCTTTTGCATGCTCAGTGTATAGCACTGATACATAGGACCTCGGTTTAACGTCTCAAAAAGTAGTTCCACAAATCTTTTGAGTACAACAAATAAGTAGAATTCCTAGGTGGGAATTATAGAGCTTTCTTGCACAACAATAAAACATTCTTTTTTTGAGAATGGTCAAATGACAAACTATTATTGGAAAGTTTTGTAATACAACTTAAATTTGATAACACGCTATAGCTGCATAACGGATATGTTAAGGAAAGCAACTTTACCTTGGGTTTGAAGTATTATCAACACAGAGTTATTTCCCCAGTCATATCAGTAACTTGAGACTGTGCCGAAGTACATCTATAAACTTTTAGATTTTTTTCTTCATATTTTCCTTTTTTGGTGAAAAAAAGCTGAAAACTAAAAAGCTGAAACCTTTTTTTGTTCGCAACCGTCAACACGTGAAATGCAACTTGGCAGGCGTTTGCTTTCAAATGTTTTAGTTTCTGAAAATAATATAAAGCTACGCCTATATAAACTGCGTAAGGGATCTTTCACTAGATATGTCTGGATCGAACTGACCATTTGAATGAAAATCATCTTCTGACACTAGATTGGGAAAAGAAAAACAAAAATAAAGAACAAAAGAAAGAAATGGACAAAAAGGAAGATTGATAAGTTGTAAACATAATTGTGTCTCTGAACTATACATATGTGTTAGTATGGAAATAGATTTTAAAGTTCTGGTGATTTACCGTCAAATATAGCACTGTTTCTCGTTCAGATGCGTAATAATTTAATCACTCAGACCTTAATCTCCCAGTCATCTGAAAACACATCTGGACTCGACACCGAACTATATTTGACGGTAGATCACTCAAAAAATCTGTTTCCTAAATAAATGTTTGTACGTAATTGCAATTATTTATTGTTATATTGTAGTGGCGCATCGTATCATCATTTTTGAGGGATATAAAGCAAATTATTAACAAGAGTTTCTCCTGTTTCGTTCGAATTCGTTCAGTACATTTCATTTCGTCTGCTTACATTTCGCAAGAAGTTTGAATGTATAAAGAAATGCTACATTCAGTTGTCGATCAGAAATATATAATTTATATAATTATCTGTGTGTATACTTAATTCAAATGTTTTATTAAGCTGAATGTTAAAACACAAAATTCTATACAAATGTAACACCCAGGACAAGTGTCGTAAAGGAACTCTCGGCTAATTGCAGCCCAATATAAAATCACAATAAATATAATAAAAAATATGAATAAATCCTTATATTAGACAAATAAACCCAAAAACAAAATTACTTTACTGAGACATTAATCATTAGTGGACCTCTACCAAGGTTGTTAGGGCCATTTTTGGCTCTGTCCCAGGGGTTAGATGTCTTCCTAGTTATATAAAAAGGAAGAAAAATTAAAAATCTTCTGAATTGAAACCGTAAGGCCTGTAGTCTTTTGAGTGTGTAGCGTTGTCTAGTATATTTCTTCTTCCTAAATTTCCCTAGCGATTTTCACCAAACTTTCTTAGAATGATCATTATCAAGTGCCACAGCGCATATAATCAGGCTTTGGCAATTTGATAATTTTTGGAGGAGTAATTGCCCTACACAGCGCATATTTTCATGCTTTTGCGATTTTTAGTGGATTTATTGCTTCTGTGCGCAACTGTTCCGACACTTCTCATGCCATTTTAACTAAACTTTCGTAGAATGATATTATTCAGTGCCACGGCACAAAAACTCAAGCTTTTGAAATTTGATTTTTATGCTAAGTTTTTTTTTAATTGCTTCTATGCGCAAATTCTCCTACAATTCTTATTTGATTTTCACCTAACGTTCACAGAATTATAATTATTAAGTGTCCAAGTGTATATTATCAGGCTATTGTGATTTGATTATATTAGGCGGAGTTAATGCCCTTTGTTTATTTGTTCTTCATATTGCTTCTCTGCACAACTCTTACTACATTTCTTATTTGATTTTCACGAAACATTCACAGCAAGATCATTATCAAGTGTCGCAGTGCATATCAGGTTTTGGCGATTCGGTTATTTTTGAAGGAGTTATTGCCCTTAGCTTAATTTTACTTTATATTGCTTCTGTGCGCAAAGTCTCCTACATTTCTCATTCGATTTTTACCAAACTTTAATAAACTTCATAAATGCAAAAAATCTAACAAAGCTCGTGAGCATAACATCAAAATAAATACCGAAAGACCTTTAAATGCGTTGGGATAATGGGATATGACTGACTTAAGGTTTAAATGACAAAAAAAAAAAAACAATATTTGCTTTTAAACCGAGTATACTTTTAGCAACAAGAAATGATTTAAAATAAGCTTTTGGACATTTGAATACTTTTTATATTGTTCTTTACTTTCGCTAAACGTCGTGGCCTATCTTAAATTAACATCTTGGAAAACATAACTGCATTTTTTTAAGAAACCAAAGCTTTGAATTAGTCCTGTTGATGCAATGTTTAGTGAATTTTGATTATTATTTTAGTGAACTTCTGACAATTACTAGCAAAGTTTATTAATTTCTCAATGCGAAAGGAAACATGATACATCGGAAGCTAGGGTAATGCTCTTAACTATACTATTAAATGTTACATCAACTTTGATCAAGTACTATAAGACGTTTTTCTTGTTTTTAATTTATTCAAAAACGAATTGAAAATTGAAAAGACAACTAAAGTTTAATATATTGTTCCAAATAAAATATAATCAGCGTATCTATACCAGTCTTCAAATCATTGGCAGTGACTCTAAAGGAAAAAAAACTAGTAAAGTTTCCATTCAGAAATACTAAGATATTAGCTAGGATTTCTGACATATTAAGAAATAACAAACAAAGGTATCATTGCATCGGGTTTGATGTTAAGCGCAACTGAGTTCTTTAAAATGGCTCAAGGTCTGATCCTACAAGTGATTTCATTAAGAATAAAACAATAGAATATAACGATATTTATTCGGTAGTTATCGGTTATAAGTTGTCAATATTCCTGGAGTTTCACCTAAATAATAAAATAACCATATAATCGTAACCTAAAACGGCTTTGCTAATCTAAGTAAACACATACAAAAGTGTGCACACAGTAGTGCTATTAACTTTTGTAAATAACACAACTTGAGAAATAAGAAGTTGCTTACAATATACATCAGCTGAGATTTTCTTCTTAATAGTTGACCTTACAAGCTACTTTCTTTTGACGTTTGTTTAAATAGTCAACTGAAGATAATGGTTCGTATTTGTCTGAACCATCCAAACACTTGATGATGTAGTCATCGTCGGCCCGAGCAAGGAAAACCATCGACTGACGCACTTTTTGGGCTTTCTCTGCGTCCTCTGGCACAAGTATCTTGTGTTTTCCAGCGAATAACGCATCGGCGGTGAGTTGTTGCATTTGTTTGCCAACAAATATTGCGACGGTTTCGGGAATAGGGGTAATTGGTATGCAGCCCATACTCGGCGTGCTCATTTCAAGCCCACCGGCGTCGTCTTGAAAATTGAGAGTAACTGTTCCAAAATCGGTGTGTTCACCAAGACGTATCTGGCCAGGTGTTACTTTCCAGTCAGACGGGAGAGATGGATAAAACAAACTGCGTAGAAATGTTTGATTGCCTTTCTTACCAATGGCCTTGTGTGCTTCTCTTAAAATGTTCTGTTCAAATCCGAGTGCCAGTGATAGTGCATCAAGAACACGCATCGCAAGGAGAGAGCAGTTAAGAAACATTTCCTTATTATTGACTTTGAAATCCGATTTCAAGTATTCATTACGGTCGTCGGCAGGGTGGTAGTTAAAAGACTCCTTCAGATCGGCTTGAAATCCTGAATTTGACCTTTCTGCCCCCATGCTGACCCAGCCAACCTCTCCAGAATTAATCCGGGCGTGACGGTTTTTAAGGTCTAAAGGTCTTTGGAAGAACTCTTTTGCTGAAGCCATTAGTTCATCAACAGATCTGCGACTAATGCCATATTTTTTTGCGTAAAAGAATCCGTACTTCTGTAACGCCTCTTTCATTTTTGCTCCAATTTCAATCAAGGCAGCTTTGTCAATGTTGTTGGCTTGTTGCTGTAAACCAATCAGACTAAAGTCAAGGACCGGAACGGAAGAACCGTCTAGTGACATCATGTATATAATCTCTATTGCTGAAAACAAACAAAAACAATTAATCTTGATCATTATCAAATCAAATGTATTGACTTCTTTGAAACAATCATTACACATAAGCAACAAAGCGATGTTACTGATGCTGAACCTTTGTTTAAAGTTTTGCTCAATAAAATGGAAATTTAACGTATTGACTGCTTTGAAACAATCATTACCACATAAGCATGAAAGCGATGTTACTGACGATGAACCCGTGTTGAAAGTTTTGCTCAATAAAATGGAAATTTAACGTCTGCAGTCTAATCATATACTTTTATTAATATACAAACCTTCTTTGTTTACTGGTTGGGTCATATGGTCTCCAATAGAATTATAAGCAGCATTCGGAAAACCATTACTATTTATATGGTCGAAATCAGAAGCAATGAGTCGTTATAGTATTACATGTTCGTTCTTATTGTAAACGAAATGACAGATATATATATATATATACCGTGTTTATATGGTCTTTCATATAAAATGTGGTTTCGAATTGATATCAAACAAAAAGGATTTGATATGAATATAGCTCTGACTATGGGTACTTTAGTTTTTTAGCGGAAACCATTTTCAAATTCAAGGTGAACTAGACCTTTGGCCTACTAATCCAAAAACTAATAAGGCCTTCTACTAAATAAGGGCAACGATTCCATGAAGTTTGAAGGCTGTGGGTCAAATGACATTCGATTTATTGAGCGCAAACCATTTTTAATTTGAAGTAACCGTGACCTTAACCCTTTACCTATTGACACCAAAAACATCAGGGATCTTTTACGTAATAAAGGAACTCTAAGAAGTTTAAAGGCTGTAGTTTGAACGGTACTTCAATTATTGAGCGGACCAGGTTCTCAACTTTACGGTGTCAGTGACCTGGACTTTTTACCTACTGACATAAAAAGAACAGGGGTCTCCTACTTAATAAGTGAAAAAAGCAACGGGTTAAAAGTTGCAAGTAACAGTTTTTTTCCTGAGACCACCTACTGCATAAAGACGTCGCGGTTATGCACGTGTTTATTGACAGTCTTTTCTATCTGAAATTCGAACTTTTACCTTGACATGTAAAGGTAGCACTAAAAAGTTTTGTAGACGTTGAAACACCTGAAGGTAGACGATGATAATTTCAGTTCAGTAAATCCATATGATGAGTGTTGAAAACATACAAAATGTTTGCGGTCGTCGACTATTTTAAATTTGTAACTTTTTCACACACAAAAAAAAAATCAATAATATCCGTATTAGATCGCGTAGTATAAATAAATAAGAAGATCAAAAATTTTATTTTGATCACTCGTCTCATTTGGATACTAGTAACCTACACACTAAATACACATGGTTCAAATAGCTTAAATCGTAAGTTCGACAATAAAACTAATCGTTTACTTTTATTTTTGTAAATTTTGTCTAGAAATCGTCTGGCATTTTTCACTACCATGGCATGTGAATCCTTGAAATATTCAATGATTATACCTTTGTATTCTTTCATTTGTTTCGTAAAATTATAATATCATTTTTTATTTGTGTTGTTAAATTATATCAATTTATATTGTATATTTTTCATTAGCATTTAACAATGTCGCCACTTACATTGAATAAAACTACTTTTGTTTTTGATAATTTTCATTTCTATTCAGTACGATCGATTTGAATTCTCTATTTGTATTTTAAACTAATTTATTTATATTGCCAAATTCTCATTAGTATTCTGTCTTTTCCATTTGATGTAAAAAAATCCATTTGTATTTGATATTTTGTTCACGCCTATTAACTCCTGAGTCAATCTTATCGTATACGTTTAAAACTTATATAAATGCAATGAATCACTATAAATGCATTATGTTAATTTTGTTACGACAGATTTATTGGTCGAGAAAAAATAACATGGCAGCCTCCATGAAGGTGATGCGTGCCAGTTGGTCAGAACTTAGAGTGAAATCATCTTAAAATCGTGATATTTGGGTAGTCATGGTTGTTTCCTTCAGCCAATGAGGTCCGTCTAGACAAAATCAACAAAAAGTCCCACAATGCATTTAAAAGAACACAAATGATGTTACATGTATAAAATACAAATGAGGTCAGGATTATATATTCAAAAATATTCAAATTGATTTTATTTTACAAGACAAATGAAACAATATAGAATACAAATGTAGACATTGAATATTGCAGGCTCTCGCTAAACTAATGGTAGGCTAAGCTTAAACTCAACGGGAGATATTTCCCTTACTATCACTGCATAGTCCGTCCGTCCGTCCGAAAACTTTAACATTGGCCATAACTTCCTAATTAGTAACTGGATTTACTTCATACTTGGACACAACATCCCTTTGGACAAGACCTTTCCATTGACCTATATTTATTTGACCATGACCCTGAATGACCTTCACCTTGAAGGTTCAATTGTCCAAAAACTTTAACATTGACCATAACTTTTTTATTAGTAAGTAGATTTACTTCATACTTGGACACAACATACTCTTGGACATGACTTTCCCACTGACCTATATTTATTTGACCTATACCTCTGAATGACCTTTACCTTGAAGATCCTATTGTGCAAAAACTTAAACATTAGCCATAACCTCCTTATTAGAAAGTCGATTAACTTCATAGTTGGACAAAACACCCCTGTGGACAAGACCTTCCCACTGACCTATATTTATTTGACATTGACACTTGAATGACTGGTCCTCAACCCAAAGTCAAAGCACCACTTCGGGGACATCGTCATCTTACAGTGACAGTTCTTGTTTAATTTAATTTCAGACTGCGATTTTGTATTCTATTCTGAAACTTGGCAACATAATTATGTTAATTTTCAATAATATCGTTTTCACAGCATTTGCGTGCTTAGAAAAGAAAGTTTGACTAACAGTGTTTTTTTTTTTTTTTTTCGTTTTTTTTTCAGAAAATGTTGAAATAAGGGTGAAACTGTTGAAGACAAGAATGAAAATGGCTTAGTTTTGGTTTAAATTAGCCTTGTTATTTATTTATGTCTGTTCCACTATTATCAGGCAAAAAATAACTAGTATTGTGTTTATGCCAATAAATTATATTGAATTGGTCAGTATTAAACTTGAGAAAAAAATATGACGAAACAACGTTGATTTGTTTGAAATTGGAAAATTTCAATCCGAAAGAAGACATTTACTTAGAATATATAGCATTCTTATATTTTCCATTCATACTTGAGTACCAATGTACGTCGAAATTGTTTTTACCTCTTCACAATTGTTATGATTTATGAACTCATTTATTATACTTTTTATCTATTTAGGCATATACTTTCTATTTATTTAGACAAAATAAACTAGCATATCATTTATTATTATTTCTTATATATAGTAGTAATAATAATAATGATGATAAAAATGAAAAACTTCGCGGCGTCCTCATGCATGCATCAATATTTTATCTTGTAGAGTGGTTTTGACAATATATTATACGAAAATGATGTGGTGAGACTGCTTATAGCATTAACTAAATAGGACAGCATGAGGAGTCATGTTGCCTGTTCAATAATTTGGAGTTGCATGCCCATCTTTCTGTAGACTATCAAATCTTTTACGTGTTACCGGCTTATATATTTAATTTTAATGAAGTTTTTAAAATACTTCATTTCGTAATAATTGGGAAAATTTAAAACCAGCTAGCAAAAAGTTTTATGTCTTTGGATTAAACTCCCTGGAGCATCCTTGACTTTCCATCATTCATTTCCTTAAGGATACACATCGCTATTTAAAAACTTATTCCTTGAAGGAAATGCAAAACTCATCAGAAACTTTACTCTCCAATAAGTGAGCTGTAAACAATCAAAACAGTTCCTAAAACTCTGTTACATGCAACATACGATAAGAGTTTTGCTGCCATTTGGTTTACTCGACACGCTCCGGATTCGATGACCTCACGCCATGTGATAAACTGCTGCAATTAGGCACTGAAGCAACAGTTGTACAGAATGTTAGTGTTAATTTTACAGATTAACAATGTTTGCAGAACTAATCCCAAGTTTTTGAGGATTTTCGCAGGGGTACAGTCAGTAAGATGAACCAGTGTTTACACGGATACCTGTTCTCATCCTTCCATCACACTGCGCCAATTGAACAAATATGAAAGATACACTTTCAGCCACTTCTTTAGGAGTAAACTTATTAAAATGTTCATTACTAACAAATAGTGGTGTTTTCCGAATACAGCTGGGTATGATCACTTGTTTAAAAGCATTACAAGGAGATTTGGTGGAATAATACCTGTACTTCTGACGAATTCGTTTGGGACTTCTCTGATGAAGAAAGATCATGAAGAAGTCAATATCAGATCATGGAAGATTACAATAAAATTTGTTGCTGTCCTAAATTAGAAAGTAGAAATGACAAGTAATTGTGTCACGCGACATTCATTCATAAATGTAAAAAAAGCAGACGTAGTGGAACGTGTACTATTCAAGTTGCTATTGGTTACAATATTAGGAAAAACCTTATCAATAAACAGTCAGTAAGGTAAACCATTACAAACTTGAGCGCTATTTGTGCAGTGTGGTGCCCGTAGCTATAGTTAGTATTGTCAAACATTTAACGCCTGTCACCAGATGTGGTGTGAGGTGGACAGTTATATCCCGGTTATTTGCGCAACCTTTTTATGATTGTTGCAATGGCTGTGTGGTGTAAAGCGTTCTTACTTTGCATTGCTAGGCGGTTGGTGCCGTTTGGTGGGGTTCGAATCCCACTGGGAACTTAAGTATTTATTACTTTCTGGGGAAATTAACTAATATTCACCTGCTGTTACGCATTTTGCATCTCCTGTTTCATTTGACATCTACTACGATATATGTTAACTATTTTTCATCGGTTTGTAACGCGCTCCTGCAAAATTTCGCGAGAATATACGGAAAACAAAAAAGATGTTGAGAGACGGATCAGTGGTAGAGTGGTAATGCACTGGACTTGTAATCCAGGGGTCGCGAGTTCGAACCTCCGCTCCTCCACTAACATTACCAATTGTCTTTCGGGTGAGACGTTAAACCGGGATTCAAAGTATCAGTGTAATATACAACATGAAAAAAAACCAGGGGTGTCTCTTGAATTGGATGCTTTCTGTACCATGCACTATCCCCTACAACCTAAAATAACTAACCTCTGCCGGTACAGAAGACAAATAAACTCATATAGATTCGGACGGAACGAATGATGAAACCTCGAAAATAAATCTTTATTTGTCTTATTTTGATTTCCTTTTACATTCCATATATTTAATTCCAATGAGATAAAATTGTTATGTTTTGAAATTTGCCTCACTTTGGTTTCCCTTTGTCTTATTATATGTGTTCACTTAATAAACAGAATATGACAAAACTATCAGAAATATTACATTACCGGGTTACTCTTTTAATTTAAACGAAATAAAGTTCTTATTTTCTATTTCGTGCTCAACGGAAAAAGTTAAAACCATCAAGAATAAAATTATTTCTCAGGGATTTAAGTCCCCGGAATAAAAATAGTTGCCTTTATTTTTAAAATTGTTCAAAATATCTGATATGAGAATTAATTACTCAAGGATTTTTCTCACTGGAAGTTCATGATAAAATGGTCTCTTCAAATATGTACTTTATTGTTTGTGAATATCACATTCTCATGTTACATTATTACATGAAAAGAATTGCCTAATTCAATCTTATATCGTTGAACATTTATGAGGTTTTTTTTTTTTTTTTTTTTTTTTTTTTTTTATATTTGCCTTTTCGCGCATAAATGTTTGTGAAATATCTTTCTAGAGTCATTTACAATCTGACGAAGTACACGATCTAACTACGATTAGATCTGAAGGTGACGTCTTTAAATTTTATTTTCTCGATATTTCCAGTATTGTTTATTTATATCCCAGCCAATCAGACTGCATCTTATGACGCGTCTTAATGGTTTACATGTACACATGGCGTGTTAATGTCTAGCGTTTAAATTTTATAGCATGTTTAAATCATCTTGAATATTTTGAAAATGTTTTGTGTTTCGTACGATAAATGAATTCTCCTTCGATAAATATAAGCCTGTTTAAGTTTCGGTTTGTATTTTCTAAATGAATATTAATTAGGGTATTTAGCATGGTGACGAAATAGCCTAATTAATTTGGCGATGACGGTTTGACCCATTTTATAGACATTTTTTTATTATTGTCAAACCGTAGCGACTTGGATAAAGACATCGCCTATCAAAAATTTTCTCGATGTCTCTTCGACAAGTCTGATTAGTTGGACTAGGTGACGAAAGTAAACGGACCTGTTATGCAGGATCTATCAAATGTCAAAAGCAACTGGAAATTTTCCCACACATACAATTATCTCAATATTTTACAAGATTTCCTCAACTAAAGCGACTGATTCACAGAATTAAGCATAAATTTTGTTTTGCTTTTAACTTTAAAATCAAAGAGAAGCTGATTTACTTTGAGAAAAAAAAAACATTTTCTGCTTCTATACGTTATAAAAACTGAAGAGAAAGAATTTGATTTTAACAGGATTCAACCCATGCTATTCTGGTCAATAAAACTATGAACAATGACCTAGATCACTGAGCCACAACGAATTGTTATTTATAAGATCGTAAAAATTAATTATATAAACAAAGTACCTACCCCGTGACTAACTAGGTAATCCTTTTACCGATAAAAGTGTGAACAACTGTTTCTGTATCTAAAACTGAGAA
This sequence comes from Cyclina sinensis, assembly GCA_012932295.1. Lineage (NCBI taxonomy): Eukaryota > Metazoa > Mollusca > Bivalvia > Venerida > Veneridae > Cyclina > Cyclina sinensis. The sequence continues at coordinate 23,272,708 of JAAONU010000013.1, read as the reverse complement.
AGTGACTTGGTTTAGGTATGTTCTTCACTACTATACCCAGAATTTTTACATTAATTTTATAAACATTTTCTGTTTCTATGCATCGAGTCAGTTACTCTTATGGTGACGTTTATGACAGAAAACGAGTTATTTGAGATCCCAGTTAAATATAGTTTTTTTTCACATGCGTCCAAATAGTTAAAAATAGAAACTGATTTATCTTCAAAAACCTGAAAGCTGGGCACTGATTGGCTAATTGAAAGATCATGAGAAGGTGACCTTCTATTGGTGACGTTCAGATACTAATAGCGGAGCGTTATTAAGGAGCTGATTTTAATCAGATTGGGGACATTTATTGAAAAAGATTGAAGGGAAACTGCATAGGCGAAATTTTTCACACATTTAAGAAATTTTTGAAAATGGCAGTTAAAAAGTTAAACAAATCTTAATGACGTCAGTTATGAGGGTCATGTTAGAAGTATAATCAACAATCTAAATAAAAGGGAACGTTTATTCTGCGATGCCAAAAGTTTGGTTCAAACGTAACGTTTTTAAAACCATCCGCATCTAAAAGAAAGTTCTTACACATGGGCACGTGCAATAAATATACATATTTTTTCAATAATTGTCTCACACTTTAAGAATAAAGACAGTAAAATAATAAATGTAACAAAATATCTTACCTTTAGATTAATTTGCTAGCCTAGTTTAGTGTGACACTAGTGGTGAAGGTATGTGTTAGCGACAAGAACTAGAACGAACTCCGTTGAACTGACATTACGCCAGCAATGATATTGCTCCGCCCACTTGGTCACGTGACCCGGTCATCCCGAACCTTAGTCAAAAGACAGTACGGATGTTTTCGTGAAAATGTTATGCCACTTACGAGAATAACCTTGTAAAATGGTAAAATGATATTTTAATAGTTGTAATGCTTTTACTTGATAGCTGAATATGTAATAGTATTTAAAATAATTTAAAATTACCTGTATGTCATGAATTAACAACATACAACAACAGGTGTGCACTGATTCTTATTTTGTCTTATTGACCCCTTCACGAATATAACTTGCTGGATTGTAATACTAAACATTACAAAGTCTAGCTAGGTCTAACAAATTCAAAGAAAAGTGGGGTATATCTAGAAAAGTCTAATAATGATTGAAATTTTGAAATTAAAGAAGCGAAACATACAAATAGTAAAGTCATATCAGTTACAAAAATTGTTGGTGTCACAAATTTATTTACAGTGTATATCGTCTTAAAATCTTATTCCAGAATCAACTATGTCCGACACTGGTTCACTATTTTCAACAGTTTATGCACGAAATTCGCCTTTATATATGGTGTCAACATCTATGTGACTCGTTAAAAATTCTATATCCATATACCGTATAACAATGTATCAATAAAACGAAGGTTGATCCAAAGTTTGTCCACTGCTCCTAACTTGGTCAGACTGAGAAAATACAGGATTAAAGACTTCTTTCTGTGATTCCACCGCGAGAATTCATACAATACGACAAACGGTCTTGCAGAAACAGTCACCCTACTATGGCCGGGGGTCATTGACGACATTACATCTGACCATTACAAATCAGGCGTATGCAAATGGAGAAGTATTAGCGTGACAATAAATAAATTTTTGCTTTATAAAGCTTCTCAGAAATGTTTTTCATGGCTGTGTTTTTTCGATATTAGTATACATGTCTACGTGATGTTGCTGGTGCTTTACGGGCCTCAAGCTAAGCTTGAAAGAGTGTAATGTACACCGATAAGTACAGATGGTTATTACATCGTAATATTTTTACATCATCTTAAAAAAATAATTGAGGCACATTTCAAATGATAATTTGTCACGCGATTTGCCTTTGAAAGGAGTAGTGTAAATGAACGCACCAGACGGTGTTAAACTGACTACATTTATTTTAGATTCGACAATGTTCATAACTATTTGAGAATGCTACAATACTTACAAAGGTAAAACAAGTTATTTTCCGATATATTAAGTTTGGTCTTAGATTTTCACAATCAAAGCAAATTTCCAATTTTACCATAAATCTCGAGGCATCTTAGAAAAGTTAGTGCCACATATGTGCAAATTTTGCTATGTTAGTGTAAATTATCTTTGCAAGTGAAACCTGATCTTTAATTTCCTGTTAGTAGTCAGATACATATCGGTAGGCAAGTTAACCTTAACATCGTTCATGAGAAGGACCAAACTTCACACCAAAATATGCTTCACATTCTAAGTGACTGAAGTTCAAGTTCTCCCTAGCGAATATGATTTCAATCTTCTTAATGACTGAAGTTCAAGTTCTCCCTAGCGAATATGATTTCAATCTTCTTAGTGACTGAAGTTCAAGTTCTCCCTAGCGAATATGATTTCAATCTTCTTAGTGACTGAAGTTCAAGTTCTCCCTAGCGAATATGATTTCAATCTTCTTAGTGACTGAAGTTCAAGTTCTCCCTAGCGAATATGATTTCAATCTTCTCTTGTCAGTTTACGGATGGGTGTTACATACTTACTTTTAAGAAGCACATTTTAACAGTTCAACGTTTTACTCTGCTCAAACCAGTGCAATGATGTAGGAATATGCAAAGAACAACTGGAGATACCGACCTCTCTTGCATAAGAACAACAACGCCTATTCAACACAGGTCATACACCGGATTGTGCATTAACCACTGATAGTTTTTCAGGCATAAGATACAGAATAATTTATTATATTACCAAACTTGCTGAGAATGTTTGTAGGCAAAATATCTCAGCCTAGTTTGATAGCCAGCCACATCCGTCAGGCACTTTAAAGTTATGGCCCTTAACTGTCCGAAATAAGCCATGTCCGCTGTCTGAGTAATAGAGTTTTCAAACTTAAACATGAAAACCAGTCTATTCCCTACAGGCACTTTAGAATAATCACCATTAAATGATATAGAAATTGCAAAATTAGCTAATAATGATTACGGGCGTTATATCTCGGCCAAGTTCGATAACTTTCAAATCCCTTTGTGCACTAGAGTTATGACTCTTGAATTGTACAGAATAAGCCAAATATGTCTTGTCCGTTCTATATCTTGTTTTCCCCGATAACTAGTTTTATTACAGACAATGAGAGAACGTGTTTCATAAAGCTTAAGGGTCCCAAAATGGCCGCTTTTGATGATGCGGTAAAAAAAAAAAGTTTATCAAAATTAGGATTGCACGTGTTAACTTTCTTCTTGATGGTGTTATGACTGTTGAAATAAAAGCTATTCCACTTAAAGCACACTTATCTTCCGATAAATACATATTGCGTGTTGTTTTAGCACTTGCAATGTTTCATGGGCGCATCCATTAAAATATAACGTTTGAAATGCCTCGACAATTACGGCGATGATCATGTACTTTTGCGATTTTGTCAGCAACAATTTGTTCCGAATAAAATAAATTGTACTGTATTGTATTGTATTGTATTGTATTGTATTGTATTGTATTGACTTGCATTGCATTGCATTGCATTGCATTGTAGTGTCGTGTCGTGTCGTGTCGTGTAGTGTAGGACCTCGTCGTCAGATCCTGACAGCGTGGCAGCTTTTAGAAGGTAATTTTAATCAGATTGTCTTACTATCAAAATGTACACCTGGTAAAGCTGCAATAATTTTTGCTGTAACCGATTTAAAATTCGCTTGCAAAATATATCCGTACGTCAGTTTTATAAATTGTATGTATATGTTATGATCGAAATAAAATAATTATGTTTAAACTAAATAAATTTACTTTATTACAAGAAAGTATTGATGTAAACATACCAAAAGGCGCCGCTATGCCATTTCTGATAGAACAAAAAAAACTTTTGGCTCCAGTAAGCCAGATAACATAAACAAATATCAAATTACATTAAGGATATTTGCTACAAATTAAGTCGACGGGTAAGAATCAATTCTATGTAAAAAAAACAATTCATGTGATCAAAACTGCTCACACCAAGACGCACCGCACATACGGACCCTTAAATGATGGGACAGATATATGAGATACATGAATATATATTTGTAAGCGTACAATTTATAGGTAAAATAAATACAGTGTGTGCGTGCGTGCGTGTGTATTCCAACACTTATTTCAAAACATTCAAAGATGTAAACTTGTAATAGAATTTGGAACATCTACCCTCATTGAACGGCCTCGTTTTAAAAAGACATATGTTTATAAGTAACTAAACGGATTATTAAACTTGCATTTTTATATGCATGATTTACTCCAAAACTGTTAAATGTAATGCTTAAATAGTAAAAGCAATTTTTAAAAGTGGGGGACAAACATAAAGAGTGTTTGAAAGTTCTCCACTTAATATTTTTCGGTGCAAAAACATTATGGAAGGGATAAAAGTAAACCAGTATTGCTTCATTTTTAGTACTGAATAAACGCTGTAAAAATGCAATTTATGCTTTAAATAACTTTTCGTGCTATTTTTTTTTTCTTTAAGGTATGACTCTTATTTGCGCGTTTTATACAATTTAAATGCAAACAACAAAGCTTGCAAATTCTTTGTAGCGTAATAGCTTAAAGTTATAATAACGCCCATCGTTATTTTAAGTGTGTCATTTTATGTGTAGGAGCGGATATGGTCCAGTGGTAACGTGATGGACTGGTAAACCAGGGGTCCCGAGTTCAATCCCCCGCTCCACCACTAACATTACTCATAGTCTTTCGGAGGAGACGTTAAACCGAGGTCCCATGTATCAGTGCTATACACTGAGCATGCAAATGAACCAGAGGTGTCTCTGGAATGGGATGTTTTCTGTATCTTGCACTACCCCTACAATATAAAATAACTAATCTCTTTAGGAGGCGTCGGTCATAGGGGCAACCGGTAACGACGATAAATAAGCTCAAATAGATAGAACTTTTGATATAGAATTTCATAGGGTATTTCATAGTAACTATGTTTGTAAATTATTACATATTTAGATTTATAATCTTAGTTTTTCATTGATTTGAAAGTAAATGAGGAATACACACAAAACTAAAATAATTGTTCACCTATATTTCCTATATTGATTTTTTTTCTGTAAATTCGACTTAAGAATTTATTAATTACTTACCATAACAGTTATCGTAATTAAGTATTTAACACTTGATGTAACAAGCATTTAACGTTGAAGAATTATTGTTTGCACCTATCAATGACTCATTTAACAAACGTGTCATAATCACCCATGCCTTTTGGCCACTGTTAATAAGTGACGCACGTGACTTAATTTTGTGTATTATGTTCATTTTTGGGAGTTTTCGAGAAAAAAAGAAATCTATTATACATGTTGTATTGATAATTTTTGAAGAGATTCATCTCATAAATGATTGATAAAAAGATACGTTGAGTTTGTTATTAAGTAGTAATGATGATTTTATTTAATTTTATATATATGGTCAGCAGTTTCCTTCTTTACCTTATTGGTCTGCGTACTAAACATTTCTTATGTATCGATATATATAGGATATTCAAGTTTTTTTCTATAAATATGGAATTTATTTTCACGAGTGGTATGAAAATAAATATTTCACGAGTGGTGATAGCCACGAGCGAAATATGATAATTTCATACCACGAGATGAAAATATATCCGGTTTTTATAGAAAAAAGAACTTGAATTTTCTGTTTATTATATACTTTCTCTCTTTTTTGACCATACGATTCGAAAGGATTCCCATTGAAGTTTGTGTATATGCTGCATTTAGAAGAAAGTAGTCACCACTGAAAATATGGAAAATATGTTTCACTGCAGTGAAAAATAGTTTTTTACAGTGAAAATACGGCAAATGAAAATACGCATTTTATTTCATCAATATTTCTCAATATTTCATTTATAAGTATATAATGAATATATATACTTCCCAAGTGATTTGCCTGAAAGAACATCCTCTTCTAACTACATATTTTTTATTATATATATATATGTACATATAGGCCCTGTTATGATAGTACTAAGACAATCGTTATATTGAAAAAAACTATTCCTAACCGAACACGAAATCAGAGGTATGTAAAGATAAAGGAATAAAGGAATATGTTTTTTACTGACCCTGCTGACCCTTTGGGAGTCCTTGTGGATCTTCGAGTTTTCCCCATTGTTACAGATTCAATCAACTGTAACAAAGCACTACATAGTATTGACTGTAGATGGATCTACTGCTTACATTTGAAAAACATCAAAAGGCTATAACTCAGCAATGAGAGTATGAATTATACTGGCAACTGACATGCATTATTACCCTATTATCATTCACAATCAACTAAGTTGCAACTTAATCCATCAAACCACTATGGTTTGGTGAAAAACAAAATGTTAGCGGAATAGTTTAACATTCAGTATCGTCCCAGTTAAGCGATACATGCAGATAGATGTAGAGAATAGCTAGAGAAAATAACGAATAGCTAGATGAATTAACAAAGTTTAACAAAGACTGATCATAATTACTATCTCGGTTCATCCAAAGAGCCTGAACCTCGCCGCCTCAAGTGCGCGGTATAATTTGGTTTTCGACACATCAGACAAGAAAAACATAGATGCACAGCATCGATTCTGAAAATGTGAACATGTTGGATACTTGTAATTTTTTACACATACATAATATTTTTATCTATCATACACAAATACCATTCGTAAACCAACTTTATCTGTGTTACGGAATAGGAGACACATTGTAGAAAATGATCTTCTCATAATTAATAATTTGTATCACTTTACTTATGAAAAAATCAGCATCAAATACTAGATCACTGAATATAGTAGCTTTTAGTCATATTCATAACTTGTCATCTAACGACACCGCAGCCATAATTGTACTATTATTTTCAATTTCTTCGTCCAGACCCAGACAATATACTCTTTAGAACATGTGAAGCATAAATACAAATAAATTATGTAATCAACATGTATGTTTGCTTTTAAATAAACATCCGTTTAAGTCGAGTTATTATTCACAAGTAAGCCAGTGTGCAATAAAACTTTGTAGTGAATCTATTAAGTAGTGAATTGTTTTTAATGCGAAAGAACATAGGTAGCGAATATGTAGAGAAAGCGAACTGACAGACGAACACAAACGTGTACTGAATTGTATTACACTTGCTTTTCAGGTCATTATTTAATAAGTCACTTATTAATAAAAAAGAAACCGGAAAAGGGTTGAAATATATGGCCGGAATCATGTAAGTCGATATTTACTAAGTTCTAATTTCGTCATGTGCAGCTCCACACCACACAGCAATTACTTCCCCGAATGAGGGGAGATTAATACGTAGGGCAAGGTTGCATACTCCACACAGCAGTTACTTCCACGAATGAGAAACGGCGTAATGATAAAAAGAAATTAATGGTCAAATAACTACTACTCCACAACTTTTGCTATAATTTGACAATATCCTGAGCGCCGACTTATCATAACACACACTGCCAAAAATGATCTTAGTGAAACACGTCTGAAACATTACACTTGCTTTTCTAGGTACCGGTACAAAACACTTGGTGCAAACAGATCAATTGTGCAGGGTAAAACGCAGGACGCAAGGTTAGGACAGCTTCAAAAACTGGATCTGATTAGACAACGGACCAGCTTGTTTAAAAGAGACGGACAAACTATTCCACAACTATTCCTCACTCTTACTAAATCTCCTTAATTCTATTTTAAAAAGTAAACTGTTACTATTCGTTACCAGAAGACAAAACCAAGTGCCAAAATATAGATATGACAACTGAGTCAAATGTAAATGCATGTGTTTATTGTGGGACGAAGGCACTGAAAAAAATCACACCCGTCCTATTCTCTGGAAAATAATGTAAGTCTGTCTTTTTCGTCCTTCGTTTTCTGTTGTGTGTGTTATGTTGTATTAAAAAATGAAACTACTTAAACAATGGGATCAAAAGATGCAAAGTGATTTTGTGTATTAGTCATCATTATGTTTTATTTTCATCAAACCCACAGAAAGACAGACGGACAGATACTGATTTACTACAACAAATAGTTTAATCGGCATGACACCACATAACCATATAAGGAAATGGCGGGGAAAGCAAAAATAGAAAAACGCATTTACACTTTTTCAAATATGGAATGAAGGGGTTAGAGCGCCAGACTCCCGATCAGGAGGTTGCTGGTTCGAATCCCACTACGGGTGAGAGTCTACAGTGACTTTCCGCTTTCCTCACTTTCAGCGCGAGTACTTGTTTGAACGCAGGAAGCAGTCATCAAGAAGGATTAATATAAGTTGCAAGAACTTGCTTCCCAATCAATGTAAAATAAATAAGTTTAAAAAAAAAAACGTCAAAACGCAGGCGTGTAGCGGAGACGTGGATATTTTATCTGTACAGTATAATACGGTCAGCAATATCAAGGGTTAGCTTTGGTTATTAACATTTCAAAGAAACAGTCATGATATGAAGCAATGATAGCAAATTTTCGAATGTATATACTTTTAATAAGCACACTCAAGGAATCATACTCTTAATATAATTTCAGTGACAAGGATAGTCGGCTTCTTAAGAAGGAAAGGATCCACTGAAAAAAATCCTTTCATAAAAAAATCATGTGAGTGGATGTATATTTCAATAAAACATACTCAGCGTTATCTACTGATTCCTCGGAGTCCTCTTGCAAGAAACCAAACCCTGCAATCTAAGCCAAGCTCTCCTTTGTGCTGTATAATGGCTTTATATGTATGATATGTTGGCTCATTATTTTTGTTAAAATAGGTGTTGAAATTAATTTAAAAATAGGAATTTGTGATTTTAAGATAGAAATTACTTACAATAAAATATGTAGGGGGACAACTCACACCCGATCTACCCTTCTTGATCCGTCACTGGTTTAATTTCGAAGGTGAGAGTATTAACTCCTTATCATCCCCTTTTTGAGGCCTCAATTTACCTTGCGTTAATAAACTCCGCCCATTTGTGTAGGTTGCAACGCTCGGAACACAACGTCAATAATTGGAAGTGTAACCACTGTATATACGGAATGTCCGGAAATAGTCGAGTAGTTACGATCGAAGTTGCAGTCACATTATGTAAATTTGTGCACGATTTTTTCATGTGAGTTTCATCACTCAATATAAAAGGAAGGTCATACAAACGAATTTCAGTTGTGAAAGTTCTTCTTTGTTGGTATGTCGTGTTTGTACATTGTTGTTATGAAAGGCGTTTGGCGGGCTTATGTAGTGGTGCTGGAGGACCATGCTGCTTCGTCTACTTAGAGCAGGTAAGCTGAATTTATATTTGACTTTTCAATGTTTTTTTAACTTATGAAGGCATAATGTGATGTAAACAAGGTCGGACTTTTAAACCTTTAAAATTGAAAAAAAAACTGTCCTTGACACAACTTTGATTGGACTTGTCAAATGTCTTATCTACGACATATTCATATTGGAACTAGGCAAGCGATTTTATTTTAAGTTTACTTTTAATTTTGTCTAAATTTTTTGTTCAAATTTAACTTAAATTTACTGACAAAGCTTTATTATTCTAAGAAAATGCGACTTATTTTGAAGTTATATTGATTTATTTTAATCATGACAAGTTGCTTAGGCAGGTATTGTGTGTGTGTTGCCAGTTTATAATTGAACAAACCAGTAAAGCAGTACTTGTGTACAGACTTAGTAACTGATTTGACATTGTTGTGGCTTTATCATAATGGCTATAGGTACTTTGAGATTTGCAATCTAAATCACTGAATACAAGAATGTATAGATTCAATGTTAAAGGTTACCTAAATATCCTGTAAAATTGTTTTTGAAACATTCACTAAAATCTCATGGTTCCATTGGTTTATTTTACATTGTTTATTTTCTCAGATTTCTCTGAGGAGTCTTTCAGAAATGAGTGGTTTAAAAAAAGAAACACAACAGATGTTTTATCCAGGGTATTGACCAGAAACTCTTGAAGATTAAGGTATATGAGCTCTCATATTGGGCAGTCACTACCTTATGTTTTCATTGATATGTTTTATTTACTTTTAGCTCACCTGAGCATTAACTTCTACTGACAAGAGGTTTTGTATTTTAAGAAAATTTGACTTAATTTGAAGAAGTAGCCAGACAATCATGACAGCTTGCTGAGGCAGATATTGTGTATGTGTGAAGCATTTGATAATGAAACAAACTAGTTAAGCAGTACTTGTGTATATTCAGACTTGAAGACTTATTAACTAATTTGATATTGTTGTGACTTTATCATAATGACCTAAAGATCCTGTAAATTGTTTTTGAAGCATTCACTAAAAATATCATAGTTATATTGATTTATTTTATATTTTGTTTCTTTTCACAGATTTCTCTGAGGAGTCTTGAAGAAATTAGTAGTGTAAAGAAGAAACACAGCAGATGTTTTGTCCGGAGTATTGACCAGAAACTCTTGAAGATTAAGGTAAATGAAATTGCATATTGGGCAGCTACTACGTTATGTTTTTATTGGTATGTTTTACTTATTTTTAGCTCACCTAAGCAATGCTCAGCTTAACTTCTGCAATGCAGATGTTGTCCATTGTCCACAATTTACCTTGTTTAGACTCTGGAGTCTTAATGTAACTTGCTCAGAATGTTTGCCTTGATGGTATCTCAGACAAATTTGAAAATGGGTAATGTATGATCAGAAACTAGGTCACCAGCCCAAATCAAAGGAAAACCTTGTTAACACTGTCCAGGCCATATTTTGAATTCAGATATTATTTTTTGACAAATTTGTTGTCATTGGAGTCATCATGAGTTTCATTCAGAATGTTTGCGTTGATTTTTTGTAAGTCATGTCTGAGAATAGATCAGCTGGAGTTAAAAACTAGGTCACTGGCTTAAAGCAAAGAAAATCTTGTTAATGCTTTGGAGGCCAAATTTGAATCTGTCCTGATTTTCAGTCACAATGTAGATGATTTCTAGATGAGTCACCTTGGGTCAAAAACTAGGTCACTGGCTTAAACAAAATTGAAAAAAACTCTTTAACCACTCTAGAAATCACATTTTAATGTCAGCCAGTCAAGATTTTTAGAGAAAATGTTTGTCTTGATGTCTATGTTGATTTGAATGCAAGTCATTGGGTCAAAAACTAGGTAACTGGCTTGAAGAAAACTATGGATAATCTCCTTGTGTGAAATTGTATGCCTTAGAGCTTAGATATTTTGTTTGAATAATATATTGTTTAGTAGACCTCTACCTAGTTTGTTCAGTTTGGTCCTGTTTGTGTAAAAATATTTGATTTTCTAAAATCTTATCAGAAACCATCAGCTCAACCCCTAAGATATTTTTTACTTAGCAATGTATAGTTGACCTTGACAAAAATATTCAAATTATAACCCTTCTGTCAAAATTGACCCTGGCCAGGGGTCACATTTTTTTCCTACTTGTTTGTGTAGGAGAAACTTTGAAAATCTTCTTGTCTGAAAATGAATGCCCTTAGAGAGCTAAGATATTTTGTATGTATGTATCAAATTTGTTCAAATATGTCCTTGTGTCAAAATTTGCACAGCCCCTGGAGTCCTATTTCAGTAAAATAATAAATCTTTCAAAATTTTCTTGTCAGAAACCATATTAGCTTTAGACATAAGACATTTTGCTTGTAGCATTGTATAGTTGACCTTGACAGATTATTCAAATTATCACCCTAGTGTCAAAATTGACCCTGGCCAGCGGTTCACATATTTTTTCTTTGAAAATCTTCTCGTCTGAATATGTATATAAAATAGCTTAAATATTTTGCATTTAGCATTGTCTAATGGATATGTACCAAGTTTGTTCAAATTATGTTTCTGGGTTTAAAATTGACCCTGCCCCTATAGGGATCATATTTGTATACAATATTTTAAAGTCTTTGAAAATTACAGTTCAGAAACTGTAATTTTGCTTCTGATGTTTGCTATAACAGCAGACCCAAAGTAAACAGGTGCAGCAATTTGAAAGAGATGAGTAGTATACAAAACCCATCTCTCTGCACTTCATTTATTAAGAGTTAACTTTATAAGTAAATAGAACACATGAAGGAAAAAAGCAGTTCCTAAGAGCAGGAACCTTGTAATTTTTGGGCTATTGCCATAATTATATATTAATTTTCATATTCAGTGTGTGTTATGTGGCATCCAGTATTACCTTTCAACATTTCTTCTGAGATTACCAACATAAATCTGAAAAAATCTTGGCAGGGATGTTCCTTGCATGAAGCTCTACCGAAGTTGTTAAAAATTTATTCAAGTCAATGTACTCTGGTTGCAAATTCTGTCCTTTGGGTAAAAATTGGCCCCACCCCGTGGGTCTTATTTGTGTAAAATGTTTTGTCTTTGGAAATCTTCTTGTCAGAAACTGTCAGCTCTTGACTTTAAATATTTGTTATGTAATATTGCATAGTTCACCTCTACAAAGCTTGTTCAGATGATTTCCTTAGGGTCAAAATTGATCCACATCTGGGGTTCACTTAGTTAATTGTCCACATAGTGGGGTGGGAGACATGTTTTGTTTATTAAATCTGTATATATGTGTTTGTATGTCACAAAGTTTGTCTGAGCTTCTTCTCCACAACTGCTGGTTAGACTTCAATGGATCTATGCTTTATTGGCCCCAAGCCTAGTAGAGCATATCCTTGAAATTTTTCAGTTCATTGAATTTCAGAAAAGTTATGGGCCTTGATTTTTCCAAATTTGAACATATGGGTCTATCTCCGTAACTGTTTGTCTGATTTAAAAACTTCACAGGAATGATTGTTAGCAAGTTTAGTTTCAGGTTTTGTTGAGGTGTTCAAAAAGGCTTATTTTAAGTGGAATAAAGGGCCTTGATTTGTCCAAATTTGAAGACATACAGGCATAATTATCTTTAACTATGCACTTGTCTGATTTGACAAAACTTCACAGAAAGGATTGTTAGTAAGTTTAGTAACAAGCATTATTGATGTGTGCTGGTCAACTGATTTTTAGAGGAGTTATGGTCCTTGATTTGTCTCAGTTTGAATACATTTGGGCATATCTCCATAACTAATTATTGAATTTTGAGGAAACTTCACAGGAATGATTATAAGCAAGAGAAGTTATGCATTTTTAGCTCACCTGAGCAGAAAGTGCTAAAGATGAGCTTTTCTGATCGGTCTTTGTCCGTTGTCCGCCGTCCGTCCGTCTGTCATCAACGTTTCATTCGAACATCTCCTCTAAAACCACTGGGCCAAATTTAATGAAACTAGCCTGGTATGTTCCTTGCGTGAAGCTCTACCAAGATTGTTCAAATGGTTTTGGTCCATTGCATTTCTGGTTCACTGGAGCTAAAAATAGATTTTAAAAGTTGGATCTTTAAAAATATCTTCAGCTAAACCTTAAGGCCTGGAGCTTAGATATTTGGTTTGAAGCATCATATAGTGGACCTCTACTAAGTATGTTCAAATTATGATCCTGGGATCAAAACTGACCCCAATCAGTTGATTTTACATAGATTTATATAGTGAAAACTTAAAACTCTTCTTGTCGGAAACCACAAGGTCTAGAGTTTAGATATTTTGTGTGCAGCATTGTCTGGTAGACTTCTACCAAGTTTGTTCAAATAATGACCCTGTGTCAAAAATAGTCCCACCCCAGGGGTCAGTTGATTTTACATAGCATTGTCTAGTGGACCTTTACGAAGTTGGTTCAAATAATGACCCCTGGGTCAAAAATGGCCCTGCCCTAGGGGTCACTTGTTTTACACAGACTTAAATAGGAAAAGGTTTTGAAACTTTCCTTGTCAGAAACCAAAAAGTTTACAGCTTAGATATTTCGTATGTAGCATTGTCTAGAGGACCTCTATCAATTTTGTTCAAATCATGACCCTTGGGTCAAAACTGGCCCCACCTAGGGGGTCATTGGATATTACACAAAGACTTATAAAGGGAAAACTTAAAAATCTGCTGCTCTGAAACACCAAGGGCTAGACCTTCAATTGTTCATTGTTATGTCTCCCCCCAACCCCGCCCTTCTGATGGAAACATATTGTTTTTGCCTGTCGAATGGGTGTCTGTTAGTCTGTCCGTCCGTCACATTTCATTTCCGTTCAATAACTTGAGTACCAGTTGACCCAGAGCCTTCAAACTTCAGAGTTATTTCCCTTATTGAGTAGAAAAATACCTTTTGTTTTTTGTGTCAAAGGACAAGGTCAGAGGGACCTCTAGAGTGAAAACCGTTTCCACTCAATAATAGGAGTACCATTTCACCCAGAGCCCTCAAACTTCACGGGATGATTGCTTTTACTAAATAGAAGAACTGTATTGTTTCTGGGGTTAGTAGGTCAAAGGTCAAGGTCACAGGAACCTGTAGAGTGAAAAGTGTTTCTACAAAGTAACTGTAGTACCATTACACCATGAGCCTTCAAACTTTATAGGGTAATTGTATTAGAAGAACCGTGTTTTTTTAGGGTCCGTAGGTAAAAGGTCAAGTTCACAGGGACTTCTAGAGTGAAAACTATTTCTGCTCAGTAACTAGAGTACCATTTCACCAAGAGCATTCAAACTTCATAGATGGATTGCCCTTACTCAGTAAAAGAACCTTATTGTTTTTGGGGTCCGGAGGTCAAAAGTCAAATTCACAGGAACCTGTAGAGTAAAACTATTCCTGCTGAAAAATTTGAGTACCATTGCACCAGAGTCTTTAAACTTATTGCAAACTTATTCAAACTTGTGAACAATGAACACCCATAACAACCAATGACAATACTTGTAATTTGAGCAATGAGACTCAGGTGAGCGATTTAGGGCCATCATGGCCCTCTTGTTCCAGTGGGATTTTTTAAGCACAGTTAAAGCCCGTGGTTTGTCCAAATTTGAATACAGTTGGGCATTTTTCTATAACTGCTAGTAGATTTTGACAAAAATTCACAGAGATATCAATAGCAAGTGTAGTTATGCATATTACTAGCTTATACTGGTAGGATGATTTTTAGCAGATGATCAGCCCTCTATTTGCCCAAATTTGAATACAGTTTTAACTAGTATTCTTCATGGTAAATGACATGTGGGGGAGATAAATCGTTTTTCACAAAAACAGTTTCTAGTTTGAGTTTGTGTGAAAAAAAATCTTGTTTGAAACAGCCTGCCATAGCACCTGGAGATTTTTATTCCTCGAAGGGAGGGCATATAGTTTTAGACCTGTCAGTCTGTCCTTCAGTCCGTCAGTCTGTCAAAAAAATTTAACATTGCCTATAACTTCCTTTTTAGTAAATGGATTTATTGCATATATTAACACAATACCCCATAGACAAGAACTTAACAACAAGTATTTTTATGACCTTGACCCCTCAATGTTCTTGTCCTCGAAAATCTAGTTGTCAAAAATACTTAATATTGGGCTTAACTCCCTTATTACTCAACAGATTAAGTTCATGTTTGCAAATGTCGATATTTTCGCAAAGATCTTCCAAATGGCAGATATTTTTACCTTGACCCCAAAATGACATTGACTTTGATGTCAGATTGTCAAAAAAATCTTTAATAGGATCTACAATTTATTGTCTCTGGTCCTTAGCTCAAATGTCAAAGAACCGTTTCCGAGGCATTGTAATCTTTCAGAGACGGTTCTTGTTTATGTACCAATGTATAGTGGATAAAAACATACTTGTTCAAATTGTGTCCCTAGGGTCAAAATTGGCCCAATCCAAGTGTTCTCATTTTATGAAATATAAGATCTTTGAAAATCTTGAATTCAAAATCTGTTATTTTGCTACTGTTGTTTGCTCACCATCAGACTCAAAACCAAGGTGAGCAACCCAGGGACATCATGGCCTTCTTGTTTATTTTATATTATATAACAGATTTGTTGGATGAGGGATGCCTTCTACAAACTCATGGAGAGTAATTAGGTTCTTTATTATTGATATTAATGTCTCTTGCTTACATTTAATGTGTATTAGTTTTATGCCCCGAAGGAGGGCATATAGTAATCGAATCGTCCATCAGTCCCTCTATCCGTCAGTCCGTCCGTCCCCATTTTGTCTGGAGTATAAATCCAAAAGGATACAAAACATTGACATTAAACTTGGAATATAGCTTGATTGCGATGAGGTAAAGTGAGGTGCACAAAAACCATTACTCTAGCCATACTAATTCTTGAGTTATCTCCCTTTTCAATTTTCTTTGTCCGGTCATTGTCTCACAAAGTATACATGGGATTGAAATATAGGTTGTTGGTGATGAGTGCACAAGAACCATGACTCCAGCTCACTTACATTTTGCATAATCTCCCTTTGTCATTTTTGCTTGTTCTTTTTGTGTTTGCTATATAGTATAACAACTGCGTCACATTGACTCTACCGAAATGGTCTGTCAGGCTTCTGTTTACCAGAAATATGAATTTTAATGAATTATTTTAATTATAAGTTTGAAACTTAGAAATTAGAAACTTGTTTAAATTACTGAACATTCTAATAATTATGTTTGATACATGTACTTAGTTGAGAGTCTTTTACTCAGTCATAATGTTTCTATATTTTTGAGGTATATATACATGTACATTTTACTCTTGTGAAATTCTAATTCTTTAATGAAAATAAGTTTTCACTATTGAGCAAGATGTTGTAAAAGTAAGCTGATTACAATATGTAATGTCTTACTCAATATATTTTCCTAAAAGAAATCATTTTTGTGAAAACTTGCTAATAAAAACTGAAGTTTTTTGCTTTATCATTGTTGTTTTAAAACGCGTAAGATAAACATGTTACTAATGTAATCATTTTAACTTGAATATATCATAAATCTTTCCTTTATTCTTTAAGGCTTTTTTCGATTTTCTTTTCATTGCATTCAATCAAAATTTTATATAAATAAAGACATTTAGCATTATTTGCCTAAAAATCCAGTTGTTCATAAAAATATTAATATTCTAAAATTCCAAGTAAGCATCTCAATTTGCAGGAATATAGAAGAACATAGATAATACTCAAATGCTTTATTTCAGATCCCAGCTAACATGTTGCAATTATTCAATATAAAAGGAACTTTAGGTTATAAGATGGATATGTAATACTATATTTTTTATGCCTCTGAAGGGAGGCATATAGTTTTTGAACTGTTCTTCAATCATTCCTTCCGAAAACTTTAACATTGGCCATAACTTAACTTGTTTGTACGTGGATTTACTTTATACTTATATACAACACCGCTTTGGACAACACATTCCCTCTAACCTATATCTATTCGACATTGACACCTGAATGACCTTCATCTTGAAGATCCAATAATCCAAAAACTTAAACATTGGCCATAACTTCATTATTAGTAAGCTACCATGACTGTGACCAGTGCCATGTTTCAAGGGCATTCGTGTCTGTGACACATTTCTTCTTTATTACAGATTTTCCTGAAAGCTCAATGCATGAGTGTTTGGAAAAAGACAAGCAGGATATGTTTGTGGGCTACAGACTACAATCAGGTGGAGAACAAGGTATGGGAACATAAATATTTAAGAATAATTCTTTAATGGTTCCATCTGTATATTTTATTCCTTTTCACAGATTCTTCCCATGGTGGATGCTACAACAAACTTGAGAATTTAATTGTATTTATTCTTTCATATTTGCTAAATGTATTAGGGTTTCATTAATATATTTATTTTTACTAACTTTTTCCTGACGTAGGATCAAGGAACATGACGAACAAGTGTGCCATTTTTACATATTTTAATGTAAATATCATGTGTAACTGATTTAAAAATGTATTAATATATATATTCATTAAATGAATATAATAATTTTCTGAATATAACTTATTTTCTGTTTCTGTTAACAGATTTTGGATGTGGGATGCCAGCAAGAAACTCAAACAGAAGGTATGTAATCATAATACCTGATATTAAAATCTGATACTTGCATAACAACATATATTTTTTACAGATTTTTCCAAATGATCTCAAAGGCATGAGTGTTGGGAAGAAGACAAGCAAAAGATGTTGTTGAATACAGAAAACAAAATCATAGAGAAAATAATGTATTTGGGCTTGCTTTATTCATCCATATATCTAATGGTTTCATCAACATATAATTTATTCTTTTTCAAAGATATTTCTACTGTTGGATGCTTCTACAATCTTGAGGATATCCTGGTATGTATTCTTTTATGGATTTTATAATTTGTTTCTTTTTACAGATATTTCTACTGTTGGATCTCGAAATTTGACGATATCCTGGTTATGTATTTTTTTGTATTTAAAAGATACCTCAGGGATTCAAAAATATTTTTTTTTCTTTTCACAGGTGTTTCGACGTGTGAAGATGAGGGTATTTATCCTAAATATGTTAATGTAAATGGTGTAAACTTACTGATAAATTTATTTTAAAAAAGTATTTATTCATTAACTTATTAAAATAATTTATATTCTGTTTCTCTTTACAGATTTTTGGATGTGGGATGCCAACAAGAAGCTTGTGAAGAATAAGGCATGAAATCATAATGGTTGATTTAAAAATTTCATGGTTGTGTAGTAACATATACTGATTTTTTTTTTACAGATTTTTCTAAATCATCACAAAGGCATGAGTGGTGGAAAGAAGACAAGCAACATTTGTTGGATACAGACAATAAAATTGAGGAAACACGGTATGTGGACTTCCTTACTTAATTCGTGTTTCTAATGCATTCATCAACATAATTTTTTCACAGATATTTGTACTGTTGGATCTACATTCTTGAGGAATGTATCTTGGTATGTATTCTTTCTTAATTGACAAAATTTCAGTGTTTCATCAATATTTCCTTTTCACAGGTTTTTCTGAGGAAGGATCAAGAAACAAAAAGACCAAGGTATGTCATTTTACATATTTAAAATAAATATCTTTAGTAATATTTATCTTCGAATTAATATATTCAAGTTTCTAATTATATTTCTTCTTTTTACAGATATTTGCGTGGTTGGATGCTTCTACAAACTTGACAATATCTGGTATGTATTCTTTGTATTTAAAAGATACCTCAAGGTTTCATAGATGTAGTTTTTCTTTTCACGGAATTTTCGACGTCGGAAGATCAAGATATGTCATATAAGAAAGTAAATATCTAGTGTAAACTTTCTGATAAATTTATTTAAATAGAGGATATTTGTTTGTTTTTGTGGAAGATGAGAATTTATTTCATCGAGTGAACACCATATGTGATATTTTCACGAGTGGCGCAGCCACGAGTGAAAATATCAACATATGGTGTTCACGAGATGAAATAAATTCCCATCTTCCACTAAAAAACAAACAAATTTTCTTTTTATTTTATGCCAACACGTCAAAAAATGTTTTTTTTTATGATATTTTTAATCAGGGCCTTCAATAAATTCCCCATGGTTAGCCCCAAATCAGTTAATGCGTACTTTGGTTACTCCGCACAAAAAAAAGTGCAGACAATCTCCAATACATAAGATAACTTTACTTCTGCTGAAATAAACTGAATACACTTTCATCAAATAACATTTATTTTTGTCTACACAGTTTATCAATATTTATTGAATTTTTGCCATACATACTTTAATTATAAAAGCGGATTAATACCGAGTAATATTCAATAAATTGAATTGAAAGTCGGCCATATTGGATATTGTCCATGTGAGTTATGTAAACAAATCAGACATTTTAAATAATTTATGGGGAATTTCATCATTGTTCACAACTAGTTAGGCTCAGGAATTCAATATTATAATTGGATTTAACAAGGTAAATACATTTCACTCGCTGTCACAGTCTGAAATACAGCGAATTCTCTTGTGGTGGGGAAATTCCTGAAGTTTCATCAAGCAGTAGTTCCGGCACAAACAGTGTATTATCAAAATGGTAATTAACTGATTCAAAACAGTGTATTATCACTTTTATCTCACTGATATTTCCCTATATTTCATTGGTAGGCATAAAATAAAAAGTATTCTTTTATTTATTAATGAATAATTCACAATTTTCTTAATTTATTTTTCTTCTGTTTTGTTTACAGATTTTTGGATATGGAATGCTGACAAGAAACTTATGCAGAAGAAGGTATGTAATCAATGGTTGATATTAGTGGCTGATATTTGTATAATAACATGTGTTTATTTTTTACAGATTTTTCCAAAGAATAATTGGAATCAGCATGTTTCTAGGATACAGACCACAAACAGATGAAGAGTAAGGTGTGTTAACTTTTATATTTAAGAATAAATTTTAACGCTTTCGTCTATATATTTTTATTCTTCACAGGAATTGCCAGTGTTGGATGCTACAACAAACTTCTCATTATAATGGTATGTATTCTTTCATATTTTGATAGATATCTCATGGTTTGAAAAATATATTTTGTTTCTTGTCACAGATTCTTCTGACGAAGAATCAAGAAACAAGAATACGGTATGTCAACTTAAATTTTTCAAATTAAATATCTTAAATAATATTTATCTTATAATGAATAAGTCAAAATTTTCTAAATATATTTCATATTTTGTTTCTTTTTACAGATTTTTCTACTTTTGGATGCTTCTATAAACTTGACAATATCCTGGTATGTATTCTTTGTATTTAAAAGCTATTTCAGGATTTCATAGAAATATTTATTTCTTTTCACAGATTTTTCGACGTCAGATGATCAAGGTAAGTCATTTTACATATTTTAATGTAAATATCTTGAATAAAATTACTGATTAACATATGAAACGTATTAATTATTTATGTTTAAATCACCATTTTCTACATATAATTTATATTCTGTTTCTTTTTACAGATTTTTGGATGTGAGATGCCAACAAGAAACTTTCGAAGAATAAGGTATGTAATCATAATGGTTGATATTACAGTCTCGTGTTCACATAGTAACCTGTACTGATTTTTTACAGATTTTTCCAAATCATCACAAAGGCATGAGTGGTGGAAAGAAGACGAGCAACATTTGTTGTTGGATACAGACAATAAAATTGAGGGAGAATACGGTATGTGGACTTCCTTACTTAATTCGTGTTTCTAATGAATTCATCAACATATTTTTTTCACAGATATTTCTACTGTTGGATCTACATTCTTGAGGAATGTATCCTGGTATGTGTTCTTTCTTTATTGATAAAATTTCAGGGTTTTATCAATATTTTATTTCTTTTTACAGATTTTTCTGACGAAGGATCAAGACACAAAAAGACCAAGGTATGTCGTTTTACATATTTCAGAATAAATATCTTTAGTAATATTTATCTTCGAATGAATAAGTTCAAATTTTTAAATATATTTCATAATTTGTTTCTTTTTACAGATATTTTCCGTGTTTGGATGCTTCTACAAACTTGACAATATCTGGTATGTTTTCTTTATATTTAAAAGGTACCTCAAGGTTTCATAGATATATTTTCTTTTCACAGAATTTTCGACGGCGGAAGATCAAGGTATGTCATATTTCATATAAGAAAGTAAATATCTAATGTAAACTTAATAATAAATTTATTTAAAAGGTATATTTATAAATGAGTAAATCACATTTTTGTTCAATATTATTTATATTCTGTTTCTTTTTACAGATTTTTGGATGTGGGGTGCCAACAAGAAACTTATGGAGGATAAGGTATGTAATCATAATGGTTGATATAAGTGTCTTATATTTATATAATAACATGTATTAATATTTTACAGATTTTTCCAACGAGTGTTTGGAATAAGACAAGCAGCAGATGTTTCTAGGATACAGACTACAAACAGATGAAGAGCAAGGTGTGTTAACTTTAATATTTAAGAATAAATGTTAATGCTTTCTTCTATATATTTTCATTTTTCACAGAATTTGCCAGTGTTTGATGCTACTACAACTTTAAGAATACAATGGTATGTATTCTTTTATATTTTGATAGATATTTCATGGTTTGAAAACCATATTTTGTTTTTTTTCACAGATTTTTCTAACGAGGGATCAAGAAACAAGAAGATTAAGGTATGTAAACTTACATTTTTCAAAGTAAATATCTTAGGGATTATTTATCCCTAACGAATAAGTCAAAATATTCTGAATATATTTCATAATTTGTTTCTTTTTACAGATATTTGTACTTTTGGATGCTTCTACAAACTAGACAATGTCCTGGTATGTATACTTTGTATTTAAAAGATACCTCAGGGATTCATAGATATATTTTTTTCTTTTCACAGATTTTTCGACGTCAGGTGATCAAGGTATGTGATTTTTCATATTTTAATGTAAATATCTTGTATAAACTTACTGATTAACTTATTCAAAAGTATTTATTCATTAATGAGTAAATCACAATTTGTTTTAATATAATTTATATTCTGTATCTCTTTACAGATTTTTGGATGTGGATGCCAACAAGAAACTTGTGAAGAATAAGGTATGTAATCATAATGGTTGATATTACAATCTTATGCTAGTAAAGTAACATGGACTGATTTTTTTTTAGATTTTCCAAATCATCACAAAGGCATGAGTGGAGGGAAGACGACAAGCAACAGTTGTTGTTGGATACAGGAAACAGAATCGAGGAGAATACGGTATGTGGAACTTCTTTTCTTAATTCGTATTTCTAATGAATTTATCAATATATTTTATTCTATTTCACAGATATTTCTACTGTTAGATCAACATTCTTTAGGATATCCTGGTATGTGTTCTTTCTTTTTTTATAAAATTTCAGTTTTTCAAACATATTTTATTTCTTTTCACAGATTTTTCTGATGAAGGATTAAGAAACAAAAAGGTCAATGTTTGTGATTTTACATATTTCGAAGTAAATATCCTAAATCATATTTATCTTTTAACGAGTAAGTCAAAATTTTCTAAAAATAGTTCATAATCTGTTTCTTTTTACAGATATTTCTACTGTTTGATCCTTCTACCAACTTGGCGGTATCCTGGTATGTATTTTTTGTATTTAAAAGATACTTCCGGGTTTCATAGTTATTTTTTTTTTGTTTTCACAGATGTTTTGATGTGGGAAAGTCAAGGTATGTCATTTTACATAATTACGTAAATGTAAATATCTAGTATTAACTTACTGATTTACTTATTGAAAAAGCATTTATTAATGAATAAATCACAATTTCTTTATATAATTTATATTCTGTTTCTGTTTAGTGATTTTTTATGTGAGATGCCATCAAGAAGCTTGTGAATAATAAGGTATGAATTCATAATGGTTGATTTACAATCTCATGCTCGTATAGTCATATATACAGATTTTTTAAAGATTTTTCCATATCATCGCAAAGGCATGAGTGGTGTGAAGAAGACAAGTAACAGTAGTTGTTGGATACAGACAATAAAATCGAGGAGAATAAGGTATGCGGACTTCCTTTTTTAATTCGTGTTTCTAATGGTTTCATCAACATTTGTTATTCTTTTTCACAGATATTTTTACTGTTTGATCTACATTCTTGAGGATATCCTGGTATGTATTCTTCCTTTGGTTATAAAATTTCAGTGTTTCATCAGTATTCCATTACTTTTCACAGATTGTTCTGACGAAGTATCAAGAAACAAAGATCAAGGTATGTCATCTTTATATTTCAAAGTAAATATCTTAAAAAATATTTTTCTTTTAGTAAGTCAAAATTGTCTAAATATATTTCATAATTTGTTTCTTTTTTCAGATATTTCTACTTTTGGATTCTTCTACAAACAAGACAATATCCTGGTATGTATTCTTTATATTTAAAAGCTATATCAGGTTTTCATAGATGTATTTTTTTCTTTTCACAGATTGTTCGACGTCAGATGATCAAGGCATGTCATTTTACATACAAGTATTTTTTAATGTAAATATCTTGTGTAATCTTACTGATTAACTTATCAAAAAGTATTAATTGATTAATGAATAAATCACAATTTTCTTAATATAGTTTATATTCTGTTTCTTTTTACAGATTTTTTATGTGGGATGCCAACAAGAAACTTTTGAAGAATAAGGTATGAAATCAATGGTTGATATTACAATCTCATGCTTACATAGTAACATAATTATACCGATTTTTTTACAGATTTTTCCAAATCATCACAAAGGCATGAGTGGTGTGAAGAAGACAAGTAACAGTAGTTGTTGGATACAGACAATAAAATTGAAGAGAATACGGTATGTGGACTTTTTCTTAATTCCCATTTTTTATGAATTCATCAACATATTTTTTTCACAGATATTTGTACTGTTGGATCTACATTCTTGAGGATATCCTGGTATGTATTCTTTCTTTATTAATGAAGTTTCAGGGTTTCATAAATATTTTATTTCTTTTCACATATTTTTTGATGAAGGATCTAGAAACAAAAAAAATCAAGGTATGTCGTTTTACATATTTTAAGTAGATATCTTAAGTAATATTTATCTTTTTATGAATAAGTTAAAATTTATAAATATATTTCATAATTTGTTTCTGTTTACAGATTGTTCTATGGTTGGATGCTTCTTCAAACTTGACAATATCTCGTATGTATTCTTTGTATTTAAAAGGTACCTCACGCTTTCATAGAGACATTTTTTTTCACAGAATTTTCGATGTCGGAAGATCAAGGTATGTCATTTTTCATATATAAAAGAAATATCTAGTGTTAACTTACTGATAGATTTATTAAATAACTATTTATTCATTTATTAATAATTCACAATTTTCTGTTTTTGTTAACAGATTTTTGGATACGGAATGCTGACAAGAAACTTATGGAGGATAAGGTATGTAATCATAATTGTTGATATCAGTCTCTGATATTTGTTTAATAACCTGTATCTATTTTTTTACAGATCTTTCCTACGAGTGTTTGGAATAAGACAAGTAGCAGATTTTTCTAGGAAACACACTACAAACGGATGAAGAGCAAGGTGTGTTTACTTTTATATTTAAGAATAAATTTAAACGCTTTCTCCTATATATTTTTATTCTTCACAGAAATTGCCAGTGTTGGATGCTGCTACAACAAACTTAACATTAAAATGGTATGTATTCTTTCATATTTTGATATATATCTCATGGTTTGAAAACTATATTTTGTTTCTTTTCACAGATTTTTCTGACGAAGGATCAAGAACAAGAAGATCAGTGTATGTCAACTTAAATTTTTCAAATTAAATATCTGAAATAATATCTATCTTATAATGAATAAGTCAAAATTTTCTAAATATATTTCATTATTTGTTTCTTTTTACAGATTTTTCTACTTTTGGATGCTTCTACAAACTTGACAATATCCTGGTATGTATTCTTTGTATTTAAAAGCTATTTCAGGGTTTCATAGAATTATGTTTTCTTTTCACAGATTTTACGACGTCAGATGATCAAGGTAAGTCATTTTACATATTTTAAGGTAAATATCTTGTATAAACTTACTGATTAACTTATTAAAAGTATTTATTTATTAATGTATAAATCACCATTTTCTACATATAATTTATATTCTGTTTCTTTTTACAGATTTTTGGATCTGGGATGCCAACAAGAAACTTGGGAAGAATAAGGTATGTAATCATAATGGTTGATATTACAGTCTCATGCTCATATAGTAACCTATACCGATTTTTTACAGATTTTTCCAAATCACAAAGGCATGAATGGTGGGAAGAAGACAAGCAACAGTTGTTGTTGAATACAGTAAACAAAATCGATGAGAATACGGTATGTGGACTTCCTTTGTTAAATCGTATTTCTAATGAATTCATCAACATTTTTTATTCTTTTTCACAGATATTTGTACATTCTTGAGGATATCCTGATATGTATTCTTTCTTTATTAATAAAATTTCAGGGTTTCATAAATACTTATTTCTTTTCACAGATTTTTCTGATGAAAGATCAAGAAACAAAAAGAACGAGGTATGTCATTTTACCTATTTCAAAATAAATATCTTAAGTAATAGTTATCTTTTAATGAGTAAGTTCAAATTTCTAAATATATTTTATAATTTGTTTTTTTACAGATATTTCTGTAGTTGGATGCTTCTACACACTTGACAATATCTTGGTATGTATTCTTTGTATTAAAAAGGTACCTCAAGGTTTCATAGATATATTTTTTTTCTTTTCACAGAATTTTCGACGTTGGAAGATCAAGGTATGTCATATTACATATTTAAAAGTAAATATCTAGTGTAAACTTACTGATAAATTTATTTAAAAAGTATATATTTATTTATTTATTAATAATTCACAATTTTCCTAATTCAATTTGTATTCTGTTTTGTTTACAGATTTTTGGATACGGAATGCTGACAAGAAACTTGAGGAGAAGGTATGTAATCATACTGGGTGATATGTCTAATATTTATATAATAACATGTATTTATATTTTACAGACTTTTCTAACGAGTGTTTGGAATAAGACAAGCAGCAGATGTTTCTAGGATACAGACTACAAACAGATGAAGAGCAAGGTGTGTTAACTTTTTTATTTAAGAAAAAATTTAATTGCTTTTTTCTATGTATTTTTATTTTTCACAGAAATTGCCAGTGTTGGATGCTACAACAAACTCAACATTATAATGGTATGTTTTCTTTCATATTTTGATAGATATCTCATTGTTTGAAAACTATATTTTGTTTCTTTTCACAGATTTTTCTGACGAAGGATCAAGAAACAAAAAGATAAAGGTATGTCAACTTACATTTTTCAAAGTAAATATCTTAGATAATAATTATCTTTAATGAATGAGTCAAAATTTTCTAAATATATTTCATAATTTGTTTCTTTTTACAGATATTTGTACTGTTGGATGCTTCCACAAACTTGACAATGTCCTGGTATGTATACTTTGTATTTAAAAGATACCTCAGGGATTCATAGATATATTTTTTCTTTTCAGATATTTCGACGTCACATGATCAAGGTATGTAATTTTTCATATTTTAATGTAAATAATCATGCATAAACTTACTGATTAACTTATTAAAAATGTTATTTATTTATTAATGAATAAGTCACAATTTTCTAAATATTATTTAAATTCTGTTTCTTTTTACAAATTTTTGGATGTGGGATGCCAACAAGAAACTTGTGAAGAATAAGGTATGTAATCATAATGGTTGATATTATAATCTCATGCTTGTGTAGTAACATAGACTGATTTTCTTTCAGATTTTTCCAAATCATCACAAAGATATGAGTGGTGAGAAGACGTCAAGCAACAGTTGTTGTTGGATAGAGAAAACAAAATCGAGGAGAAAACGGTATGTGAAAGGTCTTTTATCAATTCGTAATTCTAATGAATTCATCATCATATTTTATTCTATTTCACAGATATATCTACTGTTTGATCAACATTCTTGAGGATATCCTGATATGTGTTCTTTCTTTTTTATTTATAAAATTTCAGTTTTTGATAGATATTTCTTCTTTTCACAGATTTTTCTGATCAAGGATTAAGAAAGAAAAAGGTCATGGTATGTCATTTTACATATTTCGAAGTAAATAGCCTAAATCATATTTATCTTTTAACGAGTAAGTAAAAATTTTCTAAAAATATTTCATAATCTTTTTCTTTTTACAGATAATTCTTCTGTTTGATGCTTCTACAAACTTGACGGTATCCTGGTATGCATTTTTGGTATTTACGGGTTTCATAATTATATTTTTTCTTTTCACAGATGTTTCTATGTTGGAAGGTCAATGTATGTCATTTTACATATTTAAATGTAAATATATACTGTAAACTTACTGATTAACTTATTTAAAAAGGATTTATTAATGAATAAATCGCAATTTCTTTCTATATTTCATATTCTGTTTCTGTTTACAGATTTTTTATGTGGGATGCCAACAAAAAGCTTGTGCAGAAATTAGGTATGAAATCATAATGGTTGATTTACAATCTTATGCTCGTATAGTTACATATACTGATTTTTTTACAGATTTTTCCAAACGACCACAAAGGCATGAGTGGTGGGAAGATGACAAGCAACATTTGTTGTTGGATACAGACAATAAAATCGAGGAGAATACGGTATGTAGACTGACTTCCTTTCTTAATTCGTGTTTCTAATGGTTTCATCAACATTTAATTTATTCTTTTTCACAGATATTTGTACTGTTGGATCAACATTCTTGAGGATATCCCTTTGGTAATAAAATTTCAGTGTTTCATCAATATTCTATTACTTTTTACAGATTTTTCTGACGAAGAATCAAGAAACAAAGATCAAGGTATGTCATTTTTATATTTCAAAATAAATATTTTAAATAATATTTTTCTTTAAATAAGTCAAATTGTCTAAATATATTTCATAATTTGTTCCTTTTTTTCAGATATTTATACTTTTGGATTCTTCTACAAACTTGACAATATCCTGGTATGTATTCTTTATATTTAAAAGCTTTATCAGGGTTTCATAGATATATATTTTTTCTTTTCACACATTGTTCGACGTCAGTTGATCAAGGTATGTCATTTTACATATTCTTTAATGTAAATATCTTGTGTAATCTTACTGATTAACTTATTAAAAAGTATTTATTTATTAATGAATAAATCACAATTTTCCCAATATAGTTTATATTCTGTTTCTTTTTACAGATTTTTGGATGTGGGATACCAATAAGAAACTTGTGAAGAATAAGGTATGCAATCATAATGGTTGATATTACAATCTCATGCTTACATAGTGACATAATTATACTGATTTTTAACAGATTTCCCCAAATCATCACAAAGGCATGACTTGTGGGAAGAAGACAAGCAACAGTTGTTGTTGGATACAGACAATAAAATCGAGGAGAATACGGTATGTGGAACTTCTTTTTCTTAATTCCCATTTTTTATGAATTCATCAATATATTTATTTTCACAGATATTTGTACTGTTGGATCTACATTCTTGAGGTTATCCTGGAATGTATTCTTTCTTTATAAATGAAATTTCAGGGTTTCATAAATATTTTTATTTCTTCTCACAGATTTTTTTGATGAATGATCTAGAAACAAAAAGATCAAGGTATGTCGTTTTATATATTTTAAGTTAGATAACTTACGTAATATTTACCTTTTATGAATAAGTTAAAATTTCTATACATATTACATAATTTGTTTCCTTTTACAAATTGTTCTATGGTTGGATGCTTCTTCAAACCTGACAATGTCTTAGTATGTTTTATTTGTATTTAAAAGTTACCTCAAGGTTTCATAGATACATTATTTCTTTTCACAGATTTTTCGACGTCGGAAGATTAAGGTACGTCATTTTTCATATTTAAAAGTAAATATCTAGTGTCAACTTACTGATAGATTTATTAAAAAACTATTTATTTATTATTTATTTATTTATTAATAATTCACAATTTTCTTAATATAATTTATATTCTTTTTTGTTTACAGAATTTTGGATATGGAATGCTGACAGGAAACTTATGGAGAATAAGGTATGTAATCATAATGGTTGATATCAGTCTCTGATATTTGTATAATAACCTGTATTTATTTTAACAGATTTTTGCTACGAGTGTTTGGAATAAGACAAGCAGCAGTTGTTTCTAGGATGCAGACTACAAAAGGGTGAAGAGCATGGTGTGTTAACTTTTAAATTAAAGAATAATTTTTAATGTTTTCGTCTATATATTTTGATTTCTACACAAAAATTGCCAGTCTTGGATGCTGCTACAAAACTTAAGAATATAATGGTATAATGTATACTTTCATATTTTGATAGATATCTCATGGTTTGAAAACTATATTTTGTTTCTTTTCACAGATTTTTCTGACGAAGGATCAAGAAAACAAGATCAAGGTATGTCAACTTAAATTTTTCAAATTAAAGATCTCAAATATAATTTATCTTTTAACGAGTTAGTCGAAATTTTCTAAATATCTGCTAAAATTTGTTTTGGTTTTTTTACAGATATTTCTACTGTTGGATGCTTCTACAAATTAGACAATATCTTGGTATGTATTTTTATATTTAAAAGTTGCCTCAGGGATTCATAGACATTTTTTTCCTTTTCACAGATGTTTCGACGTGGAAAGATCAGTGTCATTTTACATATTTTAATGTTAATATTTTTATATCTAGTGTAAACGTACTGATAAATTTATTTTAAGAGGTATTAATGAATAAATCACAATTTTCTTAATATAATTTATATTCTGTTCCTGTTTACAGATTTTTGGATGTGGGATGCCAACAAGAGACAACTTGTGAAGAATAAGGTATGAATAAGGTCACATATGAAATTTACCATATAACTAGAAAGGATTTTCTCATATTTCTTAAAAATGAAAAAAGCTTTTGTTCGATATAGGATTAAGAAAACAAACTTGCCAAGATCAACTTGTAAACACACTCTTTTGTACATATTTTATGATAAATATCTCATGGTTATTTTAATAAAGTTTTTATTTTGTGTTTCAAAAGATTTGTCCGAAGTGTGTCGAAGGCCTAAGCACAAAAAACATACATTGAAGTTTGACACGGACTTCAAACTTATTAAGACTTATATATCTGGTTATATCTAATGCTTTTTAATATGGTTTTGAGAAATAAGTGAAACGTCTAGATTAAAATGTATGGTTGAATAGAAACCAGAGAATTTATGTGGGATTCAGACTATTACTCAAGATCAATATTATGTCATCTTGCATTTATAATGAATAGTATCTCATTGTCTCTGTATTTTGTACTTTTTATCACAGAAATTTTCTTACAAGTCTGAAAGACAAACATGTCGGGAAGAAGAAATGCAATTGATGTTTGTTCAACACAGGCTTCAAGTCCTGCAGATCAAGATTTGTGAAATTAAATATTCAGTTATAAATGGTTTCCTTCATATTATTTTTTCACAGACTTTTTCCAAGACGCTTCATAGCACAGAAGATATTAAACAAATGTTTGATGTGGTACAAATATTTTGTAATGAATATCTCATGGTTTCCTTCATTTTTTCACAGACTTTTTCTAAGAGGCTTGTTATGACAGAGCTGGGAAGATTAATATTAAACAAATGTTTGATGTGGTACAAATATTTTGTAATGAATATCTCATGATTTCCTTCATATTTTCACAGACTTTTTCTAAGAGGCTTGTTAGGACAGAGCTGGGAAGATTAATATTAAACAAATGTTTGATGTGGAACACAGACTACAAACTCATTAAAATAAAGGTATGTTATCTTTCATAACTGGAAGTCTTAATAAAATTTCTTTAGAATACTTTCAAATTGTGATAAAAGAAATGACCTGGAGGAGAATGGTGAGAGGAACAAATACGGTGGACATTTGATGTAAAATACAAACTACAAAATAAAGAGCAAGGCGTGTCATTTTAGATACTGGATGATTTTTTGTTTCCTTATTTTTCAGATATTTCTAAAATGGAAAATGGTAGATGTTTGTTATGGGACATGAACAAATTCATGAAGATCACGGTATAGTACACATTAGATAAATGATGTTTTGGTTTTTTCATAGATTTCTGATAGATGTGCAAAAAATAGCTTAGATGCCAACAGTCATTGGAAGAAGAAATAAAGAAGTTTGATGTGGATTACAGACAACAAGCTCAACATATGTCTGCATATTTGATGAGTAAGGTAGGTTCTGTATGTGATACTTTTACATTGTTGTTTCTTTTCACAGATTTATTTTTCCAATAAAGCATGAATGTAAGCATGAATGTAAGCATGAATATAAGCATGAATATAAGCATGAATGTAAGCATGAATGTAAGCATAAATATAAGCAGGAAGGGAAGAGTAAGTGCAGCTGGAATTTGATGTGTATCTATTTCCACTGTCAAAAAAGGACATTATCAAGCATTTTTGATTACAAAATACCTTCCATTTTAATCCTTCCCGAGTGACATTAAATAGAGAAATCTTAAAGTTGGCACAGTCACAAATAATTTGAACTGAGATGTTCTAAAAGTCTACCTCTACATTATTTCTGAACATCAACTGATTACAACACTACCTTGACTGTCCTGCATCTTGGATACACATTTTGTTTCTATTTTGTAGATTTTTTTTCAAAACTAACCCATAGTCACGCAAATGAACGCAGCAGAGGTTTCATGTGGAATAAAGACTACAAACACCCGAAGTTCAGGGTATCTGATTGTAATATTTGATGACAAATATCTCATGGTTTCTTTCTTTTGAGACTGAATGTTTTCATAGACTTTTGCCAGGAAAAAGAAATTACAACAGATATTATTTTAGGATATAGATTTCTAATGCGAAGATTAAGTGTTGGTACCACCTTTGAACATACCTGATGATGAATATCTCATGATCATTGTAATTGTTTTTGTATTTCGTGTCTTTTTTTCATATTATTCCAAAGACACCAAAAGACCTGAGTGATGGAATGATGAAAAACAAGATACATTTTTAATGTTGGATGCTAACTACAAACTCAAAGAACAAGGTATTTGAATTTACATATAAAATAATCAGTGTCATATTTTCTTGTTTATTAAATTTTCAGTCTTAAAAAATTAATTCGTGGAAAAAAGAAACATATGGCAGATGTTAGATGTGGGACACCAAAACACAAACCCATGAAGATAAAGGTATGATTTATTCCTACATATCTGATAACATCTTATGCTTTCTAAATATAGAGTTTTCAAAAATCTGTGAAAAATAACTGAGTTTTTGAAAGGAATGCTGCAGACATTTTTAAGAGATTCGGACTACTCATTCAAGATTAAACTGTCATCTTGCAAGAAAAGTATCTCATAGCTTCTACATTTTATTTTCAGATTTTCCAACGAGTCTGGAAGACTAGTAGTAGGAAGAATATGGTAGATCTGGGGCACAGAATACTAACTCTTAAAGATCAAGGTATGTCATCTTACAAACTTGACAGCAAATATCTTATCTGGTTTCTTAAGTCATTTAAGTTGACCCAGACTTTTTTTCAAAATTTCAGTTTATTAGGAGTATCCTTAGAAAAAACAATCTCTTTACTTAAATATGTATCCTTAGAAAAACCAATCTCTTTACTTAAATATTTTCACTGAGAAGAAGCTTTTACTCCCCCTTAATAACGTAAATAAAGTAAAAATCTTATTACCGGTTAAGTCAAAAAGAATTTTAATTTCAATACATTTTGTGTCCTTTACAGATTTTTACATGGAGAGCTGAGTGATGGAAAGAAGAAAAGCAACATACGTTTGTTGTGGAACACAATCTACAAACTCAAAGATTGAAGTATTTGAACTTGCATATTAAATTATATCTTATGCTTTTTTAGATAAAGTTTCTCTGAAGTCTTGAAAGTTTTTGAAGATTTATATGGAATGCAGACTACAGACTCGTGATCAACCTATGTCATCTTGCATATGTGATAAAACATATAGTACTATGATATTTTTCATTTTATTACTTTTTACAGATTTTATTTTCTGAGACTGGAAGACAGCATCTTAGGAAGAAGAAATGCAGCAGATGTTTGTTTAACACAGGCTACCAACCTATGAACATAAGTTTTGTGAACTTGTATATTTGATAGCAAATATCTTACATGTTTTCAATAATACACTTCCGGAAAAAAATCAGTGAAAAGAAACTGTCATGATGACAGGAATAGTGGGCAGAAGTTTGATATAGACTAAAAAGTCATGAAGAACAAAGTATGTCATTCTTAATTTTTGATTATAAATGTGTTACGGTTTCAATATTTCTTTTCGTAGATTTCAAGAATTTTGAAGAAATGATTCGTGGGGAGTAGAAATATAGCAGACATTTGATAAGGGAAACAGACTATATAAACTCGTGAAGATTTAGGTAAATGAAATTTCATAATTGGTAACAGTAAGATGCATTAAAGGGAATTTTAAAGCTAGTTTCTCATGTTTTTTAAAGGGCAATAGATTTGATAAATAATGTTTATTGTAGTTTTCTCACAATTTCTTTAATATGAATGTAGTTGTTGCTTTTATCGGGTAAATATTTCTAATATTGAATATTATTTCTTTCTAAAAATATTCTAGGGAGGTTTGAACACATGAGAGATGAAAAGGGGAATTACAGCAGATTTTTCACTCGGGAAACAACAAAATGGTGATGATCAAGGTTTGTAGTTATAAAAGTGTTACAAATGTTATATTTTTGTTTCCTTTCATAAACATGGCAGAGAATTTTAAAGATACAAGTGATAGAAACAAGAAATTTGATGAGATACAGAGTTTATGTCATTACATGAACTAACATTGATCATGAAAAAATAAAGGAATTAACTGTTTCAGATAGAAAAAAAACTCTGTCAAGGTATAGATGTATATAAAAGAAGAAACAATCAAATAAGAATGCAAGGTTATTTTTGTCTGAACATAAAGGAAGAAAAATTAGAGCACTCTACAAA
This sequence comes from Cyclina sinensis, assembly GCA_012932295.1. Classification (NCBI taxonomy): domain Eukaryota; kingdom Metazoa; phylum Mollusca; class Bivalvia; order Venerida; family Veneridae; genus Cyclina; species Cyclina sinensis. Next base: position 23,238,497 of record JAAONU010000013.1, on the reverse strand, counting down.
TAATCTAATTTCCCTGCATCTAACATCAAGTCATACATTATTTTAATTCAGACTCTGAGTCTCAGAGTGATTCCTTTTGTTATCAGCCCAGTTGAAGCATAGAGATCTGTAGAAACTACAATATAGAAGCAGTATGTGAAACAGCAGACCGAAGCACAAGATCAAAGACAAACGGTATGAAGACAAGCAAACATGGATGACAGCATATATTTTCCAGATGGGATTCTGATAGATTCAAAATTTCCAAGGTTTTATGAGTAAAACATTTGGATGATTGACTTTAAATGACCTGACAGGAAATATGTCACAAGTACAAAGTTAACAAAATTAAGGAATTCAGGCTTTGTAATATTAAAATAAGCTCTTTAAGAAAGCCACTAATAATAGATTGTTTCAACAAATATATATATTTGATTTTAATGTTTGTATTAATAGACATTTATGAATGTAGATTTTCTTCCATTCAGTCATATAATGTGAAGACCTTTGAAGAAACCCAACAGAATCACGATAGAGGAAGGAGCCAAGAATATGAAATACTTCTGAAAAAGTCACAAGTAAGTACTAAACAGTCAGTTGTCAAATATGAGGAGACATTTACTTTTCTGCAATAAAAAATACAAATTTAAGCACTGAAGGTGAAATGGCAATATGAAAATTATGTTGATAAGTTGTAATTTTGCACTTCACCCCTGTTTTCATTGGTGTGTTGTTTATATAATTAAATACTGAATTTCAACATTTCTTCTCCCATTTCATGGTTGACAGTTTCTAAATTTTTACTGTTTAGTCTGAAATTTAGTCTATTAAATCCTGATAAATGTCACCTTTTAAACTATATTAGATTCACGCCCTTGGATCTGAGAAACCTACAACTGGAAAAGAAGACCCTGTGTGGTCATGAGATGTTCTACATCAACAGAGTAATCTACATCAACCGCTTCACCTGATTTACAAGTTTCACAACTAATAATTTTCATGAACTATAATGAAAATTTGTATGCAAAATATACTTGGCTATAATTGATGAAATATTAATAAATCATTCTAAAAGAAGAAATGCAGCATGTATCACAAGTATTAGTCATCTTTTTTAACGGTGACAGTTATAACAATTAATGCATTCTATATTGTAGATGTCTAAAGTTGTTTCTACACCTCCATTTCAAGTTCTTCTGAGGAAATATCCAGTCCCTAGATGATATATGAATACTTCTTAAGACAAGATGCAGAACTAAATCTCTAGGTTAAAGAGAATATTGCTTTTGTAACTTTTCAAGCTTAACTATTTTTTCAATTTTTAATAAAAAGTAGCTGTAATTCTGGAAAAAGATCAATTAGAGTAGCTAGAGTAGTATGCCTTTTGAGTTTTATTATACAATTTTCAAGAGGAACTAGCCCTACTTACTTAGAATAAACACACACGTCTGTTCATTGTCATTTTGAATTTAGTATATTGGATCTTCATATGGTTGTGATATTTTATGAAAATGCAGGTTTTCACATGACTGGCCACCATCCTACTGAAATCCAGCATATTTAGAGGTTCTGATCAAGCCGATTACAAAGTAAAGGTATCTAAACTGCAAACCACGTAACATCCAAAACAGTGATAATGACTGGCCAACATCCTACTGAAATCCAGCAAATCTTAAAGGTTCTGGTCAAGCTGATGTCTACATAAAGATGATCTCTGCTGCAAACCATACCTAACGTCCCAAACAAGAAACAAGACTGCCCCCCATTATACTGAAATCAAACATACCTTGAGGTTCCAAGCTGGCTGATGTCTACATTAAGGTGATCTCTGCTGCAAACCATACCTAAAACATGCAAAACAAGAAACATGACTGGCCATCATTATTCTGAAATCAAACGTATCTCAGGTTCCAGGCAGGCTGATGTCTACGTAAAGGTGATATGTGCTGCAAACAATATGTAACATGCAACACATAGAAAATAACTGGACTGGCTACCATCCTACAGAAACCAGCATACCTCGAGGTTCCGGGAAAGCTAATGACTATATAAAGATGATCTCTGCTCCAAATCACATGTAAAGTGAACAAGACAGGCCACCACCACACTGAAATTCAGGAAATCTTTACGTTCCAACCAAGCAAATGTGTAATGGCATATGTACCACCTTAACCAAAGAATGTTGACAGCCTGACAACAGAATTCTTTGTCTTTCGTCATCAACACTTGAGGTAGGTAAAAAAAGACACCACTACTAGACGAGAATTTCTGAATGTTGCAAAATTTACAGCCGTTACTATAAATTTTCCTTGACTACAGATTAACCAGGCCATTCAGCATGCTGCCTCTAAAAATACATGACAAAATGTTCAAATCAGAAGAGTTTATTTTTGTGTTTTCTATGCTATAGGCCAACTTTTTTTTGCAAATTAGGCTATTTTCATATAAGACGTAGCAGGTATCTCAAAAATAAATGTAACCAATGGTTTACTTAAAATCATACATCTCTGATTAAATGTAGCAGTATTATTTTTTACCAGTTGGAAATGATTTTAACAATGCTTTCTGTCCTGCAGATGTGAAGTTGTTTGATAAAAAAATTGCTGATCTCCTGCAGATAATACAAATTCCTAGACAAAATGCTGAATGAATTCTCATCTCAAGACAAGATACCAAATAACCGATTTAAGAAGATCCTACTTTTGAATTATATACTGCTTTTAAAACTGGTAAAATATGGAAATAACACTTTTAAAGCCTAAATTAAAGTACCCAAGCTTTATTTTCAGGAAAGGATTAATCTAGAGTATTATGCCTCATGTTTGAGCTATATCAGGTATGACTTAATCATCTTTCAAGAAAAGGATAAGAACTAGACTCACAAAATTTGCTAGTACTTACACCATATATTTCGTCTGTTCTGTATCATTCTGAATTCAATGAAATCTCCTTTTGTTGATGGTAAATATTATTTTGGATCTTCTAGAGATGTGTGGTATTTTTTATTTATGAAATTGCAGGTTCTGCCATGATATGATTGGCTGCCATCACAGGTGAAATCCAGCAGTTCTTGAGGTTCTTGAAAAGTTGTCTATATTTTTATATGCACAGGCAGGTTTTCAAATGGTTGGCAACCTTCATTCTGAAACCCAGCAATTCTTGAAGTTTTGGGAAAGCTGATGTTTAAATGTGATATCTCCTGCTAGTGATATAACCACATGTAGCTTTCAGCACAACTGTGAGAGCTTGACAGCAAAATTGCTTTAGTTGTCAATACTAAAGTATTTTGAGGTAGGTAAGGACATCTCTCTAGTAAGCTAGTTAGTTTCTGCAAAGTCTGAGTTTTAATAAAATACATTTTGGTCTACAAATCTTGCTTCACTTCACTTTGCTTCGGCTTCTTAGAATCCAGCTTCAAAATGCATGATTAGATTTAAGACCCAAGTAAAAATAATTCATTTTTTTATATTTTTTGTTTGAATTGCTTTAGACCTATGAGCTTAAATTGATTCTTGATTTTTTTGGGGGTGGGTGTTTTGTTTCTGTTTATTGTAGAATAGACTATAACCAAAATTTTTTATCAGACACACTTGCATTGATCTTCATAAGAAACTTTCATCCTTCTACGAGACACTGATAACATAATAATAATCCTTTTTAACTGTAACACTTCTTTTCAAACTCAAGGAAACTAGCAGCAATTTTGGCAAAGGACCATTTTCTGTAGCCTTCTTGAGCTATATCAGACATTACATAATCAGCCTTCTAGGAAAGAAAAAGAACTAGACTCACATTCTTATACTTCTATCACATATCTGTTCAATTTCACTTTGATTTTAGTAAAATGTTCTTTAACTGAAGATACATTTATTGAGTATTCTTATGACGCTCAATTTTTATACATATACACAGGTTCTTTCATGGTTTGCCACCTTCATACTGAAATCCTGCAATTCTTGAGGTTCTGCGCAAGACGGGTGACTTCTGCAACAAACATACCTAAATGTAACATCCAACACAAGGATTTATGACAGCCTGACAACAAGATTGTTGTGGCTTACAAGACTCATGAGCACGCTGGTAAGTGCATCTTCCTAGTTCTTCCAGTACAGAATGTAGAATATGCCTAAATTTCCAAAGCTTTAATTGCAAATGTATTTCTGTTTATAAATATTGCTTAACCTGGGCAGTAGGAATGCAGCTTCAAAGATTGTGTTAAAATGTTAGAACATATTTTTATATTTTCTGTTATTTTTGTCTACTTTAGGCCTTTGAAATTAGATTCATTACTGTCTTGTTCCTGATGCACAGTGGGCCAGAATTAAATATATCGGGTATATTTACGGGCATTTTTTTTTATAAAAAATAAAGATTTTACATGAAACATCATATCTGTTTGATTTACTGTGACAGTATTTTATACAGGAATATTATACACAGGAATTTATGCTTTAGCAAAACATTGACAATTCAACCTGTATTGCAGATGTGTAAGACTGTTTCTACACCACACCTTTTCTATTCAAAGTCAAGTTGAATGTCATAATTTATATCTTTTAATTGAAGGTAAACATAACTGCATGATTTTTTTAATTCATTGGCAGGTTATCACAATTGGCAACCTTCATTTTGAAATCCAGCAATTCTTGAGGTTCTTGGCCAGCTGATGCATCACAGGACTGATCTCTCCCGCTAGTGAAGTATCGATATGTAACGTCCAAAACACGAAACTTTGACAGCCTGACAACAAACACTGATGTGGCTTTCAAGACTCGTGAGCACTATAAGTAGGTAGAAATATTCTACTAGTTTGGCTATTTCTTTTGATGCAGTATGCAGAATTGGACAAGTTCTCCAACCCACAGTAGTGTTGTAAAATTTTGCATCACTTCAGACATACCTAGGCAGTTTGAATGCAGCTTCAAAAAACATGTTTAAGTATTAGAACTTGATAAAAAGAATACTATATATAGACCGTTCCAGAAATTAGTACCTACCTGATTAGCTCCCTTGCGTCCGCCATTAAGGGACTGCACAGATAGAAGCAGTTTTATAATGCGGCGCTTAGAAAAAGTCCGATTTTTATAGTTGCAATGTTATTGTGACTTTGTATATTAGAGAAACAGATACATATACAGATACATATAAACCACATGAAGCATTTATTATCAGCAAAGATCTATCCCAAGGTCTTAAACTGAAAAGTATATTTGTAAACGATTTTCTTTGCTGACATCTAAATCTTTTGAACGGTTAAAGGTCTTGCATATTCTCCGGTAGATTAATTCTTTTTATTTTATCAAAATTTAACGAAAAACTGCTTTTAAAAAGAAAATGTATCTATTTTTAAAAAATCTGACCAAAAGGGTACAGTTATATAGGTGTCATAATAATTTTGTTTTTCGTATTACAAGAAATATCACCAACAATAATCTTAAAAATAAGAAGGAAAGCAAACGTATTATTGTAAGATCAATATCTTACAAACGTTGGCTTGCAGCTATTTTTTTCTTTCTGTAAAAAACAATTCAAATGTTGTACATGCCAATACTTTAGCAAAAACAGAATTCTCAAATGCAAGAAATAAAGTATAGAAAAAGGGTCCATACGGCAACAGATGCTAATTTCATGGGGTCTGTATTGTAATAAAAAAATGTTTTCAAAACGTTAACCATACTTTTTTTATTGCAGATGTGTAATGTTATTTTCACACCTCAACTGCTGAAGAAATTTCTCATCCCAAGACGAAACACTGAAGTCAACATACAGAGCTTAATTTCAACGCCAAAGAAATAACTACTGTTTAATTAGGTAATACATAGAAATACAGAGAAAACTAGCATAAATTTTCAGTTAGTTTAGCTAGAGTATTTTAACCTTAATTGTTTACCAAATCACCCTCCAAGGAAGGTTAATGAAATGATAAATTGTCAACAATATCAGAAACATGGTTATGGTTGGTATTTTGACTCGAACCAGCAGCCTTACAGGTTTACTTATTTAAAAGTTACAGACTTTAATGACCTGAGAACAAAAGCAAACATACAGGGAAGGGGTAAAAATATCGCCTTAATTTCTATAAAGATTAAAATATTGCTGCAGCCAATAATAACACACTTGTAAAGTTTGAATCACTTCTGCATAATTATTCTTTTACACTTCTAATGTCTTTCTATCATTTCAGCCAGAAGGTGATTCCAGACTGACCCAGAGTCCTGAGTGAGTGTGTCAGGATGCATTCAAATAGACAAAAGAGCGAAAATGGACAGCACATTTAGTGACAATACCCAAGATACAAGTGTGTTAACAATCAAGAACTGGCAGTGATCAGTGACATGGAACTAACAGGCAATAGTGAAGCTAAAAGAATAAAAATGTTAACTTTTTTATCAGATTTGTTTGATAACAGTGAGTCCCGACACTCTGCAGTACGACACCTTTTTGACAAACGGGAACAGGTTTCCAGAGTTTTCGCAATGGTTTTATCTCTGGTTTTTCCTGGGCGAGTCGACTGCTATTACATATGTTTCAGAATAGTATGTTGAAATATGAAAAGAATGCAGATGGATTTTGTGTACCATTAGATACAGTGACTGTAGTGTTACTTGAATGTTCAGAGGCAAGATACTTTGATAATTCACTTTTGTTAACAAGATGGTTGTTTATTCTGTACGATTGTGCTAATTTGTCAAACAATACATGGTTTACATTGATATCACGTGAAGTGAACTGTTGGAGAATTGTTGTATAATTGATGAATTTAATGTTTATGAAATATAGGTATTAAAGTATGTGTTTGTTCTATAAAATTATAGGATGTGCACTAGTTATAAACTCCATCAGCCCCTGGCATGTTGAAATATCTGAAACCCCCTAGAAATAAAACATTGTCCTTGTGAAAGAAGAAATAATACCAAAACTTTGAATATTATGATTAAGGAAGTATAGTAGAGTTGAGTAAAATATTGCCCTTAAAACTGAGCTACAGAGGCCAAATTATTCAGTGTTAACTTTAATATTTGAAGATGAACTGTCTAAAGAAAACCGCAATTTGTACTGACCTTGTTTTAAGAAAGCACTTGACATTATCACAATATTTCTTAATACAGGTTAAATGAAAACTTGAAAACAGGCTTCTCACCTGATAAGTTTAATGGAGATTAATTGTAACAGTTTCTATAGTAAACGCTGGACTGCGAGGTATTGATGGAAGCTTTCGGTCAGCAATTGTTTGCGTAACTGTAACATACATGAATTAAAACTGAGGCATGAAAATATGGTATCTTTACTTCCCTTCCAATGTATCACTTGGAGCGAGGTATGCAAACGTAGTGTGATAATTAATACCAACGTGCAAATCAGTAGTATTAAAAGCACAATTGTTTCAAATTTGCCCCTCCATCTGTGTATGTGTGCCAGACTAAAATCTGGATCTTGAAGCTACATTCATAAAACTTAGGATGATACTAAGCTGATCGAAGCTGACTACACAATTAGAAAGTTTCTATTTGTCAAGGCATTTTCCATCTTTGTCTGGACAATGGAAATCTGGATCTGGGAATGATTAACATTTATTAATAAGATGACTAATTTCAATATGAAGATTATACTCAAAAGTTGAATTCTACAACCTTTATATGTATACACGTATACATGTTGTCCATCTTGAAAATCTATTCACTTCTGCAAATAATATAACTTTACTCTATCCATATGTTCATCCATCTATCTGTCCATCTACAAAAAGGAGTTTGCCAAAAAGTACTGAAGTATCTGTAAAACTTTGTAAAATGATACTACTAACAATATAGAGGTAACATACAAGTTTAAATGTGCTCATCACCCATGTATTTGTCCTCCCTCAGTCCATCTTGAAAATTTTCATGTCACAATAACTCAAAAAAGAACAGAAGAACGAGTCACAAACTTGTTAATTGACAGAAATTCATGTAAGTTCAGAATTTGCTTTTCACCTATGTATTCATTTATCTATTTAGAAAACTATCCAGCTAGTTGCCAACATAATAATGGACTTTTATTATTTTCATAAAAAAGATCAAACACTGTGGGGCATGTGGCAACAAAAAAATCCACCCCAGTGTTTAGTGGGATCCTGTCAGAACTCCCATCTGCTACATGTAGGGGAACTCTGTGCTGCCTTTAACACTCCACAGACTTGTTTCAACTTACCACAAGCTATACCTCATTCTTTTGTTGGATTTGAACTTCTGACGTTGAGTCTCTGGAAACTGTCAACTGAAAATCAGACTTGGCTACCTAACCATGAGCAGATATTTGAAATTAAAATTTTTAATTAATTGCAAACACTTGAAGGTAGTCAATCTCTGAAGTGGAAAACAATTTTGATATTAGCAAATGTTTACTAAGATTCCAAAAATGTGGGTGAAGACTAAGCGTCTATAGGTTTTATTGTGTTAGGGATTTAGGGAGTTCCCCTTAGAAAATCAGAAAATTTTAGATTTCTATGCATCTTCCTGTATTCTGGTGATATATTTCATTGGTAATGTATTAGGGCAATAAAGTAGTCTATAACTGTGTTGAAATTTTCATTCCACATTTAAAAGATTAAGATTTTTCAGGCACTTTAAATAATAGAATGTTTAAAGACGCAAATCCTTTAAATTTCGAGTATTCAATTTTCTTCAAAATCATGTTAATTATCAATGGTATCAAATGAATTGTTACCTGATGTCAATGTGTCAGTTTAAAAATGCACTGATATGTCTTAAAAGAGAGTTGTTGTACTATCTGGGGTGAATAGCCATTTATTACAAATGACAAATGTACTTTTACTTTAGTGCTATAGGCCTTAAGGAAACATTTTTGAGCATATATTCTTCTTTGAATTATCTTTTTTCTTTACTTTAAGGACGATAAACCAATAAAAGTTTACTACCATAAAGTCATATGTCCCTGGTAAACTTACGGGTGTGCCTCTTTAATGTAAAGCTATTTACATGATTACTGTTTTGTTACCTTTTTCAATTAAAGCAGAAATGGTCTTGCAAAACAGCAGAGGAAATGACACTAAAAATGCCAGTTTTGTGAATCTGATGCATGTGTACTGATACAAAGGAAACAACTATTGAACTTGAATTCCTGTTTTCACTGTCAAGTGGGCAGACAGTTTACCAGTCCAGATATCCAAAAGAAAATGCCAGCTCTATCTCATGACAGCCATGATTTGTAATAGTAAAGTTCAAAAATTTAAAACATGTCATGAAATTTACAAATGGTATTTTCAGTATTCATAAAGGCCTAGAAAGGCAGTCATAGTCAAAGTAATGAAAGTTCTTCTGGGAAGAGCATTCAAATAGTATTTTGAATTCAATGTTTTTATTGATATGATAGAAAAATTGCACAAACTGTCATTGATCTACAGTAATAAGATATACTAAAATCTGCCTCTGAATAGAAATGTGGTAAGCTGAGTTTATTGAAGAAGTATGCTAACCTTAATTTAATACTATTTCTCGCTGATAATTTTCAAAGAATATACACAATTTCTGTATTCAGTTCACTATTTTAGATTCAATATTTCAACAAAAAATACAACAAAACTGAAATACAAGCTTGCATATTTTAACGACATTGAACTAGATACAATAATTATGTATAACCCTTAATTACTTACTTCATCTGCCTTGCTCTGCTATAATGACTTTGTTCAATGTTAATAAACTTTATGTACTGAGGGAAAATCTAATTTTGATTGAGTTACAACAGTTAGAGCATTAAGATTCTACAAAGTCAAAAACAGTTTCAGTGCTACAATGTTGTAAATAACACAAATATAAATCATAAAAGGTTTTTTGTCTCTTGGTTATTCTGAACATAAGGTTCAGTTACTATAATTGTGCAGTTACTTTCTGCAATAATTCTATAGGCCCTGGCGTTATCATCCTGGAAGATGAATTCTTGGCCATGACGTTGAGAAAATCGGACAACATGCGGAATAACATGTTGTCACGGTAGTTCTGGCCAGTCACACTGCCATGCCACACATGTAGCTGTGTTCTGGCACACCATAATGGACCCATCCCCATATTGGTCGTGGGCAACCCTAGCAGCGTGTGTAAAACGTTCACCTAAACGACGCCAAAATCTTCTTCGACCATCACGAAAGTCTAGGTTGGATCGGGATTCATCACTGAACAACATGTGACTACTGGTTAATATATCACCGATACCGCTGTCTACTCTACACCACGTCAAACGTTCATGACGATGCCTTGCTGACAACGGCAAGATCGCATGAGGGCGCCTAGCGTTAAGACCATCTGAGTGAAGGCGAGTTCTGATTGTCTGTCTCGAGACATGTACATTGACTCCTCTGAAATGTCGAAGGCGTTGTTGAAGATCTGTGGCCGTCAGTACTCAATTACGGAGAACTTAATTAACAACATAACGGTCGTCTTGGACGTCAGTACATCTTAGACGTCCACTCCTTTAGATATCAATCACCTCACCAATTGTTTGAAACATTCAAGTCTGCTGCAGCCTAGGCCTATGTATTTTCGCCAACGTTGACGTTACGTTAGACGTCTCATAATTCCAATCGCAAATTTGATTGTGAATTTGTGTTCTTCATCTACACAATATTCTGAAAAATTTGCCCAACTAAAGCTACAATTACCATGATTTCGATCAATGTTAAAATCCGCATTTTACCTCTCATGTCTTAAAGTTGCACGGGCAGCACAAATTTGAACGAGAATTTAATACTTAAGTAACTACGCTACCAACACATGAACGAGCATTGTTATAAAATACACATGATGAATGCCAATAAAGAGTAGTTTCCCATATCATAACAAAATAACATAATATTCTCTACTTTTTGTGAACAGTATAATAAATTTGGTATTCACTGTCTTTTCTAGCAGAAAGATACAGCAAGTGAATGTAGCTTTTAACTTGTAAGAAACGCAAATGATTATAAGTAATTTTGAAATGCAGGTAGGACAAAAGCTCTCCCGTTACATTTTCAAGGTGGACAAAACGCCTCCCATCAAATCTACAGGGAGGACAGAAGAAACGCTCAATTCAATATATATGCTCTGATATCTAGTCACATTTCTTGTACATCATGTGGTTGCAATACATTAATTTTGTTTGAACTGAAAAATTAAGAGTGGATTTACAAAGTAGATGCAAACAAATTTTAATAAAAACAAGAAGAGAACTAAGAAATTACAAGATGAACTGTATTAATTGCAGCCTGAATATCACTGAGTTTCAAATCTGATTCTTTTATACACTGTCAATATTGTGTTATATGAGTAAATTGATATAAGCTATTAATTACAAGTTATATTTGCACTCTCATTGATAAAACGTGTAGTTGGCGAATTTCATTATGTTTCAGAATAAAAAAAAACCTTTAAGTCCATAAACATAAGCATCAAAGTGAAAAGTGGAACCACAGAGTATGTTGCTGTGGTCCTAATGTTTTGCTAAGCTATGACTATAAATCCACGATTTTAATTATCTTTTAACGTTGCATGGCTTGATTACAACTGGAGACTGAATACACTATCTGTCAATGGACAGGCTGATATCACCATGGCCATTACTTAAACAATGTCTCATGTTAGGGAATATACATATCTGGGGACATTTATGATAAGAAGCAACTTTTAATTTACCAGTGTTTGTCATAAACAAGATCTTCTCTGATCTTTAACTAGTCAAGTAAAAGACCAAAATATTTTTTGACATATTTTAAAACCACTTCTCTTGCTCTCCGAATAACACCCCTTGGAAAACGGTGTTCATTTTTCAAGTACAACATGGTTCGTACAGAAACTGAAGCAAGAAATTCAGGGACTTTTTAAGGGCTTTTAAGGCCAGTCTTACATGGTCCATTAGACTTGTGTATAATACTCGTACCAGTACTCGCGCCGAAAGTGAGGTCTGTGGAATGTCCCTGGAGACCCTCACTTCTAGTTAGATTCGAACCAGCAACCTCGGCGCTCTAACCCATCGACCAATTCTCATCCTCAATGAATAAGTGAGACTTATCAGTGCTCTTGTAGATTGCAACATATTAAAATATAGCTATCACTAAACGGGATAAATACCCCTGCAAGACTGCTGCGGAAGTGAGGAAGATATTAGTAACAGAATGATTCGTAAAGGAATTGAAATAGAGTTATGATCGTGAGCAATTAAAAATAGTTGTGGTTCTTGTACATTGTATGTTCTTTCACTGTGGTTGACCATTGTATGAAGTTGCATTGAATTCTAATCATCAGTTTTCAAGTTATGCTCCGGACAAGGAAAATCAACAAAGGGCAATAACTCTGCAAATACTGAAGATGGAGTTATGGCTCTTATACACTGCAGTTTCCGTCATTGTGCTTGATCATTGTATGAAGTTGCATTGAATTCCAACAATTAGTTTTCAAGTTATACTCCGGACAAGGAAGTTGCAACAGACCGCCAGACCGACCGCCCGACCGACCAACTATCGGGTCACTCCTATATACCCCCTCCCCACCCCCAAACTTCGTTTAGAGGAAATAACTACACTCTCTTATGCATTGTAAGCTGGTTTAACCATTGTCTTGTTAGGAAGCACTACTTGGAAGTTATCTGAAGTCAATGAACTCCTCTTGAATCTGCCTTTGAAGCTTTTAAATTCTGCTGACTCCAGAAAATTCATTGTCTACACTTAAAATCAGTGTAAATTTCTAGCAATTCACCTTTGAAAAATTTCATGAGTGAAATCAGTTTCATCTTTAGTGTTAAGGATTGACTTTGGAAAGAAGTGGAAAGAAAACATCAATTAATGCAGGCCTAGGGGTGTATGAGCTTCCCATTCCCCCACTTCCCAGTTGACTTAGAAGTGCTCTTTAAAAGAGTCATTTTAACGTTGAAAATGTCATTCTATTGTTAAGCCAATCAATATACCGAAGTTTTCACACACCCCTCTGCCCCAGACTGTGGACAAAATTTGACTCTCATGCAAGGTTGTTGGTATATGCAGCTATATGGTATTATGCTATAACATTATGCTACGTTGTAACAGTTTTCATACAGAAAAGAATCAACCTTATTTTCAGTATCAGTCTTGTTTGATGGCTACTATAAGCAGAGAGAGCTCAGGTTTACTCTTCATTCACAAAAAAATATATATATATAATTGGCCTAAACCTCCAGGCCTATAAAACCTTTAGGCATGGGTGTTACGGGTATTTTATTATTCAATCCTGATAAATGCTAAAAGCATTGTATAGTATGAAGTATAATAAAAAAATGTTATCATACCCCACTCCTCCCCCACGAAGGCGGATGGAACGATATTTGGTGTTGTCCATCCATCCGTCCGTTACAGTTTTTGTTTGGAACGTAACTCAAGAACTATTTAAGTTATAAAGCTTAAACCCCATATGTGATTAGATCGAATTAAGTAGAAGTGTATTGCATAGATACTGTAAATCTTCAGTTAATAATTTTGGAGTTATTTCCCTATTAAATTTTAAATTTTTATTTAGGTGCATAGATGTCATTAGGTAGTTTTGCAGTGCATAGGAACTTAACTCTTCACTTGATAACTTTTGAGTTACTTCACTTAATTTTCATACTTAATTTTTGTTGGGAATATAGCTTAAAAAGGAGGTAAGGTATCAACAAGAAACTTCATAGGTGCATAGATGTCATTGACGAGAAGAGGGATATAGATTTTACGTTGTTTGTCCGGCTGGTCATTTGTCCGACCATCTGTCCGTCACACTTTGACTGGAACATATCTCTAAGACTACTGAAATAAAACCTTAAAGTCCATATGTGGTTACATCTCACAGAGTGAAAGTGCACTGCATAGGAAATGTAAGTTTTCACTTCATAGTTTTTAGTTATTCCCCTTTGCTATTTTTGTTTGGACCAGAACTCTAAAAGTATATGAGGTATCAATGTTAAACCTCAAAAGTGCATAGATGTTATTAATGAATAGGAACTGTAACCTTTCACTTGATAACTTTTGAGTTGTTGCCGTTTGTTTTTTGTTTTGTTTTGTTTTTTGTTTTTTTTTTGGCAACCAAATTTGTTTTGTGTCTATTCATTTAACCATTTTTGAACATTTTACCCCTGTTGATCTGTAATTGTTTATGAAAATATTCTTATTTCTTATTGAATAATCCTGTTGTCGAGCGGGCGATGTATGTCGGTTGACGTTAGTCCAACTCTTCACGCCAGAAGTGCCTGAATGATGGCATGAAGGGAAACGCCTCGTTTTTTCAGGCTAAGACAATTTGGAAATGTGAATGTTTGCCGGGCAAGGCTCCGCAATCTCGAGTGCACGTCGCATTATATACGTGACACAGTGCCTTGGGTGCGCAGTGATTCGTTGTGCTTCAGGCGAGTCTGTCAGACATTCGCATGCTAGTCTCATTTACTATATAACTACACTGAATAGAGTAGTTGATGCAGTGCATCAACTCCTCTGGCTATATAATGTATAGTGAGACTAGTGTACAAAGAATCTATTTTTAGACACAGGAGCTGATGCAGTGCATCAACTGCTCTGGCCTATGATCTCTATAGATCGTGTAATGAGACTAGTGTACAAAATATGTTTTTAGACTATGGTGGCTGATTTGTGCCATTCGTGTTTTCGCCCCGCGACCCCGCCAAGCGAAAAGTCGAGAATTAACAAGTAAAAATGGCGGGGGCGCAGAGCGAAAACACGCTAATTAGCGGGGGCGCGGGGCGAAAAGTCGAAATTTAATTGTAAATCCGCGGGGCCGCGAAGCGAAATATTTATTGTTATAGGGCGCTAATTAGCGTGCTGTTGTTCGCGCCCCCGCCAAATTATTCTTTAAAAACTCCACTTTTCGCTCCGCGGCCCCGCTAATTAGCGTGTTTTCGTTCTGCGCCCCCGCCGTTTTATTTCTTAAATCTCGCTCCGCGAACCCGCGGGGCAAGTTTAATTTCTTAAATCTCGCTCGGCGCCCCCGCGGGGCGAAGTTTTATTTCTTAAATTTCGCTCCGCGCCCCCGCTAATATGCGTGTTTTCGCCCCGCGCCCCCGCCGTTTTATTTCTTAAATCTCGCTCCGCGACCCCGCGGGGCGAAGTTTAATTTCTTAAATCTCGCTCCGCGACCCCGCGGGGCGAAGTTTTATTTCTTAAATCTCGCCCCGCGCCCCCACTAATTAGCGTGTTTTCGCCCCGCGCCGTTTTATTTCTTAAATCTCGCTCCGCGACCCCGCGGGGCGAAGTTTAATTTCTTTAATCTCGCTCCGCGACCCCGCAGGGCGAAGTTTTATTTCTTAAATTTCGCTCCGCGCCCCCGCTAATTAGCGTGTTGTTCTAAACATTGCCATGAACATATTCATATACTAAGTGAAATTATATATAAGTATATAATTATGCAAATAGAACAACTTTCAAACATCGAAGAATATGTTAAATATGTACTGCAATTGTTTGTGCATATAATATGTAATCATTAAAATATATGAATTCATTTCTTATTGTAAAATTTGACTTAAACTTTATAGAAAATAAATTTCTAATTACCTCCCTTTATTTATATGAAATGTAAAATTCGGTAATATCTTTATAAATAATGCTTTTTGGAACCTACAATATTTATAAATCTTAATTTGAGCATCATATTTATGATTTAAAACCGTAAAAAATTGTGTTAAAGGATCTTTAAAGCTATAATTGTTAAAATTAGTTCTCACTTGGCTAAAAATTCCTCATAGGTTTATATGATTTAATTATTTTGAAATAAGACAATCTTATTAATTGAAACTGATGTTATTTAAAATATGTAAATTCACTAAAAAACAAACTGCGCATGCCCTACAAAAACCGGAAGACGAAAATTAAGAAAGAAACTTCGCGCCGCGGGGTCGCGGGACGAGATTTAAGAAATAAAACGGCGCGGGCGCGGGGCGAAAACACGCTAATTAGCGGGGGCGCCGAGCGAGATTTAAGAAATTAAATGGCGGGGACGCGGAGCGAAAACGCGCTAATTAGGCGGGGCGCGGGGCGAAAACACGAGATTTTAACAACAAAAACGGCGGGGGCGCGGAGCGAAAACACGCTAATTAGCGGGGGCGCGGAGCGAAAAGTCGAGGTTTTTAAGAATAATTTGGCGGGGGCGCGGACAACAGCACGCTAATTAGCGCCCTGTAACAATAAATATTTCGCTTCGCGACCCCGCCGTTTTACAATTAAATCTCGACTTTTCGCCCCGCGCCCCCGCTAATTAGCGTGTTTTCGCTCCGCGCCCCCGCCATTTTAACTTGTTAATTCTCGACTTTTCGCTTGGCGGGGTCGCGGGGCGAAAACGCGAAATGACACATATCAGCCACCATATTAGACTGTATACAGGAGCTGATGCAGTGCATCAACTCCTCTGTTCCTATTATACGGATACGCTGGTTGAAGTGCGTAACAATGGATTGAGAAGTGAAATTACAGCTTGTACCCTCCATTCTACATTTAATGACCTATTCTAGATTTAAATAATAGTGTGTTTTAAGGTCATTTTAAATATGCAAGGTTATAGCTTTATCTTAGTGTCTTCAAATTTAATAAATGTCTATAGTGAAATACTAAAGCTGTCTTTACCAAGGTCCTATCAAACGCCCGAAATCGCTTTAGTCAATTCTAGGACAGGGGACACCTGAGTGGGATTTGGAACGGATTGTATCTTGTTTAAGACTAGTACTTTATAGTCCTTTGTTGCCCCAAAAGAGAGAAAATTAGTGAAAGATTTCTGAATTTAAGGCACCCGAGGCTGGTAGATTCTTAGTGTTAAAGAGTCATACTCTAAAGACCAGTGCTTAAGTTTCCAGTCTTTCTTCATTATACAGTCAAACTTGTGAACAAAGACCACTCCAGGGAATGAGCAAAGTGGTCTTTGTTCACATGTGGTCTTTGTTCGGGGGACAAGTAATGGATTATTTTTTTCTTAGTTTGTCTACACTAGTAATAACATTGAAACATCGGGGCTTATTGTACTTTACTATGGCCCATAGCATCACCTTTTTCACTAGAAAACAAAAATGACCACATTCAAATTCCAAATCTTGACAAGTCATTTATTTAAATATTATGAATAACACAATCTGTAATTTCAGTAGCCTCAATTTGTATTCGAAAATAATGCTTTTCATATTCCAGCATACATGTATTCCGGTTAGCGTAAGCTCTATTTTAACACATGGAGTTTTTATGCCGATTGAAACTCGCTAAATAAACTAAATAAAAACGTAAATTACAATTTTAATTAGTTAATAAATTTAGATTTGTTCGTCATTCAATTTGAATTAATATTGTCACTAAGAGTTCCTTTCCTTGGCACTGCTTGATTTATGTATTGAAATAAAAACCTAATCAAACTGGCGACACAGGTGGCACTAATTATTTAACATTGAATTTGAATCAAGTTTCACCTTTGTTGATAATGACGATGTGAAGACCAAACAACCAAGGTGTTATTCACACATTTCTATGGAGTGCTTAATTGACGTTAACAAAACAATTATTAGACAAATTGGTGACAACGGTCCTTGTTCTGTTGATAATTGGCCTTTTGGAATGTGAAAACACCGGTCGCTGGTCGCGGAAAACAGATTCCCGTTATTCAGGGGTCATTATAGAGTAATATTCGTCGTGGGGAAATCAAAATGGTCGTTGCTGACAGGTGGTCGCTACTAGCAGGTGGTCGTTAGCACAAGTTGGACTGTAAATGCATATCTGTGCCTTTAAACACTTTGCAAACTATTAAACCGATAGAGAAAAAATGTAACAAATCAAAACTTTTACTCAATGCAATTAATAGTGTCGTAAACGGGTAGAAATATTTTAAGTAAAGGAATCCCTACAGTTTAAATTAACAAATTAATTATAATAATACACAAAACATACTTATGTATAGTTGATCTGAAATGAATGTGCGGCATTCGTCGAAACTAACTGACCTTAACAGCTATATTTATCCATATGGGTTGCAGCAAGTAAACCGTTATGAAAAAAGAAAAAATATTATAATTGATTGTGTACTTGATATATAAAGATAACTTTATGTACGTCATGCAGAACAAAAGTGTTTACTGATAAATTATGAGAAAGTGACCGACATATGATTTCGAAATACATGTAACTGACCTAGATGACCGAGTGTGTGTGGTCTGATTATATACATGTATACAATAATATTTCTGCTTTTAGAAATTTTAAGTAATTGATAATTTTATGGTTACCAATCAGAATGTGACAACCTGTTATATTGACATTTTTTGTTTTAGAAATAAAGATATCTTGATATAAAAAATGTTATATTTATGAAGAATACATACAATGCCAAGAGATCATTATTTATGTCAACACTGCAGTTGCAATTGTCTTGATCTAACGTTCACTTTTATCACATGTAATGGACTTCAGCGCCGGTCTCTGGTTCTAGATCTGCTGGATCTGGATTGCTGGTTTGAATCCTACCAAGGATGAGAGTTGCAAGTGATTTTCAACATTTCTGATTTGAGTACACAAGAACTGTGATCTGATATATACTCAATCCCGTTCAGGCCACGTAAAATATCGCCTGTTTGACAGGCAAGATTTTTAAAAAAAATCTCTTGCCTCACTCTTTCAGGTGAAAATTAATCCTAGAAAATTTAAAATGTTAAGAAGAAATACAGGTGAAATTTAACATTTATATTTTCGCACTTGTGTCACTTTAATCCTTGCGAGACTCAAAAAAATGTCGCTTGTATCGTGTTACAAACATTTTGCTTGTTTGGCTCGAGGACCAGTTTTCTGTAGTATTATTTTGTCGTAAGCATCACCAGTAATTGTAAAAAGCCGAAAATTTTTGATACTGACAAATGAAACAAATTCATTAAATTTGTCACCGTGCAGAAAAAGCGATGAAGACATTTTACCGGTTTAGTTTTTTCTCTTACAGCAATGACATAGGGTCAGCATAATTTATAATCATTTATATTGTAACAGTAACGTGTTGCCTGATGAAAAAAAAAATAAACATTTTGAGAGTTCCTTGAACATAATTAGTACTGTTATCAACTAGGCGTACATTTTGTGTATTTGATGGAAACTTAAAGTTCTTTTAAAGCCACTAAGTAAGATGTTTCTATGAATGTTATTCTGTCTGTTTCTTGTAAATAACATCCATTTGCTGTCCAAAACAACAGCTATTATTGCAAATATCTTTACGTTAAATCTTCAAGTTGCACGATACATACATGTATAGACGTATGGTAGAATGTCGGAAGAAGCGTACCACTACACAAGCATACCAACACTTACTGTATCAATTTATGTATTTGAAATTAACATATATTTATCCCAGGAAATATATTTTATTGATAATTCTGTAACTGAGGAAAAAATATGTCTTACATCCAAGTAAGCTCAAATTTTTAATGAAAAAAAAACGTAAAACTTACATCATGCTGAACTTCAAAGCATAGATAATTTGCAAAATAATTTCCACAAAAATATGGCTGTCACAATACTAGTGTAACGTGCTAACTACCCTCAATATAGTCCAAATAATTGTATGCTAGACGAGATATTGTATAAGGTTTTCATTGGACCAATATCTCCCAACAGAAAACACCTTTTTTGTTGAGAAAGTTCCGACCACATTGACGCTACAGGTTAAAAACAGTATCCAGAAAATTAGTTTATTTACGGATTTAGCATTTTTGGAAACGACAGTTACATACTACATGTAACTTTCTAATTCGTGTTCACATAGATAGGACTGTTATGCAATAAGTCATTAATTTTATTTCTTTGCTCTGTTGTTCTACCCCTGTTCCGTATACAGTGTGGTTCCATATGGCGAAACATCGCGAATTTAGATTAAATGAAGTTAAACATAACCAATTAGTTACATTGTATAATACATGTTAGAATAAAACTGCAGTAAAATAGTAAGCGTCAGTCGATTGTTGCTTCATGATTGTTCAGCGTGCACAATAACTTCCATTTGACGTTTGTTTAAATAGTCAATGGACGATATTGGTTCATATTTGTCCGAACCATCCAAACACTTGATGACGTAAGTCGTCGTCAGCACGGAGGCTCAGAATCATCGACTGGCGGCATTGTCGAGCTTTCTCTTTGTTCTCTGGCACACGTATCTTGTGTTTTCCAGCAACTAATACATCAGCGGTAAGTTGTTGCATTTGTCTACCGACGAATATCACGACTGTTTCGGGTATAGGGGTAATTGGTATGCAGCCCATACTCGGCGTGCTCATTTCAAGCCCTCCGATGTTGTCCTGGAAATTGAGAGTAACTGTTCCATAATCGGTGTGTTCGCCAAGACGTATCTGGCCAGGTGTTACTTTCCAGTCGGACGGGGAGAGATGGATAAAACAAATTGCGTAGAAACGTTTGGTTGCCTTTCTTACCAATAGGCTTTGTGTGCTTCTCTTAAACTGCCCTGTTCAAATCCAAGTGCCAATGACAATGCGTCAAGAACGCGCATAGCCAATGTAGAACATCTTGAAAACATATCTTTATTTTTGACTTTAAAATCTGTTTTCAAATTTTCATTCCGGTCGTCGGCTGGATGGTAATTGAACGACTCTTTTAAATCGGCTTGAAATCCTGAATTTGACCTTTCTGTCCCCATACCTATCCAGCCCAATTCTCCCGTATCTCCACGAGCGTGAGGTTGCTTTTGTTCTAAAGGTCCTTGAAAGAACTCTTTTGCTGAAGCCATTAATTCTTCCACATATTTCAGACTAATGCCATGGTTTTTTGCATAGAAGAATCCGTACTTTTGCAGTGCTTCTTTCATTTGTGATCCAATATGCACCAACGCCGTTTTGTCAATCTCCCCAGCCTGATGCTGCAGACCAATCAATTCAAAGTCAAGGACAGGAATGATGGAGTGCTCGTCCGACATCTTGCTATTATGCTGAAATAACAAGATAAAAATCATTTTTGACAGTTATATATATATAAATAATCTGTATATATTTACTTTTTCGTAAAAGTATGCATTATAAAAACTCAAAGAGGAATTAAAGATATGTATTGTTTTAAACGAAATAATTTTTGTTACAATATTTAGCTGTCACAATATATACAATACGGAAAGCTATTTTGTAAACCCAATAAGACTACAAAGTCATTCAATTGTCTTTCATTTATTTTAAGGTTGAAATACAGTTCCATACGTTACTGATTTTTTTTTCTGATTTTTTTTTTACCTTTCTTGCAAAGGAAAGTCTGTGATTGTGAATGTAGTTTTTTTTTCAGACATTGGCTACTAACGCACTGAAAGACATTCAAGCAAAAGGAATGTATTTTCTTCTTTTTAATTGTGAATTGTTCAATTGAAAAAAATTACGTTATATCTCAAGGATATTATGTTTATATATCCACAGTATCTGATCATATCTTCAAGTGACTGCTGCAGGATTGCAAGTTACATATGCAAAAGACTCGGTTTAACAATGCTAGTCCTTGACTGAATTACAACGGCAACAACATAAAATGAATCATAGTAAAAACTAAGACACCATCGTCTGCTCTCTAATTGAAACAAGTAGAATCGCGCAATACTACAGAATCCCGTTCGAGCCACGTAAAATATCGCCAGTTTGACAGACGAGATTTTAAGAAATCTCCCGTCTTGCCCTTTCAGTTGAACATATATACAAGCGAAATTCAACATTGGAAATTTCGAATGCGTAACTTTATTCTCCGCGATACCAAAATAAAATGTTGTATGTCTCGCGTTGAATAATCGCAAGGAAATATAGGCGAAAACTAAAGGGATAGAATGTCGCCTTCGCCTTTTCTACACGGCAACAAATTCACTTAAATTGACGCATGCCAATAACCAAAAATTTCGGCCTTTTAGTATTACTGGTGATCATTTAAATCACTTTATCTTTACTGGTCGTTGTTAAAGCTTGGCGTTACTGGAATTGAATTTTCGCTAGTATAATATTTATGTGCTGGACTGTGACAGGGAAACAAGAGATTTTTATAATCTCGGTACGTGGCCAAAATGCACTAAAGTTCAAAAACATAAATAATTTCTTTTCAGGTATTCCTGATCTGCTGTCACATTCGGAGAAATGGGTAATTCTGATATCTTTAGCGGTAGCATTCAAAATTTTGCAGAATTATCAAGGATTTTAAGAGAAATCAAAAATCTAGAACTAGCTTTTGTCTAACTGATTTTAATTTCTTTGATATTTCAACCTTTGACATTTTAACCAGACAGACGTCAAGAATTAACACATATTTGTTACTTTTGAATAGCATTAACGTGTTGCAATTCCTGGCGCTTAGGTAAATGCCAAACTTTTATTAGCAAAGCTAATCTATTCAATAGAAACACTATTGAACTTTCAAGCATCTTTATGCTTGATATGTTTGCAATAATAATGCAACGTTTTGTGTTTTACGGACAAGAAAAGGATTAATCTGAATATGGTTTTACATAACATAAACTCTCACCTTGCAAACAATATCCTGCCCGCCTCAAGCCAATTTGGGACAAATAATGAGGAATCTGATTTAACCTTTATTCACGACCGTCACCTTTTATCATTGTTGAGATGTGTGAATGTACTGTATGGGGTTATGTCACGTTTGCACATGTAGGCTATCGGAGAAGCGCCCCACATTTCAGTCTTCGTTAAATGAATCCGGTTGTCCTTAACGCCTAAACAAGGTCCATAAGAAGGAATTTTGCTAAACGAAGTTCATTTGAACGCCAATGAGCAATTGCAAGTGTCAATTGCAATTGCAAGTGCATTCAATTAATCTATTGTCTCCGGTTGTCGCTGCTGTCGATTAGCACTCTCACTGCGATCCAACAAGGTACCAACCCCATGTAAGGCAATCAAAAGGAACGTTATAAAATCTTTGATTTGTTGAAGTCTTTTTACATGTCTGTTCTGCTTGCAAAATGAGAGTTAGAAGACAAGAGTAACTAAGATTTCTTCCAGTTAGAATGCAGTTTGGTCATACCTAGGGTACAGTTACAATGTTTAAAGAAACATGTAATATCAAATCAATTTTATTTTTAATCAATAAAGGTTATGGCATACGGCTATACTATATAGACTAATAGCGCATGCGTAACAAGACAATACTGATTTAAGTCTAGCATTGCCGATGCTGGTCCCCGAAATTTATTCTGTTTATGCTTCTTCTAGATGAATATAGTTCATATATTATAATATAATTATATGATTTGACTTGATATTGTTATGAAGATTAAACCCCTGAACTTGAAAATTTGTAATTTCATATCCGACTTAATTTTACAGTAGCTGAGGTGTGTGAACGCAATAGATACGACATTACCGGGGAAAAGTCTGTCCACGAAAACTATACAGGTCCGTTAGACGCTTGAAAAATAATAATGCATGTACATTGCTATAACTCCGTTTCATTCTGTGTCACCCTCAAAATATGGTTGTTATTAGACATCAGAACTTTAAATACCAGAATTCGATATGTACTTTTCCTTTAAATGCAATAATGAGGTTATATCAGAAAAGAAGTTACACACAGCTTTTGTATTTTGTGTTATTAATATGTCGCTTTTAAAAAATGTGTCTTTTCTTCAATATATAGTGAAAAGAAAGAAAACTGTAGTTATATAAAAGAGGATCATGGTTTTGTCTTACTTAAACAGACCATACTAAAAGCTTGTATCTTTGATGTACTCGTTCAAGCATTACTATAGAGAGGTACCCAGTGAAGCCATTATCTCGACAAACTCGTAGTTGATAACAGCCTAATGTGTGATAACATTTGTACTACTTTCGGCAATTAGTTTAGTACAGATCAGTCACGATATGCACCGTTCGCTACTCAGTCGCCTTGTTTTGATTGATAACCCTATAAATAGAGAATAATAGGTTAGTGACCTTATATGAGAAAGTTTATCTGGCAAGGCGTAATAATTTATCAGGTGAGCCGAAGGCGAACCCGATAAATTCCGCAGCCGAGCCAGATAAATTTTCTCATATAAAGACACTAACCTATTATTCTATTTATCCTGTCACATATGGCATGTGGAAATAATTTGCTAAATATATTGAAAACCTATCTTTAACGTGCTTTAAATTAGGCTAATGTCAAGGTTATCCGCCAGGTGTACATATACACACAAAATAGTTCCAACCTTTCAATAATTTTATTTCCTTAAATGATCACTATATTGTAAGATCTACATATTGAAATATCTAAATTTGATTCAAGTAGTCTCTGGATGTAATAACAACAATTGTATCGCTTCCGTCTGATTATAAACACAAAAGTAGTCCGTGACGTATCATGTGCCGTATAAAGCAAAGTTTATACGGCACCCCTTTATCTGGTCGGGTATGAAATAATTGACATGATAAATGATAAATAGAACTGTCTTACATTCAAAATGGAATTTTTTTTAAAAAGTGATTCTGCAAATCTTTGTAGAAGTAAAGTTTATTGAACCAGTTTAAAGCCGATTTAGATGATTTGGTGAAAATTTTAAAGCAGTTTTGTGAATTCCGGCCTCTTTCTACAACTGATTCCACTTAAATAATTCATACGCATAAGAATGCTTAAAGTATTTGTAAATATCATTTCTTAGTGTATCTTTGTAAAATATTTAACACATATTAACTTAATGGAGAAACTTGACAAGTCCTTGCTCTTTAACTACATGGTACTTAAAACACACGATTTGTATTTCAATCTATTGTAGATTAACTTTAAAAGTGTGGTTTACAAATAAGCGATATGCAACACTGAAAACTTTTGTGGTCCGTTAGAGTTTTTCCTGTTTATGTTTATTATTGAAAACAGTTTTTAACTAAGATGTTACTATGCCGAGATACTAGCAGTATGTGACTGAGAATTGATAAATTCTACAATTGGTTTGATAGAAGATTGAGCCCAATCTTCTATCACTACCGGTCTAGAACAATTCTAGTTGGACATAATTCGCCGCTTGGCAACTTCAGTTTCCAAAGTCTGCCAAAACTAGTGGAAATCAATTCGATAAAAATTAAGTGAAAGTGGATTTAGTATACATTTTTGCGCGAGATGTTCTGTTTTAGTTGTTTTCGCCCTGTTTCTCAAAATACTGCATGTTTTCGTCAGCATAATTGTCTGGGCCCACTGACTCTACCTCCCGTGCTAAAATGTAGTATTTGGTTTTCAAAAGAGTATAAATTAGCTGGCCAGCCTGTTCTGTTGTTGTTCAAATCTAAAAGCTTACACGTCACTGAATTTCAAGAATTCAAAGTAGCACTCTAAAGGAATTCCGTGACTGTGAATTTTCAGGTACATTTAAAGCTGCTGATCGTTCTTCGTTGTATTTATCAATATTTTTCTGACGTTTATTGACACGCACAGCAAAAAATACTTTTTCCATCAGTTTCGCGAAAGGAGAAATAACTCTTAAAGGTTTCCTATAATTTTTCGTACAGTATTATTTGACCACTGTTAGTAAAAAGATATACAAAAGTAGTTAACATATAGTGATAGGTAAACCACTACGAGATTAGATTTTCAAGCACCACTATTTTAGCAATATTTACAGACATAATAAAAATACTGTCATTTTTCAAGTCTGATAGTAGATTAAATGCTTGTTTGTTTTACCTGGACGTAAAAGTAGAAGAACTTTAAACAAAAAGAAAAAACATCTTAGAGAAGGTAAAAAAACACAGATAAAGACAGCTTTTGCTGTTGTTTCTTCAGTTGCAACGTTAACACTGTTCAGACTGAACATAAGAAGCCTTATATATATATATATAAGCTTTTAAGATAATACAATAGTGATATGAAAAATATAACAAACAAAAATAATCAAAACTTATGATTTTGACAAATTATGAGTTCGTTTGCAGTCATTTATAGGCAGAGGGTGTTCCTAAAACAAAAATTATATGTTTTTGAGTAAAGTTCCAAACAAAAAGTGTGGTGGACGGACGGAAGGACGAACAGTCGGAAGGACAATGCTAAATCTATATCCCTTCGCCTTCAGCATGGAATAATAAATGCCTACAATGACACGGTTGTCATAACGGAACTGGCTAGGTTTTGCTATGGCTCAATCTTTAGCTAAAAGTTATCGGGTCAAATGAAGCCAAAAAAATAAACTTCGTAGGCGCCATTAAGGAGTCGTGCAGTGCTAAGGAAATTAACTCTTCACTCTTCTTTTTAGTTTCTTATATTATTTTTTCATACTTATTAAATAAAGAAATAAAAGCATTCAGAAAACACCGTTACAAAAGGGATACGAAAAGTAAATGACTTTTAGTCAATTCTAGGACAGAGGGAAATTAAGTGGGTTTTAGAATGAAATATATCTTGCTAAAAGACTGGTACTTTTTAATCTTTTGTTGCCCCTAAAGAGAGAAATTTAGTGAGAGGTTTCTGAATTTAATGCACCCGAGGCTGGTAGATTCTAGTGTTAAAGAGTCAGACCCTATAATCTTGAGTTGTTCTTTCATTTTCTTCAAAAAAGACATATTACGAGTGCCGACTGTGACAAATTGCTGTCTACAAAATAACTTCTAACATGTAACATGATGTAAGGTGGTCTAAATGGCACGAGCTAGTTAATATATATATACTGCTCAACTTCTGCTAAGCACCAAAATTTTAGTGTAAATATTTTCGGCAATGATTTGATTACCGTCGTACAAATAAATATTAATGTCAATTTCATGTTTAATCAATTTGACTGAAGGACAAATTTAACATTTTTACTGATTATGCATTACTTATATGTCAGAGAAAAGCAAGACCTCCTATATTCAAGATTTTTGGACACGCAACTTGTTTTCCAAATTTTCAGAACCCTAGTTTCTGTTTACAAGTTTAGACTCATTAGCGTGCTAACGACAACTGCTTGGCAACGCCTTCTCATGCTCCCTAAGAGGTTACAGTCCTAGCGGGGATGGCGGCCCATTTTTACACCAACATAGCCTCAAACTCTTGGATGCTTCTAGGCTTGCACCTAGCGAACTGATATCCGTACCTGCAGCTCATTCCACAGGTGCCCCGTATCTAGACTCTCGCACGTCTGTCAGTAAAGTCTAGGCAAAATCTAGACTCATCAGTGAAGAGAACATGTCTCCAGTTTTGTCTGGTCCACATAACATGCTTCCTCGCCCATTCCAAACGGGCTTGGCGGTGACGACGAGGCAAAGGAAATCTGATACAGGGTCTTTTTGATCGCAGATTACCCTCGTGCAACCTTCTACGCACGGTCTTGTACAGAAATTGACCCCCAGAAGCATTATGGTTAATACGAAGATGCGTTGCAGTTGCAAACCGTCCTCGATGGGCCTGGATAATCAAGAATCGGTCTTGAGCTGCTGTCGTCACCCTTCCCTTTGTCTGCCTCCGTCATGCCTCCTGGCGGGTGTACCATACCGCTGGTACCTTGCCCAGTCTCTGGTGATGATGGTGTGGTGTACACAAAACGCCACATCAACCTCACGGTGTGTTGTCCCCTGCTCCACCATCCCTATAGCCCTTCACATCTCTGCTTCACTGAAATGCCGTCTTATCATAGCGTTTGCCATGTCAAAATAAATAATTGAATCCTTTTTTGTCTTTTCAGAATATAGTGGGAAACTTTTGTTGCTTAGCAAAAGTTCAGTTGTATATTTAGAAAACACACACAACTTGCGCCAAAGAAAATGCCTTATAAAAGACCAGTGATTAAGTTTCCAGTCTTTCTTCATTATAAATGCACATCTATGCCTTTAAACACTTTGCAAACTATTAATCCGTTAGAGAAAAAATGTAACAATCGAAACTATTACTCAATACAATTAGTAATGTCGTAAACAGTTAGAAGTTTTAAAGTAAGGGAATCCTTAAAGTTGAAATTACAATGATAAAAAGTTAATTTTTGCAATACGCAAAACATATAATCATAATTGTAGATCTGAAATGAATCTTTAAAAATAAGATATCTTGATAAAAAAATGTTTTATTTATGAGGATTTCATGTAATGCCAAGAGATAATCATTTATGTGAACATTGCTTTTGCAATTGTCTTGATCAAGAGTGCATTTTTCACATGTAATGGACTTCAGCCCGATCTGAATCCTACCAAGGATGAGAGTTAGCATTTCTTACTTGAGTACATAAGAACTGTGGTCTGATATCTACGGAATCCCGTTCAGGACAGGCAAGAATTAGAAAAACCTCTTGCCTCAGTCCTTCAGGTAAAAATAAATACTCGTAAATTTTAAAGTGTTGAGAGGAAGAACATGTGAAATTTAACATTTATATTTTCGCGTGTGTCACATTAATCCTTGCGAGATAAAAATAAAATGTTGGATTATCGTGTTACAAAACTTTTGCTTGTTTGATTCGAAGACCATTTTTCTGTAAAATTATTTTGTCGAGGCATTGCACATCACCAGTAATTGTAAAAATCCGATGTTTTTCGATATTGACATGCAACAAATAAACCTAATTCGTCACCGTGAAGAAAAAACGATGACGACATTTAACCAGTTTAGTTTTCGCATATATTTTCTTTACATCACTGACATGAAGACAGCATAATTTATTAACATTTATATTGTTTCAGCAACATGTTGCCTGATGAAAAGAAAACATTTTTTCATGGCACTTGAACATAATTAGTACTGTTATCAATACAGTTTACATTTGTGTAATTGAAGGAAATTTTTGAGTTCTTTTAAAGCCATTAAGTTGGATGTTTCTCTTATTCAGGAAGGTAAATGTATGAATAGATAAAACTATTACAAAAATGAAGGGAACCAATCCATGATTTCCTCTCAAACCAAATTAAATATGTGCACAGACCTGAACTGCTGCATCAAATATTATATTGTAAATAAAATGATTTTGGGTCAGCCCTTGTAACACTTAAACTAATTGACCACCCTTTAGTTTTTTGCACAGTAGAGTTTTATCATGCACCGTTTGACCGACCTTGTGGCTAATGCATGATCATTAATAGCAATCGGAATACCTCGGGCGACTTCAATAAGTCATCCTCGGAAATAATGTGGTAAGCGCCATATTGGACTATTTTATAATAAAAATGGTGTCTGCTTAATTGAAAACATTTCTTAAAGTCTTTACCAGTTCATTCATCTTTAAAATAAAATTTATTTTCATTTTTTTTTTCTAATGCATAAGACACACACTGCTTGAACTCTGCCATGTTTGTTTATATTTTTATTTAAGCCGGGGCGAATTGCCATTTGGTGTATTTATACACTTACATATAAGGTCTTTGTACGAAGTTGTCGGAAAAGGCCAAGTTGTTACTATTGCATTAATAGATAAGTAGGATATGTCATGCGCGATAGGCTGATTCATTCCACCCACCATCTTGGTAACACAAAGAACAAAGGAAAGTGGAAGTTTAACAAGAATTTTTGATTTTTAAAGACCTCCTTACCCCCGTCCCCCCTCCCATCACGCTATCATTAATTGCAACCGGCTGACATCTAATTATCCCGTATTTTGGTATCCTTTCCTGCTGGCTGTCTTTATCTCATCCATTTTATTTTCATTGTGTTAATTATGCATAATATTGCTTCATTTTATCTTTACTTACGGTTTATGTTTAGGGCGTTTTTTATCGTAGATATGAGTTTGATTCTTTTAATCTCAATATTTTTCTTTGATTGTTAATTTATTAACTATTATGTGTCAGTCTATCTAAGTCTTGTGATTTGTTAGGGTGGCGTCTAGTATCACCCACCTATGCATATGATCCAAGTTCTCTTAAAAATCTTTAGTTCCATTGGCCGATTAATTATATAATTTTGTTTTAAAGTCATTCAAAAATAAATGACATTTTCCACCACATATTTGTGTTTTTGTTCTGTCATATGCAAAATGAACCACTCCTTACATATGCGCAGTTTTCTGAAGGTGTCTAGGGACAGACAGCAGTTTCCCGTTTGAGCTAAGACTGTTTGAAGTAATACTCCATGTAAATAGAATAGAGCATGGCTGGCTCAAAATATGATCAAATATTTAACGAAATAACGTAAAACCTACATCATGCTGAGCTTTAAAACATAGATAATTTGCAAAACAATTTCCACACAAAAAAATAATAAAATGGCTGTCGCAATACTAGCCTAACGTGCTAACTACCTACAAGATAGCCCAACTAACTGTAAACACATATTGTGTGACTTTTTGAATGGGCCAATATCTCCTCAAAGAAAGCACCTTTTCTGTTAAGAAAGTTCCGACCAGCTTTAAGCTACAGGTTACAGAACAGTATGCAGGAAATTGGTTTATTTACGAATTTAGAATTTTTGGAGCAAAGTTACATACTACATGTAACGTTTTAACTCATGTTCACATAGATATGACTGTTTTGCAATAAGTCAAGATTTTTCTTTCTTAAATCTGTTG
The DNA here is from genome assembly GCA_012932295.1 of Cyclina sinensis. Lineage (NCBI taxonomy): Eukaryota > Metazoa > Mollusca > Bivalvia > Venerida > Veneridae > Cyclina > Cyclina sinensis. Next base: position 23,208,102 of record JAAONU010000013.1, on the reverse strand, counting down.
TTCTTCCCCTCTTCCTTATACGGTGTGGTTCTATATGGCAGCACATTACGAATTTATATGTAAATAACCAGTTCGTTACATTATATAATACATTTTAGAATGAAACTGTATTAAAACAATCAGTCGATTGTTGCTTCATGATTGTGCAGCGTGCACAATAACTTCCATTTGACGTTTGTTTAAATAGTCAATGGACGATATTGGTTCATATTTGTCCGAACCATCCAAACACTTGATGACATAATTGTCGTCAACACGGAGGCTCAAAGTCATCGACTGTCGGTATTGTCGGGCTTTTTCTTTGTTCTCTGGCACACGTATCTTGTGTTTACCAGCAACTAATACATCAGCGGTAAGTTGTTGCATTTGTCTACCGACGAATATTACGACTGTTTCGGGTATAGGGGTAATTGGTATGCAGCCCATACTCGGCGTGCTCATTTCAAGTCCTCCGATGTTGTCCTGGAAATTGAGAGTAACTGTTCCATAATCCGTATGTTCGCCAATACGCATCTGCCCAGGAGTTACTTCCCAGTCGGACGGGAGAGACGGATAAAACAAACTGCGTAGTAACGTTTGATTGCCTTTCTTACCAATTGCCTTGTGTGCTTCTCTTAAACTGCCCTGTTCAAATCCAAGTGCCAATGACAATGCGTCAAGAACGCGCATAGCCAATGTAGAACATCTTGAAAACATTTCTTTATTTTTCACTTTGAAATCCGTTTTCAAATCTTTATTCCGGTCGTCAGCAGGGTAGTAATTGAACGACTCTTTTAGATCGGCTTGAAATCCTGGATTTGACATTTCTGTCCCCATACCAATCCAGCCCAATTCTCCCGTATCACCACGAGCGTGATGTTGTTTTTGTTCTAAAGGTCCCTTGAAAGAACTCTTTCGCTGAAGCCATTATTTCCTTCCACATATTTCAGACTAATGCCATGGTTTTTTGCATAGAAGAATCCGTACTTTTGCAGTGCTACTTTCATCTGTGATCCAATATGGACCAAAGCACTTTTGTCAATGTCCCCAGCCTGATGCTGAAGACCAATCAGCTCAAAGTCAAGAACAGGAATAGTGGAGCCCTCGTCCGACATCTTGCTACTGGCTTATGCTGAAATAAGTAAAAACAAATCAAACAGGTACGTATATAAATCTTATGGTTTTTTTTACTCTTTGGTAAATAGTAGATCTATTCTTTTTAAATCAAAGAGGAATTGACATGTGCTTCAATTGTATGGAAATAATAAGGAAATCTATTTTTGTAAAGACGATGAGCAACACAAGTGTCACTAAATTGTTTTTCAGTGCTTCTATGGTTGAAATGCAATAAAAGATATAGATTATTTTCAAACTGGTTCCATACGTTTACTTATGTGTTTAGGTTAGTTGCTAAGAAAGTCTGTCGTAGTGAACAGCTTTTTTGTTGTTGTTTTTTTTCAGTTACTGTCGTCTATATCGGTCTTAGAATGACATACTACAATTGCACTAGAAAAGGTGTGCATCCAAGCAAAATAGAAGAGTTATTAATTTAATCTTCTAGTGACTACTGCAGGATTACATGTATACATATACAAAATTTGCATGTTTACATATACAAAATGAGTTTGATTGGTTTTACCAAGGCTAGTCCTTGAATGAACGCAACAACAAACAATGAATCAGTGTTAAAACTAAGAAACGGTTGTCTGGTCTCTAATCGAAACAAGAAGAAGTACACAATACAGTAACAATGTGCAATAACATAAATAATTCCTCTTCTGCATTTCACTGTAGGGAGAGATCAGTCTTAGCTCTTAGAATTTAAAATGTTACAGAATTATAAAGGAACTTAAGAGAAGCTAAACAATGTAGGAAATTGCCATGTCCAGCTTATTTTAATTTCCTTTTAAATAAGCTTTGTCCTGGAGACAAGACAGAGGTCATTTATATGCCCAGATTTTATACTTTAAATAACATTAACGTGTTGTACTTCCCAGCGTTTTGGTTAAGGCTGAAATTAATATTGGAAAACATTTTTATTCTGGAACTTCCACGCATTTTTACGCTTAACATTGTGAATAAAGCAAACGTTTACAGATGTATTTTAATAATACTTAATTTTTGCACAAAGTTTTATATTTTACAGACAAAAACGTATTATCAAATCTGAATTTTGTTTTACATAATATAACTTCTCACCTTGCAAACAATATCCTTCACGCCTCAGGTTAGCTATGGTGGGACAAATTGCGAAGATCAGTTTTAATCTCGGTTAACGCCCGTCATATATTGAGGTCAAGTACAAAACGTTTACGAATGTACTGAACACAGTGCAGCATACCATGTGACCATGACGTCACTAAAAGCATCAAAACTAAGGCAAAACTGTCAAAATTGGCTCCGCTTGATAATAGATAATTACTAAATTACTAAAGTATTTCATTTATTCATAGATTTCTATTGGGTATGTATCAGTCTAAGGTTCTCATTTCTAAGGTTCTCTGTTTCTCCCCATTGGCACCCCTGAAAACCCTCCCATGAACGACACAAAAATAATCAGCGGGTTAGATAGTCCCCGTGATTTCCCAAAAATATTAAATAGGTATTTCAAGCGCCTGTGTGCGGTATTTGTCTTAAATTATATAGTTGCAAACACCGGGCGATTTTAGGAATAAAATAGCATGCAACACCGGCGTGAAATGATGAAGCAGTTTATTTTTCAACTTATAGATACTCTTATTACGGATGTTCAAGGTTGTTTGTCGATTCACCGAAAATACCGAACATTGCAATATGAGAATTCATAGCTCATTAAAATTTAATACAGCAATGTAGCGTCTGCAGCTTGACGTATCGAATTTCTATGATTAATACTAAGCGAATGTTGTGTTTTATTTATATGTTATTGTGCCCCCACCACATAGTGTGGGGGCATATAGATTTGCACACGTCCGTCTGTCTATCCGTCCGTCCGTCTATCCGTCCATACGTACGTCCCTTTTGGAACCAAACTCGCACACATAATAGAGCATGATGGGTTGTTGTGCAAGAAATAAAAAAAAATATTTCTCGGATCAGTTTTCATTGGATTATTGCGCTTTGTTGTTTTTTCGTAAGGCCATATATAGTAAATCTTGTGCGCTTAACTCCTCTTACACCCATGGGTGGAGTGAAACCAAACTCGCACACATATGCGTAGTTGTGCAAAAATAAAGAATTTTTTTCTCAGATCAGTTTTCACTGGATTATTGCCCTTTGTTGGTTTTTCATACATGCCATATATAGTAAATCTTGTGTGCGCAACTTCTCGTACACAAATGGGTGGATTGAAACAAACTCGCACACATAATAGACCACGATGCCTAATTGTGCAAGAAGTAAAGAACTTTTTTCTGTGATCAGTTTTCGCTGGATTATTGACCTTTGCTGGTTTTTCATACATGCCATTAATAGTAAATCTTGTGTGTGCAACTCCTCCTACACATGTATACATGTTTAAATGTTTGCATACTTATTAGCTCCACTTTTCAAAGAAAAAAAGTGGAGCTATTATCATGACCGTCTCGTCGGCGTCGGCGTTGGTTAACCTTTTCGTTAAGGACCATTTCTCAGAAACTATCAGAGCTATTTACTTCAACTAAACAATATATGTTCACTATCAAAATGCGACATCATTCATTTCTCAAGGGCAGATAACCCTCAAATTTATCTTTGCAAAGTTATGCCCCTTTTTCAACTTGAAATTGTTGGTTAACCTTTTTGTTAATGTCCATTTCTTAAAAAGTGTCAAAGATATTCCCTCCAAACTTAGAATACTTGATCACCAGCTAGATTCCTACAAAGATTGTTGGTACCTATGTCCCTGGGGGTCAAAAATAACCCACCCCAGGGGTCACTTGATTTTGCTTTTGTTTTTTCATCTATGACTAGGTACTTGCCCTCCCCCACTCAATTTTATTTTCACTTGGGCCTCTTGTTTGACTTAGTTATAATTTATTATCCAGAAAAGTGGGGCGTGCTGTCCGCGGACAGGTCTTGTTACATATATATAGTAACCTAAGTAATACTGACATCCAATATTTTCATAGCTATTTAGAATAATTACCATATTGTTAAATAGGTGAATGAGTTATGGAAGTAGGACATTGTGAAAGAGGTATAGCAGCTAAAACATTTTGAAAGTGGTTTATTTGTAAAGTGTAGTACTCTCGGTCTATTAAGCAATTAACTATATATCCTTTGTTTTCCCTAGCAATGAATTCACGTTCTGTGACAAATTCTCAATTGTGGGGGGCATCAGTGTTCGACGGACAAGTCTAGTTTAGTTAAAAAGCTTCCTCCAATTTATATTTACTATATTGTATCTTTTAAATTAGATTTGACAAAATTCCTGTTTCTGTGATATATGACGCTGACGTAAAAGCACAGATTATCGAATCTTAATAGTTTGAAAAAGGCAGAGTATAAATACATATTACTACAGGCACACTGACTGATGACATTACAAACACCTGTTACCAGAATAAAGCTGATCTACTGGTTGGCAAAAAGAATCAATATTTATGTACATTTGATAGCAGCAGAATTTTTAACTTTAGATAAGTTTTCTCTTTGTGAGCCGAATTATAAGATTCTTACATCATATGAAAGCTCTTTAAATTTATATTTTGAAAATATGAGCAGATTTTGAATTTTTGCTTTAAAAAGAAGAAAACTAAAATGATTTATACCTGTCGTTTCATCATTTTTCTAGCAGCTTAGATGCACTAAGTTTATCCATTTACAACAAAAAAAGTAAACCGTTTTGACAATTATTTTTTAAATATATAAAATATGAGTTTACAGACCTTTTAATGATATAAAATATTGAATTGTTTGATGATAAATGACTATGTGACTGTAATTACAAAATTACTATGTTTTGCATTTTTATCAACCGCCATATTTTTGCCAACCTTCACAAAGTTACCTGTATCTCTTATCAGTTACTTGTTACTATTAAAAGATTTCAAAACAATAACAGTCAACGTTCCTTATAGGAAATGAAAGAATAGATCATCAAATCTTAAGATTTTAAAGAAAGCAGTCCTAATCATCATATTGGTTGTAAAACATTAAAACTCTGATAGCATTTCGAGCTGACAAGTCCAACATTTAAGATTAGTTGAACCTCCGAGAACAACAACCTCTCTACAACAAACAACTTTCCCTTCAACCGAATGGTATTTGCTCTTGGGAAGTTGGACTGTAATAACATATCAATTCAATTTTGTTAATGTGTAATAAAAATGTCATGAGACATCCAGTATAGAGCAATACCGCATGCGTAACAATATAATACTGGATGAATATTCACTATGCTGAATTGAGAAAAGCCATTCTAGACGAAAATAGAGTTGAAGACCTCTAATAATACCATTTTGACTTGAATTTGTTAGAAAATTGTACACTTTCAATTTCATATGCGAATTGATTTTAATAAGTCTGATGCGTGTCATCACAAGGTACGACTCAACCGGACAAAACTTTTTCAACAAAAACCATGCATGCCCCGTTTAACTATTGAACATTAATAGCACATCACTGAAACGCAGCCTCATTCTGCATCGCCCTTTGAATACGGTTGTTATCGGACATCAGATGTTAAAATATCGACGTATTTTGCCTTTGAAGATAATAATGATGTAATGTCAGAAAAAAGTCTTAAACATATTTTTTTCGTTTTATTGATTTGTCGCTTTTTTTCTAAAAGAAAGGATAATGAAATGTCTCCTTTATTCATTAGAAAAGATATTTTGATACTAGAGGATCACTTGTTTGCAAATTTGTGCACATTCCATACTTAGTGTAGCCTTTGAAATACTCTTTCATAAGGAAAACCTTCTCTGTCTTTAATAAAAAGTACAAACTTTGTGAGTTGAAAATTTATATTTACAATGTATCATATTAGATATTTAGGAGTAACATCATCTTTACAATAAACCAGTTGTCTAGATACAACATGGGTTTGTATTAGTATGATACGAACAGTGATAACCAATAATTCTTTATAATTAGAGATTTTTACTATACATGTATATCATGGGTTTGTCTTTTCATGACACGCAATCTGAAGTGATCGTCCTATATATTAGACCAATGCGTCTTTATTTAGAGTCAATCGTCTAACTAGATAACGGGTTTGTCTTTATATAATATTTATATAATATGAACGTATATGAAATGTGATCACTATTACATGAAGTCAAGTCCAACTTCCCCAAACGTCACCTCCCACGAACGTCATCCTCCTTACAACGACATTTTAATTCTACCCTCCCCCACCCCCACGTTGGAAATCTGTATATTTTCACCTCTCTCGAGCGACACCTCTCCAAAACGAGCAACGACATTATTGTTTCTTCCCGTGTGTTTACGACAGGTAATATTTCTTTAATTTTGAAAGGGGTAAAAAGAGAGACATATTAATGACAAATTTAAGTATTAAAGTGGGACAAATTGTGTTGATTGATCTATATGATGAGGTAACGGCGATTTAAGTATTGAGCGTTCGGTGCTTGTACCGTCATTTTGCTATCTATCTCGTTATAAAGTTTTATGTTTTAATGTAGCCACAAAACTTTTTTTAAATATTGTAGAGCCACTTTATCCCGATGAACAGATAGACGGAAAAATTGACGGACTAAAAGCGACAATTGAACATGTGTCCAAATCCTTCGAATTGCTATCGACGTTTAGTGAATTATCTTAATACCTTTTGGATTATTGCAAATTTTATATATGACGCTCATACTGACAGACAGATAAACGCAGTACAAAATGGAGCAGCGTTAACAAGCATGAAACCATACATGATATATGGTTTCATTAAGTGGCAAGCAATAAATTATGATAAAAACAACTAAAAATTATCAGTTATCGGCATACGTTCTAAAACACATTCATACAAGTTAAAACGTCAAAAGGAACGTTATACGAGGGCGAATCAAAAAGTTCGTGGAATTTTCTTATAACTTCTTTATTTGACGTCCGATCTTCACGAAGCTTATATATTAATACCTTTTGAATTGGTTTTGATAATTTCAGTAAAATATTTCAAAAAGTAAGACGTCATTTTCGATACTTACGTTTCACACGGTAGCGAAAACAAAAAGGTTTCTCTTAGCATCAGCGTCATAATAGGGATACCGCCGTACACCGAAACAAGAGCAGCAATTTAGTTTTGTGTCTTACGTGGATATTCAGCAGCCGAAACTATTGAGAAATTAAGAAAAGCAGGAACAACACCTCCAATGAAGAAATCTGCTGTTTACAAATGGCACAAACTGTTTAAGAGTGGCCGCGAGTGCACAGAAGATGACACCCGGAGTGGAAGACCGTCCTTAATCGAGTCTACGTTGGTAACGTCAGTGAAGCGTTTTATTGAAGATGATTGCCGCCGCTCCATTCAAGGCTTTTCGGACCATTCTTGGAGTTTCGTACGGAAGTGTACATTCAATTTTACATGAAAAGCTAGGTATGCAGAGACTATGTGCAAGGTGGGTTCCCCGAGTTTTGAAAGAAGCAGAGATGCAAAAGCGGGTTGTACTTTCTAAGATGTTTCTGCGGAGAGTGAAACGCGAGGGGGACGCATTCTTAGATCGAGTCATCACATGCGTCGAAACGTGGTTGTGGCTCTATAAGCCGGAAACCAAACAACAGAGTTCGCAGTGGACAGAAAAAGGCTCTCCACCAACCAAGGAACGATCCAACAAAAGCGGGGGAAAATTCATGTTCATCATTTTTTGCAACAGAAAAGGGATGCTGCTTTGCCACGCCGTTCCGCCACATTCTACTGTCAATTCAGAGTATTACTCTAAGGTATTTTACTGTCGTTTATGTTATTTTACAGATATGTAAATGCATACATTTTATACATTTACCAGTCAGTGTTTAAATAATGATGAATTGTAGGTTTTTTAGAATATTATCATGGAATGTTCATACGCACATTGGTTATTCTGATAAAAAGAACCGCATCAAATTATTTGTCGCTGTTTCAAGAATCTGTAGCATTTAAAGGTAAATCTTTTATTCAGTTGATTATTTCTTTATGATAAAATTGCAGGTGCTGAGACGTGATCTACATCAGGCCGTTAAGAAGAAGAGACCCGGCACGGAGTTGAGCGACTACCGACGCAGAGAGACCGACGAAAAGACAGATTTCGCAGAGAGACTGCCGATATGGTTATGCACCGTGTATCTGTTGCACCAGGATAGCGCCCCTTGTCACGTGTCAAAAGTCACGAGTTTGGAAATGTTAGTGCTTGGTCTCGACACGGTTGCCCATCCCCCGTATAGTCCCGACTTGGCGCCCGATGGATTTCGCCATCTTCCCTGAGGTAATGTTTCTCTTTAAAATATAAATTTTTGGGTTGACTCTTCATGCTTGACGCTTGTTAATCTTTTCTAATATGCGCCTCATGATATGAAGATTAATACTAATTTAATTTCACACGATACTGCAGTTAGTTATTCATTATAGTCGTTATTGAATAATTTAAATCATGTCCGAAAATGGTATCTTATGCACTTCATGTCAGTAAAATTAAACAACATATCTAAAAGTAATAAAATAGATTTATAATGTTATTTATTTCACAGGTGAAGATGCAGTTGCGCGGATACAGATTCGGCGATTTACCAGAACTTCGGACGCCGTTAACCGTATTATCAGCAGCTACGACGAGGCATGGTACAGGAACACGTACAGCCGTTGGGTAAACCGACATCGGAAATGTATCGCTGCAAATGGAGTGAACTTTGAGAAGTTGTGAGGATGTTTTCACAGAGACGTGATTTTAGATACTGGACGTCAGTAAAATGACGTTACGATCTGTTAGTAAATGACGTTGGCGTGCTCCGGGGTTTCCGTACCGGGATTTTTATATTTGTTGCTATGTCAACAGTTTTTATTGTATATTGTTAATATTTGGCTAGTTTGTTCATTGTATATTCTTTATTGTCATATCATAAAATCATGAAGCTGCAACAATGCGTTTTAATTTTATGACTGAATTCCACGAACTTTTTGATTCGCCCTCGTAAAATCCACGATATGGGGAAGTCATTTTTCATGTCTTTTCTGCTTGCGAAGAGAGATTAAAAAGTCAAGAGTAACTTAGATTTCTTCCAGTAAAAAAGGCAGTTTGGTCATACCTATGGTACAGTTACAATGTACAAATAAAAATGTAATAACAATTCAAATTAATTCTTTAATGTATAAAGATTATGGCATACAGTCTTATGAGAAAGACTTAACTATAGAACAATAGCGCATGCGTAACTAGACTATACCGGATAAAGATAAAGTCTAGCCGAACCAATGCTGGTCCGAGAAAATATATTCTGTTTATACTAGATGAAAATAGTTCATATATTGTAATATAATCATATCATTTTGACTTGATTTTGTTATGAAGATTTCACCCCTGACCTTGAAAACTTGTAATTTATCCAAATTAATTTTACAGTGGCTGAGGTGTGTAAACGCAATAGATACGACCCTAACGGGCAAAAGTATGTCAACGAAAACTATACAGGCTCTGTGAGACGTTTGACATTAAAAATATATCGTTTTAACTTCGTGTCATCCTGTTTCACCCTCAGAATATGGTTGTTTTCGGACATCAGATCTTGAAATACCAAAATTCGATATGCACGTTGCCTTCGAATGTAATAATGAGGTTATATCAGAAAAAAGTCTTAAACATACTTTTTTATTTCGTGTTATTAATTAGACGCTTTTAAACAAAATGAGTCCTTTCTTCAAAATATAGTGAAAAGAAATTTTTGCAATTCGACAATTTTTAGTGGAGTTATTGCCCTTTGTTAAATTTCACTTAATATTGCTTCTGTACAATACTTCAACAATTTTGTAATTGAACTATATTTTCGACTATGGTGTTCGACTGGAGCATAAAAATCCAAAAGTTCTAAGTTATGAACCTTTTGAAACACTTTTTCTGTAAAAGACCCAAGGTGACCTATGGGTACAAAATACTAGATCAATATTTTTTTAAACACATCGGGTTTGGAAATCTGTTAATTTTAGATATGCAGATAGGTAAAGGAGATATAATAGTCATACCCCTGGACGTATTGGTACTTTGTTTAGTTCCAGGGCGGGTGATCACGTGCCCATTTGTTTGGATAGATTTTACGAAAAAATGGCGAATGTTGTGATCGAACCAGATATTTTCATATATTTTATACTATTAGATGTCTTTACTTGACATGACACCTAGTCCATTTTCCAGTGCACAACTGTCCTAGTTTTTGGTGCCTTGATGTCTATACGGCGTTTCACAAATTTCGAATGGAGGAGTCAAAGCCGATGAGAACTAGGATTGAGTCCACGAATCCTACTTGTTTTGACATATTTCTCGTGAAAAAAAAATCTCTCACTAGTTTTCTTCTATTGTTAAGTGATACTTCCTGCCAGCTGAAAGTTATTAACAACATACATACAAGTATTTTCCCGGAGTTCACCAAAATTTGAGTGTAGGATTACGAACAAACTATATGGTGAGCGTTTACTCCCGTTTTCGAATTCGGGTAAACATTTAGAATAAAATTATATTTCTGTGGCGTTTTAGATGCTCCAGTGTACCAAGTACAGTGACATTTTTTTCTAGACGGATGTTTACGCGTTGTTTTCATTGTATACTTTCCAAACTGACATTTAAGATAATTGATAACAATTTACCAAAGAATCATGTTGTACTTGTACCTATCCAAAATAACATATGAACTGTTTCATGTTAACATGAAGTGTAATAGCCAGGTCAAAAGAATTGTCGTATGTCTTTTATGGTCAGTAAATGTAAAAAATAAAATCTAATAATTTATGCGCTTTTAATTTGTTCTAATACCTAAGTTTCCGAAAATTTCTGAAGAAACATCTAAAATAGCTCGGCTGGATCTTTTACACCGCACAAAACTTTGTAAAAATTATGTCTTTGTTTAAAATTCGCCATTTGCCTTCACCACATTTGAAAGTTAAACACCACTTAACCTATGTTGTCGTGAAACAGACAACTTTGTCTAGGGTTTGTCTGGAGCTATAAAATGATAAGCCTATTTGATTAGTTAGAAATGGCAAGGTTGTTCAGAAAAAATATTTACTTGAAAACAGCACATATTGAAGAACAAATTTAAATGCAGGGAATGTCTTGTCTTATTTTTTGTTGTTTTAAGATAAAAAAGAAAATGTGGACATATTGAAATAAAAATACCGCAGTGACTGGTGCGATCTCCTTCGAGAATAAATACTAAGGAAGCAAAGTGGTCCATGCTATGAAAAAAATATGAATGCAATTGCTTCACATGATTGCTTGTTTTATGAGGGCTTTGCATTTCAATATCGATGAAAAGGTACAATAATACGGGAATATACAAGACAACTGCGTCAAAAAAACTTGTTTCCCAGATAAAATAGGGTCAACCATGTAAACGTTGCCTCAAATGTGTATTACGTCTATCTCAAATAAAGCATAAGGGTTGTATAAATACAACTCAGCATGGCTTCCTCAAGAAGAGGTAAACAATAAGCAGCAACACGAGACTTTTCTCTGGACGTCAGGGCGCCATTTTAAATGCCAGTGTTATTCAAAGAAACGGAAGAATATGCATAAAATGCTTGTTTTTGAGTAGAATTGGCATATGCCTTATTTATGTACCTAGAGTATGTCGATCTATCTATTGTAGAAATGACCTACCAGATTGCTGAATAATAAGTTCGTATTTCTATTTTTGAAGGGGTTGTGGTAAATAAAAGGTCTTGTCTGGGCAACATTAGCCAGTATACGTCTCTGAACAACATCTGCCTTAAGTAGACTCCATGCTTGAATAAACTGTTATTTTTGTCTATGTTGAATCAAAGCAGATCGAACGTCCGTAAAATAATCATTGATGAAGCAAAAAAAATCAGACATCAATATTGACACTGTCCATACAGTGGTTAAGGAGATAAATTTTCATTCAAAAGTGCAAAAAATGAAAAATAAAGCTATTCTTAAATACAGAAGAGACTGTTATATAATTAAATGGAGTAATGATATCCCTGAAAAACAGAAAAAGTTACCTTTAGGTTAAACTCCACCAAATCAGTGTTGTCGGGAACCAGTCAATTTTGTTAAAGGTTTGCCAGGAGCTTTAAGGTGACAAATTTATCTGATTAGTTAAAATGGAAAGGTTGGTACGAAATCAGTTTTACTTGAAAACAAAACATAATATTGAAGAACAAATTTAGTTTAATGGACATACTATGAAAACAATGAATGAAATTGTTTCTCATAATTGCTTTTCTCAGATATCGGCATAGGTAATAACTTCAGGAGCTAATAAAAGGAGACTTGGTTCTTCCATGGAATACTGTAGGATTTGATTTAATCGTGGTAAAGGATTCAATGTGAACCATTGTGAACACTATTATTTTGTCCGAATTATTCCACCTTACATTGCAAGATTTTCATATTAAACGTCTGACTATTAAAATTATAACCGGAATAAGTAACGTAAATGTATCACGCTTGTCATATTTGATTTGTAAGGAAAACTCGACTGTAGAGAAAGCCTTTACATGACAAATGTTAAAATGTCGACAGTGCGACATATTCTAGGCTGATGGTTAAACTCACTTTTTTTTAATTGGTATAAGCTGAATTTTTACTTCAGATTGAGTTGCCAGTCTGCAAAATTTGTGGAGGGTAATTTCAGAGTAGGTCAGATCTCAGCTGCCATGAGAGGAAGAGTACCAGCTATTCGTTCTAGATGTTTCTTCTGAAAATTTTGAGTAGGTATAAATTGGGGGGGGGGGGGGGGAAGAACCACCCTGGGCAAAAGAACCACCATGGACAAAGAATTAGAGGCAAAGAACCAGCCGTAAGGCAATCATCCTTGAAATCGCGTGTATTGTCCTAAATTTAAAAACTACGGTTTTGTCTAATGAATTTCATTGTACGCGAGAGATTTATTTGCGTATATAACTGTTATATTGAGTCGAGGCACGTTTTACCGCCGGCGTTATGTAAGCGGATTTACCAGGATTTTGTGAAGAAACCATATATTTCTTTAAAGCGTATACTAGACTTTGAACTGTATAAGATGGTTTTGTTTTCTAGTTTACCTCGAGACTGTTATTCCCAGTTAAACAATGATGCGAAAATAAGACGGTGGTTGAATGATATAGCTACGTTTGAAAACTTTAGATCTTTAGTATATGAAGTGGTTACAAACCAGGAATGTATTAATCTCTGCACTGTCAATATAAGAGACTGAAACAGATTCGTAGTCGACAATGGGAATGTGCATGAATCTACCCATTGCGAGAGGAAGGGGGGAAATCATCACCCAAGTGAGGATTGCTCTTTGCCGCGTGACATGAAGATTTGCTCTTTGCCATATGACACACAGGTTTGCCCTTTCCTTTACCACGTGACACGAAGGAATGCCCTTGACGCGTAACATGAAGATTTGCCCTTGACGCTTGACCCGAAGATGCACAGATGACTATTTCAACTGTATAGAATTGAACGATAAAGATAATTTACCATCCAAGATCATCTTTTCATGATTTAACTGCGTAATCTGATATTATACTGGGTCAGATAATACGGCAATATTTTGTTTATATGGAGATCGCTTGCTTCAAAAGTACATCAATTATTCTGTTTAGGTGTTTTTAAAATTTTTAAATTTTGAACCATTATGTGTATTTTACAAGTTTAAATATGGGTAAAAGATAAGGTGCGTGGGCAAAAACAAAATTGTATCGCATATTATAAAAGTGTACATCGACAGGAATTTTCTGCTAATATTCTCGTCGATCCCATTTTTGTAAAGGGGTATTGATTAATTAAAGCTAGAGATTAATTGCGCTAAAACATTTTACGGTTACCAAAAGTACTTCGTTACATATTATATTGCCAAATCCAGCCAAGCCTTTCCTTTTAAAACTTTATCATCAAATGAGTGAAAAGGAGTGAAAGATCAGGCATGAGGAGTAAAGGAGGATGCAAGTGGAGTGAAAGAGGAGGCATGAGGAGTAAAAGAGGAGGCATGAGGAATGAAAGAGGAAGCATGAGGAGTGAAAGAGGAGGCATAAGGAATAAAAGAGGAGGCATAAGGAGTGAAAGAGGAGGCATGAGGAGGAGGCATGAGGAGAGAGAGATGAGAGAGAGAGAGAGAGAGAGAGAGAAAGAGAGAAGAGAGATATATATATATATATGAGCCTTAACATAATGAAAGTTCGGTAAGTGAATAGATTACGCTGATGTATATACAAAACTAGGGGTATAAAGTAGATTCAACAAAGAAAACAGTTTCATTGTTTGATTGATATCCTACTTTTACCATTAGCATCCAATACTGATAGTGTTTCTCTATTTTTACATATTTTAATGGCTAAACATAAAAGCTACTAAAGTAAGATCAATTGTCATAATTGCCATGTAAAATTCCTCCAACGCTTTATTTTGTAACAATTCATGATTTCTTACATATATACATGTATATAACTTTAGATCGTTCATATTGACAGTTTTCAACGATGGCGTCCGTCTCTCTTGAGATAATGTTTAAAAAACGGATGATGAACACTTGCAATCGTTTTTCTAATTGCATTTAAAAGTTTATTTCCCGAAATACTCGCGGTCATCCTACAGCAACTGTAACTATCTGTTTCGGGTTTTACACTATCATTCCTAGCCTTCTTCTTGTTCCATGGCAGTCCCTCTTTCCAGGTGTGGAATTTGGTAAGTGTCTAGGACCTTGTCAAGGAGAAACTTTCGCTTGAGCATGCCGTATTTCAAAGCTTCGTCCTTGTTGTACCCATCTGTATCGATCAGCTGATTGACTGTCTTCTTTATAGATTTATAGATAAGATTTTTTTCATTGCATCAAACCACACCAATTTACTGCCAAAACTGTTCATCACTGCTTTCCTGTAGGTGCTTTTCATATCCCTGAACACTTTTTCCTTGGCTTCAAGTTCACTGATGTCAGTGTCTTCCTCAATTAGCTCATTTACATACTTATACTCATTCATATTCATACTGCGACTAACACATTTGAAAAGGATTCATTTACAATGTAGCTCCAAGGATCGATCTCCGTAGACTCCTTTAAATTGATCGATGTATCGTCACTGTCGCCACTGTGGCTAGACTCATTGTCATCTATTGACCCAAAAATATCCTCTTTCACTAATACGTCTGACATTGCGTCTTCATCTGAGTATGTATCTGATGCGCCAATTTTTTATGTCGAAACATATTATCCTTTCTCGCAGAAGTTTTTAAACAAATATCGTACTGAAACATCGTCTTCGACGTTTTAAACAAGAATAAGGAGTAGTGAGGGAAGCATTCAACTTAATACTTGTCCTGTAATTGCGATGTTGTCGAGTTCACCGGTGTTCTGTTTCGGTTTTCTTCCAGTAGATGGCGGGACCCTGTCTAGGTTTCTTACTCGTCCTGATTTATCACCAACCTTTGAATTCTGACGTTTGCGTGTTGCACCGGTGGGTTGTATTTCTTTCTGGCCAATAATTGATACATCGTTAGGTTTAGCTTGACGTTCGAGCATACTTTTAGCTATAGCGGTTGTCTGCTCTGCCGGTAGAACCATTCTAATATTAACTTCAGACTTAGACCTCTGACCTCTATGAGACCTGCTCCTTTTCATCATCCTCTTACTTATCCTCTTAATGTAATCATCATATAAGTGTATGTTTCTAAAGCACGTCTTGACTCTTCAACGTCCAAGCAGTCACTGATTTCCTGCAGATATATTTTGACACCTAACTTTCAGTTCAAGTCGCTAACATATTTTAATCAACATCCTCAAAAATGTTGCAAAGTCGTTCCCAATTTATGTTTGATGATCTAGAAATATTCTTTGATTGTTCTTTGTACTATACATATGTAGCCGGGTACATGTTTATAGGTGATAAATCGATGAGGCAGAACCGTGTGGAAGGCCCTGGGTTCAAGTCCCGGTCGAGCAACGATTTTTGACCACCTGTTACATTTGGCGCAAAACGTAAATAACCTACATTATAATTTGGCTACTGCTTCGGCACCTCGAGAATATGTTTACAATATTCTCTGTGACTCTGAGAATTCGGGACGAATTCTAAATTTGGAGGGGGTATATATAGACGGGTACATGTTTATAGCTGATTTATATGCGATAAGGCAGAACCGTATGGCTTGGTAGCATGTTATAATGTGAATAAGTATTAGATGTATGTATACTGATATGTTTACATAAAATTCAATCAATTGCGTACACCTTTAAGTCTGTAACTTTTTAATTTAATGTGTTTTATGTGTGCCTTTTGGGAAAAATGTGAGGAAAAAAAGGTCTCCAGTCGACTGGACTCAAACCAGCGATGTGGAGTCTCAACGCTATGTACCAACCGTTGTACCGATTGAGCTATTCCGTGTATGAATAATATATATGTTTTCCGATATGATAAAAAAAAACAAAATATCGGGGACACGTGCTCACCGACTCGTTAAGTACAAGCAGGTGCGTATAATTATAGTATACTTTTAAAGGTAAAGGTTATTTGAATAACCCTCGTACACTAAAGTTGTTTGCACAATAAACACTGCCTAGTTATTGCGATGTGAAATAGAGGGAAAACACAGACCAATGGGTAAAGGGTGATCACATATAAACCTGCAAAAATGTAAATACAATAATCTCAAAATAACAACCTGAAAATAAATATCAGACATAACAAAATATATCAAAATATCACATTACATATATTACTTATGCCAAATAAATATGATATACTGTAATTTTATACACACAATAAACTAAATGATATAAATATATCAAGTCACTAAGTATTGTCGAGTCTATCACTAGAATCCTTGAATCACACACTTCAGGTTCAAAGGTCAGAGTTCCTCTCGTTGATCAGCTGATTATCCTCTTTTGATTCCTTGTTGATATTAAGTTTGTTAGGCCTAACACTATAATATTCATATATCTTCAAGATTCTGTTCAAATTTCCATCTGTGCACAGATCTGGTAAACACTACCACTTGATATACAGTAGGGATGATCCCTGGGCCCTGTACTTATTTCTAGCTTGCTGAAACCATCCATGGATCAAGTTCTTGTATAAACCACGTAGGGCGCCACTGTCGCCGGACCAACCCAACTTGGCATGGCGTGGGGTTTCTCGGGGTCAAATAATAACTAAAACTATCTGACTGATACGATCGTATAGTAATGTAAATATATTGATACACAAGATGGGATTTTTCGTCCAGCTCAAAAATGGCTCTGTTTACTTTTGAATAATGGCGGAGAAATGTGTAGAAGGTGTTATTGGTTATTAAACAAGAAAAGATGTTAGACAGGTTAATCGAACTACATGTATGAAATGCGGGTTATCGATCTACTAACTAGGACTAATCGTAACTACCAGATTCATCTACTACGCGCGGATTCTACACGGTCGCGGACTCCATTATAATGTAGATGCGGATTTTATAAGCTGAAATATAAGAAGCTAAAGTCTATATTTAAAATTCCATAATAAACAGAAGGTGGCCAAAATATCACCCTATGACACATATTTGTGAGAATAATACGGATTTGTTTGCCATACTCTTAAATGATGTAAAACATTGATCCAAAAAAGGAAAAAATAACAAAATTGAGAGCATCTATATATCGCAGGACTGTCATGTTATCATGTAATTGCTTCATTACTAAACTTGTGAAGATTTTGAACAAACAGATCTGTAATACACAGCTCAAGAAGGCTGAAATTTTCAATTCCTCCAGACAATTCAACTTCATTGCATATAAATCACTTTTTGAAATTTGTTAATTTGTATAGATGATCGAAATTTGTGACAAAGTAACCTACGCTGCATAGATATCAAGGTACCAAGTACTCGTTAAGTTGTGCATATTGTCATGTCAGGTAAAGGCATCTAATAGTATGAAATATATGAAAATACCTGTTTGGATCACAACATCCGTCATTTTTTCGTAAACTCTATCCAAACAAATGATCACGCGGTCACTCTCCCTGAGTTCACAGACTGCAAAATAATTAGCTCAAATGACCACGGTAACATCAAGTTATAAGGTACCACGACTGTGACCATTCCAATGTTCCGCGGGCATTCGCGTCTGTGACACATTTCTTGTTTTTCTTAAAATAAATCTATATGTACTTCATGTTTTAGCTCACCTGAGCACAATGTGCTCATAGGGGAACTATTGTGATTCCCCTGTGTCCGTCGTCCCTATCAAATTTGCTCAAATGGTTCTGGTCGATGGGCCAAAAATGGGGGTTTCAAAAATGCAAGGTTCAAAAATCTTTTGTCTGAAACTACAGGACCCAGAGATTTGAAACGTGGTATGTAACATCATCTAGAGTTCCTCTAATAAATTTGTTCAAATTATGCCTCTGGGGTGGAAATTGGCCCCGCTCTGAGGTCATGGGTTTTCCTTAAATGTATATAGTAAAAACACTCTGAAGCCAATTATTTGATTTTGACCAAACTTCACAGGAATGATCCTTGGGTGGTCCCGTATAAAAGTTCAAATGGTTCCGTTCGGTTACATAAGTAGGTCACAGAGCCAGGATATTGTTACAAAAATGCAAATTTCAAAAAACTTCTTGTCTGAAACTACAGGGCTCAGAGCTTTAATATGTGACATGTAACATCATCTAGAATTCCACTACCAAAGTTATGCCTTTGGGGTGAAAATTGATCCCGCCCAGGGAGTCATGGGTTTTCCTTATATGAATCTAGTAAAAGCTTATAAAGTCTTCATCTCTGAAACTCCATGGGCTAGAGCTTAGATATTTGGCATGAAACACCATCTAGTAGACCTCTACCAAGATTGTTCAAATATTTGCCCTAGTGTCAAAATTGGCCTTTTCCACGGGGTTGCCATGGGTTTTCCCTATATGTTTATAATAAAACATTCAAAAATCTTCTTCTCTCAAACCCTAAGGGCTAGAGCTCAGATATTTGGTATGAAACATCGTCTATTTGACCTTTACCGAGATTGTTCAAATTTGCTTTAGGGTCAAAATTGGCCCCGCCTCGGTGGGTAATGCCTCAGGAGTCATGGGTTTTTATTTCTTGATGGATTGTTTTCATACTTAGAGTCTTAGATACAACAACCCTTTGGAAAAGAACTTCAAAGAGATCAGACTGAACTTGACCTTGACTTAAAAATGACCTTCAACTTCAAGGCACAAATTATTGAATTTTGCTAAAATTGGTCCATAACATTTTTATTAATCGTTTGATTTGATTCATACAAAACAACACTTATGATAAAACTGACATGTTGAATAATTCTAGTATGACCTTGACCTTCAAGTTCAATTTTTTTAATTCTTGCCATATCTTTGTCATTTATTCACGGATTCTATTCATATTTGGACAAAACAATACTTCTGACAAAAATGACACGTTGAATTGTTGAAGTATGACGTTGACCTTTAAATGGCTTTGACTTTGAAGTCAAGTTATTAAATTTTGCTTTGTTGTCATATTTTGTCATTTATTTACGCAATTAACTTCATACATAGACAAAACAACACTTATGACAATGACATGCTGAATTATTTAAGAATGACCTTGACCTTTACTTAACGTTGACCTTCAAGCTCAAATTATTGAACATTGCTAAAATTGGCCACAACACTTACCACAAAACCGACATGTTGATTTTTTTTTAGTATGACCTTGACCTTTAAATGACCTTGATGCTGATAGACTTGGCTATATCTTTATTATTAATGGATGTATTGTCTACATTACTTATTATTTCGACAGTACCTTCAAGAAGATTAAACTGAACTTGACCTTGACCTTTATTTGACCGTTTAACTCCAATATTGCTAAAATAAGCCACAACACTTATGATGAAACTGACAAACTGTTGAATTATTCTAGTATGATCTTGACCTTTATGTGACCTTGACTTTCAAAGTCGAATTATTGAATATTGATAAAATAAGCCACAAAACTTATGACAAAATCGACATGTTGAATTTTTCAAATACGGCCTTGACCTTAAAATGACCTTGACCGTAAAGAGCAAATTTTGAATTTTTGAAGGTGATATTTTCAGAACATTTTCTCTAGCTAAACATGCTAAAGTTGTGTGTAGTTTCTATTCAAAGTTGATTCACTTTTGTAGCCATACATGTGTATGCTTATCACCTACACAAGTTTCAAAGGCCAAAAGAGTTGTGGCAAGGATTTTTATTGTTACTTTGTAAATTTGACAAGTTTTTGCATATTGAGCTTTTTCTCTTTAAAATACTTTGGTAAAGTTCCTTTTGTAATTCTACTGAAATTCAACTTTTAGAGAACAATGTAACAGAGTGGACCTTTATAAATAATGTTACAGTCTGACCAGTGTTTATTAGAGTTCCAAGAGTACTGAAGTTTTTCTTGTCTGAATGTTCACACTCTTTAACATTCACTTTAATACTTGAAACACAGACGTGTCTTTAAGCACTTTTTCGGTTTTATTTAACGTTTAAAACCAACTCAGCATACTACATTGTACAGTGCAGTATTTAACATTCGCATATTGTTTTAAAAATATGATTGAAACAGCGTCCTTAAAACCGAGACGGGACGTACTGCTGCAGTGCTTGTAAATTGTAACAAACAATTTTTACTTTTCTATTTGTATGAAGTTTACAGATCGAAGAAATATAAATCAGCAAAAGAACTGAATATCACGTAGTCCTGCGACACAGGTACCGAACGTTTCCAGCATGGTGAAAGATGTATCTACGCTTGGTATGACTAATTAGCTAATTATGTTTAGTATCCAAGTAATAGTCTGCGTACCTGTGGTTTTTTCTAGACTGTTAACCTGGAATAAGTATGATGGCGGATACAAAAGAAGGCACAATTGATCTGGACAGTGAGTGTGTGTCATTTGTTGTCACAAACGAAGCGGAAAGGACATGCTCTGAATTTGTTGAGAAACGTGAACAGCCCGAACGGGCCACCTGGAGCGGACAGTTCGAGTTCGTTTTGTCATTGATTGGATATACCGTTGGCCTTGCAAATCTCTGGCGCTTTCCTTACTTCTGTTTTCGAAACGGAGGAGGTAAGAAATATCAGTTTGCAGTTTAAGGAGTGCCTTTATGCCAACATCGGTATCGGCATAAAAAAACTCAATTTACTCAATTTAACTTAACCGAATAGGAGTGAAACATATTATCACAATGGTTTTATTTACGTAGAAACATTGCTCTTGTTACTTTTTCTAAAAGTAAACTTCGGGAAAAAATGAATATGTTGTAAACTGGGTCACTCTGACAACATATATTTATAAGATTTAGGTACAAATGTACTGCTGTATAGAATGACAGTCATGCAAATTTTGTAAGCTTTGTTCCGATCATAATAACAGAAGTTAAAATGGTAAAATGCTTTAATCAAAAATTCTACTTTAACAGCAGACACTTGTATTAGTTGACAAAAGTAGAAACTTGGGACATTATAATATATTGTGTTTAGAAATTAACAAATATATTCTTATGTAGAAGGAAAAAAGTTTTACCGTCTATAGAGTTTAAAGTTTTCCAATTATTGATAGAACCAGCAGAATAGAAAACAAAGACTAGTTGTGGCTAATAAATGCGATATGTTCTACATGAATATTAAAAATATAAGTTAGGGTAAGTTCTCTTTGTAAATATGACAACGATGCCCTTATTGTTATTCCTTATTATGATTTTATTATAACTAGATGGGAGCCCGTGAAAGCACGGGCATAACGTGATAAAAGTTCTCGATAGTGTTACTCCAAACATGCATGCTTTTAATGCTTTTCATTGGTTGTTTGATATGGTGTGTGATCACTTATGTTAATACAACTTTTGATCCCAAGTTTTGCATTTAAAGGTATGCATGTTGTGTCAAAATCACATTACATATTTGTAAAATAAGGTACATGTATAATCTATTAGATATTTTGTGATTCACCTCCTTACGCAAATTATAAAAAAAGATTGTGCTGTTTTTAAAGACGTATAACTTTATAGCTACAGATCTTAAAAATCAGAAGAATTTAAAATAGCTTTATTAAAAATAAAATCTAAGTAATGCAGTTTTGCTTATGAAAGACATAAACATGAACACTACTGATCCCCCACTACGTGCCCCTTTCCAAAAGCAAAAAGAAACATGCTGTTAAAACAAAAGCAAGTATTGTATGAAGCTGGTTTGCATCCATTTGAAGAGATTACTGTAATAATAGGAAATGTGCTCAAGGTCTCAATGTATTAAATGGTAAATCACTGCTACGTAATGATTTGAAGCTGCTGAACGTCGGATGACCAAAATGCGAATAAAGTTTTAGTTTGTTTCAATTAAACTTTTTCTCAATTTTTAAGGCAAGAAGACTCTTTTATGGGTGACATCCATGATCTACCAGAGTAGTATTTGAGAGTTGTATTTGAATAAAATGTAAGAATGTTTTTACGTTAAGAATCAAACACACAGAGTTTTCGTAGTTTTCGTACACTCCCATCATTTTGTTGATTTTTGCCAAATTTCGCAAATATCAAAAGGCTTTGTCCTAAAAAAATTCAACTTGATATGCCCATATATAGGTGCTTCAGTGACATACGACAAAATTGTCCAAAACTTTGCAGTTTTTTTCCACAAATCGGCAAATTCACATTTTTAATAGTATAGATACTGAAAAAATTAAGTTAGCAAGTTTTTAATAAGATGAATATTAACATATGAACATGTGTACTCAGATTACTAATGTATTGAAAAGGTGTGCTAGTCCTTGAATGACAAATTTTAATCCACTGCTATTGCACTCTATTCACAAATAAAGTCTGTAAAAATTATTTAAAAATCACGTGCGTCATGTGCAGAGTTCTAGAACGTCACACAACACATGGACGTATAACATCTACACTGTAACCGTTAATGTTGCACTAATTTAAAAGTAAATGGGGCGTCGTCCAGCAATGACGTTGGATCAGCGTCAAAGGGTCAATGCTGGCATGACGACAAGAGAGATCTCTCCCACTTTAATGTATACGATTCTACCATTAGTCGCCTGAAGTCTAGATTCAAGCTGACAGGTAACGTTACTGACAGGCCTTGATCTGGCAGACCGCGTAAAACGACGTTTCGAGAGGATTGATACACAATGACGTCATAACGACGTAAAAGGATCATTTTAGCCGAAGGTTTACTACAAATAAATACAACCGTAACAAGAGTCTGTGACATGACGGTCAGGAATAGGCTGAAAGACTTCATGGACGTCGACCGTAGGTCGGAATTCCATTGGCGGCTAGAAATCGCCAGACACGTGTTCAGTAGGCTCGTTTTCATCGGCGCTGGACTCCTAGACAGTAGAATGATGTCTTGTTCTCCGATGAATCTCGCTTTAATCTATCCTTACTGATAATAGGATTTGTGTGTGGGGAAGAAGGGGTGGGAAGAAGGGGAGAAAGGCATAACTCTAAAACCGTCGTCATGTGTGACCGATTTCAGGGCGGTAACGTCACGGTTAGGAACAGAATTAACCATGATGGCAAGAGTAGACCGGCATAGTTCCATGAATCCTTAATTCGAAGAGATATTGTGCAAGTGATGGTGCCTTTTCTACGTCAACGGACCATCGGGATATTCCAGCAGGATAATACACATTCTCACTCAGCGAGGCATACGCCAAAACAACGTGAACGAGCTTCCCTGGCCTGCAAAATACCCACATCTTTTGCCAGTTGATTATCTTTGGGACGTCTTACGCAATTAGGATAAAGAACATGAGAACGTCAACAACGTCTGCGATCTTGAATGTGTTTTTTCATGAGGAGTGAGCAAGGATACCTCTAAGTACCATCAGACGACTGAAAAGTATTATGAGGAAGCGATGTGTAATACGGCATATTTTTCATAAACGTTAAAAATAATAATAAAAATAATAATAATAATGATGATGTTGCATTTGTCTAAAATCTATATTATTCATTATTCTATCTGATTCACTTTCTGAGGTTGTTGCAAGTCTCTCTCTCTCTCTCTCTCTCTCTCTCTCTAGAAAACTTTATTACAGGTGTTGCCTTGATACCATTCTTCATCTACGTGATTGTCTGCTGCGGGCCGATCTACTACATAGAAGTTTGTCTTGGTCAGTTTTCCGGACATTCGGCGATCAACGTCTGGGATATATGCCCATTATTTAAAGGTGAGTTAATAATTCAACTCAAACTCTGAATCGAAATGGAAGTACAGACAAAAGGCTATGAATAATATTTATGTACATTACTACAATTTAATTTACACATGGGTAGGTAAGCGCCGACTTTTTCTGATTATCATATAATCCATTAACTTGACCACCATGTTAACTTGTGACAATTAAGTTTTTGTTTGCTTTTTTCCTCTCTTTTTTTCTTCCGCCTTTGCTGATTTTTACTAGGCTTAAAAGTTTTTATTTTAGCCTGTATAAAGATTGTGTTTCTTGTCAGGCGTTATTAATGTTAAGTTAACCATATTATTGTCCTTCATCATCCCTACTAGTAAATTTTACGACATCGATGTCCATATACAATGCTCATGTACCATTCATCGGTAAAAGTCACACGAAGTTAAACGCATATATTCGTAATATTTACACCGTGTGAAGTTGACTTTGATGTGAAGACACTTTTCTTAATTCTATTTAAACACCGCTTCTTTACATTTCAGGAATTGGTATAAACATGGTAATAATGTCCTTTATATTCCTGTGGTACTACGGTATTTCTTTTGCCTGGGTACTATATTTTCTGATCCAGTCCTTTTTTCCATCACTTGGTTGGAGTTCTTGTGTTAATAACTGGAACACTGATGCATGTATAGGTATAGTCACTTCTTTTGTGTTTGTTCTTCAATCGTTCTTTTCTCATTTGCTTATTTCGTTTTCTTGCCTGTGTTTGTTTGTTGATATGTCTTCTTGTCCATACTGGACTTGATGTCTGTTAAGAATTAATGAAGTGTTACATTGTCATTATGTTATTTCACCTTAATATTGAATAATAAGATTTTGGAAGGGTGGACATCAGGCTTTTTTTTAATGGAGCATTATTTTTAAGAATCAAAATCCAGCTGTAATTTTAATGTTTTTTCTTAAGGAATTGTTTAGTTTATAAATATGTACCATTTTCTCAATTTTCTCAAATTTCTGTATTTTCATTGTATTAAATAGCTTATCTGAAATTTTATAAGAAGTTATTACTTGTGGTTACTTTAACAACTTTGACAAAATAAAAATAGGGTTTATTAGGCGTGCTACCCTTTACAAAATGTCTTACATGAAGCAATCGATCACCTTTTCCATAAACTTCTACAGACGCCAATACTAACATAAGCGCAAAGATGGAAGACAGGACGACAAATTCTTCCATTACATTGAAAACCTCCGGAACAGAATTCTGGGAGTAAGTACGTGCACAGTGCTTGTCTACGGCTTGTAGACTAGTCATTGGAAATTGTTGATTATATGTTTTTACTCCTTTTTATCTATAGATATTTAATTACATGTATATTAATTGTCGATATCGTTGTGGGAAATAGTGCACAATACAGAAAGCATACCATTCAAGAGACAAATTCTTCCATTACATTGAAAACCTCCGGAACAGAATTCTGGGAGTAAGTACGTGCACAGTGCTTGTCTACGGCTTGTAGACTAGTCATTGGAAATTGTTGATTATATGTTTTTACTCCTTTTTATCTATAGATATTTAATTACATGTATATTAATTGTCGATATCGTTGTGGGAAATAGTGCACAATACAGAAAGCATCCCATTCAAGAGACGCTTAAATTGTATAGTTTCGATATGTGGGACCCACAGACGCTTGGATGTAGTAGAGCAGTTCCTTCCCCAACGTGCATCTTGTACCATTTTTACACGCTTTTCACAATCTGTGACCTCTAGAGTCCATAACAAACATGTTTTGCCCATCAAACGGCACTTCAAAAAATGTTAATTTTTCACTATATGGCTATTTTAAATCGGCGCGAGAAACTGAAAACGGTCAAGGTCAAAGTAAATGAAGTCATACTAAATTTTATTTTTGTTGTTCTTAAGCCTCGGCTGGCTATTAACCTTCCTTTTCAGGTTGAATGTGTTGCACAAATCAAGTGGCATCGATGACATTGGTTCCTTGCAACCCCATTTGATTGGTTGTCTATTTTTAGCTTGGTTCCTTGTATTTTTGTGTCTCATAAAGGGTGTCAAATCAGTTGGCAAGGTATAAAGTTTTAACTGATGGAGCATGTTTGTCATTTCTTTTATTCTGAAGAAACAGCAATATTCCGTTAGTGTTGTTAATGGTACTTGTTATATTTCTAAGCTAAATATATTTCTAAGCTAAAACAAGTCTTACTGGTTCGAGACCGGTCAGTTTTCAAGCAAACTGGTGTCATACATACCACAAACAACGTTAATGTATTAAGGAAAGATCGTTCTTATGTCCTGCCGCGTACTTCTAAAGATTTTACTTGGCTCAGAGCTATTCGTGTAGAGCAAAAAAATAAATGGCAAGTTTTTATTTTTATTTTTATATTTAAAATCATTCTTTCAGACCTTTGAAATCTGAACGAATCTTGCCTAACAAAAGAGTTTGGAAATAAATTAGTGAACTGAATTTTACTTTAACATGTTATTTTCCTTAAAAATGATAAGGTATTTATATGTGAGTATGTCCTGCCGTTAAAATTGTATGCCTTTGGTTATGTCACTGAAATCATTAAAAAAAATGTAAAGGACACTGTAAATTGTACAGGAGAAAAATTCATAGATAGTTACTTTTCAAGATTGTGTATGTGACAGCTACTTTGCCATACGTGTTACTGACTATTCTTTTGATTCGTGGAGCCACACTGGACGGCGCCTGGACTGGTTTACGTCATTACCTCGTACCGGACTTCAGTAAACTCTTCAAGGGACAGGTATTGTATTCGCTGCTCTATCTTCTGATTACTATTGGGTTTTTTTTCTCCGAGTATGTAATTTCTTCAGATGAGGTTTAACATGTAGCATGTTGATGTATTTGTGCATTTAATAAACGTTAAAAGGAACAAATATTTCTGAAAATTAAGTATCATCATCATAAACAAATGATAGTTAAACACCATAACTTATTAATTTTCACATTACCTTTTTCACTGCATTTGTCAAAAGAGAAAACCACCTAGCATATGTTTGTTATCGGGTTTCCATGCCAATTTCGCGTTTTTGTTACGGACACAGCCAGCGTTTGTGTCTAGCGTAGATAAGTTTCCTTTGTAGTTATGGATGGAAGCAGCCGTAATGAGCTTTTTTTCTTTGGGACCAGCCTGGGGCGGTGTAATCACCATGGCTAGTTTCAATAAGTTTCATCACAATTCTTTGAGGTAAATCTACCATAATTTGTATTTCACTAGATACGAATAAAAAATAAACCGTCTCTTTATGTCTAGTGTTTAAATACCGAATATAATTTTATCGAATCGTATAGTTTAAATTATTTGTTGTAGAGTATAATTGCTGATCTACACGTTTTTCAGATAACACTGTTCACAGTATTTTGTGAAATATTAGGGGAAATTGTGTTTGTTTATTAAAATGTCATCCCTATTAAAAGGGTCAGCCATCCGGGCTAACCAGAAACCTCAACTCTTGAATCTATTTACTACACCTTATCCTTATGATATACCGGACAGACAGTCAGAAATCAAGTGGCTGACCAACCAGCCTCGTCAGAACAAGCTCCAAATTACAAAGGCAAACGTTTATGTTTCAGAGATACAGTAATTGTATGCATAGCTGATGCGTTTACTGGCTTTTATGGAGGACTTGTCGTGTTCTCTGTACTTGGCTTTCTGTCGAAAGAAACGGGAGTTCCTATTGAAGACCTACCATTCTCGGGTAAAGTACATGGACACTGTAGCTGTGTCTCTTCGAAAAGAAATACCTTGTAACATATGTTCACATGAACACTCTGAACACTTAGGATTTATGATGACCCTGTGAATAAAACCAAGTTAACTAAGTTTTTTCTAAAACTGTTTATAAGTGGTGTTTCCTATGCAGATTAGTAATTATTTCATTTATTATTATTATTATTATTATTATTATTATTATTATTATTAATTTATTATTATCATTATTATTCCAATAATTATTATTATTATTATTATTATTCCTACTATTATTATTATTATTATTAATGCTGCTGCTGTTGTGCTGCAGTTGCTGGTTGTAAAAGAAACGGTTAATCAACCTTCTTGGTTCTAAAGAATGAACGAAGCAAAATCTTTTCTTACTCTTCAAATCTGGAACTACTAATAAAAATAGCGGTTATTAGAAGTTAGCAGGTAATTATATCGGCTCTTAAATAATTATTACCTATACAAGGGGTAGGACCTAAATCATGTAGCTCGGTGCTTTAAGCGAGAAAAACGTATAGTCTATGACTAGTGTCGTCAGTTTTCGCGTAAGTATTCAGGAATTTGGATAAATTATCAACAGCTTTTGGGATTTTCTTGGAATATTTGTAAAATGTATACGACTAGTACCTAGCCATATTTGTATGCTAACTGTAGCTACTTTTTGACAGAAGAAGAAATGTGTTAGAAAAAAGTTATTGAAGGGATACCAACAATGGTGTCCCATTTTTTGTGTGAATCTGCAATATTTTGCTTCGGTTTTTCAGCTTGACCAACAATTTTGCGCTATTAAAATGTTATTTTAAGTAAACAGGAACAGAATTAAACATTTAATACCAGTTAGGAACATACACAATGCATCTATGTTCGATTTTTTTAACTTTAAGACAATGAACGTGTAGTTTGAGTCACTTTAAGGCCATATTGTGTAACCTCGGTTCTTTCATAACTACATACCGGTATTCTAATACATGAAATATCTTTCTGTCACTAGCATACTGGTTAAATTTAACAGTTATTTTGTACTATAATCATACTCAAAACCCATTGTTTGTCCAATTTAAAGGCATTACATTAACTACACATGGTGATTTTATAAAGTGAAAGCAATCGAATGTCTTTTGATACAACCGAAGTTAACGTTCAATATATGTATTCGCTCAAGATTGTTTTCTTTTTTACAGACAGCTAAATAAATGTTAACAATAAACAATTCTTATAGTTGTGAGTTGAAGCAATAATTTAATATCATAATCAGATTTTGTTTGATATCCAGCGAGAATTAAAAGATTAGAATATTTTAGCACAAATTCGCCTTGAAATTGTAGATGCCGGAATGATAAACTCTATACTCTGTAACTTGGGGCAACAGCTCATAAATAAAATATCATAGCAAAATAGCATTATGACATATACTTACAAGCTATTCATACATACCATACATGAGAAGTAAATAGATTCTCCAAAGATAACTTACTTTTTTAACAAATATAGAATTAAATTTCGGATGTATTAAGATACCTGACGGCTTGAAGATAAGGGAAGTCAGTGATCATTTTTAATTACCTATTGCAAACTATTTCATTTTCATCCCCTTTCCAAGTTTCATTAGTAAAGACTAAATACTTTCAGGAAATACCTTAAAACCACAATTATCAGCAACGTAATTTAATTTATTGCAAAACGGCAGTTTAAGCATGGTGATGAGGTTTATTTTTTCAGCCAGGTCTATTTTTTTCAGAAAATGATTTTCACTTCATCTTTATTCTTTGACATTGTGTTTTTAATATTATGAATAAATACGAAAATATACACGTAATTTCTCACCCAGTTATTTCAGTCATGAAAAGCTGTTCTGAATGGATTGCATGATCCATTTGAAATTATGCATTGTAATGTAGACAAAGACTTCATAAAAACTTTGTAATCATGTCAACATTTGAACAACTAATTATGCAAGTACATTTTATACATTTTACATCAAATTTTCTTTTTTATCTGTTTTTTTTTTTTTTTTTTTTTTTTTTTTTGCTTACGGAGAGATGATAATGTTG
This sequence comes from Cyclina sinensis, assembly GCA_012932295.1. Taxonomy (NCBI): domain Eukaryota; kingdom Metazoa; phylum Mollusca; class Bivalvia; order Venerida; family Veneridae; genus Cyclina; species Cyclina sinensis. Next base: position 23,178,052 of record JAAONU010000013.1, on the reverse strand, counting down.
CCATAGAACTTTATGTTCATTATTTCATTTAAGTTTAATGACAGTCCAGTCAAAGCGGAAGAAATATTGACTGATATGATTGTGGAAGAAGTAAGATAATATTTTTCAAACTCCATTAAAAACTACAAATGATTTAAGAAATCTAACTTGTCAAATTTGCGTGTATCTCTAATTTGTTTCCTTTTATCTGAAATAATGGTAAGATGCAAATGAACATTAGATACGGCATCCAAGAATAAATGTCGCAGAGATATTTTGTTGAGTCCAGGGATTGAACCATTCACCTTTGAATGACTATATGGAGCTTAGCACATAAGAATTTTTTTATATGTACCAGTATATACAGTTAATTTAACTGTGTGGCACAGGCTGTCTGTCAGTTGACAATTTGTTTTCGCACAACTGAGAAAGTCCTTTTTGATTTTATAAATATAATGTTTGCATGTATGTAATATCTACAAAACTGTCAGTTTTGAAATTTTAAATAAAATCTGCAGACTTGTGATCAAGTCAAAACCTTTCATAGTTTAAAATTTACTTTTAATATTGTATTTGTATCTTACAATGAAAAGCACCACATAACCTTCCAGCCTTAAAATCGCAAGTGTTCAAATTCATAGCAACATTTATGGAATCATCTTAGCTTAAAAAAAGGAAATACTTTGGTTTTTTATCAGAAACATAAAGTTAAATATACAAAACAGAACTCTTTGTAAAATATTTCAATACGCTTATTTTGAAAAACTTAACTTTAACACCTATAAAGAACCGAGGTTACACAATATGGTCTTAAAGTGACCCAAACTACACGTTTATTGTCTTTAAGTTAAAAAAATGAACATAATATATAATATATGTTCCTAACTGGTATTAAATGTTTAATTGTGTGCCTGTTTACTAAAAAATATTGTTTTAATGGCGAAGAATGGATTGACAAGTTCAAAAACCGAAGCAAAATATTGCAGATTCACACAAAAAATGGGACACCATTGTTGGTATCCCTTCAATAACTTTTTTCTAACACATTTCTTCTTCTGTCAAAAAGTAGCTACAGTTAGCATACAAATATGGCTAGGTACTAGTCGTATACATTTTACAAATATTCCAAGAAAATCCCAAAAGCTGTTGATAATTTATCCAAATTCCTGAATACTTACGCGAAAACTGACGACACTAGTCATAGACTACACGTTTTTCTCGCTTAAAGCACCGAGCTACATGATTTAGGTCCTACCCCTTGCTATAACATTATCTTTGTAATGATAGCAAGAAGGCGTTCTTGAGATTAACGTGGTTCCTGATAAAACATAAAACTAGATAAAAACATGGTGGGGTGCCTGTCAGAAAAACAATTCACGTAGTTGTCAGAAAGTTCCGACTCATAATATTTTACACCATAATTTCCATCTTAAGTACAAATTATATGAAAAGGGTTCAAATCGACTTTTCCTGGGTACATGTTGTGTGTGATATTGAAGAAAAAAGAATTAATAAATCTTATAGATTGATAATATAATTATCAATTACTTCCTTTGAGATAGTGACATATGTCGGTTTATGACAGATTACAGTCAAATGTCATGAACAAGTTACATGCTTCAGATAAAACTATTCTTACAGTCTGCTTTGAGCGTGTGCACAGGATCAGTCCTAGGTTGTGCCACATGGCAAGACATTTGAAGCAGTCAAGCTGTAAAAGGGTTCTAGAAAAAAGTCAGTTTTGGTAGCTTTTTCTGTCCCTTCTGATTACTGATATTTGTGATAGTTATATATTGTTTCTCAGTTGGTGTAAAATATATTTAAACACGGTGATGTTTCTCGATCAACGAAGGTACAGCTTAAAACTCTTTGTCATTCAACTGTAACGATTTGATGAACATAAAGTAACCTATAGAGGTCTATTTATCGGAACCCTGTCTTTTGCCATTGGTTGTTGAGAAGCGGTTATGCATATTACCATTCTGTATTTTTAGGTCCAGCACTGGCTTTCATTGCCTACCCCGAGGCACTCAGTCGTCTCCCCTTGCCGCATTTATGGTCCGTGCTGTTCTTTCTCACCCTCGTCTTGGTTGGCATAGATACAATGGTAGATCACTTGAGTTATCTTGACTGTAAATGAAACAGTGAAGTTTCATGCTTCATACAAAAGACCGAACTTTTAACTCTGCTTCCACAGCATGTCAGGTGGACATTACGGGTATCTCAATGTGTAAAATTCATTTTCATTGCCGATTACACTTTTTCTAGTTGTGATACTATTATTATGATTGTTCTAACTGTATAATTACCATTTGTTGAATCTTCAAGAATATCTATCTTCAGATAATTCATTTTAGCAGGCTATAGTTTTAAGAGCAGTTGGTTTACAATTTCAGTTCAGCATGTTTGAGACAATAACCAGTTCCTTTATTGACATGAATTTGAGAAAATATGGTAAATACAGAATATGGATATCAGTGGCGGTCATGCTAACGTTTTCTATACTTGGTATTCCTATGGCAACGTCTGTAAGTGCAGGTCTCTTTTTAGCTCACCTGAGCCTTTTGCTCATAGTGAGCTTTGACCGGACTTTGTCCGTCGTCCGTCAACAATTTCATTCAAACGACATCTCCACTGAAACCTCTGGGCCAAATTTGATGAAACTTGCCTGGGATGTTCCTTGCATGAAGTTCTACCAAAGTTGTTCAAAAAATTCTATTCCGTCGAGAACTCTGGTTGCTATGGCAACTTCAAGGAAAAATTTTGAAAATCTTCTTGTCTGAAACCACAAGGCCCTGAGCCTTAAGATTTGGTAGGTAGCATTGTCTTGTGAACCTCTTACAAATTTGTTCAAATTATGCCCCTGGGATCAAATTTGGCCCCGCCCCAGGGGTCAACTTATTTAACATATTGAAACTTTAAAAATCTTCTTGTCTGAAATCACAAGGTCCTGAGCCTTTAGATTTGATATGTGGCATTGCCGTGTGAACCTCTACCAAGTTTGTTCAAATTATGCCCCTGGGGTCAAATTTGGCCCCTAACCGGGGGTCAATGGATTTTACATAGGCTTATATAGTAAAACTTAAAAAATCTTCTTGTCTGAAACCACTAGGCCCCGAGATCTAAGATTTGGTGTGTAGCATTGTCTTGTGGACCTCTACCAAATTTGTTCAAATTATGCCCCTGGGGTCAAATTTGGCCCCGTCCCGGGGGTCAACTTATTTAACATTGGGAAAACTTTAAAAATCTTCTTGTCTGAAACCACAAGGACCTGAGCCTTAAGATTTGGTAGGTAGCATTGTCTTGTGGACCTCTACCAACTTTGGTCAAATTATACACCTGGGGTCAAATCTGGCCCTGCCCCGGGGGCCAATTGATTTTACATAGGCTTATATAGTGAAACTTTAAAAATCTTCTTGTCTGAAACCACAAGGCCCTGAGCCTTAAGATTAGGTAGGTAGCATTGTCGTGTGGACCTCTACCAAGTTTGTTCAAATTATGCCTCTGGGGTCAAATTTGGCCCCTACCCAGGTGTCATTTGATTTTTCATTGGCTTATATAGTAGAACTTTAAAAATCTTCTTGTCTGAAACCACAAGGGTCTGAGATCTAAGATTTGGTATAAAACAAGCTTTATCAAGCTTTTTCGAATTTATTTATTAGATTAGGTTCAGGGTCACCGTGGCTAAAAATAGGTTTATATACTGTACCTCATAGAGCCTTCATTTAAAGACCAATATCTTTGATATTCGGTATATAGGATCCTTGCATGGACTTCTACTCATGGGTAGGGTTTTAGGTCACTGGGTCAAGGTCAAAGTCACCATAGCTTATGATATATAGTTCTACTTTCTGTCATAGAGCCTTTATTTATTGACTGATATTTTACATATTTACATATTTATATTTACATTACTTACATATTTTCAATTAAAACATGAAATACTGCTTAACTGCAAACTGTCAGGTGAGCGATCTAGGGCCATCATGGCCCTCTAGTTTAAATTTATGTATACATTTAAGTTCCGCTTTTAAGACCATTTTGACAATTTTTAAATCATTCAAGTTTGTTTGTTCATGCTTAAAGTCGTAAATAAGGTACATGTATATTGTTTTGCATGAGTTAAGGACTTTGGTTGGAAAAGGAAAAGAAGTATTGTAATAATTAAGATTATCGGGCTTTACAAATTACAGGGATGCCGTTGTGAAATAAAAACGTTATATAGTGATTTTATAAATGACGATTTACATTAAAAATGCAAAAATCGGCCATTAATATGTTGTTGTTGTTTTTTTTTTTTTCGTTGTAAGAAGCATTAAAATTGTCTCGAATATAATGCATTGGTATTTAGATAAAGGAGAAAATCTGACTATAAATTCTTTTCTTTTTTTCCAGTTTTCCCTATGATTTCTAAATCTGATAGGCTGATTGTAGTTCGTATACACGGGGCAATCAAATATAAATGTACAAATATCGGAAGATGATAAAATAAACAGCCAGTTATTTACCAATTTATTGTTTTTCTTCCGGTTAAAAAAACCAGATGATTTCCGCCATGTGGAGTGCATTTGATATGAACCTGCTATAAATGAATTACGGTGGACCCCCTGTTTTTGCTCACAAATTCTGCGACTAGTTTACCTTCTCCGTCATGTAAAATATTGATGTCTGAAACTGTAGGGTTTCGCTTCCTCATTTTTAAGACAGTTTTTACATATATACTTCCTCATATGAAAGAATATTTAAAAGTATGTCAGATGTTTGCATGTACAGAGTCAAAAGAATTGTTAGTCAATAAAACACGACATTAATATTCAACACACAGCGCGCGCGCACATTGGTATTGCTACACCCTGACTTGATGTGCAGTGACCGTAAAATTTTTTTTTTTTTTTTTTTTTTTTTTTTTTTTTTTTTTTGAGGCCCCGGATCCGGGTAACCCCGTTTATTTTCCCCGTCATAGGTTAAGAAGAGGTCGGAGAACCATCCTCAACTAACTTTACAAGAACAATAATATAACATATTTATCTATAATTATCAAATTGTCAGTGGCATAAAAAAGATATTCTTACAATATATATAACGGGAAAAAGGAACTAATTAAAGCACCTTTTGCCTCAGGGGCCAAATATATGCATAATGCAGCCATTAAGGTATCATATATCTGTAAGTGTAAAAAAGATTAAAATTTTAAAGTTGTAGGAAATTTTTAGGAAGAACATAAAAGATCTACAAGTGACCAATATTTTTGGTATTTGTAAACTTTAATTGTCTTACTAAAAATTGACGAGGCTAGCGTAAGGCTTTTTTTTAGACCTATCAAAGATGGTACGACCTGCTTTCTTTTACATAAAAACAAATATCTTTTCATTTCTATGCATAACATATTATAGTGTTCGAAACCCTTTTTAGTAAATCCAAGTATAAAGCATTTTCTGTCTATATTACAACTAATAGATGTATTTTCAATAATTCTTTTTACGTTTTTGACCGTAAAAATGATATAACAATATATAAAGAAATATTTATGGAGTTTTTAAGCCAAAGAAACAACTGCATGCTCGGTGCCAAATTATAGAAAGAATTGTTATGAATGATTTTATCACTGAATATATGTTACAGCTGATACAGACATATATTCATAATGTCTCTGAAATGAAGTTTTATGACTTCATGAGTTAGCACATAAGCGCTAAATGGCTGTTCGGATACACATAAATGTTACGTCTATGGAATGATTACAGTTTATTCACTGACACTGCTATAGTGCTTACAGGTACAGTCATTATGCATGCTGGAACTTTCATCATGCTTGCTGACAATGATACCATGCTTGCTGGAAGTTACATTTTGTATGCTGTTTAGACCATGATGCGTATGTCATATATTCATTTGACTGAATGACAGTTCATTGAAGCGTAATGGTATATTTCATTATGCCAGGGCCTCAATTAAAGCCCTGATCATGTCGAGGCTATCTTGATTCATTTGTAATGTATCCGAGAACAAAATACACGAAGAGATTAACCAATATAGAAAATGTTATCAGGCACTAGGCAAAATAGAAGTAAACATAATATCAATCCAAAATTGTAAGTCACATTTTGACAACAGGGGGGCGCTATGTTTAATTATGTACTCGTGTTTTTCCGTAATTTGAATAATTATTTTTTGTCGGGGAGGTATCGAGGATATCCATATGTATAGAGATTTTACTGATGGGAAATTGTTTAGTGAACAGCTAATTAAATTCCTTCATAGGCCGGGGATTTCCGTTATCTTTCGTAAAAACTACGAACATGCGACCCCTGGTATCAAAATGTGACGTGCAATTTTGTAGTTGACATTATGCTTACTTTCAACTTGCTTAGTGGCTGACTACATCTTTCATGTTGTGTGGTTACGTAGTATAATTTGTTCTGGGGGCATTGTAATAGAGCAGTGTTGAAATATCAATGCTGATATTCAGTCCCGGCAAGTTGAAATATATCATTACGATACATTACACTGTCATTCAGCCAATAGAGACATTAAGGTCTAAACAGCGTACAAGTTGTAACTTCCAGCAAGCATGGTATAATTGTCAACAAGGGTGGTGAAGGTGCCGGCATGAATAATGACTATCCAGTAAGCACCATAGCAGTGTCAATGGGTGAATTGTAACAGTAAGCACGCATTGTGTATTTTTTACCTAAATATCATGCCATACACGTCAGTAATAAAATATTATTTAATGAAGATAATGATAAACACCGGTAACATGCAAGGAATGACATACTTTACATGAACCGAACTTGTATGAACAGTTCACGTTATTTTCTTGTTGTTTGTCTTTTATTGTTGTTGTTGTATTTTGTTGTTGTTCTTGTTATGTTATTTCTTGATATGAAATTACTTATTTTTTACAGGGTGGTTTCTACCTTTTTGTTCTGGTCGACTGGTACATGTCAACGTTCAACCTTGTGTTTATTTGTTTCATGGAGTGTTCCGTCATTTCCTGGATATATGGTATGCAATTTGTACACAATACTGTTTACTCTGATAAATATTCTCCATAAAATTCAGCGTTCACAAGTTAAGCAACATTATTTCAATATTACTTTTTAGTCGAAAATAAGTATCTCATATCTTTTCCTCGAAACTCATCTGTCTTTGCAAAAGCTATCCACCAGACGATGTCTTTTTTTGTATAATACACATTATCGGTTGGACATCTGTTACAATGCCATATTTAGAAATGTTCCACGAGTTAAAAAACTGCAGGGGAACTAATATGTAGTAGAACTTTATGTAAAATGATGTGACACTTCATCTAAAAATGAAGATGAAAACATTTCCTTTAAATTACTCAGCGATAAATGACACTTAATTGTAATAACGTAAAATTTTTAATGGCCAAATTAAATTCTAATTGTTTTCCTTTTGTTCGCACTCTACAGGTGCTAACAGATTCTGTACAGATATAGAGATGATGCGGGGAAACCGTCCTTCATTACTCCTTAGAATAATATGGTGCTTTGCAATTCCATTGTTTATTCTGGTAAATATTTCAAAATTACTCATAATCAACTGTTTGCGCTGTATGTACTGTTTGATGTTCCATGATCGAGAATTGCCGGAACTCATTCTTTAGTCGAGCTGAAATCTGTAAAGTGATGTGACCTTCAAAGAAAATGCTTAGTCCAGTATTTGGAATGACTGCATCGAGTTTGGTGCTGAAAAAAACAACGTGGAAACACAGAATATATTTTACAAAAAATTGTTTATTATAACTACAATGGTATTTACAATATGTACAGAAAAGCTCTTTTCCTAGGAGAGTTACAGATTTTACTCTAAATCAAATTATTTCTAATTCATAAAAGTATTATGTTTCAGTATGGAGAATTCTGCACACAACTTCAAGAGTGTTTTAAAAGAGATTTCCTTATGACAATATTACAATCTAAAAATGTGTATTTCAAAGAAACTATAAGTCGTATATTTAAATATTTCTGGTTAGAAGAAAAATATATTTAAAATAAAAATATCGCAAAAATAGAAAATGAGACAAGATGTGGTGAACATACCTGGAATTAGATTTATTTACATGTTTCCAACTTCCAAATGATGAATGGATGAAGTTGGAAAGTTTCTGTCACTTAAATAGTCACCAGTCTAGGACCATCCAAAGGATGTTTGCCTAATGGACTATTTGATAACTTAACACTTTGTTTTTGATAGAGCAATCACCTATGTTTTCATAAAAAGTATAAAGAAAACTCATATATTTCCACAGGGAATTCTGATCATAACTATAGCCTCCTACTCGCCACCTAACCCTGGCAAGGGCCAGTACAAATATCCCTACTACGCCCTTGTAATTGGAAATATCTTTGCGTTTGGACCCATGTTTTCAGTACCAATAACTGCGGTTTACCAAATCCTTCGAACAGAAGGGTCTTTCAGAGAGGTAAGAGTTTTAAAACTTTAATGATGAAATGACCTTTTTAAGGTCAGAATAATGATAATTTGATAACTTTTATCGTTTTATGATTATAGATAACAGATTACATAAGAAAACTTGATTGTGTTAATGCACTGAAGAAGAAAATAGAAAAGAAAGCTTTATTCAAACAAAAAAAGAAACCAGTGAAACAAGTATGGAAAATTGTTTTCTTGCATGAATTTTTACTTGTCTTTTTTCTTTCTTTTCTTTCTTCTCTTCTTTTGTCTTTTCTTTCTTTTTTCTGTTTTATGTCTCGTAGGAATTGTGCAATAGAGCTAGCCAGTGCAATGTATATATTTCAGAGAATATCTCGCCTTACCAAGCCAGGCGAACACTGGAAACCACAGGACCATAGGATACGACAAATGTACGGACACGGAACCAGAGAAATACAAACCTGGATTTAAGAAAGTATTTTTGCGCGATATTCTTGGCGTAAAAGAGTGTTAAGAGACAGTGTTGTACTAGTGTGGGTTTTTGTGGGTTTTGTTGTTGTTGTTGTTTGTTTGTTTGTTTTTGTTAGTTTGTTTATATTGCATTTGTTTATATTCTTATTACAGGTATGTTTAGTAACCATTCATCCGTTCCTAATAATAAACTATATATCAGATAATGGTAACTGTATCATGTCAAAACTATGCTCCTACACTAAATATATTTACATCCGAACTTAAACGAAACGAACATGGTACGCCTCCTTACTACTGGCATGGAAACAGACGGGCTCAGGTCCTTCACTGCAAATTTCGACTGAAATGTAGTTGTTTAAAATATCACCTCTTTTTACGTAATTTAATTGATTTTCCTGTTTGAGATTGTGGTGAAAGCTATAAAAATCTACATTTTTTATTCAAATGGAATCTTTTTTCGAATTGTCGTCGACCACTTCTCTCTAACCTGACACCAATCACTGACACTATCACAGCTGAAACATTATTATTTGGTGATAAATCATTACCCAATAGTGAAAATAAAGAAATTTTTCTATGGGTCCAACAATTTATCACAGTGGCAGACTTTTCAGCTTATCAATAGTATTCTTTGCTTCTTACATAATCCCTAGACAATAAACGGTAAGAGCACTTGAATTACACTTAGAGACTTGTATTTACAAGTGGTCAACTGCTTTATCAGTGAGCTTTAACGTGGACTATAGCTTGGAGTATTTATTTCTTTTCCTCACTTTTTTCTTTACAAAAATATTACTCTTTTTGCGCATTTAAACAAAATAAAAAGCTATGAGAATGTACCTACCTTTAGATTTTAATTGATTTTGCCAAGTTTATTTATTGTAAATGTGGAGATTGACTTATGTAAGTACAATTTGCTTTCGTCAAAATCCATTGCTTATGTTAAGGCATTGATCTTCTTGTAATCTTGATCTGTGATTACTGAATATTACATATGCAATTTATAAATATGTTTAAACAAAACTATATCAAAACTATTGTGCATGGCTTAAAAGTATTATTGATTCATTTGCGATGGAATGTAAATAAAGTTGCTCTACATTTATTTACATGTGTTCTCATTCTGATAACTCCAGAAATTCTTGAAGAAGCAACGAAACTTGAGCTATATGGGTTCAGCGAATAGTCCACGTGGCACACCTACTCTTGAGAAGGCTCCACAAACTGCGTTAATCACGTGTGCCATAGTCAGGCTGGATTTTGTTCAAGCCTATTTTAATTGTTGACGTGGTCAACTTATCTAATTAGCATTTCTGGGAACAAGTTATCGCAATGGTTACTTCCCTTACAGTACAGTAACTGACTTCAAAGTGGAAGTAACACTGTGGTTCTACGTTACTTTTCTACAATATTCATGATGTTGTCAAAATCTTAAGTTGAAACAAAGTATATGCAAGATTTATCCAGTATACAAAAGAGCATACAAAAGAGCAGTCAAATTGTAGCCAAAACAAAGCCACCAACCGAAACGACAATATGAGCGTGCCTTGAAGCATTTAAAGTCTGAAGATTTCATGTTTCAGTCTTAAAACGTGTCTTTTTTTTCTATCCTGAGCTCAAGATTTAATCATACTTTGTCATCACCACAAGTGCATGAACAATTATAAGCTGAACCGTAAAAATGCAAACTTGATAAGTACTCACAAGTAGTTGAAACTTACTTAGCTAACGGCCTTTCTCGTAAATATAAGGGATAAAAGTGGGAAATCAGATTCTTGGAATTTTCTAATTCAAATCGCATATAGCTACGTAAGAAGAATTTTTGATACTTTTTTGCCACAAAGACAACTCTGTACAAATAATTTAGCAAGACACATTCTTTAACTCTTTATTTGCTAATAGCAAGTATTTGCCTTTGTAACGAAATGCACATCCACGCAGTCGGATCATGCTCTGTATTGTTCGCTATTGAAAACGAATGGCAATCTCTATGCACTGTAAATGTCCAAAATGATTCAAGATATTAAATGAAATTCCATTTTATCATTTAGCAGGGTGAGGGTTAAATGAAAGATGCCGTGATTTTGAGACATTAGGTATCATGATGAAATACAATAAAACGGCACTGCTGTCCCGCGAAGAAGACTTACAGAAAACGCAAAGACGATCTTGTATGAAAGCAATGATTCAAGAAACAAAAGGAGCATTTTTGGCCGATCGACCTTCTGTGTTCTTTTCATGGGTGTGTGAACGGCTCTGTTTGCGGATAGAAGCATAACAATAATTAACCACAAGTAGCGAAAGAAAACACAACATTTATTCGCTAAATAAAGCCATAATGCACAAACCCGTTCTAACTGGTCAGTTTTATTGCCAGTTCAATCGTTTCACGTTGATAAATATATTAAATTCATTATTGTGTAATATCAGTAACACAGATACCACCCATCTATTTGCAGAAAGATCTTCAACAAACTTATCTAGCGAACCCATCTGTTGTATGAACGTGACAACAATATGTGATAGGCACTAGAGAATATTTATTGAGGGAGCATTTTTACAATAATTCGATTAAAACTGACTTGTACGGTAAAGGTACGGGTTAAGTTGTTGCATAAATATCACGTGACCATGGTTGATCATACTGTAATTTAAAATGGCGGCCCGTCTGACAGCAGAGTTTTTGAAGGATTGGAAAAATGAAGTTAATCCAGACTTGCAGAAAGAGAGAGATACATGCACTTTCAATATTGAAGAGCTAACATATCTACTAGATGGCGGACAGGAAAAGACAAAGAGAAGAAAGGAACTTGGTACATCTTTTGTTAACATATTCCTTATTTATCTGTTTACTTAGTCTCAAATTATATTTCGACTGCAAGACCGACCGATTTACAAACTGATATTACATAGATGTCCGAAGGGCGACCATCGTCAATACAATAAAGAGCCCTGGCGCACAATTTGTTGGGCTACTGTTTACTGAGTTAATTATGTACTGACAACTACATATGATAAATAAATTCTTAATTACAAGATAATTACAAGCCTCAGTTTGTCGCTTTCAACCAAGCAGGGCCTCAATTAAGGCCGTGCACCAAGGGTGATGCGCCCTAGTAATCCAGTTATGCCTTGAACAGGTTTTCCCGACTGTCAATGGTAAGTATTTGCAGGCTTCGGAGAGTCTGCCTGTGATACACGGGAGTTCTTGTTCAGTGTAGGAGGTGACTGCTGCATTTAAGGCAAAGAGTTTATCATTGATAATTGCCTTGGGTTCCTTAGTCTTTGTTATTGGTCTTGCAAGTCTGAACAATTATTGGAGTCAACTGCAGCATCCTCCTAGCTCTGTGTTGATGTCTAAAGCTTTCAGGTTGTGTTTACATATCATCAAGTGCCCATGAGTCGTTACTGCCCTTGACCCGTCACCATATTGTAGTTTTGTTTACATCTCGCGAGATTTAGCATAGCGCATGCGTAGACCTTGGGGAAAAAAATACTATCATGATTATTTTCGCGCAGCATGATTTTTCCGCAAATAGGAGAAAAAGCAAGTAAAAACCATTTAAATGGAATGTTATCTAAAGAGGTGATGCTTTCTTCTACCATCACTGTAAAAAAGAGGAATAACCTATAAAACTTTTCCAAAAAAATGTGTTTTTATTTTGTTTTAATGATAGTTGAAAATTTTACTTGTTATCTGCGACCTCATAGTTGAGTAAGTTTGCCAAATTGTATTGTAATTTGACCACGTGATCAGGGGTGACGTCACAAGGACCATTCAAAATGGCTGAACTGTGTTTGCACTGTACCTCTTGCAACATAAAAAAATTCCATTTTTCAAAGTTCTGGACAAATACAACCAACTAGGAATAATTAAAAAAGATCAATTTTCAAGGTAAGTTTTTGCTTTCTTTTATAAAAAGTTTTATTTTGAAGGAATTTATCCGAAATTTCTTAAGATGACGACTCATGGGCACTCAAGGATACATAAATATCCTCTATAACATTTAAATGAGCAGGGTATTTATAGAGTGGAGGCCAGTCCAGAAGAAGCCTTATGTTTTTGGTACTTTTGGAGCACAGGTGCAGCCTTGCTTCACAAAATACATTTATGTAATAATTATGCTAATCTACAGACAACTACTTAACGTGTGAAACACTATCATCAGAGGTGTTGAAAAAATTCTTAGCTCTGAATAGCTTTTCTCTTGCAGAAAAATATGTTACCATAAAATACTTTTTTTGGTGAAAAGAATACATATGATTAGTTATTTTGATTAACTGAATTTCTTATTTTATCATATACGTAAATGATAATACACTTGCAGTGTTTACATTGTATTTTGAGTATCAGGCTGTCCTATTCTTTTTTTTTTTCAGTGTTAAAAACAATACTTCAGAATAAAATGAATGATTTAATTAGTTTCATACCATGACCATTTGAAAGCTGATGCCTACACATACATCAAAAAATTAACAGTCTTTAAATGATTTGATTTTTCTTCCAGTAATAAGAAAAGTAACCTCTGTTCCAGGAAAAAATATGTAACCTGATGAATGACACAGGCTTTCAGTTCTTTTAAAAACACCGACTAGCTTTTTTTTTTTAACTCTTAGATTTCCCATACAATCATTGACTTTAAATCTTGCAATTGTTTGGGTATATTCTCTTAAGTTCCTCAAATTCAGCATTTACATCTCTTTTAGTAAAAAAAAATTTTTTTTTCTGTATTTCAAAGCTACTTATTATTTCCAGTGTCCCTAGTTTAAAAAACAAAAAAACAGCCAATTCAACTGAAAGCAAAGTTTAGTCAGATATATCTTCCCACCTATAAAGAGTATATTTCCTTAATTATTTTGTAAAATTTATCATATATACTAATTACTTGTTGGTAAATAATTACGAAAACTAGATGGAGAATATGTATGGAATAAAAAGTAATATTTCAACATGGTCCATATCATCCAAAAATTTTGTCTGTATCATCTTTGATCATTGTATCAGCCCAAAATATGGTCCATGATATCCCATGGTCTCTATAATCCTTAATTCAACACAGCTACTGTCGTTTTGGCTGTTTCATTAAAACACATACTGGCTGAGGTGTACCACACTCCATTAAATTGTTGATTTGAAAATTTATACATGAAGACATCATTCATTTATAGCCAGTTCCAAAGTCTTAAGGACAGTCATAAAACAGACCCACCTATTACAAGGTTAAACAAGTGTAGCATTTTTACATCCATGCAGATTGCAAAAGTGACTAAATCACTGAGTACTGCAAAGCAACATAAAGTTATTGTGTATTTGAGTACTTTAAATTATTATGCATTCTCTCAAAGCTACTTGACCCATATGGAGTGTCAAAATATTCCCTTTCTAAGAGTAAATGGGGCTAGCAAAAGCAACAAAAACATTTGAAACTGACACAGCCACTCAGTGTGTGCTTTATTTCTTTGGTAACATCATACTTGATTTAGGGAAACATGGAAATCTAAAAATGGTAAGAGAAAAAAAAGACATTTAGTTTAAAAACATTTAGAGTAGGGGGATTGTACGAGAAGACTAATGAGCTTGACTTGTCAAGCTGAGATATAGATTAGCTTAAACAATTTGATGTACACAGATTTTGAATACAGTTAAAGAGTTTTAATTCAGACAAAATCCTTTACCATTGAAAATTGCTAGGACTAAAACAGTTGAGGAAATCCCGATATGCTACTTATTGTTTTGTTGTTGTTGTTTTTTTTTTGGGGGGGGGGGGGGTTTCAATGTACATGTATACAGCATATACAGTGAAAGGTGTGAATTTCTTCTTCCTGACTAGGTTTAAATCACCAGAAAACAAACCATTTTCAATATTTCACTGAAATTTTTACATATTTTGAAAGATCAGTGATTACTTTTTCAATCCATATTTTTTTATTTTTTTAAAATACCTTGGAAAATAATTGTTAAGTAATTTAAAATATATTGACAAAAAATATGTCAGAACAGCTCACCATTAATATTTCTGACTTATAATGATTTAAGGATGATTAGTGGAGATATACATGTATTGTAAATGAAAACTGGCTCAGTATTTCCTAAGGTTTGATTAATATTTCGATGTAACTATTTTTGACATGAAGATTCACATGAGCACTTCATTAACACCGGGTGACAGACCAAAAATTTCAAATGAACAGACATAAGTCAGTAAATGAGGAAATTCTGGATATAGAGGCTTATTACTAGTACATGTAGCCACTTAAACAAACTATGAGATTTATTTATATTTGCAAAGAAGGTCTAAGAATTTCCCAATACAAATAAAACACCATTTATTTCCAAAATGAAAAAATTCAAAGGATTTGGTTCTTCTTCTCTTATCTAATCAATTATTTTCTACTTTCAGAGAATTTGTTTTTCACAAAATACCCTGATGTATTCTCATTCAAGAAGCGACCAGGTCAGAGCAAGTCAGATATGTATGAGGCATCAGTAGAAAAATCTGTCAAAGTTTTCCAGTTAAGGAGGGAACAGAATTGGTCAGGAAGAAGATTTTGAAATGGCTACAAGGTTTGTATTGTGATAAGAGCAGTCTGGCTTGGCTTAAAAGTCTTAATACCATGAAGTAAACATTATAACACATTACATCAAATGTGATTTATTTCACATAATATTATATCATGTTGCATATAACTTGGTCTATTTAGGATGTATACTTGTATGCAACTGATAGTTCTGGTTAGAAGTTGTACGGAGAATTTCTCATAATTTAAAGCACCATTAGAAAAGTCATGTATAGTAATACTCTTAACAGTGTTGTTCACAACTCCTTATAAATGGTAATTGATTTCAGCTAATTTTGGTGTTTTAGTCTAGAGTCTAATACATTTTGAACACAGAATTAATTAATCCTGACTTCTTTGTCCATTGGTTCCTTTGCAGTTCCCTAGGAGTGTTACAAGTAAATTTAGATTTGCAATAAAAACTTTATATTCAAGGTTATCAGAAATTTAGGCTTTTTTTTAATTTGGATTTTTAATGGAAAAATAGTCCTGTTGAACGGCATTGTTTTAAGTGTTTTGAGTAGGAAAAAGGTCCTTTGAACCCAAAGGGGATTAAAAGCTTTTGTTTTCAACTTCAGAAACAATAAGGAAAGAGGATTTCGCATTGATATTGATATATAGTCACTTTCAAATTGTCAGTCTAGTTTTTCTCATTTTAACTGATAAACCTGCAAATTTTGCATTTTATTGTGGGCACATTGATGATAAAAAGTGATAATTTTATCATTACAAGGTTGTTCAAATACAAAGCCTCTCACCTTGTTGAATGGTCTGTGAACTTCAGTTAATACATGTACATGAAAAGATACCACCTAGTTTTTCCCCTCTGTCATTTATTTAGGTTATCTCCCTTGGTATATTGTGATATCACAGTCTATACAAATTTATGTCAAGTACAGTAGGTTGCATCAGTTGTGATTCTGTTAAAATTATGTACAAAATATGTATACATGTATTACTGTGTAAATTAAAATTATATAACACTCATTGTAACAGTCACCTTTGCATTCTGTATTACAACCTGTGACAACTGTGCCAGGGAATTGATTTTTTGGCTGACTGGTCTAGACCATTGGTTCTTAGCTCACCTGAGCAAATGCTCAGAGTGAGCTTTTGTGATCACCCTGTGTCCAGCGTCCGGCGTCAGTCTTCCGGCGTCAACATTTTACTTTAAATGACATCTCCTCCTAAACCCCAAAGTTATTTTTAACCAAACTTTACAGAAATGTTCCTAATATTGCCCTTTCCTAAAATTGCTCAAACTGTTCTGCTCCATTGCACATAAGGGCTGCAAAAGCTAAAAATAGAAAAAAAAATCAAACAACATCTTCTCCTTAACAGTTGGGAGATTTTCCACCAAATTTCACAGAAATGTTCCATACATAGCCATCTATTAAAATTGCTAAAATGGTTCTGCTCCATTGAACAAAATGGCTGCCAGAGCTAAAAATAGATTTTCATCAATATTTGGCTTCTAACGACATCTCTTCCAAAACCACTTGGCCATTTTAAACCAAATTTGACAGAAATGTTCCTTATAATGCCCTTTTCTGAAATTGCTCAAACTGTTCCACTCCATTGCACATAAGGGCTGCAAAAGCTAAAAATAGAAAAAAAATTAAACAACATCTCCTCCTTAATGGTTGGGAGATTTTCCATCAAATTTCACAGAAATGTTCCTAACATAGTCCTCTATTAAAATTGCTAAAAGGGTTCTGCTCCATTGATCAAAATGGCTGCCAGAGCTAAAAATAGATTTTCATCAGTATTTGGCTTCAAATGACATCTCCTCCAAAACCACTTGGCCATTTCAAACCAAATTTGACAGAAATTATCCTTATAATGCCCTTTTCTAAAATTGCTCAAACTGTTCCACTCCATTGCACATAAGAGCTGCAAAAGCTAAAAATAGAAAAAAAATTCAAACAACATCTCCTCCTTTACAGTTAGGAGATTTTCCACCAAATTTCACAGAAATGTTCCTTACATGGCCCTCTATTAAAATTGCTAAAAGGGTTCTGCTCTATTGAATAAAATGGACGCCAGAGCTTAAAATAGATTTTCATCAATATTTTGCTTCAAATGGCATCTCCTCCAAAACCACTCGGCCATTTTAAGCCAAATTTGACAGAAATGTTCCTTATAGTGCCCTTTTCTAAAATTGCTCAAACAGTTCTGCTCCATTGCACATAAGTGCTGCAAAGCTAAAAGGAGAAAAGAAATGGCAAGGTAATTTTCCATCAAATTTCACAGAAATGTTCCATACATACCCCTGCATTAAAATTGCTTAAACGGTTCTACTCCATTGAACAAAATGGCCACCGGAGCTAAAAATAGGTTTCTTCAAAATATTGCTTCAAATGACATCTCCTCACAAGCTGATATCACGAAATTGCCTCTGCCCCATGGATTATTTTGTATAAAAGATGAGATCTTTGAATATCTTCAGTAAGAAAATGTAATGTTGCATCTGATGTTTGCATAACGGTAGACCCTCAAGCAAAGTACTCGCGATCAGGTGAGTGATCCAGGGCCATCATGGCCCTCTTGTTCATTCTATTCATGACCCAGCAGGTGTGTACTTCAAATCCCTCATAAAGTTGGGATTTCTCTGATGCATAGCATCTGTCTGTTATGCACTGAAGCTTATAAAAGTTAATTACATGACATAAATCATTAAATTGATAAACTGAGAATGCTACAATATAAATGAATTTGTTCTCTATGTTTCAGAATTCTGAATTATGACTTTGCTCTTAGTCTTCATCACACAATGTTCATTCCTGCCCTAGAGAGACTTGCCACTGATGAACAAAAGGCAAAATGGCTACCACTGGCCCAGTCGTATCAGATCAGTAGGAACATACTGCACAGACAGAACTGGGTCACGGTATGTCAGTCATGCTTACAACTGTACATAGACAGTACAGTCTTAGATATTTTTAAGCAGTTGTACTTGTTACTTGTTTTTATGACAACATGTCTTTTTAGGTGTCTGTAACAAGTAATAGCATTATGTCTTGGTTATCCTTATCATAGAGTGCTTTGAATAGATTTACATGTAATTTCTTAGTGTACCAAGAAGTCATCTGTAAAATTTTATTTAGTGTTTTTGAATTCTATAAAAAGAAAGATGTATCATAGTCAAGTTAGAATGATTTCAAGGGAAAATCCTGTTTAACATAATTTCAAAGGCAAACTAAAAAATAAACATAAATTAAAGATAAGATTTCAGAGGGAACATTTTATACCTTTCTTATTAACTTTCTTCTTTTGTATAGATTTTTCTGCTTTATTTCAGTTGTCTTTAAGGAAAGGAAACTCTTATACTGAAGTGGAGGGTCAAACCTGTCACTATCTGATACAGAAGTTAATCCCTTATCAAGTTGCCACCAGAGTCCAGATTTTAAATGTTTGAATAACTTCATCAAATAATTATATTTTAAACAGTTATGTGTACATTTCTTTTCTTCTGTATAGGCACAAACTTACTGGCTCTTGAGACCACAGCCACCTATGATAGAGGTACTGATCAATTTGTACTCAACAGTCCAAGATTGTCCTCAATGAAATGGTGGCCAGGTGGATGTAAGTACAGATGTTATTTAACTGATACATTCATTGATATTTTGTTAAAATAGGCACCTTATCAGCAAATTTTATTGTAGAGAAGTAGCATTGTAAAGGAAGGCCATTTATGGTTGATTGAAACACCTGATAGATTTTCTAGATCAGAGTATAGCATTTGTTCTGTGATGCTTGCAAAATGTGGCAGAGACCAAGAATAGGAATTTTATCAGTGTTTGAAAGGTGTTTTTTGGAGCAAAAACAACTTTCTCGAAAGACAGTAGATGTATATGTCATGGCTGGGTTGGTGAGTGGATGAATCATTTGATTGGTCGAAGAATGGATTGGTGAGTTGATGAGTGAAATCTTGAATACCACATGTAAGGAGATAAGGTCAGAATAAATAGAAATAGAGAAAAAATAAATAAAGAACTGGCTGCTCAAATTAGAGCCCATAATTATGACTGGTTTTACCCTTGACAGTCAAAATTTTGTTAGAACCAAGGAAGTAAGTTTGACTACTGTCATATTGTATTAATACAGATGCATATGTTGTAGAATCTGAGATTATTTTTTTTTTCAATCATTCCTGATAATATTTTACTTGTTTAAACAGTGGCCAAGTCATGCACACACGCTGTTGTGTTATCCCAGTTGGTTATAGATGGTAAGAACTATGGTATGCATCCATTCATGCTGCAGCTGAGAAGTTTGGATGATCATATGCCCATGCCAGGTAAATGTCATCCACATATATATTATCTCTATTGTCCTACTGAATAAAGACATTTAAAATGAGATTCAATTGTTATATTTAATTAAAGGGACATAATCTTAAATGGAATGTTGATATACAATGCATGTATTCATAATTGTCAGCTTATTCTTCACAAAATGACAAATAATTGATCATGTAAAGAAGAACATATGTTCATTTTTACTTTAGGGCATATAGACACTAAGAAGTACTCATTTTGTGCAATCCACCAAAAAATTAGACAACAGCAGTTGTCTTTATAAATATTGATATAGATACATTAAGTTTACCAGTTCTACTTAAAATATTTTGACTGATACCCTGAAATGGGGTTCAGTATCGTTCACATTTATATAATTTTGAAAGTAGTAGAAAGCTTTCAGGGTATGTCTCTTTAAGTTATTATATAACATTCTGACATTCAGCATAAAAATTCCCATGAAGACATTCAGTTGTAAACTTAATTCCATTCAGATTAACTCTGAGACATTTCATGTAGCTTTCACCTGGAGACATTTAATGAAATATACATTGGCGACATTAAGTTTAAGCTTCTCATGGCAACATAAAATTCACTTGAAATCATTCAGTTTTAACTCAGCTAAAAGGTATTTGGTATTTTTCGGTATCAGATTCACTTGAAGATATTACCTGTTAACTGCCAGTACTGGTAAAGCATTGCAACACAACGTTGTTTGTATTAAACAGAAAACATGTACAAAGCATTAAAATGATGGCTCTTGATAATAAATAAACAGATATGTATATGAAGCATTGTTCTTTACTTAATAAGTTGATACATGCACTTTTTTCCATACAAAGGTATCAAGTTAGGGGACATAGGCCCTAAATTATCAGCAAATTCTGTAGACAATGGGTATATGATCCTCGACAATGTTCGAGTACCAAGGATGCATATGTTGATGAAGAATGCAGTGGTAAAACTTGTGTACATGTAGTGATGTGGTTTTTTGCAGTGAAGTTAATGTAAATTTGTTCTCAAAACTGTTCATTCTCAATGTTCACAGCATTGTTATCGTTCTGCCAAGTGATATTCTACATAACGATTTTTTTTTTTCAAAACATGAGTTTAGAAGCCAGGATAGAGGTTGTAAAATTTCAAACGAGACAAAAAAGATCTAATTGCTCAAATAGAATAAATTTTACTAGAGCATTTGATTGCAGAAACATTTTCATGATTCAGCAGTAGAAAATGAGTTTTGTTGAAAAAAGTTAGCATTTAGAACTGTTGTTAGACTGAGAATGAGTTTACATTTACTGTACATTTGTATCCTAAAGCATGTATGTATCTTTATATTCATAGTCTATGATTATGATAAGTGTTCCTAAAAATGCAGCTCTGGGTATGAAGCTGGCTTGACCCCAAAAAAAACCAACACCAAAGTACTCCAAAAAGAAAGAAGTTACTTTTGAAGTTCTCAGACTTATTTACAAGGCATTTTGATGTTTATAAACAATATTTTAAAAAATTGTATAAATACATGTTAAAGATTCTTAAAATAGAATAATACTTGAATCAGCAGAAGTATTATGCTTTTTCTGTTTGATTGAATAATCTCAGTATTGTACCTTTTCAGAGCAGTCATTCATATCTGACATTTGATTGGTTGGTTTTGAAAATGTATGAGCCAGTCAAAACTCAGAGTTCTGCTTAGAGAAAATAATCATACGCTTAGGCAATGGTGTGCATGGTACAATGTAAGACAAAGTATACTGGGTATACCAACACTGGAGTATAGGAGAACTAGGGCAGATATCATTCAGGTCTATAAACTCCTGTACAAATTTGACTTAACAGCAACTAAGATACTCACTGTTAGGGAAAACTCAATTACTAGGGGGAACAGTCAGAAATTATTTAAATCTAGAGCCAGAATGAACATTAGGAAAAATGCATTTAGCCATAGAGTAGTAAGACAATTGGAATTCACTTTCCAACAATAGTAACAGAAGCAGATACATTAAACAGCTTTAAAGCTAATGAATACTATTGCACAATTTTATTCAAGAGTTTTTTAAGTGTGCTCAAGTTCACTTGATTAAATTTTTGTTTTGTTTCTTGTTAATTGATTATTACTTATCAATGCAACACTTAACAAAAACTCCTTATATCGAAGTGTGATTAGTTGCTTAACATATTCAGTATAAGATATCCACTATAATTATATGTAGTATACTTTGTCTAAAAATAGTCCTCTTTCATATTAGTCTGTCACGCTGCATGGCATAACACTCCTAGCGTATTGTATAATCTGTAGCCCTACAAATCTTGCTAGATGATAGTTAACAAAGCTGATAATGCCCTTTCATAATATATGGCTTGATTTTGCTCTGAAATATCGCTTCCAGTGCTGTATTTTTTCCGGTAATTATAACAGGTATTTGAATATGGAAGGTTTAGTCGGAGGAAGAGTGAACCTTTTTATGTTAATGTATACTGTCTTCACAGTTTGAAGTGGTTGAGCTTCATACTATATTGATTTTAGTGATTTTACTGTTTTTAGCTCACCTGATCACTGTGAACATGCTGAGCTTTTCAGACAGCCTGATATCTGTCTTCTGTGCCTGTGTGCTCCAACAATTTGTTGTCTGCACAATAGAAGTTTCATTTTTGATTTCAAACTTGCACAGAACTTGTCTTACCGGTAGATCTCTGTTCCTTTTTTTAAGGGGCCTGATCCTATCATGCATTATAGAGTTATGGCCCATGATAGAGACAAAACATGCCTTATCTGCATGGATGATGGTAATGGTTTTATTAGCTCCACTTTTCTAAGAAAAAATGTGGAGGTGGGTCATGACCCTCTCTTCAGGGTAGGCTTTGGTTAACCTTTTTTTAATGGTCCATTTTCTCAGAAACTTTCAAAGCTATTTACTTCAAATTAAAAATACATGTTCACTAAAAATGTGACACAATTTCTAAAGGGCAAATAACCTTCAAATTTATTTTTGCAAAGTTATGCCCCTATTTATACTTAGAATTTATTGGTTAACCTTTTTGTTTATTTCCATTTCTCAAAAAGTGTCAAACATATTCCCTTCAGACTTAGAATACTTGATCACCAGCAAGACCCCCCATGGGGATGGGGACCCCCTCCACCCTTTTTTGTTTTTTTGTGTTTTTTTAATACGTAGGTACTTGATTTGGTATGAAGGTTCCTTGCATGGACCTCTACCTTAAGATGGAGTTTGAGGTCAGTTGGTCAAGGTCACAGAGGCTAAAAATAGATTTTCTACATTTCATCTTGGAGCTGTTACTTATTTACCAATATTCTAGATATTAGGGTTAATAGGCATCTTCTATGAACCTCTACTATTCACTTGGGTCAAGGGTCACCAGGCCTAAAAATAGATTTACTTTTCATTATGGATCCTTCATTTATTGACCGATATCTTAAATATATATATACAACTATAATCATGAAACTTGAGTAATGTGTCTCAGGTGAGCAATTTAGGGCCATTATGGTACTCTTTTTTTTCCTTTTTTCTTTATTTCTAAAATAACTTAAAAAAGATTTTTTTTGGTATTTGAAGGTGTAAAGGTGGGGGATATAGGCATGAAGATTGGAGGTAACATGATTGACAATGGTTATTTGATCTTGAACAAGGTCAGGATTCCCCGCAGCAATATGCTCATGAAAAATGCTAGGGTAGGCAAAGAATTTTAGTGATAGTTTTACATGTGGTTTCTGTTCATATTAGAGAATCTTTCAATATCCAGAACAAACAGATTAAAACTTAACATAGATACTATCCATTCCATCTTGCCTGAAACTAGATTGCTGAAATAGAATTTATCAGTTTTCTAGGTTACAGGGGTACAGTGTACGAGAGAAAAATGATAAATGTAATAGAGACCAGTATTTTTTATCATTGAATATAAAAAAAGAGTAATCTTTATATGTTTGGAAAAGATACAGGCTGAGTTAATGAGGGAGTAAATTACATGTATTAAGGACATTGTGAAGTATTTTAAAAATATAGTTTTATTAGCTCACCTGTCACATAGTGACAGGGTGAGCTTTTGTGATCGCCTTCCGTCCGTCGTCCGCCTGTCGTCCGTTCACAATTGTTGTCCGCGCTCTAGCGGTCTTAATTTTGGTGCGATCTTCTTTAAACTTGGTCAGAATGTTTATCTCAATGATATCTAGGTCAAGTTCATAACTGGGTCATCTTACCCTTAAAACTAGGTCACTAGGTAAAATTATAGAAAAAGCTTGTCCGCACTCTAGCAGTCTTAATTTTGGTCCGATCTTCTTCAAACTTAGGTCAAAATGTTAATCTCAATGATATCTAGATCAAGTTCGAAACTGGGTCATGTGACCTTCAAAACTAGGTCACAAGGTCAAATTATAGAAAAAGCTTGTCTGCACTCTAGCAGTCTTAATTTTGGTCCGATCTTCTTCAAACTTGGTCAGATTGTTTATCTCAATGTTATCTAGGTCAAGTTCGTACTTGGGTCATGTGACCTTGAAAACAAGGTAACGTTCGAATTTTAGAAAAAGCTTGTCCACATTCTAGCGGTCTTAATTTTGGTCCCATCTTCTTCAAGCTTGGTCAGAATGTGTATCTCAATGATGTCTAGGTCGGTTCGAAACTGGGTTATGTGACCTTGAAAACTAGGTCACTAGGTCAAATTATAGAAAAAGCTTGTCCGCACTGTAGTAGTCTTAATTTTGCTCCGATCTTCTTCAAGCTTTGTCAGAATGTTTATCTCGATGATATCTAAGTCAAGTTTGAAACTGGCTCATGTGACTTTGAAATTTAGGTCACCAGGTCAAGTTATGATAAAAGCTTTTCTGCTCTCTAGTAGTCTTAATTTTGGTCTGATCTTCACTTTCATTAGCAATAGATCTTGGTTCCTTTCTTCAAATTGCCATATTGCATTATTGGTTCCAGAGTGATGGCCCCTGAAAGTGCCAAAATTAACTATTTAGACCTTGTCTGCACAATAGCAGCTTCATTTTTTATTTGAATTTAATCAGACTTTTACAATACTTGAGTTAATATAAGATCTTGCAGGGTTTCCAGGCGACTTGAAAAGGCAGGGAAATTTGATTTTTTTTCAAGGTCAGGGAATTGCCAGGTAATTTTGAATATTGGTCAGTGAAAAATAAAAATCCAGAAAAGTTAGTGAAAAGTCAGGGAAAAATAATTTTGAAGGGCTAATATTGTTCTATTTTATTAAAGATTGCATTTACACATTTTTTCCGTTATGAATCTTTTTCTTTATAATTGTGTACATTGTATTTTAATAAAAGTTCTAGTATTATAAATAACATTACTTAAAGACTGAAAGTTGCTGCAACCCTTACAACCAAAAATTAAAATAAGTATGTGTTACACTCGAAACCCATGTTCCTCCCTCCAAGATCCATGTCACAGCAACCCTCTGAACTTAGTAAGTTCTGCTATATAGGCCTTACTGCTGATAGTTTGTGTCTTGCCCATATATTTTTTTGCATCTATGGTTGGATTTTAAAATAATTAGCAGAATTGGCAATAGAGTGAACATGTGTCATGTACATAATCCCTGTTTGTAACGGTGTTCCAACATTCAGTTCACAGCAACCTAGTTTTTTGTATAACGGCAGGATTTTTTTTTTTAAAAATTGCGGCACAAACTTCTACATTTTTCAAGATACTGCTTTGAAACTTTAAACATGATAGGTATCATGTGTATACGTGCCTGATATTTTTTTATGAGGCTTAGTCCATTATAGTCCACGTTGTGCTTTAACAATCCTGATGACGCACGACATCTAGGGAAACTCTACCAAAGATGACCCCATGGTCATAATTGCCTGCACCCTTTGAGTCAATTGGCAATTGTATTTGCATCCACTGACTCTTGCAACCATTGAGCAGTTGTTGGCAGGTGAGGGACCCAGGGTCCCATGGACTGTCTTGTTCATATATTTATACAGAAAAGGATCAATTGTGTGTTGCATTAGAATGTCAGTTTATTCATGATAGATGCATATTTAATTCATATTCTCTTTTTAGTACAGTTTTCTTATTCTATACATTACAACAGAGTACCAGTAATGCCTCATTTCATATTTCTAATTGGTGCACTTAACATCAGCTTTACAGATATTAGATATTGATGTGATTCTTCTTAAAGCTCCAAAATTTTGAGCCAATACAGTCCTTACGTAATGGATTTCAAATCATACATGTACATTTTGCAGTTATGTTACTAAAATTCAACGATTTTTAAGCATCTCATAGATTATAAACATATTTATGTGCAGTAAGAATTAAGTATTATTTGAGCAAGAGTACAGTAAAGATTTCTGGATAGGTTAATTATCAGTTTAAGACAATTTCTTCAATGTAGACTACTTATTTTGGTCGAATGCCTTAGTATTTGAATAACATGGAGCTCAAATATTGAAAAATTTAAATGTATCCTTATTTGTCATCTGTTCTTAAGAAGAAAAGATGAAATAATCTTCACACATGTTTTTAAGGTAACAAGGGATGGAAAGTTTACTCAGCTGTCCGGTAACAAGGCTAACTATGCCACAATGGTGTTAGTACGTGTACAGATCATTGCCTGGACAAAAGACACCCTTAGACAAGCAGCTTGTGTGGCTGTACGTTACAGTGCTGTGAGACGACAAACAACACTAAAACCTGGGTAATTTTGCCTTTTTAATGCTGAGGTGGTTGTGTGGTTAAGCCCACAGGCAGGTATTGGTAAACCAGTTAAGCCTCTCTTTTAGACTATGTGGATTTTAGCCTTGTTTTTAACTCACCTGAAACCAGCAGGCCAAGTTTGATCAAACTTGCCTGGAATGTTCCTGCATGAAGCTCAAATGGTTCCAATCCATTGCAGATCTAGGCCACAGAAGCTGAAAAATAAAAACTTCAAAAATCTTCTTTTCCAAAACCGCAAAGCCTTGAGCTGAGATATTGGGTATGTAGCATCATCTAATGGTCCTGTACTAAGTTTGTTCAAATCATGGCCCCAAGGTCAAAATTGGCTCAGCACAAGAGGGCCACATTATTTCATATAGGCTTATATAGGGAAAACCTTGAAAATCTTATTCTCTGAAATCACAAGGCCTATGGCTAAGATATATAAACTACTATGCCTTAGGGTTTGGGATACATGTTCATCTAAAGCTCTTTTACAAAGATTGTTCAGTCTTGCAGGAAAAAAATCTTTGAAAAATCTTCATGCCAGTAACCATTAGGCCTGGTGTGAAGATGTTTGATGTGTAACATGGCCTAGTAGACTTCTACCAAATTTTTTCAAATCTTGGCCCTTGGGACAAAATTGGCCCTGCCCCTGGGGTCACGAAGGCTAAAAATATACTTTCCAACTTTTCATCATAGATCCTTCATTTATTGACAGATATCTTAGATATTTAGTATATAGGCAATAAAATAGATTTTTATAACCCCCCACTTCTACATAGGAAAGGAGGTTCACTTGATTGTGTTTTTGTGAATAAAGACTTCGATGAATCAGAAATCACAGATGTAATACCTGTTCATTATTCTGACAATTTCCATATCCATCTAGCTGTGCCTTGGATGAAGTTGTATTAAGTGCAGGTCAATACTCGGAAAAATTTGACACTCTTTATACATATGACAAATGCAAATTACATTATGAAAGTCAAATTTCTGATAGCGGGGGTATCACTAGTGAGCATTAGCTCACAAATTTACTTGTTATACTTTCCCCAAAGAGTCTTCATTTATCGACCAATAACTAATAAAGGTATTTTATATGTAGGCAAGGACCTCTTCCCCTGGGTAGGGTTTGAGGTCATTTTGGTTAATGTCAAGGTCACTTGGGCTAAAATTAGATTTTTCTACCTTTTTTCATAGAGCTTTTATTTATGGACTGATATTTTAGATATTTTGTATATTGACACCTTTCATTAGCCTCTACCATTAACTGGGGTTAAGGTCACTGAGTTCGCCTAGGTTAAAAATAGATTTGTTTTACTTTACCTCATAAAGCCTTCATTTGTTGACCTTCATCTTGGATATTTGGTATGTGGGTACTTTGCATCGACCTCTACCTTTAGGTGGTTTTTGAGGTCACTGGGTCAAGGTCACCAAGGCTGATAATAGATTTTTCTACTTTCAGCCATAGAGCCTTTATTTATTGACTGATAATTTAGGTATTTGGTTTGTAGGTGCCTTCCATGAACCTCTACTATGCACTTGGTTAAGGTCAAATTCACCATGGTTAAAAGATGAATTTTTCAACTTCTCAACAAGGTCACAGAGGTTGAAATAGATTTTTTTCTACCTAACATTACAGGGGACAGTTTTTTTTTTTTGGTTTTTGCTTTTGATATATAATCATCAAACTGCTAAGGTAGAAGGCATATTGCAACTTTCTTGTTTAAAGGTAAGCTTGATTTATAGGAAGTCTAATTTTGAAGTCATTTCCTATCTGTTCTGTCAGTGAGTCAGTTAACTTCACTTACAGATGTTGTATTAACAAAACCATAAATGGTCAGAAATGGTAATAAAGCTTTTGTATTTTTTAGAACCCCTGAACAGCAGGTTTTAGATTTCCAGACCCAGCAGTGGAAGATATTCCCAGCACTGGCTGCTTCTTATGCTTGTCATTTCATAGCAGAAGACATGCATGCTTCTTACAATGCTGCTTACACTGAAATTGTGAGAGGGAACAACAAAAAGCTTGCTGAGGTAAGATTTTGGATCATCTTGAAAATAATAATGCACTGACCATTTCCTATATCTGGTAGAACGTAAGTTTAGTAGTCTTTTGAGTGATGCTAAAAAATTCTCAGCTTTGAGCAATGTAACGACACTGTGTTAAAACAAAATCACTGTTGGCAGTGTCAAGGTTGGCTGTTAAAGTACCATGCAACCATTTAATTGTTACAGTTAATGACAAATTAAAACAAAAGGCTGTTTGACGAAATGACTTGGAAATGAATTATTATCATCCATAATTATCGAATTACGGTCTGCATATTCAAAATTGAAATGTATCTTTTTTGCATCCACTTTAACATTTTACATAACACTTAAAAGCTTACTTCTGGGAAGGGATTACATAAAAGAAATATTCTCTTTATAAATGTGTGCAGTATCTATCACTGAATTCATAAATGTTTTTGCAGTGGGCAAAAATAGGAGAAATATCATATCATTTTTTTTTTTAAAGCCCAAGCTTACAGTGTATACATGTACTCATCTTTCTTATGCTGTTTTTTTTTTCTCTAGTTACATGCCCAGTCTTCTGGTTTGAAAGCCTTCTTGACAGACATGTCAGCGACTTTAGTGGAAACCTGTCGAAGGTCATGTGGGGGTCATGGTTATCTTTTGTCGTCTGGGGTCGCGGAAAACATGGTATCTTCACTTGCCTTGGTCACTATTGAAGGGGAAAATACTGTACTGTATCTACAAACTGCAAGGTATTGTATGTTGTTTTTTCACATTAGAAAATTTTATTAACAGTTTTTTTAGCATACTCTGACAGCTTTCATTTGATGTATTATGCTACACTTACTTGGAAGGAGATGACAGATTCATAGTGCAACTCTCCTTCTTTGTAGGGTATGGTATATATATTGGGGCAAACAGATATTCAGGGCTCTTCCATACAGTTTCCTGGGAAGATCCTATGAATCAAACAGATAAATTGTTTTCTGTTAAACCTGTCCTATGAGAGTGGTTGTTATCTTCTAGACCATGACGCAGAGAAGAAATTGTCCTTTTTTGTCTATGTATTGGACATTCTTACCTTTCTCACTCTCATCTTCTGAAAGGGGAACAGGAACCACAGTGTGTTCCGTTTTACAGATACAGTTAAACACATTTTTATTCACCGTGTGGACTTTGCTCCAATACAAAATAAATATTTCAATGTACAAAACATGCATGAGATTTTTAATTCTGTTCAGCCAAACTTAATCTTTAGATTTTTAAAAGATACCAACATTTTTAACAAGATATAATCGTTTTATTTATTTACATTGGAACTTTTAACTACATCATATTTTACATATTATTGACAACTTTTGAACTTATATCATTGCAACTTTTTAACAAAATAGTTACTTATTAGTTCTTTTTTATACAGTATTATTTATGCCCAAAATGACCGTAATTGTTGAAAGGCCATAAAACTCCATTCATTTTCATTCTCATACAGTTTCCTAACAAGGTTTTCTCCTAGTTCAGGGGAAATATTACCATAGACTGAGATGGATTTTACATAGAGTGTAGTCAGTATGAGAGAATCACATCTATGAATATGTAAGTGTAAACAATGAATAAAAAGTAGTGTAGAATGAGGTAATTAAAATGGACATGTATACTTTGTGGCTTTTTAACCTTGTTGGATTTTCCATGTTTAAATGACTGTTAAATGATACTGAAATTAGGTGAAATTACATCACTATCACAGTCATGAACTATTACCCTCCCCCATCAACCCCTATGGTATTTCAGCACCTTTTTTTAGAACTTTATCAATGTAATATAGGTTAAATATAGCAATTCATTCCTTTCCCTTATCAGTTAACGTGGACATGGTAGAGTGTCTGCTTTATGATCAGGGGAATATGCTTTATGATCAGGGGAATATGCTTTATGATCAGGGGAATATGCTTTATGATCAGGGGAATATGCTTTATGATCAAGGGACTATATACTCTGGAAACATTCATTTGTCCTGGGCTTGATTTTAACTCGGGGAGTACCCTTGATAAAGAAGTGCACATTCTACCACAGTGCCTCAGTTACATGTAAAAAACTTGAGAATGTATACGATAACTGTTCCAGGTACCTTATGAAGCAGATGGCAAATGCAGTGTCGGGAACAAAGACACAGGGACCAACAGCATACATGAACAGGGACATTTCTTCTTATATATGTCCTGTAGAAGTGAAACGGGACTGTAGAAATCTAAATAAACTCAGGGAAGTTTATACACAGAGGGCACATAGGTAACTTCATACTGATGGAAATTCTGTTATAACAGTTACTGAATTGATCTGTCTCCATGGTTGAGTGATTAAAGTGGCTGACTTCAAGTTTAATAACTTCTTGCTGATTGATGAACAAGGATTTAAGCTTCACTACTGATCATTATCATGTGTGTGAGAAAGTTTTATTATGGAGAATAGGAGTCTTGTAGTGGTCCATCCAACATCGAAACATCAGAATCAAGTACAGTCATTCCTTGATGGCTCAAAGTCGTTGGGATCGCAAGAAACACTTTGAGCCTTGAATAATTCAAGCTATAAAATCAAACTTAACTGTATAATACTGGATCGTTATTATGAACTATATGTCTTCTGAATTAGTTTCTTTATCTTATCTGTTGTTATTTTAAAACTTACCTGAATTTCTTGGTCAATTCATGATTCTAAGTTTCTTTATAAAGGATACGCCTATATAGGAGTGTTTTCTTAATTGCTAAAGGGCAAAATGAAGATTCACTCATAAAGGATATGCTAGGCTACACCACAGGCAAATATACCCAAAATATTGTTATGGTTTATTGTTACGATGATAATGCACCTTTTCCATGATTTTTGCCTGATAAACATGCCATCTCATAGTTATAACAACCTGTGAGATAATTCACACCCCAGTTAGGAGTTTGACCCTCGAGAACAATGAAAGATGTAAATTGACACGGTGGGACCATAAAAACAGCTCGAGCCACATAATAATTCGAGCGTTGTGACTTCAAGCCGTGTTTATTATTTCAATATAGAAATATAAGGAGTAAAATTGGGACCGATCATCAACTTCGAGCCATTAAGTAAATCGAGCAAAGTGAGTTCAAGCTATCGAGGAATGACTGTATCAGTAATGCTCTCTGGATTATCCATCTCCACAGAAAGATACAATGCATCAGCAAAAGATCCATTTGTAAGATTTTAAACTTTGGTCCCACTGGGTCACAAGTAGTATGGAAAGCCAATGCTAAAAAAAATCAATTCCTTGACTGAGTTGTAAGAGGTTGAATTTATACAAATCAAAGCTTGTGTCCAAACAACTGTAACAATAGTCTCAATGGAGGTACAGATACATTTTTAAGGAAATAAATATATTTATTTCATAACTGTTAATTATTCACCCCATTAAATAATATCAGTTTTACCCAGCAAAATATAAAATTTTTCAATAATAAAGTCATAATCACTTGATTTGCCTGCACAACAAGGTATTACAAGGTTGATTGAAATTTAAATGGTATTTTTCCCCGCAATCAGATCATACTGTGTTTTGTCTTAAAATGCTCATTTTGGAGTATTTAAATAGTAACAGTGACATTGATGTGCTATGGTGTTGATAAATTTTTTGGTTGTGTTTTGTTCCTAATTTTGTGTTGATGTTTTGTTTAAGGGTTGTCATGATGGTAGCGCAGAAGTTACAGATGGACATGGAATCAGGTATGCCACAGGAAGCTGTGTTCAACAATAATATGGTCTCTCTGGTACGAGCTGCCAAGGTACAGTTGTGCATTTTTATTGTTTCATTAGATAAGGTTGTTAAAGTTAACTGGGTTCTTTTTGTTAGTTAGAAGTTTGCAAATCAAGCGATATAAGCTATTGTAAATACACAGATATTCTCAGTAGGTTTGTATAGAATCTTTCTTGTTTACAGACACATAACAGTACCAAATATTATTACAGACAGGATCTACAGAAATATTGTCGGGATTATAAGCTATGTTATTGTCTCAATAAAATGACTAACACCAGGCCCAGATCCAGAACCAGGGGTTATTATGGGGGAGAGTGGGGGGACACATTTCTCTCATGCACCACTCCCTCCTCCCCTCCTACACAAGACAGCAAATTTATGCCATCCATTAAGAACAAAAGCATCCCCAACACTGCAAAACTTATTTTCATTAAATATATATTGTTGCTGTTCAGGTCGGCTGTGGGAACTTGGGGGTCTAGGCTGACATTGTTTTATTACATGTTTGTATGTGGTTTGACAGATTCCATTGTCAGAAGTTGGAGGTAACATTTAGGGCTTCCATACTGTAGTTGGTTAAACAACATAAGACAACATTGATAGGCAGGCTTTCAGATAATAAGGAAAACATCCTCCTGAAGGCAGATAGAGTCAAAACAAATTTGAACAAATTATGATGGAATAAAATTTTTATCTATAGCAAAAAAAACAACATTACATTTTGTTGGTCTTTTCAGTATGTTATGTAAGAAATAATACCGGTAGATGCCCTACAATGAAATGCAGTTGTATGTAAAATTGATTCAGTCTCCAGGCATTTACCAGTAAAGACATACATTACAACAGTTGATAGCTACATATTTAAATGTTTAAGATGATTAAGTTGTACCGTTGACATGCCATTCTTCTTTTTTAGGCCCACCTACATTTGACTGTGATAGACATCTTTATTACAAAGGTAGACAACTTCAGAAGAACCTGTAGTGCAGAGTTATACAAAGTTATGACAGAGTTGTGTAACTTCTTTGTTGTTCATGGAATAGTCCAGGAGGCTGGAGATTTTCTAGAGGTAATCTTAAACGTTATTCTCTGGGTTAAAACAGGTAAATAAATCAATCATACAATCATAAGACTTAGTATTAGCCCGCCCGCTTAGCTCAATAGGTAGAGCACTGGATTAGTAATCCATGGGTCCCTGGTTCGACCCCTGGGCCGGGCAAAATTTCTCCGTGACAATTGATCTCAGGCATTGTGTCTGATGTTCATTTGTCTCTCACTGCTGATAAAGAGTAGATCATGTGGGAACAGTAGTCAGTCACTTGCGGAGAAATTGTTAATTGCTGGTTAGTTATCCAGGAAAACCGGTTAGTTGGACTGACCGCCGAGATATAACCTAGATGTTGAAATCGGCGTTGAACCCCAATAAACAAACAAGACTTAGTATTTTAATATTATACAGTTTATACTGTACATGTCCGTATTTATAAGAGAATGACTTTAATACTTACTGTAGTATCATATAATTGAGATACTATTAAGTTTCCATTATAGTTAGATTAATCAGGTCATATACATGTGGTACAGCCTTAATGTGTTAGATCCTGAATGAGAAAGGGGACCAGTAATGCCGAGTATACTGGAATAGTGATTTGTCACGTTTAACTCCAGTATCTATCCAGAGCTATTAACAGGCAGGCATTTTACATGGATGAGTTACATGGATAAGTCACCAGTATTAGACCAATCCAACCAGGGGCTTAATTTGTAAGGGTTAACGTTAAAACCACCATTGTGAAAAGATGTCAGACTTTAAGGTCACCAAACACCAGGTCGTTTACCTAGAAACTACTAATGTAGGACAGTAATTATCAAGTTCAAGTTCAACTTACTACTGCCAACAGTCAATACTGACTAAACTAGGCAGAAAAGTTCTTGCATCTTATATGATGACTGCTTCCTGGGTTCATACCAGTGCTCGTGCCAAAAGTGAGGAATGTGGAATGTCACTGGAGACTCTCACCTCTGGTGGGATTTGAACCAGCAACCACCAGATTGGGAGTCTGGTGCTCTAACCCCTTGACCACTGCTCCTCCTTCTATCAAATAGGAATAGAATGAAGCAGAATGAAATCTTTGAAGTTTATGTAAAACTGTTGATTTTCTCATAGATGGAAACTCTAGGATTGGCACAGATAGAATGGCTGAGACAAGAGGAATTTGAACTTCTTGCTGTTTTAAGGTATTAGTTATTTTAGATTTTTACAATATGATTCAATAACTTATCACAAGCATATTTAAAGCCCCTCTTTATACACACTTGATAATTCATGTGTAATTAATTTCTTTCATTCCAATTATGTGGCATCAACAAGTTTGTATGTTGGAAGTTGGGGGGGTTTTTTATTAGTCAGTTCAATATTTTTTCTTTTCATTTTCTCAGTGTTTTTCATTTTAAATATTGAAAAACTTTTGTATGGCAGTTAAGATTACACTTGTTGGAGATCTATAACTTTAATGAAGGTTGACATGTGGTAAAGTTAATCAATCAAGTCTTTGTACATTTTGTATGAAATACAAAAATTTATCTAAAAAATATATATTATCTAAAATTATAGAGACATATGATAAAAAACCTGAAAATTGCATGTATATGTATTTATGAATGCTATCCAACAAACAATAACCAATGTTAAAGTGCCAAACAAAAATTCTACACAGTAGTACAAGAAATAAACTAAATATATTAATATCAGTATTCTTCTAGAGAATTTTTGTTGCACAGTTACAAGTGGATAAGTAATTATGACAAATCAACACTCTTTTATGATCAATATGCCCAAAAGAAACTTCTATGAACACATGTTTTTCTTTACATTTTCAGTTAATTTTTTTATTCTTGGATGAACCAATGAAATACAAACACAGTATGTCTTGGTTACATTTTAATTTATGTGTGTAACTGTGTATAATGGATAGAAATAAATTAAGCCAAAGCAGAAAGAAAAAAATCTTGGAACTTTTTGTACTGTAGGCCGAACGCTGTTGGTTTGGTTGACGCATATGATATGCATGATGAAACAGTTGCATCCACCCTGGGATGGTATGATGGAAATGCCTACCAACATCTGTTTGAATCCACGCAGTATGAACCCATGAACCAAACAGAGGTATGAGATACATGTAGTTGGTGACATTACATAAAAATACAGTTTTAAATTATTGAAAATTTTAGCTTACTTGTTTTGAAAATATTTATATAAAAAAAGCAAGCCACTTCTGGATTTAGGTACCAGAGGTGTTGATCTTTGCTTCATCAACTGTCAGATGTGAAAAAGTGATCCAAATCACAATGTTTATTTGCAAATATATATGGAAAACAAATTGAATTACTCTGAGACACATGGTTCACATTGAGATACACCTTTAAACGTTGTAGAAGGCAGATGCATTCCCAATCTTTCAGTGATTCTGGTAAAGTGTTCACACCTGAAGTAATCTAGTTTTAAACAATTGTGACAGAATGAGAAGTCTTGTTTGAAATCAGTAGTCAGTAAGCAGTTTAAAATTTTCCCTTGCAAACTAGTTTTAGAAGCTGTAATGGTGATACGGTGCCAGGCTGCTAACCTTGAGGTCATGAGTTTGAAACTTGTCATTAGAATTAGATATTGACTTTCTTATTTCTCCATTCTGTGCCAGTCCTGGTCAGAACTCACGGTAGATCAGAGGGTAGGTTTGATGTAAAACAGGTTTGAACAAAACTGGTTGCTGCTGATTGAAGATGTCTTCATGATTAACATAGTCCTGGAAATAATTGTACATGCAGTTAAATATCAGACAAGATCTTCAGATGTTACAGAAAGAACTTTTGCATCAGAACAAATTAACTGATCTATTAAAATTAACATATTTATTTTAGTGAATTTTCTCCAGTGAAAGAATGTTTCTGTTAACATAAAAAGGTACATTTCAATGACATGCATCAAATTACTGTTTTATTCCAGGTTCATCCAGCCTACTATAAACATCTACGAGGTCTTTTGAAAGGAACAGCACAGTCTAAATTATGATCAGAAACTGTTACAGTCTTAATTACTGGATATGTGATTGTTAATTTGCTTCAAGTGTTATGGTGATATATAGTGAATATTCTGGGCTAGCTAGACTGTTAGTGGTAAGGTGGTTTTATTTAGAGGCGTTGTATTTATTATAAAGTTATATTATCAACACAGAACATGTAAATAAGTGAACACTCAAACAATAGGACTCTTAACAGATGTTTTAAGAATGTTTTAGAAAATTGTTAATTCGTTGGTTTTAACTTTTAAATTTTTATCACTTTCCTCGTCACATCATTTTGAGATGTTAGAACTGGAACAAACAAAGGAATAGAAATATCTGTAAAATTGGGGTTGTTTTTTTCTTGTTGTCTGAAGTAATTCAGGTGTTGTCATAATTTGAGCTTGATAGATGTTGAACTTGTCCAAGCTTTTAATCAGCATTTTGAAAATCAAGGAAGGATGTTGTATCAAGAAGAGATATTTTTAACATTAGCTAACTATTTGATTAGCTTATAAAGCTCATTGTGTTGTATTGTGACTCTTTCTCTCAAACCATCCTGTTTTGTATCATAATTGATACCAATCGTCGGAAACCCACGTTCGATCCGTTCATTTCACTCTGTGTAATTGTGCGGAATATGTACTTGGGGTAACTGAAGATGAATTAATATATATTTAGTACAAATATATCTTTCATTCACTTCAGGATTATGTTTGAGTTATGTACGTGAGACATAAACACAATTATTGAAGATAACTACGAGCAGTTGTTGTGTTACTGATTTTGATTTTTCAAATATGGCCCCTTCCCTTTTTTGTATTTGAAGCACTCATTTTAATTCAGATGAGATAAAAGTAAAGATGAATTATGGAAAGAAGGTAATTATCCTGATATAAAGAAATGAGAATATTGTTAATTGACAGTAACAAATTTGATATAATATCCTGGTATATAAATTAATCTCTATAATATTGCTTATAATATAGAAATCCGTTCAGTCAATTCTGGAAGTGTATGTACACGTACTTATCATGTATTAGATCTTATGAACTCTATTTAATAAAAAAAATTTATAATGAGTTATTATTTCTCCTTCATATCATATTTAAGATGAAAATTGTTATATGTATGACAGCTGTTCAATTTCTTCTTCCAGTAGAATTTCCAGTTTGCAACTGAACACTAGCTCTTGACTTTCTTACAGCCGTGTCCACGAATTGTACAAGAATAACCCTTTATTAGCTCCCCTGAGCTTACCAAGACAGTTATTACCCTGCATCAGGTGCTTGGTAGAAATTTCAATTTAGAAACTGTGCTGACAACCTCTAACCACCATGTAGATGACGAAATACCCATCATATAAAGTGTATGATAATTTGACAATCTCACTATTTTCCCTGGTACTGTTTAATTATAAGTTGCCGGCCCGGCTAGCTCAATCGGTAGAGCATCGGATTGTCAGTCTTGATCATCCCAGTTCAGTCCCCATCAGGGCAGGCAAAATATCTCCATGATAATGGATCTATAGGTCATTTGTCCCACACCTCTGAACAAAGTGAGGAAGTAGTCTGTCACTTGCGGAGAAATTGGTTAGTAAAGTGGTTGGATACCCAGGAACACTGGTTAGGTGGACTGATTGACGGGATATGACCTTAACTGTTAAACTGGCGTTAAACCCAATAAAACCAAATCTATTATAAGTTCTAAGGCAAATATATTTCACAGGATGGACATCTGAGTTAGTTAACATCTTGAAAAGTGTTTTAACTACATATTGAATAAGGAGTAATTTTAAATATTCACTGACCCCTCTTTTTGAAAAATTTAATTCAGATCTTATTATTGATAAATATTTATTTTCAAGAATGATTCTAATGGCAAAAAACTTGTCTCCATATTTATGTTGCTGTTGTCCATTTCCTACAGGTGAAAGTAAAACATTACCATTTTAAGTACATTCTCCAATTAGCAATAAGACTGTTCTAAATTTTACCCCAGCAAATGTCGTTTGAAGGATATACAGGACTCAGCTTGTCTGTCAGGCTTTCTGGTGGTTTTTACCTATAACAGATGATAGAAAGTGAACAGGATTGTATTTGAGCTGTCCTTGTTCAAGGTCACTGAAACTTAAAATAGAAAAATGGTTCCCGATCAATAACTTCACTACATAATGTCGTAATGCAGTGAAAGTTGATGTGTTAGTATGGCTTGCTTGCAGTTGTCCATTGAGACTGTGATTTAAGGTCAAGATTAGTTAATAAAAACCAAACAAAGGCAGAGATTGCCATGAAATGCTCACCTGAGTATATAATTAAAAACTTACGACATAAAGACACTTGAGGAATGTAAGCCCCACCCCTATTTTCCAGTCTGTATAAAGGGTCTTCGAGGGAATATTTGTTCTAAATTATTTTCAGATAGGGTCAGCAGTATCTGTGGAGAAGATTTTTAAGTTTTCCATACAGACATATAAAAAATTAAGCCCTGCAACTGGCGGCCATGTTTTTACACAGAATGTTATAAATTGTGCAATTCAAGTTCTTCAAAGGTACATTTGAGCTAAACTATATTCAAATTGGTCAAGATGTTACTTAGGAGATATGCTTTGAATTGCTTTCCTGCATGGAACTTGATAAATTGCACAAATCTGAAGGAGGCCATGCAAGGAAAATTCTGGTAAAGTAAGGTTGAAAGAGGCCCAATGGTTTCAGAGATGTCATTTAAATGCAGTTCTTGACAGAATGGATGTAGACATCGGGGGATCCTGAAAGTTATTTTGTGTTGATAGCTCAGGTCAGCTAAAAAGGTTTGTTGCCACTTTGGATTGCTTTTGTTCCTGTGACAAGGCAGAATACGAGTGTTTTTTACTTTCAGTGATTGCTCTAGTACAAGGGTTATTAGCTGTCTCAATGACAAGTTTAAGATGAAACTAGAAATGTGTCCAAAGGTCACAGATGCCCCTGCTAAATGACACTGGACACAAACTTGGTAAATCACTATTTCACTATATCCATAAGCCAAAACTTCAAGTGTCCACTGTGACCTTGACCTTTGAGAGAGCAACATATTTCTTGCACGCGAAACATCGACTTCATATGATGATCTCTTATGCAAAACTCTTTCGAAATCCAACCATGCACAACAAATTTATGAGCCGGACACAAACAATTTTTTCACTCTATTCATATAAGGAATAAGCCAAAACTTCCAAGTGTCCACTGTGACCTTGACCTTTGAGCAAGAGACATGTTTCTTGCATGTGACACATCAACTTTATATGATGATCACTTATGCAAAATTATTTTGAAATCCAAACATGCATAACAAAATTATGAGCCAGACACGAACGTCTATTGTTTGTGCCCACACACACACACACACGGACAGGGTAAACACTATATGCCTGTTCGCCATTATCATGGCGGGGGTATAAAAAACTTCTGAAAGTTGTCTCTGAAATAGCAGAGAAAAAGACTTCAACACCACTTTTGTTTGTATATAAATTTATTGCAAAACTCCTCAATTTCCTCTCTCCTGTCAATGTGATAATCCATCAAAACAACAATTTCATCCATTTCCAAAATAAATAAACAGGTGAAGTAATAAAAGTTCTGCCTTAGAACTCTTGATTCCAGCACAAATGGTGAACCCAATGTTACCATGGAAACAACATAGGAAAAGTGCAAAAAAGTTAACAGTGAAAATTCTCTTTTAAGCAGGTTACACTGAAGTGAATAAAACTTTACTTGGTGTGTCACAGACCAAAAATTACAGTTGAAGCAAAACAGTAACACGTTATTGTAAGAAAATCTTGTATATCAGTATATAAAGTAAGGCACAACTCCGAAAATAGCACAATCGCCTATGCTTGCAAAAATTATATAAGAAACAATGTTCACATCACAATATGTCCCCAATGACATGTAGAATATTGTCATATATATTGATAAAGATATGGTGCCCGAGCTCATATCCTGTTAAAGTGACAATATACATTATGCTGTGATAACAAGGTGTTTTATGAGAAATAAAAACAAAAATCATAAATCACAATGATGCTCTTAAACAGCAAACAATAAGAACATTAAACTATGAATGTTACTGCCTCCACTGTCTTATTTCTTCTATAGATTTAATAACACCTCACATATACCAGTAATTATACTTTAACAATAAAATGATATTTCATGCAGCAATAGTAAAAAGATGTGGAGATATATAGATATATATATAATCTTACATGTCAGCTTGGCAGTTTAATAAGCAGTGAAATCTTCAGCCATACCAAACTATATATAAATTTAGCATACACACCATCTTTTCATAACCAATATTACAATGCCCTCAGTCATTTCATGTTTGTACGATTTTTCCCTTTAATGATTATTTGTTTCACTAAAATAATTTCAAATGCACTTAGCAACAGCAAGGTCCAGATTCAGTTCTGACCAAAGAAAAAAATAGCTTTTGAAATAAAGGTTATTTTTCTGTCAGAGAAAAAAACAGTTCTTGATGAACAAATAAACCCCTACCAAGCCACAGACACTAAACAAATTCATAATTTGGTACGGCATTATCCTTGGAAAAAGAACCACATAAGTATACATACAGATGTACAAATATCATCAGTGCCCAAATATTAAAACAAGACCTACAAATGTAACTACAGCATGCATAGATAAACTTTGTTATTACATGGTTACATGTATAGCATTGATACATAACAGTTACTGTAATATGTACAATTCAAACAATTCATACAAACAAAACATAAATCGATCAAACTTGGCACATTATTTCAGCCTATTCCTTACCAAATTTCTCACCCAACTAGACATGTTTATCAGCACTGCCCCTATCTTTCAAACGGGAAACAACTAGTGTTTGATATTAAAATATGAATTCTTATTGGGGGTTCCATCCATTAACCCTCAACTAGTAGGAGGCTTTAGGAGTTTACAAATCAGCTTCTTTATTTCTAACAGGAAAGTATACTCAACAACAAAGGCAATCAGAAATTATCTGCATAAATCTTTTTTATAAATTTTCATGCAAACAATTTTCTCATAACATACGTCAGAGGCAGCTCTTAAACCAGTAACTGTCAACAAAATTTAATGATTCAGACAAACAGCATTCACTGAAACCATAATTTCAACAACCTTGACATAATACTGAACAAATGTACCATAACATTACAAAACTGACTTAACACACTGATTAATTCCCCAAAATACTGGCCAGATATGACATACTGAATGAACATGCAAACGTAAATTTCACTATTCTGGGAGTACATCTACATTAACTATACAAGAATTGATATAGAATTGTCAGTTGTTACTGGTATTCCTTACTGGTAATTCCTTTTACTTTATTCTCTAAGTCTTTTTCAATTTTGATGATCACTGGTGATAGTATTTTCAAGACAATCCCAGTCACCTAAAATTCTCAAGTTGTGCCCAATATGCAGGCTTTAAACAATTTTAAAATTTCAACTGAAACATAATTCTCTCAAGTGACAAGACATTATGTAGGAGAGTTTCTAATGCTGTAAAGTTAAAGCAAATAATGATACCGAAAACATATAAAGAAAAAAAATATTAATGTAAACATTTTGGTTAAAAGCATGCAATTCACACATACACAGCACTGCCATAAAGTAAATATACAATTTTAAAGTAATATCAACACTGGTATATAAAACAGACTAAACAATTCAATACATAATGACTAAATATAAATATTGCTAAATGCGACACGTGTCTGTTAAATCAAACTGAAATTGCAAGAATGTAAGTTTTAATCTAAGTAACTGTTTACTGTATGCCAAATGTATAGTGAAACTACATGAAAGATCACAGGACTGATACAACCATATCTCAAAACTGAATCTTATCAAATATTAGTGTGAAGTAATTTCATTATACAGAAGAGTCACAGAAAATTATTAAAATTTACAACCATTTGAATATTTTCTTTAAAGTCTAATTAGCTCTAGGTCTTTTGCAAGGATATAGAATAGCATAGACAACAATCAGATGCCTTATCTGATCTCCTGTTGCTTAACCCTTAACCTGCTGGAACCGAAAGTGATTAGCCTTTGCCACCAGTATAGAGCCAGGCCAGCCTGCACATCCGTGCAGTCTGACCAGGCTCTATACTGTTGGTAGCTCCATTTTTGTATTTTGATACTGAAATCCCTTAAACTTTGAATGGACTGTTCCAAACTCAAAGCTGGGCAAATCCATTACAAAATTTCAGCATGTTCAGGGTTAAAATACACACGATCTAAACGCAGCATCAGTATTTCAGACAGATGAGAAAATCATACAATTCTTTACATGTTTTTGGACTGTATTTCCTCCTGATGGTCTGTAAAAATGCAATACTGAAGTTTGAAATCTGATCAATTTTACTGATCAGGTCTTCTAAAATCAGTAAGGGACTAATTAATTAAAAATCCATCTCTCCATATTCAATATACTCAGAATGATTGTTTCAGAGAGATAGTAGGATTTCAGTGAATATCTCTAAATCAACCAAAAAAAATGGGGTTCATTATCTTTTGAAAGATGAATGTGATTGTATGTTGAAATGATAATCATATCTTGTGCAAAAAAAGGGTAGAATTTACTTTATATCTGCAAATTACTATTTTCAACATATTCTATACAATTTCAGTTTAACCATAACAAGCACAATAAAGAGATTTTGTCAGGTTTAAATACATCTTATGTAATTTCAATCCTGGTTCTTTGAAAGACAGTTAGTTTGTTATTCCTTGATTCGTCATGTGAAATACCGGATACTCATAAATATGTTCATTACGTCTGTCTCCTTCATGTCTCTACTTATTTTCCAAGAGAAAATTGCATATAATTGTATCATAAAATGTGAAATATAATCCTGTTCTAAAAGATGCTTTAGATATTTCTTGCTCCGTTTTTAACTGAAACAGCAAATGAACTGCAGTAACTGAAAAATCTTTAGGTTTCAAAACATCCTAATTATGAACTCCCGGCATTTCACTTGTCAAATCTAGATCGAAAGAAGTCGAAAGGATTTATCGAAAGTCGAAAGGTTTTTCGAAAGGTACATAAAAATTTTAACAATAAATACTTCAACAATAATTAAATACTTTGTAACATGGTTGTTTGTGGCAAGAACTGTCAACAGTTATAATTCATTAGAAAGTTCTTCTGTGTTTGCCACTATACTTAGACAAATGATTTCATTCAATGAAAGGTGAAAATAACAAAAATAATACTTCTTTTGAAAACTGCTTAATCAACAATAAAAATCTCTCTGTGTTCGAAACAGTATGACCTTACTTACAACATGACCTTGACCTAATCATAGGCTTAACAAAAGTTGAGACTACTTTCACTTCGAAGTATAAATGCTGTAGAAGTTTAATCAACTGTTTTAGGAGCTGTATGTCTACTATGACTAAGATGCAATAAAATTTCCCAATCACTGATATCTGTTGCCATAACAACTAAAATTACATTAATATCACATGATGCACAGACAGAACAAACTGTTTACTTACAGAAAAAAAGGACATTAGCAAGAACATAGTATTTGTTCTTCTAACAGAAAGCTTATTAAGCAAGAACATTCCTGTCTAAATTTAACATATACAGGTTTATATATCACTAAAATTAACTTTGTCTTTTATTTCATGACGTATGCAAAACAAAACTATCTATGGATATCTACTTCTGTTCATAAGACCATTAAACAGGGTGGCCATACCATGTGGTGTATGATGTCATTTAGGCTATAACATGATGTAATAACATTTGGGGAAAACTGATGTGCTTTTCGCGATAGCAAACATATTGATATGAACTGTTTAATTCCCAAATGTTAAGAAAAACTGTACATCTGGCAAAGGAATCATTAAGGCCTTTATGTAGGGTATAATTTTCCACTTCGCATGCACTATGTCCCCATTCTATTCATGTAGAAATAAAATACCTACAGCAGTTTTCTCCTCTGAATTGAGACAAAAAAATGCCGCTCGCAACAGCCTAAACAACATCATATACCACGTGGTATGCAACTCAGTTAAAGAGTTTACTGCTATGAAAAATGCTTTTAAATAAATATGGTCTCAAAACACTTTATGCACCTAAATATGCACTAATGTCACATACAAAAAAAAATATCAAAGCAGGTCAGATGAAAAGTTATTATGAAAGTAGAATACTACACTAAAACCATTTCCAAGTCTAAAACAACGTCCAGAAAGAAAATACATAAACAACAGTACATGTACAGAGAAACTGTTGGATGGTACCCTATGACGAAAACAAATAATATGTAAAAATGTTCAAAAATGATAAAAAAAATCGGCATGTAAGCAAATGGAAAAATTGTGTTTACAAATCCATACAAAGTATATAAGTTAAGACAAACATAGGATCGTTATTTAGTAGAGGAAAAGTGATAAATACAAAGGCCCACCACAA
This sequence comes from Cyclina sinensis, assembly GCA_012932295.1. Lineage (NCBI taxonomy): Eukaryota > Metazoa > Mollusca > Bivalvia > Venerida > Veneridae > Cyclina > Cyclina sinensis. The sequence goes on along the minus strand of JAAONU010000013.1, from coordinate 23,133,283 downwards.
TACAAAGTGAATACATTTCTGGCTATAAAAGAGTACTCCAGTAAATATGCATATCAATTAAGTTACATCAGAATGAAATTTACACATGTAACCTTTTAACATGCTTCAACTTTACAGGCTGCAAGGATTTTCTTGGAAAGTAAAGAAATTTTGTTAGATTTCTCACTCCTGTGTGTTGAACAGACAAAGTGACCTCTTTTAAAATAAAATGACCTCCAGACTGTTTCTGCATATGTCACAAATAGATGTGTGAATATAACTACCTGAGCATGTATCATCTGTGCATTTCATAATTATCTATCATCAAATTGTTTCATTTTTTCAAGTAATACTGTTATCCATGTGTTTGTATTAACCCCGAAACTCAACAGTATTCTTTTACCGTACATAATGTCTAGCACAACGATAATGTTTGACAGATTACAACCTTACTTACACCTACATGTAGTTACTGACTACCAGTATCTATAGTTGAAACATGGAACATGTACATTTACAATGTAAAAGAGGACACATGGAGGAGTTTATTTTTTGTAAAAGCTGGGGCAGGTTCAAGCTCGGCCTTTGTACCAGAAACAGTCCTCAAGAAGTCTTTAAACTCTTAAAGAAAATCCTTACAACCCGAAGCTTAAGTTCAAATGAATAATTATTTTAAAAATCTTCACTAGGGCAATTAATGCTGTACAAGAATTCCAACCAAAGTTAAAGATACAAAATATCTTACAGCTTTACTTGCTAACTAAAATTAATACAGCAAAATTATCTTGGTTTCTACATGCAGTCTTTTTTCTGAACCCCAAATTACATAATGAAAATAAATACCACTGTTTTCATTATTCAGAAAACAATTTTACCTCCCAAAGAAGTATCCCTCCCTCAGTCTATAAACTGTAAAACTCAAAGATGTAAGGCAAAAAATGAATACATGTACTTTGAAACTTATCTTTAATCACAGACCTCTGATCACTTTAAGCCCACCAGAAGTCAAACAATTATAAAATGTACCAGAGTTTTTGAATCTAAAAATCTTCATGGAAGAGCTGAGTTGCCAATACTTCTCCAGTGACAATTGTCTGGCATCCAATAGTTACCGTCTTTTTCTTGCTTTCCACAGCAACTCCATTTGGTTTGTCTTCAGAAACCTCTTTTTTTGGACTGTCACCAAGAACTGACCTATTCATGTAGTACTTCTCAGCAACCATTGTAAGATTGGGTGAATCTGAATCATCACTTAGATCTAGGTCATCAATATCTCGCATAGCTGATAACTCTTGATGGCGGAAATTCCAAACTGGAACCACCCCAGCTCCACTTGGAGCGGCATCTGAGAAACAGTACTTGATACCACCAACATTCACTGGTGACTGAATGACACCTGAGTCATTTAGCTCTGGTATCATTCTTCGAATTTCCTCATCTATGTTTGCATCAGATATCGGCAATGGTGTAGTTGGTGTCATGGGTTCTCGAAGTGAGTCGAATGATCCACTTAATCGACTAGTTACTCGCTCAATAAGATCTTCAATTGACTCATGCTCTTTCCAGACTTTGGTGGCACGCCAGCGGGCTCTGCTTCCTTTTGGTGCTGGTATAGAATCAAAGCAAACCATTTCTCCCAACTGTAAGTAATTTGTTTAGATCATCAATGTGCTTTCCAAATATTGTTCTATCAATAAAAACATGTTCATGTTTTCCAAGATCAATTATACCCCATAATTTTGCAACATGATAAACTCTACCTTTTCCAGTTTTACCAGCTTTAACAGAATTTGCTGATGGTCTGCTACCAGTGATAATCACATTCAGACGAGCATTCTTTATAACTGACACAGTCTCATCCTCAGAAATCACAAAGATATTGGCATGACTTCTGACGAATTTCTCCAGCTCAGGCTTGCTCCATCCAATTGTGTTTCTCAGGCTCTCAGGTGCTTGGCTGAAATGTCCTGTCAACCCATTTAATTTCATGTCACCCTTCTTTTCAATGATCCCTTTCAGGAACATGACTGCCTTGTACTCGTTTGCTGTCATGGTTGCTGGTCCAGCTTTGGCACTTACAGGAGTCAGAGTTTGTGGCTGGTTCTGAGAGGTAAAAGATGGTGTTCGAGGTATAGATGGTTTTGGAGAATTTGGCGGTATTTCTATTGACTTTGGCCTCCGCTTTGCCTTAGGTGTGCGAGGAAGCTGATCACTGCCAGAGAGTCTTGGATTAAAATCGCCTGCAGAGTAACGAGGGTTTGAACTGAAGTGAACATTTTCAAGCTCTAAGGATTCTCCAGCAGGGTTCACAGCACTGTAATTTATGTTATCTTTCAGAGTAACCAGGTCGCCTCTAACCTCAAATATAAGGGGATGTCTCTCAAGCCATTCCTTGAATAGATTCTGTGGACCAACACACTCCCTTATTTCTGGACAAGCTTGGGAAAGATGGCCAGCAAGGCTGAGAACTGGTAGCCATTTTTCCCCTTTGCGAATCATCTTTTGTCGAAAGTACTGCACTGCCTCTGTTTCCACAGAGACATCCGACGTTGTTGATGCCGGACTACTTTCTCGAAAATTCTTCCCAAGATTAGCTGTTCCATCATTCAAACTGACTAGATTTCCATTTACACAGAATAATGAAGGAAACTTCAACAAGAACTTTCTCAATCCAGCCTCATTTCCACCACAGGACTGCCTCATCTCCGGTGTGAAACTTTTACTTCCAAACCTCCCAGCCAACTGACTGATTGTAAGAGGAACTCCAGAGTTCATAAGAATCTCCAGAAAATACAACATGGCCTTGTGAGATGGATCGTCTGCCATTGTGTTGTCGAAATAAAAAACAGGTGAGTCAAATGGAAGGGTAGGTATCTCAGAGGTGGGCTGAAGTTGTGGGTATGTTGGAGAGAATGTATCTCCTGAAAACAGACAAAAAAATGTATTACAAGAGAAGTTTGTTGACTATCAGAAATAACAGGATTTTTGTAGCTACATTTACTGAGACAGTTATTTCAAAACTACTGGTATTAATTTATCCATCATGAAATAAGAGTTTTTTTTAAACACTATCTTCTGAAGACATTAAACATACATTGCACTATAAAAGCTTCACTCCCTTCTATTCATTGGATGTAAACATTAGCTGGGTCACTTACACATGCTTTTTATACATGGGGTCTGCATATTTACCTTGAAAATGTTTTGCTACAGCAGCAGTTTCCATCAAAATTTATAAATGAAAAATTTTGTCATTTTAAAGATTAAAACAACTTATTTATTTTATTCCTTGCACAGTTAGTGTGCATGAAATCCCTGTCAATAGAAGAAACATAAAATACTTTTTAATTTCAATATTTCTTGGAACGACTTCCTTTTGGCATGGAGAAATTTAACTTGCTGCTTCTATAGTACATAAAATTTGGTAATTATAACTACTGTTATAATGCTGTTTATTGACAAAATCAAACTTAAAAGAAATGGATATTTCTTGCTGAAGGGTATTTTTTCAATACCAGTAATGAATAAACTTGCATAGATAGAATTTATCAGGGCTCTACAAATTCTATAGTCCGACGTCCGGGACAGCTCTAAACTTGCTCTCGGACACCTGACTGTGTACTAAAGTTTTGTCCCGGACAACTCTAATTTTGACAGTCATAAATCTCGGAAAACTGCTCAAATAAACAACCCACTTGAATAAACAACATGATGCAATCGATTTCTAACTGACTGGCATTCAATAAGCTCCGCCCTAATAGAGAAGTGACAGCAGTGAGTTGAAAAGGTCAACCAATCACGACTCTAGTTACAATTTACTATGGATATTGATTATATTAGGTACCGCGTGACTTTAAAATAAGTCAGGCAAAAAATGTCTAACACATTCATTGAATGCTTAATTCCAAAGGAAAAAGGTTCAACATCAAAGCTTTGACAATGTTATTCTAAGCTTTTTGACAAGGAACCACAAAAAAGAGCAAAATTTCTTTATTGCGTTTTTGTTTTAATTATCGGATTTATTTATGAGAAAAAGAAAAGTAAATTTAAGACAAGCTAAACAAAATGAAGGCAACCAATTCCAGCAAATATTTAATTCATTAAACATGAAGCAGCGAGTGAAAATCTCGGATAAATTCCGTATGTCATATATTTCCGCGACCCCGTCGTATTTTGATCTTTATAGAAAACAGTGTCTTTGAGACTTTTTACAAGGCAAACTTTAACATTCAGTTGATTAATTAAGATAAGTGGTTATGATTTTGTTATAAGTACCAGTTTTTTCTTTTTAAATGAAAAAGTTGTTTTTTCTCTAAGGCTTGAATATTCCTGTCGTATTTTACTTTAAAAATTAAGCAACAATTATAAAGAATCAACATACTGTTCATCTAAAAAATTCTTTGTTACTTGTATAAATAAAATTCTGGTGAAACTGGAAACGCATCCCCTAGTTCACCAGACATTCCACCAAAAAGTCACTGAATTTTGATGCCAGAAGTACATTCGTTTAAAACAGTAAGTTGAATAACAACAAATCAACATATTTGCTGTCTGTCATAGTCTTTTAAAGTTGAACTCAATTTCTGTTGAAAAGTTTGACTTATTTTTTAAAGATCTATGAAAGCATCTTTCAATTTGAAAGTGTTTCTATTTTTTTAATCAACTTTATAAAATAAAAAGCCAAATTAACTAATAATGCTTATTGAAAACATTACACTTGTCGCTCGGACATCTGACTTTGTTTTTGGGACAACTCTATTTTGCCATAGTCAGTTGTCCTGGGCAACTCAATCTTAAAGAAATTTGTAGAGCCCTGTTTATCTTTCAAAATATGTATGAGATATGTATGAGGGATTTCCACTAGTTTCGGTCCAAGCTGATTTTCAAACAAAACAGACTGTCTGAATCAAGACTTTTAAAGTTTTTGTGTGTTAGTATTTCAGCTACAGTAAATTTGACATCGAACAGTAGCAATTATATTCTTGTCATGATATTCTTCTATAAAGTTGGTCTTTCCGTTGTTAATGATACTGCAGCTACATTTATATCTATAACCAGTACAGAAAACATGAAGTAAGTTTGACAGGCTCCCTACCACTGATTCCTAGATTTAACAATACATTGTATGCTGTGTGATTGTACAAATCAGGGCAATAATGCAAACAAAATAAATTTCCTGTCAGTCAGTCAAATCTTATCATACTTCGTTTTAAATTTGCTCCTTAAATTCGCACAATGAGTAACGTCTGACACGTCAGATTCAAAAGCAAGTATTATTGCAATAATGATAGGCAAGATCATTTTTGAGACGGTCCCCCGATAAAATTCCTCACAATTGGATACGATCATACATGGTCTGTCAAAGACTTAGTCGGTATGAAGAAAGCTTCCTTGCTTCAAAAAACTAGAATATCTATTAAAATTAAACAGTCTGGTTCATTACCTTGAAAATCCTATATAAATTTCAAGTTTCTGTAATTTTCACGCGTAAGTCGCCATCTTGGGAAGAAGGTTGTTACTGATACAAAAATTATCCACAGACGATTTTTTATTTGATTTTGCTTGACTTAATACATTTAAATTGCCGCGGAGACCATTTTGTTAAAAAATAGAGCGTTAATTGAAATTTCAGTTTTTTCTAAAGTGTCTTTTATAATTAGTCTTTTACTTTTTAATATTGTTCCAAATGGGGAATATCCTGATGGTCGAAAACCTAACAAAAGGAGTCAAAGACACTTTAACTCAATATCTATTAAAGTGTTAACTTGTAATACCGATATATATATAAATTCAAATCTGTGCCAAGAACTATTCTTTATTGAAACATTCTCCCGAATCCAGTAGTTCATTGTGAAAAAGTTGAAAATTTTAAAAGTACCTTGGCAAAGTATCGCGCATCATAAGCGCACACCCCTAACCCTCGATAAATCGTGCTCAACTAGTGAGACAATTTCGAGTACCATACAGATACAGATCCACCTTCCTAGACGTAAAAGGCAAACAACTGTGAATGTCAATGCTAGGAACGGTAGTACTGTAGTATTGAGACTCGTGCCGAAGATGACAACAATTAATCAGCAAACTAGACACATTAGAGCAATAAGAATAGTTTTTAATGTCTAACACACTGTTAAAGAAAGTTAACATGACAGAATTATATTTACCCAGAATTAAAACAATAGCCAAAGAAACCTTCAAATGCCTGTTTAGTAAATCACCACCATTTATTAATGATCTAGCTCAATTAAAAAATCTTGATTATTGTTTTAGGTACCAGAAAACTGTAGAAATTCCAAGGGTCAGAACAGTAGCATAATTATGGTAAGAACTCGTTAGCCTCCCAACTGACAGTTGCAAGGTGTAAAATCACAATGAACTTGTGAGACTGATCCAGAGTGGCCCAAGCTGTAAATCTGCTATGTGTGTTTGATTTATCTTTAGTCATAATGCTTTTATTTTTAGTTTGCTTTTGCTGTGTATTTTAAGTTTTACTTTCCTTTAGTTATTTTTTTGTATTTGTACTATGTATGTTTATGTATGTTTTCATATGTAAATGAATGTATTTGGCTAGATGTATGCTCATGCTATTTTATGCCAAATAAAGATTGTGTTATGTTATGTTATGTTATGTTATGTTAATGTTATGTTATGTTATGTGTTTGTTGTATTGTGTCGTGTCGTGTCGTGTTATGTTATGTTATTTTTAGCTGATGTGCATGTATAGTTCTGGTAGCTATAGTTTGTATTCCTATTGATTTTTGTCAGCTTCTTGCAAGTAATGTAATTTTAAATGCCTATGTACTGTATTCTTTTTTATTTTCTTCTTAAAACTTTCTAGTTTTTACTGCATGCAGTGTTTACTTTTTTGCCCTTGCCATTTATTGGTCTAATTTTGCCTAGTATCTTAATGTCCTTAATAGTGGTAGTTGCTGGTACATGTATGCCTTATCTTCCTATTGGATATCTTGCAAAATAGACTTAATTCTGACTTTTATTGTGTATTAGTGTTTATCTAATACTTTTACAAGCTGTTATGTTGATAATATGTTTGTTATCGCTTTGTTGTTGTTGTTTTGTCGGTAAATAGCTTCTAGTTAATGTTAAAAAAATGTATCTACCTACTTCTTGGATCTTGTACACAACAAATGGGGTACAATCAATGACTCCGCACATGACTTTTTTAGGTTAAGATAAAAGCTCTTACCTTGCATGTATTTCTGTGGCGGTGGAAACTTGAAAACATTGTCATCATCACTGTCATCATTTTCTTCCAAAGTAAGATCGTCATCATCCTCATTTGGAACAATTATAAACGGATTTGGTGATATATTTATGTTCTTGTACAGTTCGAACATAGGGATATCATTTACAGAACTCCAAGATGTCGACATTTTGAAAAAGTCTATGAAATATCATAAATTTAGCAAATTTCCATGGTTAGGTTATCCATTTTTTGTAGTTTGTTTGTAAATGCGTTGCCTTCTGTTCAATCCAAACTTACGAACAAAAATGTTACTCTCAGGTGTTAAAAATGACCGAATGTTTGGCTGATAAGTTTATTTTTATCTCTAAAGTCCTCTATGCCGTCATTTTTGCACCTGAGGCATGATAACGCGACAGCATATAAACTTGTATGATCCCTTCCGGTCTTATCTGCTGTAGAAAACATCATAACCCCTTAGTAACGATGTTAAACTTGGTGCCATTTCTTGTATCATAATTAGTAATCACCTACTCAATTTTGCGAACTTATACACTAAAGATCATTAACGGTAATATATTAAGTGTCTTGTAACATTTACAGATTTTTCAACTTTATGTGTGATCTTTAAACGCACGAGGGACGTTGACGACTTGAGCTTTTCTGCCAGCACATCAAGTATAGTACATCTTTCAGTCAGCCAGAAGGAACAGGTAAGAAAGACCGGGAAACATGTAAAAATAAAGACCTTGACAAGAAAACAATTAGAACCAAGCTACCTTAAGATTAGTGAAAATCCTTCAAATTTCTAAAATTTGGCTCAAGTTTTCGATAAATGCATCTTGAAGTTGGTAAACAAGAAAGCATTTCTCTTATATCTTTCATAAAGTCATTTAAGTAAATATAACAAGAAATAGATGTGCAAGAATTACAAGCAAATAAAGCTGTCAATCGTCTAACTCAAACATGTTCGCAGATAATACTTTGTCATAATATCATAATGGTAATTTGTGTAAAGTTACACGAGGACCTATCAAAGAATAAATCAGATCACTTAACATAATATTAACAAACACACAACCAACCCGTACAAAAATAAAAAAAAAATAAAAACAAATTTTAGTCCCTTTTTTATTTCCGCTTCATAAAATACATTTGTATAATTTATTTATTTCAGTTCTTAAATTAAGGTGACAAAGTTCATATGTAAAATTGTTTCAGTCTGTGAAAGTCTTAACACAACTAAGTTCCACATACAGGAATTTCTCCTAAAAATGTTTGTACATGTATTATGTTCTTCTTGGAATAAAAATCAAACATCAGCTCCACACACACACACACACACACACGCAACACATTCAACCTAGAGCCGGAGACAGACAGAATGAAACCAGGTCCTAGAAAACTGAGAGCAGACACCCATGAATACGTGTGAGTTACAGAGATCAATAATAAAATAACATGTTAGAAAATGACATGACATATAGGTACTCTCAAAACTCTAGTGATAATTCCGGAAAAAAAATCAGAAAGTAAGTTAGTCAGCTAAATAGCTGTAAATGCACTATTTCAAGACTAAATAAAGTTCGAAACTAAATGTGTTGTGATGCAATTTAATAGACTCAGATGGAAGAACTGTGTGGTTACGAGATCAGAAAACATTATTTCATGATTCACACGACACGTGTAGATGTATTCTAAATTAAAAAACGATCTTCATTTTATGTAATTTCTCTGAATAATGTCAATTATTTGTCTTGCCATAGCAACAACAGTTTCCGCTGTTTGTCTGTTGAAGGAGTCGGCAGGGATCTGTTGCCCATAAAAGGCGTCTGGGTACCTCATTCTTGTATGCTCTCCAGTGAAACGCGTCATATTGCCCGCGAAATTCTCTATATCTGCCCCAAGGCCTGCAAAAACAAGAAATTTTAAAGGTCTCAAAACAAGAACGAAGCATGATCGCAATAACTTGAAACCATAGAGAAATACCAATATTAAAAGTTTGTGTCATTCCTTTATCTAGGAAAGAAAAATAGCTCTACGTGCAGTTAAAATATGAAAACTCCTATTTCATTGTTAGCGTTTATTAAATAAACACAGAAGTGAATAACAAAACAAAAGCGATGTACAGATGTAATGACTGGATAGGAAGAAGAAAAAACAAAGCAAATAAAGTAACAAGAAATCGGTAGAACCGATGGATGCTCCCCGAATAAATGCCAATTCCAAAAGGGCTATTGTTTAATATGTATTTTTTTAAAGTATGAAAAATAACAATGGGCAATTACTCCTAAATTATGCAAAATAGAGAAACGGTTCTTGCACGCTGCACTTCTCATAGAGATCTATATACCAATAAAGTTTCATGTTAATATATCTTATTCTTTGTGAGATATGACCCGGACAAAAAATAAGTATGAGAAATTTCAAAAGGCAATAACTCAAAAATTAATAAAGCAAGAGTCATGGTTCTTGTGCACTGCACTGCTCATCAATGGGATCTATCTACTTATAAAGTTTCAAGCTGATAACTCTTATACTTTGTGAGATATGCCCCGGACAAAAAATAAGTATGAGAAATTTCAAAAGGCAATAACTCAAAAATTAATAAAGCAAGAGTTATGGTTCTTGTGCACTGCACTGCTCATCAATGAGATCTATCAACTTATAAAGTTTCAAGCTGATGACTTTTATACTTTGTGAGATATGCCCCGGACAAAAAAATAAGTATGAGAAATTTCAAAAGGCAATAACCCAAAAATTAATAAAGCAAGAGTTATGGTTCTTGTGCATTGCACTGCTCATCAATGAGATCTATCAACTTATAAAGTTTCAAGCTGATAACTCTTATACTTTGTGAGATATGCCCCGGACAAAAAATAAGTATGAGAAATTTCAAAAGGCAATAACTCAAAAATTAATAAAGCAAGAGTTATGGTTCTTGTGCATTGCACTGCTCATCAATGAGATCTATCTACTTATAAAGTTTCAAGTTGATAACTCTTATACTTTGTGAGATATGCCCCGGACAAAAAATGTATGAGAAGTATGAGAAATTTCAAAGGGCAATAACTCAAAAATTAATAAAGCAAGAGTTATGGTTTTTAGGCACTGCACTGCTCCTTAATGAGATCTAACTACCTATAAAGACTGGTCTTGATATCTCTCATAGTTTTAGTGTTATGCTCCGGACAAAATTATGACGGAAGGACGAACGGACGGGAAGGACGGACGGACAAAGCGGCAACTATATGCTCGCACTTCGGGGCGTATAAATATAAACTAGAGCTATCACACACATCTACACTTATTAATGATGTTGCACACCAAGTTTCATATCGATAGTTCTAGAGATGTAGAAGTTCGAGTCACAACAGTTTGCTTTGACGGACCGTAGTACCCCAGAGCGCATATGCACACCAAGTTTCAAATAGGTAGTCCTAGAAATGTGGAAGTAGTTCGCTTCAAAACATTTCTGCAACGGACGGACCGACCGTTAGATGACTCCTATAAAGTTTGGAGGGAGTATAATTATCATAAAAAGGTCATTGTATTCAAACCTATTATGGAATTTTTCAGACTGCAAACAAATGAGATTTTTCTACAGCCTGAAAGACAGGATATTTAAACAGTAGTTGTCAGGATTTCATTTTTGTTTCGAATGTTTACTGCATGATTGCTGACACTGGATAGATGCACTCACCGGACGCGATACTGTTCAAGTTGTGACTGTATCTGACGTTGTGAATTTTGTTTGCATCCCTTGCGTACCAAGCGGCCTTCATAGATTTTTCTGCTGCCTGTACAAAGAGAAAGAACACATTTTTCTTTATTGGCAACGTCCTCAGCTTTATCTAAGAGTGAGATCTGGAAGACTGCCCGAGATAAAACATGACATCCTTATCATTTAAATCGTGTCCTAGTTTTCATAGAATGTCACACTGTTACTGTTGAAACTAAAGACCACCAGTTGTTTTAGGAGGGAAATTTCATTTCTCCCGTTCATTATTACGTACAGAGTCCATTCTCTATTGTCTTTATGCAGTTACATGTTACCTGAGCCTATAAAACGTTGGTTTACGGAAAACGGTCTCGTATTTTTTGGTCAATGAATCCGCTTAAGATGATACAGGACTGTCAAACTGTCCTTTCTCTAAAACAAAATTAGCACCTTTAATAGATGTCTACATATTAAAATCATTGAATAAAAAATATTCATGCTGTCATACCTGATGAGCCATGTAGCAAACCCAATTAAACGAATTGTTCGGTGCTCTTTGTAACGATGTTATACTGTTGTCAATGTCACATACTGCTTGCCTCTGCCATCGCCGTGCCTCTGCACCATAATGATATGGCCTGCGGCTCCGCTCCTGCGAAGTACGACCTTCTTTCACCCCAGCCGCCGTCAAATTGATCAAAGCTGCCACTGTCTTTATTCTGTACGTGATATAATCTGTCTTTTCCATAATTTTCCCAGAAATGTCCAAACCAAGAATTCGACCAGTACTCTTCAGTGGAAGTAGAATGTTTACTCTCCGTGTAGTCGAAATCGTCGTCTTGTAACTCTACACCATTTTCAAGACGACGGAGACATTCTTGAATGTACTGGAACGCTTTTGTACATATCTTGTTATCAGTGGTTCTACTAGGTTGTAAATGAAATAACAATCGTTTAACAATATGCCTTCTGTCCAAAACAGACTCCTTCCAGGAGACCTCCAAGCACCGCCGTATGTCTTTTAATTCAGATAACATTTCTGGAACAGATCTCATCTCTTCATCAGATAATTCTCTCGTTCCCTTTTCCTTTTCATTTCCTGCTGCTGTTGGAGCGAACCTGTAAAGGTTGTAACACTTGACTAAACGATAGTTTTCTGTCCCATCATCAACCAAATATTCCTGAAGTAATGGGTGTGTTGCAGCGCTTTCATGTTTTCGCTTAATCTGTACAAATATGTAAGTTGGATCATCACTTTTGTCACTATCTGGGTCTTCAACTAAAGCAGGATCTTCTATTTCGAATGCTACAAATTTATAATCAGATTCAATTGAATCATACCTGTTGTCTAACAACTTATGCCATTCTTTTGGAATAAACGTACCCGGTTTAGGGACTGTTGGTGCGACCACTTTATTCGAATTAAGCTCATGCTCTTCGATGTTTTCTTTACTAGGATTCAAATTTGTTCGTTTTAATGTATCTGTAAAACTTATTAAGATTTCTCTAGGTCGAACCATACTTTTGTCCTCAATACACTCATCTTCAGCTTTTCCAAGATGTGCCTCAAGTTCTGTTTTCAATCTTTCGAACCAACTGTCATTCGACACATCAACAGAAATACAGACCCTTTCTTCAGTTCTTTCCGAGCATACATATTTTTCTCCATGCGCATTAGCAAGATGCCTGCTCACTGTGAATACAACCCATTTCTTTTCAGCAAAATTACTATTTTGGTCTCAGCATTTACAACATGTCGTCGTGAGATTCTTGACAAACTAATCGGATCTCCTCGAAGTTATTATTTATTTATTTTGTGTTTTCAGCCTTCATTTTCTTCAAATAAACCTGTTTAATCAAAATTAATAAATTAATATAAACATGCATATGAATAAATCAGGACTCATTAAGATACCGTAATTTTTGTTTTGCAATTAATTAATACAAACTTTTATGAACTACATGTAGTAGATACTAAGATTAAAATATATTTGTGTTTGTCTAGTGTTATGTGTTTTTGAATACATGTAATTGGTTTGATAAAGGCCCTGTTATTGTTCGAGGGCAGTTGTATTGGCCGGGCGCCAATACGACTGTTCCGAGGACATATAACAGAGACTATATCAATTCAATTATTTAATGACAATTTTATTTCATAACACTTCCAGAATTTGCTCACCCTCCATCTTCTGTCGTCTGCTTGTGTTCATGAAAATTACAAGTTGTGAAAAAGAAGCCATTCGGCTATTCAAACAAATACGTACTGTTAATCAGGAACATATTCAAATATTCCTAAAACTCGATGCTATCACTTGGAAAAGAAAATAGCTGCTGTTTTAAAATGGAATTCTGGAATGGTATGTCTGTCTGTTTGTTTGTCACAAAACTTTAACCTTGGCCATAACACGGAAGTCCTTCCACTTACAGCCTCTAAACTTTACTGGTGCATGCACCTTGATGAGCTCTACCCGCCAGATCCACTTACAGGTCAAGGGACCAAAGGTCAACACACCCGGGGTGCAATGCGTTCATTCGAACGTAGGGCTTGTTGATATTACAATTACAAAACTTCTAAGATAAACATAAAATAGTATAACTGTAGTCATGTTATACGGGATTTATTACATTCGTTATCAGAAAACTCGTGCAATAAATCCCGTACTGGCCACTCATTTAATACCCTCTTTGTAACTGATGAAGAATAATTCCAGTTAGGTGACCCTCGCTCGTAGCGCTGGTTGTGTGATATATTGCTTTCAGGAACTATTAAGTATTTTTGCATTTTAGTGTGTCGTACACATCAAAGTTTGAGTATAAAATGCATTACCTGTTACGAAATAATGTAAATCTCGAGAGCCGTTAAAAACAAAGTGTGTAAAGTTTTTAAGTTAACACTGAAAATGAAAGTACAAATTTCGTTTCAAACATGTATTCAGCTTATAATCTAGCGACATTTCTTTCTGTAAAAAGTATCCTCCAAAGTAACTGTATTTGACTTTAATCCATCGAATTCAATGAAAATACACACCTCGGGATCTCGTGTTTATTTTTAGATGAAAAAAAATCACTGTCATGAATGTGCAATGGTGCATTATCGAACTGCATTCAGTAGTTACTTCCCTTATATTAAGTGCTGCAAACCCAGTATTGTTACATAAAATCCGTCTAATTTTGCAAACAAGTCTCAGACTTTGATCTGCAATATCAAAAAATATGCATAAAAACTAAAATGTTAACTAGTAAAAGAGATGGAGAAAGAGAGTAGGTACAGTTACAGGTCATAACTGTGCACAAAAGCATTTTTCTAAACTCGTGAACTTCTAACTAGATATCGTTGTCTTTAACGTTTACTTGTGTCGAATTTCCTGCCTGTTAAATCTTAATTAGTGAAAGCGAGACTAAAAGGTTAAGAAGTAAAAGTGCTGAGAAATTGTCAAATTATGAGAATATTAGCTAATTATATAACTGAATACAAGTTTTCAAAAATATTATATCATTTTGCAAATATAATTTTAAGGACCGGTACATATGACTTGTGTCCTTCAAAGATTCTAAAGTTCATGGCTTGCTTCTAAGATAACTCGAATCACGTAATACCACATTTCTTCTCACGGTGAATATCAATGATTTATGCCTCCAATTCTAGCAAATCCTGACTGCCAAACCTGTACAAGGTAGGTCAAAACTTGCATCTTCTCCAAAAAGCCCGACTGTAGTCTTTGACGTTATTCATACTACTACATGTATTTACTCTTGAGAGACTTTAATATAGTCTCTTTGTGTTGATTGTCAGTTTAATGTTTAATTCAATGTCTGTTGTGTAAAATCGAGGAGATGACAGGCCGCACGATGTCTTGGGGTTAAAGAAGAACGTACCACAGGACGGCGAGCACGTAAATTAGCGCCATGGAGTCTGTTGCGATATGTTTGTGCCGAGATTCGAACACCGGAAGCAGTTTGGAAGTCTCTATTTAGAGCAACAGCCGAGTCAGACCTGGTGTTTTGCCAGGACAACGATGGCACGATCTTCCCTAGCAGATTTTGACCTTGGACAGTCCACTCTGAGGACGTCTGGCGACGGCGCCTGTGTCCAGGTACTTTTGCCAAAGTCGTTGGATTACAATTTGGCTAACACCATGCTCATAGGCCTTCAAATTAAACCTGCTCATGTCACGTTGATTTTATTCTGCACATTTGACTTTCACTTGATTTTGAGGGGTGGGTGTGTTTGCACGGACCTGCACGGGATAATTGAGCTGTTACATATATACACAAGTACTGGTGTTTCTAAAGCAAAACACAATTTATTTTTACATGAACATTTTTACATTTAAAAATCTATGACCCTTAATTTATTTTGTTGAGTGTATAAGTTAGTTACGATAGTCACTTAAGTCAGTTTAGAAACCTAAATATGGTAAAGGATTTTTATGACCTCAACGAAATACATTCTTCTGGTTATTTTTTTTAAGACCGAAAGGAAAGTATTGGCATTGAATTGTTTTATTCAATTTAATTTATATGTTCATCTCTTGAATAAGAGTTCCATGCAAACGAGATTAAGTTTAGATAAAAATTATTTTGAATTAGCTAACCTGGCCCCTAACACATATTTTATCAGTTCATCTTATATCAGCCGACGCGTTTAATTAGACTAGAATGGTCCAGGGACTTTATAATAGTGTGTTCAAGTGTAGCCCTATTAATGTAGAACGATCATGCCACTAGTGGGTCGTGCCAACAACCTTGGGACCCGCCGACATCAAGCACACGCGGTGGTATTAATCTGTGCATAAAATTCAGAGAGTTGCGCCGTGCTTTCTAAACATCAAAGGGCAATTTATGCAAAACTCAAGAACAAATGATTATGTATGAAAATAAACAAAAAGTAATATCTTGCAACTAGGAAATCAGTCTTGATAAGAAGTGAACTGTAGTAATCTAATCTGTGTTAATTTTAGTAAAATACAATTGAAATATAGTATGTTACAGTAAAGTCTTTTGCAATAAGTCATTCGTATGTTCAAACTGATAAAAATGAAATATATATAATTAATGCAATTTTTTTCTCATACTGTTTTTAGTTTGAATAGGGAAATAGATCTTACTTTTATACTCAAAGTGTCAAATTATAGTGTGTATTCTAAGAGTTATCTACCACGAGCTAAAAGAAAAAAGCAGGACTTTACAAAAAGATGATTCATATCAGTAAAGAGAGAGGTATACACAAACGTCTGGATGATACAGACTAGAACAAATAATACATAAGATTCATACAAAATGAAGTATGTGAAAGGAAACCGTAGTGATGGTTGAAACCCTAATTTTCAAACTGCATATAACCAGAGACGTATATATATTTCATTTATACGTCTCTGATATAACCAATTTCTATTTCAATCCCGTTATCGCGGATTCCGGATCTCAGCGTTTTCACTAACGCCTAAATTCGTTGAAATTTATTTCGTGCTAAAACATACACAGTGTACGCATGCGTGAGTTAGCCGCATCAAAATTGAACTCAATGATGCCAATTTTTTGTCAGTAGTTCGCTTTTCTGCCTTTTTTATTTTTATACAACAATGAGCATGATGTGGTGGCTTGTCAGTAGTGTGTACGAGATTACCTGTTATTCCATGTTGGATTTCGTGTATTTCCTTCTGATTGACGGGGTGGCAAAATCACTGTTAAAAGAGGCGAGGTAAACGATGCACTGAGAACGCAATGTTGCCTTTTCATACTTAGATAGTTTGTTGCCTTTGCTTAGTAACTTTAGTTAAAAGTAGTATAAAAAGTTTGGCCAGGCGTCTTTATTTGTTCTGGTAGCATATTAACCGATTCTGTTTACTGATTAAGGAGCATTTTAGTCTCAATATTTCGACTGCAAGACCGACCGATTTACAAACTGATATAACATAGATGTCGGCCTATACGTTTCAACCAGTAAGATTCAAAACTGTGTCAGAAATCGAGATTTAAAAATATAACCAATCGATAAACTGCTGTCAGGTAGAGTTTTAGCGGTTTCCAACAAAAACTAGTTGACATGTGTAGAGTTTATAAATATACAGTACGTGCCAGGAGGAACTCTCGTTTTCCTCAAGGTCATCGCGAACAACCCATTCCTTAAAACGCGACCAAGTCCGCCGCATTTCGAGGATTATCGCCGCGGACATGGTCACCAAATATTGCGACGGACGTCCGCTAAATGGTTCCGCGAACTTTTTCACAGGTAAGAATTGACGTATTGAGGCACACAAAGTTCCTGATTACACGCATTTCGGCGAATATTAGGTTTTAAAATATCATTTAAATGTATAAAACTCTCATTCTGATGCATTTGCTTACGAATGCTCATATTTGTTAATGGAAGGAATGACAATTCAGAACCGAATGTAATTGCTGACCCTATTTTCAGAAAATAAATTGACTGGTTTTCGTTTTACACGTGTTAAAACTGCTTTCCTATATTTAAAGAAAACATACAACATTTAAAACCCTACTGCGACATCTGTATCGTCTGTGCGCTTGACAAAATTATTGATCGATTTTGCTATACAATAACAAGCGTTTTCAATGACGGAAGTACACATAAACCTACACAGCAAATGTTTTAGAAATTTGGTTTTAATTTTACCAAATGTCATATAATTGCACACTTTCACTACGGTCATTTCATTAAATGTTCAGCTTATCCAGGTGGCGTATGACTCTAATTATTTTCGCCCTGGTCGTCAAATATCACCGAGATATTTCGCGATGTCGAGACATAGAGGAAATCCGTTTTTTTTCTCGATGTCGCAGCAGATTTTTTTTCCGGCGTCCACGAAAGCAGAAAATTTGAGTTCCTCCTGTCGTGTACTGTAAAAAACATAAAATTATTTATCTATTTTGTCTTACAATGATTCAGTTTGGAATAAGCTTTACAGGCATGTATTTTTTCAAGGAATAATGAGTGTAAATTTATATTTGAAGCCGTCAAAGTAAGTGAAGAGATTCTGGTCGCTGGCTAGTCCAAATAATTGTACTCTAAAAGGTGTATATTATGCTATTTTATGTTAGGTCATTATCCCCATTCAGAGTACAAACCAAAAAAGACCAAAACTGAGGTGGAAAAGTTTTATTTTTTTGCATATGTAATGCCCAACGAAATCTGTTGGGCATGATTTATAGCTATAAAATAGGGTTTTACCTGCATAATTTGTACATGCATAGAAAGCTTCTCATTTTCTGCATCAGATGAGACATCTATGAAGAAAATCCATCCATGCAATCATTCACATCGGCAGTTAAACTTTCAAACTGATTTAACATGCTAAAATCTACCTAGCTCTAGCAGATTGGATATCAACAGCTGATGTAAACATGGCACTACTATATGATAACCTGTACTGCGCGTAAACATTTAACGCTGTTTTACACATTGTAGAAAAAATTGTTGGATTTTTGTCAATTTATGTACAGTACAGCTCAAGCAATTTTTCCACTTTCCGCTCTGTCACCGCGGACACTTTTAACGGCGAGCGGAAAATCGCGGGGGACATACTATAGTCAGCCGCGGTGACAAATCACCGCGGACGGGTAGTAAAAAAACCTCGCAATCCGCGGTGAAAAATCACAGAGATTTGCCGTGATTAATTCGGATATACCTGTAAATGTTCACGTAAATGTACAACGTAATCTTCTTTTAAAAAATCAATAAGACTTACAATGTTACTATTGATTTTAATCAATAAAATGATTTAATTAGCTCGGCGATATTAATGTACATTTACCGGGGAGAATCACATCACAAAACAGTTCAATAAAAAAAGTTTCAAGAAAACAGAAAAACGATCCAAAACACGTCACAAGGCAGCTTTTTGTGTTCCGTCCGGAATCTATGAGTTCAGTAGGATGCCTTTTGGTCTCAAAAATGCACCTGTGTCATTTCAAATGTTAATGACTAAAGTTCTAGGGTCAATCTTACGTTGGCGCCAGTAAAATTAACCAATTAAAGATTTTATGCGCCAGAATTAAAATTTTGGCGAGCGACAGCGGGAACCCTGTAACAGTCATGATCAATATGTTTATTTAGGTGAATAAACATGATAAAGCAGTTGAGGAAATTTCACACGCAAATCTTTAAATTTTGTAATTATTTACATACGACAGGTGTTACGTCGTTTAAATACATAACATAAAGGGGTGTTGGTCGTTTCGTCAAACTTATTTTTCTGTACAAAACAGGTAGTTTGTTCGTCAAACTTAATTTTTAGTGTAGATAATTACCGATTTTACCGAAGTGTCAAACAGATGCAATTACATGCAAACAGACTATTAACGATAAAGCTGTTCACATTAAACGTCACGCAAAGGTACCGCTGATTAATTGTTTGTCTTATCGGTAATTATACAAATTAGATTATTATCCCGCTAATTAGGTTGATTGCACATTCATTTTAATGAATCACAAACACACTTCAGCAATCAATTATAATTTTATTTCAATAGGTGTGAAATACTATATATTATTAATTTGACGAAACGACTTTTTGCTTGCTTTATAAAATAAGTTTGACGAAACGACGGTTTGACGAAACGACCATAATTCACATAAAGTTTTTTTTCTTTAAAAAATGTGTTTGAGTTCGTTATACTTTACAGACGTACAGTAATAGAAATAAATGTCCCCGTGTAATAAATAAATTAATGGCCACCCGAGAGAGCGAAATACCGCTGCAATATTTCACAGTGATCCGCGGCGACGATATCCCGCAGCGCAAATTTCACCCGATCGAGTGGACGAGCGGAAAGTCACAACTGTCGCGGGGACATCGCGGTGACAATCCACCCGTAAAAAAATCGCGGGGATCGGCGGACTTTGAAAAAATTGCTTGAGCTGTACTGTAACATTAATACAGAATACAGTACAGCTCCCACGATATGTACATTTTTCTCTTAAACTCCGTGGACCTTGGGAGGAAAATCGCGGAGAATCTCTGAGAAACTCCCTAAATCGCGGAGGCGTTGTGGAGACGAATTTTGTCTGGTAAGTGACGATATTTACGGTGAAATTGCAGATTATCAATCCTCGGCGAATCTCCGCGATTTGTTTATGCATTCAGATGATTGAAGTGTATATATGACAAGTGAAATTTTATATTTACTTACTCTTTTTATCTTCATGTTTTAGGATGCCTAATAGTAATATTTCGATTCGTTACATGTTTTGACACATTAATTTATTGAAAGACACAAGACCATGTGTTGGTCTCATGGCCTATGATCTGTACACGCTTGATACATTGCGTCTCAACCCCTAATTGGTTCCTAAATATAACTTTTGACCTTTTACATTGAGCAACAGTTATTTTCCGTAGATGATATTCACCTCACTTTAAAAGCTTCAGACACCACATGCTCTTTAAAGCGGGAACTACAGTCATGTAGCCATCGTCGGAAACCCATGTCGATCCATTCCGTTTCACTCTATTTATCTACCGTGGGACAATTGGCTGGTAAAATTTCGTACTCATGAATAATTCATTACCTACTTTCATTGGTTTCCGTAAGATTTCCCTTGCGGAATCTCAGCCAGTGAAATTACTTGTTACAATTTGCCTTCCGCGCCTATGTTTAAATCCTGGGAAATACGTCTATTTTAAGTAACTTGTCATTATGCCTACTCTCCACACTGAAGAGTGTCTATTTGTAATGCGGCATCTCATTCGACGAAGAGTTACATCCCTTTGCTAATAAATATTCATGAAAACGAATAATCAGCAGTCAATTATCCCACGGTACATAATGTAGTTGTGTGGAATATGTACCGGGGGTCACCGACGATGTCATGTAGCATGCTTTTCCAGTGATTACATTTTCTTATTAAGATAATTAATATCTTTAACAGATATGTGGATAATTTTAAATTTAGGCAATGATGGCTTTGTTGACTGAACAGAAAGTTTGGTTTCTTTGGAATCGATCATTAATACCGAATGCGTGAAACGAGGGTAGAAAAGAAAGACAAATTGGTGCCGCGCAAATAAATAATTAATGATAATCAAACTGCGAAAATAAATATATCTAATTTAAAAAGTGAAAATACAAACAAATGCGCTCTTATTCTGATGCATTTGTGTACGAACATTCCTATTTGTTTACGAAAAGAATGACAATTCAAAGCAGTTGCATCGGAAACAGCTGATCTTATTTTCAGAAAATGAGTTGACCGATTTCTGAACAACACGTGTTAAACTGCAGCTGTATCGTCTCGGCGATTGGCAAAAAGTATTTATCGATTTACTAAATAATAACAAGCGTTTAAAAAATCTCATAAATTACCATAGTCACATAAATGACAGGTGTAAAATGTACAGTAATTTCATCACACATTGCTGACTGTTTGTTTTTGATGAAAGGATTTCAAGTGTATACATTTTATTTTTATTTTTTTCACCTTTAAATGGGAAATAGTTTGTTAAAACTCTGGTGATGAAATACAAGAATATTCGCAGAGAATCTCCGCGGAAACGCTCTAACATTCGTAGAATCGTGGAGATTGTGCGTGAACTTTAATCGCGGAGATTCTGAGCATTTTTTCAAGGAGAAACTCTGCGATTTTCAGAAGTTCGCATTGACCACGATCGCGGAGGAAGCACAAAATGTGTACATATCGCGGGAGCTGTACTGTAATTCAGATTGTTTCCGCCATAAGTACTGTTGATAATACAGAAGAAATAGAATGATGTCACAGAGTTTCATATAATTCATAGTAACAAAATTAAACTGTACGACGAATCACAATCACTAGTTAATACAAGTAGTTCTCCAGATGTTTTGATTTGCAAAATGTTCGTCTGGTTAAAAAAATATTTTTATTTTGATTCATAATGTCATGAGATTGAGAAGTACTGAGGCTGAATTTAGTGGAAGTAAAGCATTAAGTCAGGTAGAGGGTGAAAATGGTTGAAAAGATACTGAATCAATAAATGAAAGTTGTTATCCCTGTTGTATATAATAAGTAATATAAATGCACTGAATTTTGTTCTGTAGTAGTTTTTATACGTTGTTAAACGTTTATGCACATATTTAGATATCATCGGAATGCACCAGTAAAACATGGACCATAACCTGACCCCTATCCCTGTCGTATTCTAGTCATTTTTTATTTAAGCTATATTTTGTTACCAAATTATCAATCGTAAAACGAGAATGCTTACTTTGAACTAAATCCTTAATAGAACGTAAATGAAACTATAATTCAGTTGTAACTTCTTCTGTTTGTGCCTAAGAAACTATAAACAAGCAATAAATCAAACATAAAAATACACGTTTCCATTACATTTTCCGCGTACACCCTCCCCTTTTGTCCAAATTTGTTTTGAAAGAAGATATTATTTTCATTGGTTAACTTGTCAGGAAGCTCTGCCCCGCATGGCAATGTAAGCCTGAGAGATGAAACGGTAATGGGTTTAACAGAGATTTTTCACAAAATATAATGTTTTACTGTTTCTTTTGATGGCAAATATGTTTTAAAACAGTAAGTTAACAAGGTAAGTTAGAGATTTCCTGGAAACAACCAATAAAGCCCGACTTCTGAAAATCTTAACCCTTGCCGATTTCCACCACAGTTTTGACCTTTTCTGGTTGAGACGCTAAGGCGGACAACAAAAAATATCAGATTAATAAATGGGTCCGCTTTTGAAGGCGAGTTATTGAGACTAGTCGCTGGCATATACACATAGAAGAAAAACTTTCCGCATTGTTTTGAACCTGGCGCACAATTTGTTGGGCTAGGAGCATTTGTGCTGAAACTCCCAGTATTAGACCACAGAAACTTGAAATTGTTTTTCCTTAAAGATCTGGAACTGTATTTCTAGCTTCTGTTCTGTATATAAAACACAAGGAATGAAACGGGCACCTGCTCAGCCCACTAAGAATTCATGTCGCACCAGCTAAATTGCACCCGGGTGCAGATATCTGTCCTGTCACTTAGCAGACACTAAAACTTACCAAAACAAATCGCTTAATTTTTCAGTATGCTACACAGAAGAAGAAAACCACTGGTTTTCATGTACATTCGAACAAAATTAGTTTGTCCCCAAAGCCATTGCATGACGTCATGGAACTCCAAAAAATTGTGGCGGTTTCCCGGGAAAATCTATTTCTGGATTTGATAAATAGAAACAATCAGGGATTTCCCCAGGCGCCTTTAGCGCATCGGTGCTGATGAGCTTAAATTTCAAAATCTAAAAACCTGATGCGCTTAAAATTCTGTTAGCTCTTAACAATTGGCCAGGATGTTCCTTTCCCTTGCCTGTAATTTCATCCTGATTAACCAGATAAAGCTAGTCCACATGTATTGCCTGTGGAGATTATCACCCCAGGTGAATACACTGCTGTTTTATGATACTGCAACACATTAAAAATACACATAGTACACATTATAATAAGATAAAAAGAAATGATGGCAAGTGAGCAGAAAACATCAACCAATCACTATGGAAATTGATTATCAGGGTGTTCGGTAGACTCTGAAACTCTGGCAGGGTCAATGACCCATCTGATAAAACTTTCAAGGGTTAAATTGAGATTCTTAAGGGTCAAACTGAATTTTTCAAGGGTCAAAGTAATATTTACAAACCTCTTAAAATTCAGGTTAAAACAATGTTTATAACACCCTAATTAATCTGGTAATTTTTTTTACAGTTTTTGGGGAAGGGGGTCAGTGCCCATTGGGTGGGCCAATTGGAACTATCATTATGACTATCACTTGTATTCCTCACACACAAAAAAAAAAACAAACAAACAAAAAAAACCAAACAAACTTGTAATTACATGTGAAGAAGGCCCTAGCCTCTTTTTTCCCTGATTTAGGTTTCAACTTATCATGGGCCAAAGTCAATACTGACTTTTTTAGGCAGGTTAGAAATTATGCAGAGTTAAGACTTTGTATGTTTATATTAACTTAGATGCAAACTGGTACTTATAATCAAATTATGACCACTGATCTTAATAAATTAACTGTATGTTGTAAGTTTGCCTTGTAAAGAGTCTCAAAGATTCTGTTTTCTATAAATACTAAAATACGACGATGTCGCGGAAATATATGACAAACGGAATTTATCCGAGATTTTCACTCGCTGCTTCATGTTTTATGAACTTACTATTTGCTGTAATTGACATATAACGTAAAGTAAATATCATGAAGCATAACTGAATGCATAGGCAGAAAAAAGAAATGCTATCAACCATCAAAATTTCACATATTATTTTCTCTTGCCGATGAGGATTTTTTGCCATTTCTTGGGGAAAAATATATACTCCGACAGGTGGGGAAAGGGGTCAGATGTCGCCACATATTATGGCCAAAACTCACACTGTTAATTGTATAACATGTCTGAATTTGGTATCGTTTTTTTTTTCTCGCTCTCAGATTATGACCATGTGCTTGTTGACCGCTGATTGGTTGAAACCACTTCATTGTGGAAAATTCGTCCTGCCTACTTTACCTGTATGCAGGTCTCTTTAGCAACAACATTTATTGACATTGATTGACATCAAGCAGGTCTTCATGCAGCCGTGGATATTTCTCTTGAGTCAAATGACTCGTGGGCTGATTTTATGATGGGTCAAATTAGTGTATTTGAGAATTTTCGCGGGTCAAACGAACACCCCGGATTATAGTTTGTACATCTGTGTTGGTATCACAAGAATTTAAAAAGTCAAGCAAATAAATGTCTTGACAAATTAATTGAATGCATAATTCCAAAGGCAAAAGGTTAAACATCTAAACATCAAATCTTTATCAATGTTATTATTACCTGTCAAACAAGGTACCAAAAAATTGGCCAAAATTCTTTACAGTATTTTTGTTTTAATTATCAGATTTATTTGTAAGAAAAAGTCATGTGGATTCATGACAAACTAAACAAAATGAAGGCAATCAATTCAAGCAAATACTTAGTTCATTAAACATGAAGCAGCAAGTGGAAATCTTGGATAAATTCTGTTTGTCAAATATTTCCACAACACCGTTGTATTTTGATATTTATAGAAAGTGTCTTGGAGACTCTTTAAATGGCAAACTTACAACATTCAATTGATTTATTAAGATAAGTGGTCATGATTTAATTATAAGTACCAGTTTGCATCTAAGTAAACATTATCATACAAAGTCTAAACTCTACATAATGTCTAATCCAAATGAGGGGAAAAAGAGGCTCATATTGATAGTGGCGTAACTGTGAGTGAAAGTAAAGTACATGTATGTTTTGTTGTTATGAGTAGTTCTAGTGATGTGATCCAGCCATCTTCTGTGCACTGTCAAAGCAGGGGACAGATGTTGCATTGACAAACTGTGATACATATTCCTTTAATGTTTTAAAGTTAAGAAATTATTCTCTTGTGAAAGACTTATTTGTTTTAAAATATTTAAAAACAACCCACAGAACAGCACTCTTAACCCAAAATTGCAAAAAAAATTTTGACATGCACCAACCCCTGTTCGGATAATTAGTGCTTAAAAAATTTCCTGGGGAAATCCCTGAACAATAACTGTAAAATTACACTATATGTTTCTATAATGAAATAATGGTAAAATGTACTTAACAGTTATTTTTGTGATGCACAAACGTATAGTACAGAAAAGTTTCTTCAGTTAAAAAGTTTAAAACTGCTTTTAATCAAGAAATATTTTGGAGATTACAGTCTGCACATTGACGTCACGCAGTGGCTTCCGTGACAAGCAAATTTTATTGGAAATGCATGGAATGCATACTGGTGTGTATAATATTGACAAAAATTAACAGTTTGTTTTGGTTAGTTTTAGTGTCAGGAGTGACAGGGCTGATAGATATCTGCACCTTTTCGCATTTTAGCTGATGCGACTTGAATTCTTAGTGGGCGGGGCAAGTGGCGTTTCATTCCTTGTGTTTTCAAATACAGTAAAAGAAGCTAGATTAAAAGTTTCGACTCTTGAATGACTAAAAATACAATTTCAAGCTCCTGTGATTAGACACAGTCACTTGAAGGTTGGACACAGCCCCCTCCCCTGATCTGCCCCTGCACAAGAGTAAAGAAGCATAAAAATCATAATAAAATCTCCAATGCATTTGTTTCTGTAAAAATGGTCGATTCCAGTAAAGCGAGGGACTCTACAGTACACATGAGGTGGAACTCAAATTTTTCCCTTTTTTGCAAAAAATCGACCATTATTACCGGAATCAACCAGAATAAACTTTGCATTACCTGAATCGATCTATATTTTATACACAAGCCAAATTTGTGAAAGATATACATCATTATTTATTAATATATATTTAGTGTATTAAGGAAAGGAATTCAAAGTATCTTCGAGTGGAAAGTTTTTATACAAGACTGAAAATCGGCGAGTTGCAGAAAATTTTTGCATACAGTATACACTGAATTGGAGCTGTATTTAATAAATAACCTGATTTTAAGTAAATCATTAACATACATCAGAAATGATATATTTACCAAAGGAATTTGAAGTATCTTTGAGTGGAAAGTTTTTTTACGAGACTGAAAAACATTTAGTTTAATCAACAATGCGAATTTCCCCATTAAAAAGCAAAGAATAACTAAATTTATATACATTAGACACAGTATTCTTCTTTGAAAGTTAAAGGGCAAAGCTGCATTACAACCATCTTCTTTGGCCAGATACTTAAACTCAGTTTGAAAAAATTTGCTATTATGACATTGCAAGTTCATAAAATTACTTAATAATTGACATAGCAAAATTTAGAACAGGCTGAATTTTTGACAATGAGGATGTCAGCTGTCCCTTTATGTATCATATTTCATAATATCAGAAATTAATTTTCTCTTAGTTGTTTACATAACAGCAGTTTTGTACTTTCAGACATTAAAGATGGTAATTGGTGGTAATAATTTCTTTATTTTGAGATGAGTTTTACATAGGGGCAAGTTTCTGATGCACGTACATGTACAATGTAGTCCAGCATTTTCACAGTTTTAGACTATTTCCGCAATAGTTTTGCTTAATAAATCCAAACTTGACTTTATAAAACCATTTCATTTAAATACCATACAAAATCTTCATTACATGTGTAAGTACCTCTAAGTTTCTTATACATTTGTTTGGTAAAAGTGTGTGTAGGCAATATGGCAGTAACAGGCAAAAAGTTGAAAAACATAAATGTACAGTTCATTCTCATTTCAGATTGGAAAGATAGCATATTATATTCAGCATAGAAGGAATTCAACAAAATTAATAAATTTTATATAAAAAAAAAAATTTAAATTATTTGTGTCTGTATCCTGATACAAATGTAGGTCATGATAAAGGTGTTTAGTAAAAAGACTTGTGTTTGAAAAAAGTTGTAATGAGAATGTAAGTTGGAAGATTTGCAAGATTTTTTGTTTTGTTAATTTTTCAGGTCAGAAAAAGAGAAGAAGACAATATGGCTGTTTGAGTCTCTGGTTTTAGCAGTTGTTTGTTTGCTGATCCATACTTTCGAGCACTGCCCGTACTTTCTGATAATCTTGACTGTTATAACAGCAGTCTACACACAGTTTTGTAGACAAGTGGATTTCAGGTAAAACCAAGTGCACAGGATTTCTTCTTTGTGATAAAATCCCATTAACTGTTCTTAAAGTTATAATACTGGCCATAATTATCATAAAGAGGAAACCAACTAAGAACTCTAGAATGGTTAAAAACATTATCAACAACCTGTCTGCATGTTTTTTTCGTGATGGCATTATATGCTTGAGAGGTATCAGGATTGAATTATCAGAAATATTTTATGACTGGCTTGTCTTAAATTTCTTCAGAAAAAATCCAGAAGCACTTTACTCAAAATTACTGGCATTCGTTAAATGATTCATCAGTGTCACATGATCAGTTTTGAATATGTAACATACATGTAGACAACAATAGTGGATCATTCAAAACATAGATTAATTCAAAAAGACAGATAGACCAAAAAGTACTCTGAAGGGTGCTGGTCAAAACCTTTACAATACTGAGAGAATACTTGTCAGCACTACAGTACGTGCCAGGAGGAACTCTGAATTTATCAGGTCCTGTAAATGAAATGTTGTTTCTAAATTCACTTATGTATGCAAATTAGCATCTTCCAGCTAAATTCTAGCAATGGTAGAGAGGTGGTATAAAATGAAAGTAGATGTTTCTATATCTGCCAACATCCACAAACATAACCGAATTTTAAGTAAAATAAACAGCAGATTTTCTATTTTGCAAGTTGTCTATGCATACAGTGTAGGCGTGAATATTTGCTTAAACTGATGGTAATGTAATATTTTTATTAATGGATGGTATTATAACTTTGAACTTCCCATTCTTTCCATATATCTGTTCCAGCTCATGAATGCTTGAGGAATTGATAACACAATTTCAGTAAATTTTTGGCCTAATAATCTTGGTGTCCTTTGTAACATTAGATCCATTGTGTGACAGTTTATCCACAAAAAAGAAAGGTTATTAAAAATAATACTATTGTCCTGCTTTAGAGTATACTATTTGAACAGAGATACGGATTTTATTGGTAAAATAGTGAGGAAGAAGTCAGTCACTTGCAGAGAAATTGGTGAGTAAACTGGTTGGATACCCAGGAACACTTGTTAGGTGGACTGACTGCCGGGATATGACCACAGCTGTTAAAATTGGCGTTAAACACCAATAAACCAAACTAAACCAAACCATGTATCGACAGTGTCAGACTTTATGATGATTTTATGTAATTTTTCATACAGATGTGCTACAGATAACTTGTACTAAATCTTATTTACTGATACTTTGTGCAGGAACTGGTGGCAGAGATTTGTCGAACATTGGGAGGTACATGTTCATCTGGCTGATAATGTGAAGGCCATCAACGAGAAGCGTAAACAGATTGAAATATGGCGTAAATTGAGCACACAAGCCCCTGTCAGTAAACGTGTCATGTCACGGTTATCAGACTTCATATGTAGACGGAATGAGACAAGGAATCAGATACAGCCAACACAAACTCCAACATCAGTATTCTCAAAGATAAAAACCCCCATATTCTGGGTAGTTAACCTGTTTAGAAACTTGATATGGACATCTGCAGAAACACCCAACAACCAGTCAGTCTCAACAGTACCTCAGTCAGGTCAACCTTACCCTCAGCCTATGCAGTCATTTCCCCAACCAGGGCAAGCTATTCCTCGCCCGACTCAGGCTTTCTCCCAGCCTCCAAGTTTTCCTCAGTCAAATCCCGTTTATATGCAGCCAAGCCAGGACAAGTTACAGTTCAGACACAATTTTCCTCAAAAGGGCAATGTGCAGGCAAGTCAGCAGACATTTCAGACAAGTCAGTATAGTCAGACTCCTGTACAACAGGTAAATAACTGGTTTACAAGTAATCAGCTTAAAAGACGACCATTGAGAAATTATGAGCAAAGGAATATTTCATCATTGTCTTCCTCAAGTACAAGAACCAGCATGAGAGATAAGTTCATGTCGGCAATTGGCATGTCTACCAAATCCATGGATCTGAACAAACCTCCTGGATTTAGAAATGAGAAGCTGAATTTATGCTTCTTGAATTGTGTAATCCAGTGTCTGTCGCATACCCCAAAGTTAGTGGACAAACTCAAGGATGCAAAGAATGATCTTGACTGCTCAGAGGTGGAAACTGATATGATAAATGAATTGGTAGATTTAATGTCTCGTTGTAAAAGGACTAAGAGAGATAGTGCTGATGGTGGTGTTTTAGACCCTACTGTTTTACGAGAGGCCATATCAGCATTGAATACTAATTTAGTGGTACCACCAGGAGAACGACAACGGCAACAGGATGCAGGAGAGTTCTTCATGTGGTTGACAGAAAAAATGCACCATATTCTCAACAAGAAGACAGTAAAAGGTAAGACAAGATAAAACATGCAGCAATTAAGCAACTTGACATATGAAAATGATGGATATGCTTTTCTGTATGCCCTCCTAGCTTTATACCTAAAAAAGTACAGTAAAGTCTCGCTATTAAGACCACTTTGGGGACCTAGGAGAAGTGGCCTTATTATCGAGTCGGTCTTAATTCCAAGACCCGTGCTAGCCTTCAATCAATTTCTCATCTGTTGTAAAGAGTTATTATTAGCTATAATAACCTTGTTGAAAAAGTAAATTATGGAAAAATACTAACTGCATCAATTTTTTTCTACAATAACATGATATTTTTCACATAATTTTCATGTTAGTGCGACATAAAATGAATTAAAACTCGAAAGTGTACAGTGAAATTTTTCTTTCAAGCTGTTTTCATAATTAGCAACACTGAAATCTTACTGTACACGATTTATTTTTGACAGTTTTTCACTCGTAGCCGTAATAACATACCTATCCGAAATTGGGCATTATTAACACCTATTTCGTCTTTCATAACGTATTTCTTTGTTCTGCATTAATCAGTACAATTTTTATCATACAAACATTGAAGTATATAATAACTTTCCTTTAAATTACTAATAGCCTAAAGTTTATTAATATTAATGTTTATAAATTGTACCGCAAACCGTTCACACCTTGATGACAATTGTCGTATTATGTTGTTTAGTGGTGATAATTGGTGACACGTGTCATTTTAGTAAACAGTTAATGGTCGTCTTATGGGGTCCCACTTTCATTGTGAAATGGGAATTCGGACCCGAAATATCGATTTGCCCGCAAAAAAGGGTCGGTCGCAAAGCGAGACTTTACTGTAAAAATATTTTAACTTTGTAATCATATGAATTCTAAAACAAAGCAGAACTTCTGCTAGTTCGGTGATAGTCAATTTGATAAAAGTAACACTTCAGTCATGTTACAGATGCATCAGGTTAGGCCAAAATGTGTCAGTAGATGACTTGTGATTGTTAGTGATTGTTATATACACTCTGAACATTAGGATTATAAGGACTATAGGATTATTATATGATTCAAAGAAGTTTAATAAGTACTTATCTGTGTCAAGCTGCCTTTACAAAACAGCACAGAAAATTCAAAGTATATTTGTGTTCACTGCACTGTATATATAAAATAACCAAAAAAATATTGATTATACAAACGTATATTCACTATACTTATGTTTATAGAGGGTGGGAGACCAAAGGGCAGCGGCTTGGATACACTAGAGTTCATCTACAAGGATATTTCTGAAGACAGAATTCAAGAATTAAAGAAAGCTTGTAGACAAGAAGTAAGTACTAAATCACAGTTTGCAATTCATTTTCGAAAGTCTAAAAACATTTTGCATTTTAGCTCACCTGAGCACTGGATCCATATAGTAAGATTTTGTAATTTGCCTTTGCCCATTTTGTGTCAAAAAGTAGGATGTGGTTTACCAGGGTCATGGGAGGTCAAAATTTAGACTACATGTAGCTCAGGTCAATGGAAAACTGTAATTCACTTTACAGATCATATTTTTGGCCCAACCTATTTGAAATTGGGCCAGAAATATGGCCTAGAATGTGTGTCTTGATGATTTCTTGGATGAAATCCAAATTCGGTCATGAAGAGTTTAAACAACACACAGATCAGTGGAAATCTTTGTGAAGTTCTTAGAGGTAAAAAAAAATCAAATCTTCATTAGACTTGGTCAGAATGTTTTCTAGATGATGATGATGAATCATTTGGTTTGTTTTCTGACTTAGAAATGTTACCATTTGTTTATATTAAGGACAGTAATAGGCAGATAAGAGGTATAATCATTATATCCCTCTTGTTTAGTGGCCTTATTTCTTGATAGCTATTTATTTTTAGCCGTAAGCATAAGTGTAGATGATGAAACTAGAATACACAAGTTTCAAGTTCCTGTATGACAACCAGAAGATGTAACAATCTATTCAACATTGTTTTGAGAGAGAAATAAATTTCTTTTTTAAGTATTGCCAATGTTTTGAGAGAGAGAAATAAATCTCTTTTAAGTGTTACCCTTGTGTTGAAAGAGAAATGAATTTTCTTTTAAGTATTGCCAATATGTTGAAGGAGAAATGAATTTCCTTTTAAGTATTGCCAGTGTGTTGACAGAGAAATAAATTTCCTTTGAAGTTTTACAAAGTGATTCTAATTTCATGAAGTTGCTTCCTAACATTAACCTAGAGCAAAAGAATATTTGGAGTTTTTTTTTGTTTTTTTGGTGGGTAACTTGTTCTGTTAGCTATGAATTAGACTAAGACTGAAGGTTCATTTGAGTTAATACATGTACCAAACTTAAAATTATAAAAGAAACTTACCTTTATTGAATGACTTGTGTTTTTGTTGTATTTGCAAGCAGTCTAATACATGTAAACCTTTTTACAGATAAATCAAGCCAATGGACTACAGAACGAAACATATGCTGAGCCCATTCAGAGGCTGTCAGATTTAGAATGGTTGACATACAAGCAGAGGAATCATTCCGTAATAGATGACATGTTCACAGGGCAGATAGTTGAAGCCAATCAGTGTATACCAGGTTATCATCTCAAAGTAAACATGCAAACATTTACCATACTTCCTGTTCCAATAGAAACCATAAATAATCATTCAGGAATTGTACCTTTGCAAGCATGCTTTACTAAATTTTGCAATGTGGAGCATTTGATAGGGTCAGATGGTGTTGAGTGTGAAATGTGCATGCAAAGAAGGAATTCAATGTGGAGAAACTCACAAGTCAACTCACGCTTATCAAGTGTAGATTCTGGGATTCACAGTAATGTCCTGGCGGCTACAGCCATGTCGCCAATACCTGGACAGACTGAAGCCCTGAATGATAGTGGTTATCAAGACAATGTGTTCAGGACATCAACGCCTGTTGGGGAAAGGACAACGGTAGATAGGAGGAGGTTCACTTTTCCATCAAGAGACGATCAGTATACAGAACGCCGCTGTTTGTTACGTCAGTTACCAGACTGCCTTGTTATTCAGGTTTTACGTTTCTCATACAACCAGTACACACAACAAACAGATAAGATTCATACACCAATAAGCATACCCCTTAAAAGATTAGACTTGACGAATATTGTTTATGATCACGTTACAAACAGAGAAGATCTCACTGCAGGACACAGGGAACACAGATATGATCTGTATGCTGTGTGTTCACATCTTGGTGCCGAGTCAACAAACTATGGCCACTATGTGTGCTATTGTCTTGCAGAGAATGGCCAGTGGTACAAGTTTGATGATGACATTGTTACAGAGATTAACATTGAGTTTGAAATAACATCAAAAGAGATTAGAGAAAATGCTTACATACTGTTTTACAAAAGAGCTACTGAAAGGCCCTCATGAATTAACTTGCTGTCTGTGTTGAAAATTCAATGGAATTATTGGCAATGTTGGTGAATATCAATTTTGTTAAAACAGCCTAAATGAAATGAATATTCTTTTATTGTTCATGTCTG
This sequence comes from Cyclina sinensis, assembly GCA_012932295.1. Lineage (NCBI taxonomy): Eukaryota > Metazoa > Mollusca > Bivalvia > Venerida > Veneridae > Cyclina > Cyclina sinensis. The sequence goes on along the minus strand of JAAONU010000013.1, from coordinate 23,099,999 downwards.
TCTGTTATAAATTTTGAAATGAAAAATTAAAAGGATATCTGGACATGAGTGTTTGTTTAAAAAAAGTTTTCATGATTTGCTTTCTTCCCTATTTAGAGAATTCATAACAAGTAACTTTTTGAAGACTGTTAGCGGAACTAACTGTTTGCTTATGTTGCTGCACTTATGTTTCAAGCTATCTGATCAGCCTTTGTTAAAAATGCTATGTGTGCAGTGTTTTGTTTATATGCTTTTTACTGAATGAACCTGTTCAGAAAATCCTTTTCTGCAGGATAGTTAATGGCAATTACAAGGAATAACATGGAAAATCTCTAAAATTGTCTTCTTGATTGAAACTACAAGGCCTTGAATTTTGAAATTTGGTGTGTAGCATTGTCAAAAACTCGAATAAGGGAGTTTTAGCTGTGCCCTTGGGTCATGTTATACACAGACTTATAGAACATTGCTAATACCACAAGGCCCAGAATTCTGAATTTTGGTATTAGATCTAGCACTAGTGAACATTACTTTTTGGGCTCAGCTGAGCAGGAAGTGATTGCTCAAGTTTGAGCTTTTGTGAGCATTGGTTGTGCGGTGTGTGTCATCAACAATTTGACTTAAATGACCTCCTCCAACTTTGACAAAACATGCCTGGGATATTCCTTGCATGAAGCTCTACCAAAGTTGTCCAAAGAATTTCATTCCATCAAGAACACTGGTTGCTGTGGCAACAAAGGAAAAAAATTGAAAATCTTGTCTGAAACCACAATGCCATAAGCCTTAAGATTTGGTATGTAGCATTGTCTAGTCGACATCTACCAAGATTGTTCAAATTATACCCCTGGGGTCAAAAATGGCCATGCCACGGGGGTCAATTGATTTTACATAGTCTTATTTAGGGAAAACCTTAAAAATCTTGTCTTAAACCACAATGCCTAGAACTTGGATATCTTTAATGGAGCATCAACTAAAAGTCCTCTGCCAGGTTTGTTCTAATTATGCCCCTTGGATCAAAACTGGCCCTTCTGCAGGGGTCGCTTGATTTTAATATACTATAGGGAAAACATTAAAGAATCTTGTCTGAAACCACAAAGCCAAGGGCTAAGATTTTTTACATGGAGCATCAGCTTAAGGTCCTCTGCCAAGATTGTTCAAATTAGGCCCTTAGAATCATTAATTGCCCAGCCCTGGGGTGACTTGATTTTACACAGGCTTATATAGGGAAGACTTTGAACAAGAGACCATGATGGCCCTAGGTCGCTCACCTGAGTATGACTCATTTTAACAAAATTGTTATGGACCTAATTTATTGACCCCAGATGACCCATATTCGAACTTGACCTAGAAATTACTGAAACAACCTTTCTGACAAATTTCCAGGTTATTTGGACTGAAAATAATACCTCTAGCGTTTCAACAAGGTTTTCCCATATTTGGGCTCTATGACCTAGCTTTTGACCCAAAATAACCCATAATTGAACTTGAGACAGAAATCATTGAAACAACCTTTCTGACAAATTTCCAGTATATTTGGATTGAAAATATAAACTCTAAAGTGTAAACATGGTTTTCCATATTTGGGCTGTGACCTAGTTTTTGAACCCAGATGACCCATATTCGAAGTTAAGCTAGAAATTATCGAAACAATTTTTCTGACAAACGTCCAGGATATTTGGACTGAAAATGTTGTCTCTAGAGTGTTTATAAAAAAAAAACTCCATTTGGGCTGTGACCTAGTTTTTGACCCCAGATGACCCATATTCAAATTTGAGCTAGAAATCATTGAGACAACCCCTCTGACAAATTTTCAGGTTATTTGGGCTGAAAATGTAGCCTCTAGAGTGTTTACAAAGTTTTTTCCATATTTGGGCTCTGTGACCTATATTTTGACTCCAGATCACCCATATTCAAATCAGAGCTAGAAACCATCAAAACAACATCTCTGACAAAATTCCAGTATATTTGGAATGAAAATGTTTCCTCTTGCGTGTTAATAAGGTTTTTCCAAATTTGTGCTCTGTGACCTAGCTCTTGAACCCAGATGACCCATTCAAATTTGACCTAGAAATCATCGAAACAGCATTTCTGGCAAATGTCCAGGATATTAAGACTGAAAATGTTGCCTCTAGAGTGTTTTCATATTTGGACTCTTTGACATAGTTTTTGACCCAAGATGACCCGTATTAGAACTTGAGCTAGAAGTCATTGAAACAACCTCTCTGACAAATTTTCAGGATATTTGGACTGAAAATGTAACCTCTGGAGAGTTAACAAGGTTTTTCAATATTTTGGCTGTGACCTAGTTTTTGACCCAGATGACCCATATACAAACGAGCAAGAAACCACCGAAACAATCTATCTGACAAATTTCAAGGTTATTTGAGCTGAAAATGTTACCTGTAGAGTGTTAACAAGGTTTTTCCATATTTGGGTTTTGTGACCTAGTTCTTGAACCCAGTGACCCATATTCAAACTTAAGCTAGAAATCATTGAAACAACCCCTCTGACAAAATTTCGAGATATTTGAACTAAAAATGTAACCTCTGGTGTGTTAACAAGGTTTTTCCATATTTGGGCTCTTTGACATAGTTTTTTATCCCAGACTCGTGCTATATGTTTTGGAAAGAACCTTTCTGATAAATTTCCAGGATATTTGGACTGAAAGAGTAACTTCTAGAGCGTTAACAAAGTTTTTCTATGTTTGGGCTTTATGACCTAGTTTTTTAAGCAAGATGACCGATATTCGAACCTGAGCTAGAAATCATTGAAACAACCCATCTGACAAATTTCCAGGATATTTTAACTGAAAAAGTAGTTTCTAGAGTGTTAACAAGGTTTTTCTATTTTTGGGCTCTGTGACCTATTTTTGATCCAAGATGACCCACATTCGAACTTGAGCTAGAAATCATCAATACAACCTTTCTGACAAATTTATAGGATATTTGAGCTGAAAAAGAAGCCTCTAGAGTGTTAACAAAGTTTTTCTATTTTTTAGCTTTTGACCTAGTTTTTCATCCCAGATAACCCATGTTCGAACTCGTCCGAGTGATCACTGGGACAAACATCCTGACTAAGATTCATGACAATTGAGGCAAAAATGTGACCACTAGAGTGTTAACAAACTGTGGACGGACGACGGATATTGATCGATCCTACGGCTCAGGTGAGCTAAAACAATTTTGTCCGAAACCACAAGGCCTAGAACTTAGACATTTTGCACAGAGCATCAGCTAGAGATCCTCTACCGAAATTGTTCAAATTATGTCCCTGGGGTCAAAATTGGCCCCACCCTAGATGTCCTATTTGTGCAACATATTTCATCTTTAAAAATCTTCCTGTGAGAAACCTTAAATTTTAAACCTAAGATTTTTTGCATGGAGCATCATCTGGAGGGCCTCAAAAGATGGGCTTCAAAAGACCTCCTCCAAGTCCACTTGGCCCTTTTTAACCAAACTTGACAAATTGTTTGTTATATTGCCCTTTTCTGAAAATGCGCAAACCGTTCTGCTCCATCGCATACAAGGGTCGAAAAGCTGAAATAGAAAAAAAAAATACTAACAGCATCTCCTCCTAAACTAACAAGTCATTATCCAACAAATTATAAAAAAAAATGCTTCTTATTAAGTCTTTAATAAAATTGCTCAAAAGGTTCACCTCCATTCAACAAAATGGCCGCCGGTGCTATAATTAGATTTTCATCAATATTTGGCTGCAAATGACATCTCCTCCAAAACTACAAGGCCATTTAAAAAAAAAAAAACTTGACAGAAATGTTTGTTATATTTCTCTTTTCTAAAAAGATAAAAATAGAAAAAAATTGTGAGACTTTTGACAACTTTGGCTCAGTGGTTAGAGTGTTGGTCTTCGTTGCGCTAAGATCGGAGTTCGAATCCGCTTTGGGTTGTGTATTTTAGATGCATTGCATCTTTCTGTTACGGACTTTCTTGTTCGTAAGATGGGGGTTCGTCTAAGAAAACATAGACCATGATACTAAGTTAATGAGACTATATAACAAAACATTTGCTTTTTTCTTGCCGGAAAAAAAGGAAAAAAATGTATATTGAATATAATCACAGGCAGATTGATTTATATCTTAGATGACGTCGTGGGCGTGTAATAAAGCCGTGTTAAATTTTTGATATTACACTAGTGTAATAACACTTAGACGTCAACGTCATCATCAAAACGCTTATGACCTATAAGAACAAAACAAACAATTTCTGTGTTTTTGTGTCACCATTCACTCACAAAACTTCTATATTATCGAACATTATATTCGTTGTCGTGTAATACGGGATTTATTTTAAGAAAACGATAAAACCTCGGCTGAGCCTTGTTTTTAAAAGAATTTTTTATCGTTTTTAAATAACTCATGGTATAAATCCCGTATTACATAACCACTCATTTGATATCCTCTAAATATAGGAATTTGAAAGAAACTATAATAAGGCAGGCATAATTTCATTCATTCATTGTACGCTTTGAAATTTAGTTTTTGACATTCGCGACAACGTTCTCTAAAGTATATCAGTTACGTCATGACGTTCTGACAACGGTCGCTAAAGAACGACCAATAACCCGATGTGTCGTCTTAGACAAGGCATTGTTTTCTATATCTGTTACGTCATAACGTTCTGGCAACAGTCGCTAAAGCACGACCAATTACCCGATGTGACGTCTTAGAAAAGGCATCGTTTTCTATATTTTTTGTTACGTCATGACGTTCTGACAACGGTCGCTAAAGAACGACCAATAACCCGATGTGACGTCTTAGACAAGGCATCGTTTTCTATATCTGTTTCGTCATAACGTTCTGGCAACAGTCGCTAAAGCACGACCAATTACCCGATGTGACGTCTTAGAAAAGGCATCGTTTTCTATATCTGTTTCGTCATAACGTTCTGGCAACAGTCGCTAAAGAACGACCAATTACCCGATGTGACGTCTTAGACAAGGCATCGTTTTCTATATCTGTTTCGTCATAACGTTCTGGCAACAGTCGCTAAAGCACAACCAATTACCCGATGTGACGTCTTAGAAACAGCAGCGTTTTCTATATAAGTTATGTCATGAACTTCTGGCAACGGTCGCTAAAAAACAACCTATATCCAGATTTGACGTCTTAGAAACAACAGCGTCAAATACCTTTAAAGAAAAAAAATGAAGAATTGGAGTGTTGAAAAAAATATTTGTATTTAAAAAAATGTACCCTGATCATTTTCTTCCAGCTTAGCTATTGGTAAATCTTTACACCTATAAAAACATGGGCATATAGGATCTCTTTTATAAAATTTCTTGATTGCTGTTACCATGGCAACAGTTTTTGGAGACAGTTTTTACTTATGTAAAAATGATATTACCTGAATAAAACGCAATATTGAATGATAAGATTTATAGTTTTGTAAAAAGGTGGGATACATTGAAAAGGCATAGAATTTTACAGTAAAAACGCTAAAATTCAAATATATATAATCTATCATATTGATTTGCTCGCCAGCCGGGACTTGAATAGAATTTGACGTCAAATTTGGGTATTTGACGTCATTTTAAAGAATATCAATTTAGCTTGTCATGCTCATCTTCAACATGAAAGAATATCGTATGTGTTCTATGCAGGAAGCTGAAAATTTCAGACAATAACCCTGGGATATCATTCGTTCAAAATTTAGTAAAAAGGTCATTTTCAAAAATTTGTGTCCGAGTGCCCTTTTTCCCGTGTCCTTGGTCATTTTGTTCGTATACTCGCGAACGTCATAAGAGTATTGTAAGTGACGTTGACGTCAGTGTTATTACACAAGCGTAATATCAGAAATATAACACGGCTTAATACACGCTCACGACATTGTCTATGGTATAAAATGAAATATATTATGTCTAGTTTTAAAATAGTTACCACGCTTGTCATGTAAGTAAATTTAGTATAGACCGTTCCATAATTGATAAATTGACCGCCGCCATTATGAAGATCACGTGACCGTCCGCCATTAAAGGACTGCTAAACCTCGCTATGATGCTTTTAAGTTCCGTTTAAATCTGTATAACTTTAGCACATTTCAACCTAACATACTGCCTTATAACGCGTGAATGTTGTTGCAGAATAAACATCATTTTATTGTATTATTATTACTATTTTGTATGTTTTATTCCTGACTAGAACATATCATTAACTTGAAATATTTAACACATGAAAGACTGTGAAAAAAGACAACGGACTGTTCAGAGTGGAAGCTTGAGTTGTTTAAACCACATATATGTGTAAAACGCAAATAATATTGAAAGCACTGTTTTCCTTTTCAAAAGGTGGAACTATGATTTCAGTTATTTGAACAACTCTGAAATCTTACAAAATGGAAACAATGACAAAATTAAACATCTCGTTCATCAACCGCATATTCACTCTATTTTAACTAAAACTTGTTTTATTCTTTGATACAGTTTCAATGAATACTCGACAATAAATATGCATTATTTAACGCTTCTTTAATCACCAGTCTTTTGTCTTTCGCGGTGTCCTGTGGTGAAGGAATGTGGTTACATAATATAGGGGTGACATACTGTCTTTGTTTTGATAAGTCAACGTTAATTGTCATTGTTGGTCTTGCTTGATCGGTCACAGTCAAACACTGTAATTACGAAATCTGCTCTTGAGAAAATGCCTGAAGGCTATAAAACATGGTCTTTATTTGTTCCTGATTGTTATATGAAATTTAAGAATATATATTCTTCCTTACAAGCAAGATTTTCAAGACCGTATGAAATTTAGCATCTGTTGCCATATGGAACTTTTATTTTCTATTATTTATTTCTTGCATTTGGGTATTCTTTTTTTTTTTCAAAGAATTGATATGTATTACATGTTGGTTTGTGTATGCAGAAAGAAAATAATGGCTGCAAGCCACACCTTACAAAAATACGTTTGCTTTCCTTCTTCTTAGATTTAACATTATCGCTGTGGATATTTTTTGTAATACGGAAAACAAAATGGACAGATTTTTTAAAGATAGATACCTGTACTTTTTAAAAGCAGTGTTTTCGTGAAATTTTGATAAAGTTCACAGTTCAATAGATTGAGATGTCAGTAAAAAATCGTTTACAAAGATACTTTTTTCAGTTAGAAGACCATGGGATAGATCTTTGCTGATAATTACTGTTTCATGTGGTTTATATGTATCTGTTTCTTTAACATACAACGCCACAATCACATTATAGCTATAAAAATTGGACTTTTTGTAAGCTCCGCATTATCAAACTGCTTCGATCTGCGCAGTCCCTTAATGGCGGACGCAAGGGAGGTAATTAGGGAGGTACTAATTTCTGGAACGGTCTATTAAAGTTGAGAGAAGGGAGCGGATGTGGTCCAGTGGTAACGCGCTGGACTGGTAAAACAGGGGTCCCGAGTTCGATCCTCCACTAACATTACTAATAGTCTTTCGGATGAGACTTTAAAACCGAGGTCCCATGTATCAGTGCTATACACTGAGCATGAAAAAGAACCAGGGGTGTCTCTGGAATGGGATGCTTTCTGTATCTTGCACTACCCCCACAACATAAAATAACTAATCTCTTCAGGGGGCGTCGTTCATATGGGCTACCGGTTCCGACGTTAAATAAGCTTAAAATAAAATAGACAAACCGCCACTTTACTTACCGCAAGAAGAGAAGGAATATGTGAGAAAAACACTCAGAAGTGAAAAACAGAATAAGGTCTACAACACCTGGTATTTCAAGGCGGCCAACCATCAAAGCACTGGCTTTCTTCAACCTGATATGGCCGTAGACAGTTTATATAGGTCTGGTCTTCATTAAGTAAAAGGAAAGTCCTGAAAACCGGATCAAGTGAAGATTAGGCCCATTGATTATAAATCTTTGGGAATGTGCACCATACTCAGACTGACGGGAGTGAAACAGTGAATCACGAACACCAGAGCTTTCCTACATATGTATTTCACAATAATCCTACGGTTACAAGTGAGTAATTTGGCAGTGTCTTGTACTGGAAGTGGTCTTATATCACTGTTGCGCGGTCCATTTTCCGCAACCGATGAATGAAAATGATAACCTATGTTGTTGATTTAACTAAGACAACGAAAGCGATTTGTCAACTGAACATAAACGTGTTTAAGCATGTATATTCTGGAAGTATTGTAAGAAAAAATTGCTATTTTGAGCCTTTTACCCTTGACTTCATATATTTCAATTATTGTATAGTTTTGTACATGTATATACAACTAAGAGGTCTGTACATCAAACAAAGCAATACATATTATTTGTTGTATTACTTCCAATATATTTCGTATACATTCAAATGCTCCCTTTCCACGTTGTAACTCCGAGAATATCGTGCAAAAATCTATTTCTAAATCCTCTTTTGTACTTGAACTGCCGAGTCTGAGCAATTTCTTTGTGCTTTTCGTCATGTGGCTTCCAATGTTGTCCCGGCTCTATCAGTCTGGAAAGTCTCTGAAACGAACAATGAATCGACATAATGTTATCATGTCGAGTCGCTCCGTCTTATTTACGTCTTATCCAGCTAGGCATGCTGGGCACACAAAGTGAACTGGAAGTCCAACATTACGTGGTAGTTAATGTTAATATTCCTTTATCAAAGTAAAATTGATTGGCACATTTTTTCTAAAAGTTTTTTTCTTCACATTACGTATGGTAAAAGAAAACATAAAGATGTACATGTAGTTACATACTAAAACGAAACAACTAGCTACACTTGCACACAATCATACTGCTTACCTCTTTGAATGAGCCGTTTGTCCGAAGTATTTGGTACACTGCTGTCAGAAAGACTACTGACATAGGCCCAAAGGCAAACAGGTTTCCAACCACAAGAGCATGGTAAGGGTATTTATAGTTTCCGTCATCGAGATCTGGAGCGGAGAACGTGCTGATACTGGTTGTAAGAACACCCTGTAGAGAAATAGAGACCCACTTTAGTGTACAGGTATATGTGTTTTTTCAATAAGAATTTTCAACTTGTAACTCTAAGGAAAGCGGCATAATGAGCACTTTAGATAAAAGATATATTTTACCAAACATGTTGTTTAGTTTTAATCTAAAACGTATCTGATCGATGCTAAAGTTATAAGTATCTTTCATTTGATGGATAATATATATTGATACAATACCATACCCCTATAAACAGCGGGATGACAAAAATCCAAATAATTCTTAGCAGCAGTGATGGCCGACTTCCACGCATCTTTTCTATGTCTGTACAAAACCTGTTGGCACCTTTTAAAGAAGAACTCATTATTTTCATTATTATTGTATTATTTTGATTATTATCATCATCACCATCATCTTCACCATTCAATATATATTGATGCCGATAAAAAGTAAATGCACCTTGGTTTTTTATTTTAAAAAAAAGTAGATTTTTTCTATATATTCAAATGGAATAATAATAAGAATTTTGATGAACAGACCAAATTGACGTTAATCTGTAATAATATCAAGAGCTGAATACCCTTTTACGCGTATAAGAAATCCCCAAGATCAATAAAGAATATCAACTCAACACAGTGAGCTTAAATCAATGAGATCCAGAGTTATCTACCCATTAAGCTGAACGATGTTTATGATTCCTGGATTCATTCGTTCTTGAGTAACTGTTCGAAGACCAACTTGATATTTGATTTAATGTACATAAAATGAGTAGTATTTATACACATGCTCAACTATCCTGTGAAGTTTGAGGTATCTATGCACAGTAGTTCTTTGGTTAGAGGTTTAAAACCATTTTCACATTGCAGACTCCTGTTTCCCTGACCTTTTACCCAGTTGGCAAAACAAAAAATCCCGGAAATTTACTGACCATGCTTAACCACCATGGTCATTGGGGCAGCTATATTAGCGTTATTGGCTGGAAACCGTTTTTAAAGTGCAAGCCCCTGTGAGCTTGAATTTTGACACAAAATAGACGGGTCTTCTCACCATGCCAAAACATCCTGTAAAGGTTCTGGTAGAAGTTGTTCTTGAAACAGTCTAAAACCGCAGGCCCTGTTACCTTGGCCTTAGACCTAGATGACCCAAAAGCAATAAGGTTCGTCTACACAAGATACCAAAGCTTAAGTCTTCATGGTCATGTGTTCTCAAGATACTGTTCAGAAACGAACTGGTCTACCGATGGACGAAAAACTTGAGCAAAGCAATACACCAACATTTATTCTAAGAGGAGGTAGTGGGATGTTGAAATGTTCTCTTATGACCGAGAAACATTTAAGTTTTTAAATTATCCAAGGCCTTTTTTGATAAAATGATGGGTTTAAGTTCTTCTTTTTTCATTCAATAAAACTTTCATTGATAATCGGCTAACAGAAGAAGCTATCGGTAGGCTTTGAAGTATGGTTTAGCTTTGAAACTTGAAGAACTAGCATCTGATATTGGTTTTCTGTTTATCATTCGAATCTACAAGTTAAAACAATGTACAGGGTTGTTTACTATTCGAATCTTTATATACTGTACATTACTTGTTTACCTACCATTCGAATATATATGCCTAAATACTGTTAATGATTTGTTTACCATTCGAAAATACTCAGATACTGAAAGGCTAAAATACTGTACAATACTTGTTGACCATTCAAATTTACAGCTTAAACACTGTACAGGATTTGTTTACAATTCAAATCTACATGCTGAAATACTGTTCCAGACTTGTTTACCATTTGAATCAACAAGCTAAATCAATGTACCGTAACAAAACTTGTTTGCCATTCGAATCACATGCTTAAATACTGTACATTTTTTACCATATGCATATACATACTAAAGCACGGTACCGGACTTGTTTACCATTCAACAAAAGGCTTAAATACTGCACAAGACTTGTTTACCATTCAAAAAAGCTGAAAATACTTCTTTACCATTCGAATATACGTACTGAAATACTGTACTGGACTTGTTTACCATTCGAATATACATACTGAAATACAGTACTGGACTTGCTTACCATTCGAATATACATACTGAAATACTGTACAAGACTTGTTTACCGTTCGAATATACATACTGAAATACGGTACAAGACTTGTTTACCAGTCGAATATACATACTGAAATACTGTACTGGACTTGTTTACCATTCGAATATACATACTGAAATACGGTACAAGACTTGTTTACCATTCGAATATACATACTGAAATACTGTACAAGACTTGTTTACCATTCGAATATACATACTGAAATACTGTACAAAACTTGTTTACTATTCGAATATACATACTGAAAAACTGTACTGGACTTGTTTACCATTAAAAAATGGCTGAATACTGTAAACGACTTATTTGGGTATCGTTCATAGTTTCTTGCTAAAATAAGGAACAGAAATTGTTTTCCATTCAAATCAACAAGCTCAAATGCATTATAGGAGTTGTTTACCATTCGAATCTATTTACAAGCTAATTTCGTAACAGGAATTCTTTACAACACATTCGAATTTACAAGCTGAAATACTTTAAAGGACTTTACCATCAAATCTTAAAGCTGAAATAATCAGGACATTCTTACCATTCCAATCTACAAGCTAAAAGGGTACACGTTTGTTTAGTTTGCCATTCGAATTTACATGCTAAATGTTTTATATAAAAGATATAAATTTAAATTTTGTACAAGTAAGAAATATTTCTATTTACCGTATATCCAAGACACCGACTACACATTCCATAAAACATATAAACACGAGGTTAAACGTTGCCATGTACCAATCAACCAGCACGAATATATAGAACCCAGCCTTCAGAATGAAGAGAAATGATATTTTATTTTCTATGTAAGATCTTTGATGTTCATTTAATCAATGTACGATTTACTTCTTATTCATACCACTTTTTCACTGTTAGTAGTTAAGAAACATAGAGCATTTAGCCACCAAATATGTGGATAAGTTTCAAAAACTGCGCCATTTAATCACTAAAGAAAAACATAAGAAATTTCACCAAAGATATCATGGTTCGAATCTGTGGGAAAAACTACCTAAAAAAATATAAGTATTGTATCTTAAACAAATAAATAAAAGTTTCGAAAGACTCGTTTCCAATATGATATGTTTCGAATCCCAATCCCCGGCTTACATTTTGCTCGCTGACCATTATACTCAGGCTTAACTCCGTGACATACGAAATCAGGGGCAAACAAAGGTATCACCATCAACGATAACGTTATGGCTCAAACATGACATAGGATAGAACACTTATTTACTGTTTATCGAAGTCGTTGCCTCACTTACGGAAGAAGCCACAAAGATTCCGAGGACGGCAAGCACTAACATGGTGACGGCAGATATCCACAACCTGTATTTACCATATCTTTTAAGATTTATGTCAATGATTGCACTTGTTACCGTTTCAAACATGCTAAACTGAAAACAAGATGTAAATGCAAACTGACTTTCGTTTAGAGTTATTTCTTTTTGCTGTCTTCAATATTTCTGAAGAAATCATTACAATATGACTATTTTTGTAAAACTGTTACATGTATTCAGATATATAAAGGTTCTTGGTAGGTTTTACCTTATTTTCTCAATAACAAATTGAATCGACAATTTTATACAATTCCAAGGATTAGCACAAAGTCTCATATGTGATTTATAAAACCCGTGTGCTCTGATCCATTTTGGTATGCTGTCTAGTAAACTATTGGTTTCCATAACTGATGAAACTGCCCGCCTGATACGGTCCAGACTGTTTAAGAAAGCATCTAGCACTAGCTAACCAAACTGTAAGTACGATCCTGTTTTCAACCTGACCAGCGTATGATCTGCCTCATGGTGTAGATGTTTTTAGAATACGACATTTATTTTGCATTTTATGTAAAAATAAACCGACTCCTATACACTTTATGTAATGTATTCTATCTCTAATTCGTTAAATGGAAAGAGCAAGAACGGTAAAAAATCCAAGAAATCAAACAAATAAGTGAAAGTAAAAAATATGCATGTTGAATAGTAAAGTTTGTTTGGAGAATAACTGACCTGCGTGTCTATACCAACAAGTACGAGTGTGAGAAAGAAGAGAACAGACCAGAAGTGCGGTATGGGTAATCTGCTCAGAGCTTCCGGATAAGCTATAAAAGCAAGACCTGGACCTGCACGTAAAAGTGTATAAATGTATTTTGTGTCTCAATCGAAATAAATTGCATTAAATTCTTGTGTTCTCCGTAAGAAAGATATCAGTCGTGTCAAAGAACAAAATAAATTTGTCACGGCTGCAGCTGTGCAACACATATGCTAGAACATTTAGACATTATTCTGAATACGATATTTTATTAGTGTAGTTCGATTGAGTAAAAAAATGAACAGACCGTTTAATGCTGTTTTGTGTGACATTTTTTGGAAAGATTTCACATTTATTCAACTCATTCTTGGAAAATGCTCTCTGGAAAACATACAATTCGCTTACGCTGCAAACTATGCATCCTACAATCTTCAGATGGTTTGAGCATGTTAAGTCTTTTACTCAAGAGTTTTACCTGAAAAAGGTAGATCTTCCAGAGGGACTCCTGTTTCTTTAGACAGAAATCCCAGAACAGAAAACACGACAAGTCCTCCGTAAAAGCCAGTAAACACGTCAGCTGTACACACAATCACTGTATCTCTGAAGCGAAGGAGAAGTTTTGATATATAAATTGATATACGTATATACATTCCAAAATGTTATAAGGATTACTCACAATAAATAAAATAATATAATGTTAATTTATTTAAGTGTGACTGAAAGTAGAAACAAACGGATAAAAATAGATAACCATAAAAAGTCCATTGAAGTTAAAATGCCTGATCATTTAAGCAGGCTCGTAACATACAGAACAGGTGAAGTGTCGAAATAATGCATTGCAGGGGAAATTCTGAAATATACAATTTTTGAGACTCCTGAAAACTTTTATAGTTGTAAATGAGTTTCAGAATCTAAGCTGATGTCCATGGGCATTGGTTACAGTTTGACAGCGTAAAGTCTGAGCTCTAGACGTGGGATCAGGTATAATTAGTATGTATTGCAACGAGACCAGTCGGGGGCAGATAACGCTAGACTATATCCGAGACGTGCTGTATTGATTCAGGTCTGGGGATCGCGCCGGCAAGTCCACTTTGACAATGACAGCTGCCTGTAGGTACTAAGTGGTGATGTTGGTCCTATGCGCTCGAAATTTATCGTCAGTAAGATGAGACGAGGCTCTATTGCACCAGCCTACGGACGAACACGAGTGTCCAGAATCTCACTGCATTAACGGTCTGGTGACAGCGTGCAGGTCAGTCTTTCCCGTCATGCTGATGCCTGCCGTCCCGGTGCCATCTGGTTGTTTATAAAGTACAGTTATGGCTTTAAAAGTAGAGACGATCAACACAATCTCGAATTTTACGGAGCTGTCAGAGTTATGTCAGGAATCCCATCGTGTTAGACACAGGGATTTGAGAATTATCACTGAAAATTCCATTTTTTATGATGTTACAAAAGCACTTGACAGTCCTATTTTTAAAGCTGGTAAAGTCGAAAAAGCTTACCTTAAAGCATTGTGATGGAACTTGTTGAAACTTGCCATTGTGATTACTCCACCCCATGCTGGTCCAAGGGAATAAAAGCTCATCACTGCCGCCTCCATCCATAGCTGTTTCCATAGAAACCATAACATGGTATATTAGAGTGGGTGCATTAGATATTTTTTTCCATCGAAGGAACAAAGGGATACAAAAATCTTACGTAAAGTAGACTACTTGGTTTCCTATTGGTTTATAGAGTAAACAATTTTCTGTAATAAAATTTTCTCCCATTATTAGTCAAGAGCTGTAAAACCAATAGGCTGCCTCAGACGGCACTAAGTCGCCAGGACATTTTTAGGTTTAAAATTTTCGAAATGTTAATTTTCTGGAAAACTGGTTGAATTCCTCCATATTTTAGATATAAAAAATCACCTGTCCATTGAAGAGTTTACTGAAATCCGGTACGAGGTAATGACGTAAACCAGTCCAGGCGCCGTCCAGTGTGGCTCCACGAATCAAAAGTATAGTCAGTAACACGTATGGCAAAGTAGCTGTCACATACACAACCTTGAAACAATTTTCAACGATTTTAACTGTCATTAGCTGTTCATGTGTCCGATTAATCGCTTACAAATTCGGCAGTGGCAAGTCAGTCATGCCAAATCGACCATCTCCGGGAATTTCCTCGAGAAAGTGTAGCCTTACAGAAATTACGTAGACATACGAATATTTGAATAGTTTAAATATATAGAAAAAAGCTTAATTACAATTTCTCTAAAACTTTCAGCAACCACAGGATTAAGTTAAATTTTAAATTTGAATGTTGTATGAAAAACTGTTTGTCAGAGAAAATTTCTTGTTTTTTTTTGTTTGTTTTTTTTTTCATTCGAATTTTCATGAAGCAATAAAACAAGCGAAGAAGAAAAACTATTAAATATTTTTTTAAACTTGGTCCAGAACAAAAGGGTTAGTTGTGGGCACCGTTCACATTCCTTTTAAGTTCTGATGTACGCAAAGAACAATTCAAGACTGTGATATATACCCTTCCTTTCTAATAGATCACTTCAAATCTGTGACGTAGCCATAAAGTCTGAGAAATAGCCCTATCTTTCCGGCAGACTACTTCAACCTACCTTTCCAAGCGTTTTTACGCCTCTTGCAAGACACAAGAAAACAAGAAGCCAGCCTAGAATAAGACATCCAATTAAATGAGGTTGCGGAGAACCCATTTCGTCAATGCCACTAGATTTGTGTAAAACATTCAACCTTTAAAAGAAAATTTAAAAATTGGTTATTTTTAAAGAGCAACTCAAGACAGCTAAGTTTTTTCTTTTCTGAAAAAGAGAAATCATTAGGTATAAATTATTGCAATATAAGATAAAAACTATGTAGCAAAGCATGTCGATTTCGTTTCAACATTATTCACGGTAAACAAAATATTCATCACCGATCACTTAGGGCCTAAATGTTAATTTAAGTTTACAATGATTGATATATAGGCTTACTCTGGACGCTTATATCAATAGAAATATAGTGAGTTTAATTTTCATCCACGCATGTGACCAAACTGGTTCCATTGTAAATATGACCGCGGCTAGCATACACTTCCGTATGCATATTAAATATTATATTTTACGCCAGGAATCACATGAAAAGCAGTAAATCATTTGTAATTCATTTAGGGGACACTTCGAAATTCGTTTTAGTGACTGGATTTTTTGTACCCATCTATTTTCAAAATCAATATGTCGTTTTGGTAAGCGAAGTTTCAAACTAAGAGTGTGTTTAATCTGAAATGCACGTACTGAAAGTAAATCTTATACAAAATAAATGAAACAACATGTATCGAGGATTTATCAAGATTTTATTGCCTATAGCAATGTCACTTTTGTATAAAGCTTTTCGTAAAATAATACACGTATAACTGCATCCCAAAACTGACACCCTGATTCAAAACAACACAGCTATATATACTAAAAATTCATCATCATCATCATCATCATCATTATTATTATTATTATAATTATTATTATCATTAATATTACAGGACAAAAATGAATCATTCTTTTAAACTTCCTTACTCCCAAAATTCAGTTCCAGAGGTTTTAAATGATGATGTTGAGTTACTGGTCCTGTTCTGCAACTTTTCAGTAATGTTCGTGGTTGAATCTGCAAAATAAATCTACAAGATACAAAGGTGAATTCTGAGACATCACACGTGTATGCCTGTATCTAATTTTGTAGCAAACTGACTTAAACATAATACCCTTAAGTCTTTTAGGCGAAAAAAATACAGTATTTGGACAACTGAGTCAATATCCAAATTATCAGAAGACTCGTTTTACTAGTTTATGGTTCCCACGAAAAACGTGTCCAAATTTCGCCAGTATCAATTCATATTTTAATATATTTAAACGTTGGATATTTATGCAACTGAATGAGGGTATTTAGTAATAACACTGTCTGTCCGTGGTCAATTCGTGTCCACGATGCCATTTACATGGGATTTTTATACAAAATATCACAAATGTTCATTCACATTTAGACGACGTCTTGCCAAAAAAGACCCAAGGTCAGAAATCATTGTCCAGTTATGCATAATACAGCAAGCCTTTATGTACTTGCCTTCTCTGTACACAATGGGTTTTGAAATAACGTGGCACAATCCTTCAGCAGATAGAGGCAGTGTGTTGCAAAATGTCTGTCATTTTGTCCGTTCGTCTGAACTGTCCACAACAAAGACTACTGTCTATCCGCTCTGTTATAAATTGGTGCATGAAACACTTTGAAAATAAACTTATCACAAAATGTTCACCAGATCGAACCCATATGTCTCAGTGTGTCCGTTTGTACGCCTGTCGTCTGTACTGTCAGATCAAATACTGCTTTCCTGTATTGTTGTGTCAGCTCTGTATGTCATATAGGGCATCACAGGATTTTTTAAAAAAAAAACGTGGCACAGATGTTCACTATCTAGAATGAATCAGTACTTCGCATACTGTCCACCTGTCTGTCTTTCTGTTCATGTTCTGTACCATCAAATGATATAGAATACTGCATACCTGTTTGTTTGTGTTGCCTCTGTAATTATTAGGTACAGTATTTGACTTTGAAATGTTCATGTTATGTTTTCTTGTTGTATAAAGGTACAATAAAATATAAGATAATTTAAACACAAGTTTATTCATCAAAGTCTAACAAAAATCTGCTAGTGGGAATAAAGAGACATGCAGTTTATATATAATGTAGTAACAGTAATTCAGTGTCATATAATACAAGAGGAATGCTAGAGCTGTGTCCCTTAACAAATACTGTAACAGTTCAGCACATTGAGGCAGTATGTCCAAATGTCTGTCTGCCCTGTGTTCGTGCTGCTTTCCTGTATGTTCGTGTCAAGATTTGTCAATTTACTTAACACTACACTTCTTGCCTTTGTGGGTCATTTGCCGCATACAGTGACATTTCCTGTTTTAGTTCTTTTGCAGAAAAAATTGTTGTAGTCAGTGCAAAAATGCAGTGACTTCCGATCAACTCCTGAATTGTTTGATATATGCGGTTTGTTGTGCGTCATACTTTTCAAGATTTTGACACTTTTAGTCATTTGATCATTTTTAGTTCACCAGAGCCCAAGATGCTCACGGGTGAGCTACTGTCGTCAGTCAATGTCCGGCATCCATCGTCAACATTAAGCGAGTTACTGCCTTAGACGTCACATACTTTCATGCAATTTTCATGACTTTTTATCAGAATGTTTGTCTGGATAATACCTTAGATGGGTTGGATACTGGGACAGAAAAAGAGGTTACCAACTGAGATAAAAAAAAAGATAGTGAACGCTCTAGATGACACAGTCTGACCCAAAATTCCTTAAGTTTGTTTACAAGTTCGAAATTGGGTCAGGTGAGGTCATAAACCGAGTGATCAGCTCAGATCAGAGGAAACCCTTGCAGAGGTCATGTTTTGGCCCATTTTACCTAAGACTTTTTTAATGTTTGTCTCGTTAATAATTTGGGCCAGCTCAGATCAAAATAAAACCTTGTTTGTTGTTATTCAAAATTCGATCATTTGAAGTAAAAAAAAAAGCGGGTCACCAGTTCAGATCAGGGGAAAACCTTAACTGTTATTGCTCTAGAGGTCACACCATTACCCATTCCTCTTTAAACTTAGACAAGTTCGAAACCCGTGTCACCAGCCATTATGTTTTCGATATGGACAGTGATACTAGGGTGAGCGATGCAGGGCCTTCTTGACCCTTTTATTAGTATAAAGTGTTCGTCTTACCAATACAGGATTCAGAGTTCCAGCTGTTACCACACGATGCCCAGCCAAGATCCGGGTAGAAAGACTGAATCAAAAAGTAAAGTACCCAGGCAAACGCTATACCATAGTACCATAAATACAGAAAGGAAATAATGACCATATTTAAACCGATTCCTGAAATGAATACTACATTCTTATTTATCTGTTAAAGCGACTGACTCACAGAATTTAGCTGATTTTTTTTTCTTTGAAATTCAAGAGAAGTTAAAATACCATGGAAAAGAAACATAATATTATGCCTCTATACATATACACCATGAAAAATGAAAATAAGAAGTATTAACTTAACCAGGATTCGAACCCATGACCTTTCGGTCAGTAAAATGAAAAGCGCCGATCTACGCCACTGAACAAAAGCGTCTAATATACTTACGTCAAAATTAATGATATAAGTAAAGTATCTACCCCGTGACTAACGGGGTATTTTTTTACCGATAAAAGTGTGTAAAACTTTATATTTTGATGTTTTTCTGTAAAAAAATTGAGTCAGTAACTTAGTTTAGATGTGTTCTTCACAATTACAGCAGGAATTTCAAGATGTGTAAACTTTTTCTTTTTGTTTTCATCGTCATCAGTGAGTCAGTCGCTTTAAGTTACAGAATACTCAAAGCGAAGTTTACTCAAGTTTACAGACCATACAGTGTGATATTTACCTCGGCTTTTCGGACTCGGAAAATATTACATTTGCCTGGTCCATAAACAAGCAAGAGACGCAATTGTTCAACTGTGGAGCAATCATCTTCATTCGGTGAAATCCAGTATCAAAGCTCGATTTTTCTTTGTATATACATAATTATTATTATGAAAAGACATATGAATAAATCTGTAAGGAAGTCAGTAAAAATGATCAAGAACTTTCGTTAATAGCTATGAAAATATGAGAAAATACAGAACCTTTGAAGACCGGACAGATGTCCCAGACGTTGACTGGAGACTGTGCCGAAAACTGACCAAGGCATACTTCTATATAGTAGATTGGTCCGCAGCAGATGACCACAAAGAGAAAGAATGGAATCAAGGCAACCCCTTTCAAGAATATAAAAAAAAACTTGTAATAGATTGGTACATTCGTGAACAATGTGAGAATACAAAAGATTGGTCCATTCATGAATATTAACGATTGGTACAGACATGAATAGAAAAGATTGGTACATTGAATGTACAGACTCAAACACTCGTGAAAATGAACGGCTGGTACATTCGTGAATATGTAAAAGATTCGAAATTTCGTGAATATAAACTACTGGTACATTCTTGGATATATAAAAGATTAGAAATTTCGTGAATATATACGACTGGTACATTCGTGTATGTATAAAAGTTTCGAAATTTCATGGATATATAAACGACTGATTCATTCGTGGATATATAAAAGATTCGAAATTTCGTAAAATATACGACTGGTACATTCGTGGATATATAAAGAATCGAAATTTCCTGAATATATACGACTGGTACATTTGTGAATGTTTATTACTAAGTATATCATTACCTTAATAGGATTTATCAGAGTGTAAATACAGTCCACACTCGGTATGTCAAAATCGCTTTAGGCAAATTTCCGGCTAAGTCGAATTAATTGTCATGTTCCGTCAATAACCCTTCTTTATTTATATCATTTAACTCCTGTTAAGCCGAATTCGACGTGTGCGATTTTCGGCTATGTCGATCGTATTTTTTGGTCCCGTCGAATATTTTTCTATATATTTTTCCACTCGGTAAGTCGAAGTGTGAAAACTTATTGACAACCAATTATTCAAGGCGATTTGAGGTGAGAACTGATCGGCTTAATTACGCGTGTCAACCATTATTTGTTGATTGCAACTTTACAAATCACACTTTGATTAGGATGTTAGTTGTCACCAATAGGTACATGTACTTCAAATTGAGAACTGATCGGACAAATTACGCGTGTAACTGATTGTTGGTTTATCATTTAAATTTTACCAACTGCGCTGAAATTAGGATTTCAATTGTCACGAACAGGTATGTTATTGGTAAGAAATTCATGTTGATTTTACAAATTCACCGGACTTGATTGAAACTGCACTTTTTTCACTTTAATTGTCACTAAGCGAGTAAATTATTCGCATGATAAATTTTTTAATTTCAGCGAATTTTAGTGAATACAAAATCAGTTTTGAAAAGAGCTTTTCATTTCTTTTAAGCTACAAATATTTTATGTGTGTGCATTGAAAAGTGTTACATTACATAAATTTCACTAAAAGTCTTTTTGTGTATTTGTCGTTACCTACCGTCTATCTATTTTACCTGTTTCGCATCACGTTCTTTAGAACAAAATATAAAACATTGTTTTGAAATGCCCACGTAGGAAGGAGGTATGAGATAATCCTACATTTGAAGAGAAAACGAATACATGTCGGGTAGTGCTCTACATTCCAGACTTGAATTTGACTGTCATGGGAATGCTTTTTAATCACTTGAATCCCATTTCTTGAGCGTTGCTGCTTTGTACGAGGTGATAAACGTATAACTGACACAAAACATTGTTAAGTAAACTAGCTCCGGGCGTGTCGAATTCGGCTGAGCCGAAGAAATCAATTCGATACGTCCGAATTTGAGATGTCGATAGTGAACTACAATTTGACTCTTCTGAAGAGAAGCTAAAACAATATAAGTAATGGATGTTTAATCATTTTGTTGTGTAGGTAAGGTTGTGTTATTTTCACTGTGGCTTATAAACTACTTTAATAAAGTGTTCTCTGTAGCCTTGCAGTTAGGACGTATGATTTTCCTTTGGGAGGTCAAATGTTCAAGCACCGGTCCCTTTTTAATTTGACAGGTTCACGCGCAATAACTGTAATGGATATGAATGCAGTTTGAAATATTGACAGTGTCATGGAAAAGTACACGTTAATACAACACAAAATACCGTCTTAATATCAAAAGGCATACTCTTAATTTTAGAGCACTCAGTTGCCTTCGAAGTTACGTAAATATAAAGTTAGTACCTGGTGTTATGTGTGTCAAACGTTCTAATTACAGCTGGTAATTATAAACTGGATGCATTACGTAAAAAGTCTAATCTAGCTAACCCTAACTGAACAGTATTCTGTTAATTTGTATTGGTATGAAACCGTTTCACTGACCGTTTTCACTTATATAACTGTGAACGGTTACTGAGTAAGCTTATTTCAGTAGTTTATAAGGCCAGTGATTTTAATATTTGCTTGAAAGGCAAGGTTTGAAAGCTGATAAGCTTGTCATATCTTTAAAATCTTAAGGTAGAAAGTGTTTTAAATTGCTTACGTTATGTCATTTAAAGATCACCAAACCATATTATTTTAAATATAGACGATATATATGAACGGGGATTGTCCCAAATTTACGTTTGCCAGTTAAAATGAATTTATTCAACTTTTTCATTAATTTTTTTTACAAGCTGCACCAATGATGAAATGGTAAAAATTCTCCGACAGAAGATTAGATTAACATTATTTAGTAAAGTTTAATTTTTTCGATTTTCAAGAAACATATCAAGAGGTGGTGATTTCTCATGATATTTAAAACATTCGCGTAAAATATATATTGAACTCCACATATGGTCTTAAGGCTAGTGTTCTCAGCGGTATTTTATTTTCGTATATGGCAAACACGCTTTACAAATAATTTCTTTCTTTTGGTTGTTTCCTTATACGGTCCTTTCTCTACTAGGTATTTTAGTTATTATACGTAGAAAGAAAGTAAAAAAAAATTGCCTATGTATTTTACACCGAAGTTCCAAAACTAATTTCTAGAAATGTGTGACCTTATTACTCGGTCCTGTGTTGATTGTAGGTGACACTGTTTAGTGTTGTTCTAAACATTTCAGATAATTGTATTCATGATACGAGTAGTCATTGAAAAGGACAGTAAGAAGAACACTTTTTGTTCTATTTGTTGATGTAATGTTAGGAATCATTGTGAGGCATGCTGTATTTTTTATCGTTTGTGTTAGTACCAACTCATTGACTAAATGTCATTCATTCTGTTTTCTTCTTGTTTGTAAACATATTTGTACTCATGAATAAATAAATTTCCGTTCGGACACTCATTTTCAATGTGCCCTAAATCCAGAGATATTTTATCAATATCCTGAAGCGGAAAGGATGCCTGGACTAATCAATTTTCATACATGTATTTTAATTCAATATTCAATTTAATCTTATTCATACATCAATAATTTACGACAAAATATATAGAAAATATATTTATAGTATCTGATCAATCTAATGGGAATTACGTAACATCAGTAGTTTATATTATTCAGTTATAGACATATGCTGGGATTTTCACAGACCTGTAAAAATGATATTGACCGAGCCGAGGACGAAGTCCAACGTCAATTTGAAAGAGCAGTGGACGAAGTCCGAGGTCAATATTATTTTTACAGGTCCGTAAAAACACATATTGACCGAAACATAAGTCTGCAAGTGTTGTATTATTGGAGAGGCCATCTTGTTGCAGATAGTTGCAGGCGGCATCCATTTTGAAGTCCATGTCTTTAGAACCAGTTTCCAGTAATGTTTGTGCGTATGCTCTGCTTGAAAATACGAAGTCAGGAAAAAAAATATCATTAAATGTCAAAATTTCGTCTAAATGATCGTTAACCCTTCGCAATCTGCATAATGACTGCTGCGTTTTCATCCGTGAGAAAGACAAATTGTCGATTTAAATGAGTAAGATAGACATAACTTTTCAGAGCACGCTGATGAACCTCTTATGCTTCTTTTTAAAGAAGCCTACTTGTATACACTGCTGAAAAGTAGGGTGATAGGTTAAAGCGTGCATAATAATTACACGTTCGTGAAAATTAACGACCAGTGAAATGAATGCATTTCAGTAGGGAATATTCGTATTTAATGTCAATTTTCGAGAGCATTTTATAATGTTAAAATTACAGACGGTAAAACACTGATATTTTTAATGTGACTTCCGTAGCTAGAACATGCCAGACCTCTCAGAGACCACTCAGAGTCAGAGACAGCCAATGTGAGCATTTAGCATAAGTTACTTGAAATTGTTAAACCACAAAAAAAAGAGAAAAAGACAAAAGAGAGATCAAAAGTATTCTATATAATTTAAATTCTTACCGCCTCCGTTCCTAAAACAAAAGTATGGAAAACGCCAAATGTTTCCGAGTCCCACGGTATATCCAATCAGAGAAAGCACAAACTCAAACCGACCACCCCACTTATCCCTCCCAGCTTGATCAGAGATTTCAAAATGTGTTAAATATCCCGCTTCCTGTTTTCTGTTATTTAAGTCGTTGTTCTTGTCATCTTTCAGTTTAACCATTTCCTCCATCACTTGGGACGTCATTTTGAACGCAACGTTGAAAAACCAATTGTGAAGCAGATAAAATATGTATTACGACGCATGCAGTGTACACAGTATATAAACGATTTGAACCCCAACCGGATCTTATGAGTAGATGTCAGTGTCAGCCATTTTGCGTTGTTACAGTCATGCAACTAACTGGTGTTTATCTGAATACTGCTGAATATTTAGTAAGTTAATATGTATGTATATTGTACCAGAGAAGCTTTATTGGTGGTCTATGCTATTCAAATTAATCAATTGTAGTATTAAGACAATAAAATTATTGATACTCGTCACATGCTAGGAAGCGATCAGCACTACACACGAACGAAAATCTGTTTTTATCAAGATTTAGTTTATTAAAGGGACTGACTCACAGAATTTAGCTGATTTTTTTTTAATTTCAGAGAAGTTAATAAACTATGGAAAAATAAACATAATATTATGTTTCTATACACCATGAAAAGTGAAAAAAAAGTTTGGATTTTATCAGGATTCAAACCCATGCCCTTTCGGTCAGTAAAAGAATAGAGCGACGATCTACACCACTAAGCAACATAGACAAGTTAACAAAATACGTCAAAATTAGTATCAACCCCGTGACTAACGGGGTACATTTTTTACAGATAAAAGTCTGTAAAACTTTATATTGTGATTTTTTTGTAACAAACAATGAGTCAGTAATTTAGTTTAGATATGTTCTTCACAATTACAGCTAGGAGTTCAAGATGTATAAACATTTTCTTTTTCTTTTTTTTCATCGTCGGCCCATCTGTGAGTCAGTCAAAATCCATCTTGAATTATAAAATATAGACTTTCCTCCACTTGTATTAGAGCGGCCATAAATTTACCAACTGAAGTTTATTTGCAATTTACAGAAAATGACATTCGTTTACTTACAACACTCCGTACAATCGCAGTTTTCCATCTACACCCCGTACAGAACCGTGCTAGAGACTGTAAACAAGGCATGGCCGTTTTTCGCAAATTTTGTAAAAAGTATGGCCGCTCTAATACGAATGGAAGAAAGTCTATATTTTATAATTCAAGATGGATTTTGGGCTTGATTTAGTGGGAAATATCAACATTGTTCGCAAAAGTCAACAATACAAAACATACCCAACTTGCAGAAAAAAGCAAATGCTGCTCTAAAACAAGACATATTTAGCTTCACAATATTGTTTAGTTTGGAGAAATCGCTTAAGTTATGATGGAAAAATAAGTTGAAACATTACCTGGGGTGAACTCGACGTTGGCAATTGTACTTTCGTTTTCGGCGTTTTGATGGGCTATTTCCGGTGAACGGTGTACAACAGTGGTACCCTTTCTTGCGAGTATTCTTTAAAGATTTTGTACGTTTCTTGGGAGAGCAAATTTATGATTTAAAACATTTTTTATTTATTTTCAGGCAAAAATGGACGAATTCAGGTGTTTAAACTGCTAGTTCGTGAATACAAACTTAAATAATATTATACACTACAATTTAGAAAGACATTAAGAAAAAAAAATCAAAATTTCACTCCATAAGAAAGCAAACTATTTCATATTCAAAGGACTTCAAAGTTACTCCAAAAGAATTCAAACGTTTAAACAGGACACTAATACCAAATGAAGAAACAAACACAGTGAGAGTTTCAAGGCTAGAATATGATTCACTTATCAAAAAGTGTCAGAAAGCAAATACGCCAGTAAAAGATGTTCACAAATCGCTAGAATCAGAGAATATTTGGAGTTCGGATGAAGATGAAGAATCTATAAGTTATGCTTTCGAAAATCATCATATCTTACGTTTCATTTACGGTTAATGGTTTCTGTCCTTTTTGTTTTTATTTCATCTATACATGAATATTTACGTCTTCAAACAATAGCTGCTTTGTTAGTTTAAGCCTTAAGTTTGTGAAAATGAATATGAAAAGGGTGTCTCAAACTTGACTGCATGGATCTTTCTATTTCTGCTCATGATTAACTTACTTAATAAAAATAGATTCTTGAATCAATCTGCATTTTTTATGTTTTTTAGCTTTCTGTGCCCTTAAAAAATCCCCTTTTTTTCAGAATGTAACTTAAAGAAAAGACAAGAAAAAAGATATGTCTCATGATTGATTTTTAAGTCAAAAATCATTCAAGCGATACGATACAATCACATTATACACAACTAGATTTGATACTGATCAATCCTGTGAAGTTTCATAAAAGACTGGACAATCGGTACAGGAGACAAGCAACGGAAAAACATTGTGGACAAACGGACAGACAGACAAACGGACTGCGAGGGTAAAAACAATGCGTCTCTCGAAAGTTTTTAGGAGACATTAAAAGTAATTAAAAACACGTCTTTTTTAAAATTTATTTTGAAACAAAAAACAGTTTTATAATGGCCCATTTCAATATGCGCTTGTATTTATTTGTACTCAGAATTACATTTTGCAAGTAAACACAACCATAAACGATAAACATTCAAACTTGTAAACAGGTAAATAACATTTAAACATGTGAACAAACTACAAAAACTTGTGAAGAAATTAACAAAGCTTGTGGCCTTGAAATTACTCACATATGCTACCGAATTACTAAATCTTGTGAACAGATTACTAAAAATTGTCAGCAAATGCCTTAAACTCGAAAATTCACTGAAATTCTAAATCTTCAACATATCACTAAAACTTATGAACAAATTACTAAACATAATTACACAACCTTGCAAACAGCTTACTTAAACTAAGAACAAATTAATTCTTGATAAACACACAATCATTGTAAACCCTTTATTATTGGTTTTGCTTTTCACCCTGACTAACCAGCTACGCTCCGCGAACGGCACTACGCCGCGATCACGGCATATGCAACGCTCGTAACCGGCATAACCGGTGTCCACGTAGAATATTTTTGAGGGTCAGGTAAGAAAATTTCAGAGTTTTTACTAGATTTTAAAATGATAGTCTGACAGTTAGGCTCATACGGCTGCCAAGTCATGGAACTTTATGTTTCTGGTCTCCTCAGCGTCCAGGACTTAGTAGTTTGTTCAATCATTCGTGAGAATGGACCGATATATGATGCGAAATGTTGTGTAATAACGGTTCAAACGTTCTTTGCATGAGATAAGCTTAAGTATAGTGAAAAACTATGGTTGCATAGAACTTATCGACACTAGAGAGCTAAAGAGTATGGATCTTGAATGCCTTTCATTTGTAGTTCGCAGGCTTTTTTCAAAACAAGTGAGGCCACGCACCGTACACCGGCACTTTAAATTTGCTACGTTGAGTAACACGGCACTTTATATGATACTGGAATTTGATATATTTTAATTGTCAGAATATTGTTGACGGTTTCTTCAGATATATTTGGGCTGTAGTTTATTGTCTTGTACATTATAGATATGGTTGAAATATTTACATTGACAAGCTGATTTGAGCTATCTTTTTGCAGAAATCAATTTGCGCTGTCTTTGCGCTTGTGGCCGCATTGCAGTATTAAAGGTGGTGAATCTGAGTTTTTTTTATTTTTTTTTAGTTGAAAAAGTTGACTCATACCAACCCAAATAAAACGGCAATTCTTCACAAATAGTTAGGTTTTCTATTTTGGTTGCGCAACAATGTTAGCTATTTTAAAATTGGCGCGACGGAGAAGATCGGACGTGCACGTCATGATGGAATCTCTTAGGGGCGTTTGTAAATGGCGTTGAACACAAATCTTTTCGCTTGAATTGTATCGGAGTGGATAGTCTTTTCAACGGCGATCAGAATGTCTTTTGGGTAAGAGTCTTCGCAGATCCACGTCGTCTTTTAACTTTTGACTGGTATACACCTAGCGATGATTTCTTCCTCATATTTCTGTGTAAATAAACAGATTGCCTAATTTAGAATTTGGACTGGTTAAATCATTCGCGGCGCGGCATGATGTAAATATATTAGCAAAAATAATTGCAGGTTAACTTAGCAGTTCTGGCAGGACCAGGAAAACCTATTTTTTCAATCTTGAGTTTAAAAAAATTAAACAAACGCTATATAGTGGCAAACTGGATAGAGAGAAAATTAATCAACGTGCTCAATATTCAGTTTTTTGGAATACTGAAATAGAATAAAATATCGTGCATGTAGCATTCAGGCTTTACAGTCAAAAACTTATAAATATTACCAAGAGATACTTGTTTTTCCAAGAGAAAGAAATAACGCTACGAAGTTTGTACCGTAAAAATGAATCAAATATAATTTAGGACGAAATAAAGCGATGCTCAACCAATGAATATGCTTACATAAGCAGATATGAAAACATTGAACACCGAAGTGTCAGAAGTGCTAGATTTGTACATTTTAATTATAAGCTCAATTTTGAAATTAAATTCCAAAACTCGAAATGTAAACATCAAGGCCTTGAATTATTATACTTAAGAATAAGTCCATACAGACCAATATGTATACACGTAAGAATATCTGACTTGGACGCTTTTCTCTGTTTCCTTTATTATAAGAAGCTAAAAAGAGTTTGATGTCAGAATTATGCCTGAAGAAACCATCCGAAGTATTCTGACCATCAAATAATTAGTTTATACCAAATTTATTTCAATTCGATTGTGTGGGAAGCTTTTAGCGTATAGACACACTTTCGAATCCGTTCCTGGAACCATGTTTGATGTGGAGTTCGCAGTTAACAATATTTGATCGCATTAAAATGCCGTGCTACGCAGCGTAGCAAAATGAAGGTGCCGGTGTACGGTACGTGGCTTCACATTGTTTTTAATAAAACATGCAAACTACAGATTCAACAGATTTAAATTCCACACTGCGTTTCTATCTTATCTCAGTAATTCTATGCAATCAAAGTTCTTCACTATACTACAGCTTAGCCCAAGTATGTATGTTTGAACCGTTATTGCACAACATTTCGCATCATATATCGGTCCATTCTCACGAATGATTGAACAAACTACTAAGTCCTGGACCCTGAGGAGACCAGAAACATAAAGTTCCATGACTTGGCAGCCGTATGAGCCTAACTGTCAGGCTATCATTTTAAAATCTAGTAAAAACTCTGAAATTTTCTTACCTGACCCTCAAAAATATTCTACGTTGACACCGGTTATGCCGGTTACGAGCGTTGCATATGCCGTGATCGCGGCGTAGTGCCGTTCGCGGAGCGTAGCTGGTTAGTCAGGGTGCTTTTGCTGGAAAAGAACAGTACACGAAAGTGAAAAAAATCAAAGTAAAAATTTAACAACATGCTTAGCATTCTTAACGTTGTATTGACATTTCTGCCCCTAAAAGACTTGATTACCATTATCCATCGAAATATTTACTCCGCCAATTAATGTGCCGTATCCTTATGATACTTCAAGGACGACCTCCATTAAAAGGCCTTCGGTCATTTATCACATGGCAGTCTTTCACTGCTGTGTTCAGCTTTTTCATGGTCTCGAAGGGGTCTACTGGAGAAATAAGTTGCGGAACAAGAAGGAGAGATAAAATTGTTTTTAAAAAAGCTGATAGTTGTCTTTGAAACTAATATTTAACAACAACAGGAAGGCAGGTTCTTGCAACTTTAATAACACCAGTCGACCACTGCTGAAAAGTACGGAATCCTGTTGGGGCCAATTAAAATGTCGCCGTCGCGCTTAGAGGTAGACGCTCGACATCGCGAAAATGCGATACGACGCTCGACAATGTGAAGCGACGCGCGACAATGTCAAACAAAATATCGTGTTTTCATTTCGTATTGTCGAGCTTTAAAAGCGCGAAATATCGCATTGTCGCTTCGCATTGTCGTGCGTCATATCGAATTGTCGCGGTGTCGCGTCGCGATGTCGCGTCGCGTTGTCGTCTGTCGCGTTCTGCATTTGTGTAGGCCTCGACGCACGACAATGCGATACGAAGCTCGACAATGCGAAGCGACGCGCGACAAGGAGACCCGACATTTTCACAATAGCGCGACAATACGAAATGAAATCGCGATATTTCGTTTGACGTTGTCGCGCGTCGCTTCACCTTGTCGAGCGTCGTATCGCATTTTCGCAATGTCGCGTCGCGTTGTCGAGCGTCTACCTCTAAGCGCGACGGCGACATTTTAATTGGCCTCAACAGGATTCCGTAGAAAAGCGATTCGATGTAAAATCTTAAAATAAATTTATGGTTAAATTGGCCAATTGAACTTATAAATAAACCTGGTGTACAGATACCAAACAATAACACGTGACTTTGACGTCACTAGGCATCAACACCTAGACAAAACTGTAAACATCATCGTCGGATACCCACGGTTGATTATTACATTAATCAAACCGTGGGAAAAATGAATCGATTTGCGTCGATATATAGCAACAATTGCCTAAAATATCGACCGATGAAATCGCGTTAACAATATAGATACTCTTTAATGGAGGGGTTAGAAAACTATCAGAAATAAAATGACTGCGCCCATGGCGAAAACCTGTTTTGTGTGTCTTGCCAATATAAAAGGCAAAAACTATCGCCAATTCAATTCTTCCAAGCAAAGACCACTATAGTGATATTTTATCTAGTATTAACATTTCGCCCACATTTTCAATTTCGAGCTTTTCATAAAAAGAATTAAACATGTTGTTTATGGTTGCCGCCATCTTGTCTGTAATACCGAATGTCCGATAGAACGAGCATTTTGACTGGTTGTAATTGCCTCATGAAATCGTGAGGGAACCAATGAAATAGCTGTCTTTGACACACCTCTTATCAACGAGATAGCGTTCAAAAATCCCACGGCTGATAAATGTTAATGGATCGGCCGTGGGTATCCGACGATGGTAAACATTGCCTCCGCTTGGAAAATGAAAATTACCCTAATAACTATTTCACTTCTATATACATATAAATAAATAAAATACACTAAAAATCCCCAATCGTGACTGGCTAGATATGGTTCAGTGAACTCACAAGATAGGTAGGCTACAGATCGATAGAATTATATTTGCAAGAAGGGTTCAGTAATCAAGCAGTACGCCTTGTTTACTTTCTACGTATTTGTAGGTTTTAATAATGTCTGTGTATGTTTGTTTGCCGGGTAGGGAGGGAAATACATTAAAACAGTCTGGTAAAGATAAACGATTTTATGCATAAATTTGCTTGTGTGATCGGCGTGTGTTGAAATAAATGAAAAAACGTAAAAAAACGGAAGAGTACAGCGCTTTACTGGCAGTTATGACATGAAAACTGGTAAAGAATATGTTAATTGGGAAAGATAATTATTTCTTGATATGATTCAATAGTTTACATACCACCGTAGCCTCAATACAGCCAGTTGTTTGTAATTATCTGGATGATCCCACCAGATTTCCTTGACCAGAGGCTGACATCTGCTCACAAGATCCGGTTGGGGTTCAAATCATTTATATACTGGTCTATGTAAAATGGATGATTTAACAAGAGGTTATAATCGACCTTAAGCGCTCACCTAAATTTAACTGCCTAGAGAGGCAACTGCCATCTAATGGAAAAGAAATTAAACAAGGGCATAATTTGAAAAATATTAATAGAAATCCACTAGGAATAGTATAGGCGCTGGTTTGGCCCTAAACAAACCGACACCGTTTTGCTTGACTAGTATAGTATCTATTTTGAGTAACGGTGGCCATCTTTGTAACCATTTTTAGTACTATAAAGACCGTTCCAGAAATTAGTACCTACCTGATCACCTCCCTTGTGTCCGCCATTAAGGGAATGTGCAGATTGAAGTAGTTTTATAATGCGGAGCTTAGAAAAAGTCCCATTTTTAGCTGTAATGTGATTGTGACGATGTATGTTAGAGAAACAGATTCATATCAAACACGCGAAGCATTTATTATCAGCAAAGATCTATCCCAAGGTCCTTTAACTGAAAAAAGTATATTTGTAAACGATTTTTTCGGACATCTGAATCTATTAAACTGTTAAATAAAGGTCTTGTGATATTCTCCGGTAGATCAATTCTTTTTATTTTATCAATATTTCACGAAACACTTCTTTTAAAAAGTACTTATATCTATCTTTAAAAAATCTGACCGAAAGGGAGGTGCCATAATAATTTTGTTTCCCGTATTTCAAGAAAATATCATCAACAATAATGTTAAAAATAGGAAGAGGGAAAGCAAACGTATTATTATAATGTCAATATCTTACAAACGTGTGGCTTGCAACTATTATTTTCTTTCTGCATACACAAACTCACATGTTGTACATATCAATACTTTGCAAAAACAGATTACCCATGTGCAAGAAATAAAATATAAAAATCCATACGGCAACAGATGCTAAATTTCATACGGTCAAGATAATCTTGCTTGTAAGGGAGAATATATATTCTTAAATCTCATATAACAATCAGGAACAAATAAAGACCATGTTTTTTAGCCTTCAGGAATTTTCTCAAGAGCAAATTTCGTTATTACAGTGTTTTACTTTGACTGATTAAGCAAGACCGACAATGACAATTAACAGTGACTTATCAAAACAAAGACAGTATGTCACCCCTATATTACGTAACCACATTCCTTCACCACAGGACCCCGCGAAAGACAAAAGACAGTTTGATTATTAAAGAAGTGCTAAATAATGCATATTTATTTTCAAGTATTCTTTGAAACTGTATCAAAGAATAAAGCAAGTTTTAGTTAAAATAGAGTGAACATGCGGTTGATGAGCGAGATGTTTAATTTTGTCATTTTGTCTATTTTGTAAGCTTTCAGAGTTGTTCAAGTAATTGAAATCATAGTTTTAACTTTTGAAAAGGAAAACAATGCTTTCAATATAATTTGTGTTTTATAGATGTGTTTATTCCTTTGTTTAATACTCGTCTGAGAGATATATATATTACAGAATGGCAATCAAGTATGTTAGCTTGTACCTCTTTATCTTTGTACAGGCAGTTGAAAACTAGTTTTATTCGTTCTGATTACTTAAACATTGTTGAAATTCCGAAGTACAGAAATGTTATTGCAAAATTAAGATTGAACTCGCATAATTTAAACATAGAAAGTGGACGCCACAGAAGCATTGAAAGAAACCTCCGTTTATGCACTCTGTGTAATGCAAATGACCTTGAAGATGAATACCACTTTGTTTCAGTGTGTCCTTTTTACAATGACTATAGAAATGTATATATCCAAAGATACTTTAGAATCCGCCCGAGTATGTACAAATTCATAACCTTACTTAATTCAGATAAAAAACCTGTTTTACATAATCTGTCATTGTTTTGCTTTAAGGCCTTCAAATTGAGAAATGACCATTTTAATAATTAACCAAAATATTTTGTATATGTAAATATAAATGTGTATGTATATATATATATATATATATGTATGTATGTATGTGTATATATGTATATCTATATGTGTATATGTATGTATGTGTATATGTATGTATGTGTGTGTATATGTGCTTATGTATATATACATCCAACTTGTTCAACATTGTCAAATTGTGACCACTCTCAACTGTACGTGTTATCATATTACATATTGTCTGTAAAATTTGTGACTGTTATGTAATATTATGTTATGACGATGAGCTGTATGCTTAAGTCGAAATAAACTTCTGTTCTGTTCTGTTCCATATTATATGGTTCACACAACTCAAGCTTCAACTTTCCACTTTGGTCTTTTTTAACAGTTTTTTATGTGTTAAATAATTCAAGGTAATAATATGTTCAAGTCAGGAATAAAACAAATTAAAAAGTTATAATATATCAATAAAACTGATGCTTATTCTGCAACAAAATTCACGCTATATAAGGCAGTATGTGCCTTTTAAATAAGCTAAAGATACACAAAATTATACAGAACTTAAGCATCATAGCAAGGTTTAGCAGTCCTTTAATGGCGGACGGTCACGTGACCTTCATAATGGCGGCGGTCAATTTATGGTATGAAACCACCAATTCAGTCTATCTGAGCTAAAAAAAATGGTACCCGCATAATGGCGGCTAGAAATAGTTCTCAGTTTTCTTGGCTTTTTTAACATTTTTGCCCTAATCTGTGTATTTTTTTGCTGGAATCATTTTGTTTGACTATTTCTGATAGTGTGGTAGCAATTTTATGCTGATATGCATTCAGAATAGAATTCACAATGTGAAATTGTTTCACATACCCCAATCTGAAAATTAGCTCAGATATTTTGTTAATTTTATGGGTAAGTTCACATGAGCAGAAATATCTTTCTTGTTTGAAACACAAACCCCACTTTTCTTGCTATTTTTCATGAGTACAGATATAGATCTACAAGAATATGTAAGTTAAAGCTATTTAAAAAAGGTTTTGCTATGTTTTACAGCCCTGTGAACTTTATGAATTTTATATAGAATAAAGAAGGAATCTATTTGGTGGTTTCACACCTTATCAGTTATGGAACAGTCTTATCCGGTATCCGGTCATTGTTACCCTCAAGGTCAAAAACGTGCGACCATCTTTGTTACTATTTATAGTAACTCATTTACATACAAGCGATCAATCGTAACAACTCGGCCTTTTCCGAAAACTTTGTATAAAGACCTCGTATGTAAGTGTATGAATACACCAAATGGTAATTCGCCCCGGCTTTAATAAAAATGTAAACAAACATGACAGAACACAAGCAGTGTTTGTCTTATGCATTAGGACAAAATGAAAATAAATGTTAATTTCAAAGTATAAATAGGTAGAGGCTTTAAGAGATGTTTTCAATTTAGCAGACAGCACCTGTATTATAAAATAGTCCAATATGGCGCCTACCACATTATTTCCGAGGTGACTTTGAAGTCACCCGAGGTGTTCCGAATGACAAGCGATACGATAAAGTCATTGTTTTGACTTTTAAGGGGAAGTAGTCTAGGGGTAGGGGACTAAAAGAATCCCAAGATTATGCTTTTAAAGACATTCTTAAGTAATTTTTAAAACGCGGTTAAGATAAAACTATAGACATATTACAGTTTTAAACCTTTTATTAACTAGCACTTATGAACAAGATAATTCCTCGTTGAACAGAATGCATGCAGTGTCCTCGACAAAAGTAAAACGGAGGTCTACATTATTTACGTCTTTTCTAAAGATAGATGTACTTCCTTATTGTAATAATTACCTGTTTTTTCCTTTTTAGGTATATAATATACCTGTTTTAAGTAATAACATTATGTAAAGAAGTTTGTTTATAGTTTACTAATGTCTCATCCATATACAATATACTAATATTACACAGTAAAAGAACACAAAATATGTTCAATATACAGTTTAAAAAAAACAGCATAAAACAATGTAATATGGTAATTCATTTTAGAATTATAGGAGACAATAAATTGTTACTAAAATGCACTAAAATATCCAGATTATTTACACATAATATTTGCTCTTCTTTGTAAAATACTATTGTAGACTTTGGCTACGGTTCTTATAATTGACTCATTTGACATCAGAAATATAAATTTCTGTGTCTCATTTTAAGTAGTGAATGACTCATCAACTCTCTGTGCTATATTTAGGACATCTGTTCTA
Source organism: Cyclina sinensis (assembly GCA_012932295.1). Taxonomy (NCBI): domain Eukaryota; kingdom Metazoa; phylum Mollusca; class Bivalvia; order Venerida; family Veneridae; genus Cyclina; species Cyclina sinensis. Next base: position 23,064,427 of record JAAONU010000013.1, on the reverse strand, counting down.
ATATCATTATACATTTGGCAGTTCAAGTACATTAGGAATTTCATTTTCCACGGCATCTAAACAAAAGGGGCAAATTCTATTGTCTTCTGTGAGATGTTCATACCGACCAGTTTCAATTCTAATTGGAGCAGTTCCACACCTAAATTTAGCAAATGCCTTCTTGTTCTTCTTCCAAATATTGTGCAGGGCTCACTCTGGAGCATCAACACACAAGTGACTGTACAAGGTCGTTGTGAGAAGGGACTAGTGCAGATTAAAACGTATAAAAACAGAAGTGTTCTCTGCTAGTGGGCTGCCAGCCTAGCCTTGGAGCTGTCAAGGGTAGGGGCTGTGGCTATAGTCTCTGGCAACTGGTTCCACAAACGAATACCAGTAGGGAAGAAGGAGCACTTGTATACATCTGTCCTGCAGTAGGGGACTAGGAACCTGAGAGTGTGTCCTCCAGTTGACGGTCCTGATGGATGTAAATGAGCAGCAGCAGGGATGTCAACCAGGCAGTGGCTTATCCTGTACATCTTTATTACCTTGGCAGTGCAGCGTCTCTCTAGGAGAGGTCGGCCACTGGAGTTCTGCTATCATCTCTGTGGTGCTGCTTGTTGTCTGGTAGTCCCCAGTCACAAAGCGTGCAGCTCTTCTCTGGACTGCCTCCTTGCTGATATTGCTGTTGGTGTGAGAGTCCCAGACAGGTGACGCGTACTTTAAGATGGGTCTCTCCAGGGTCTTGTACCACTGGGCCTTAATCTTTGATGGGCATCTGGCGAGGTTCCTTCTTAGGAAAGATAGGCTGTTGTTGGCCTTCTTTGTGACTGCGTCCACATGAGGGTTCCAGGACAGTTTGTTGTTGAGTCACCCCCAGATACCTGCCATTCTCTACTATGCAGAGGTCATGCTCGTGGATCTTGTATGTAGCCTGGATGAGGTTCTTTCTGCGGGAGATTCGTATCACCTCACACTTGCCCGGGTTGAACTGCATCTGCCAGTCTGACTCCCACTGCTCCAGCTTTAACAAGTCATCTTGCAGTGCTGTTGAGTCCTCAACTGTTCTGATCTTGCGATACAGGAGGACTGTCGTCTGCAAAGAGCCTTGTTGTTGACGATACTCTTCCGGGCATGTCGTTAATATAGAGCAGGAATAGTAGGGGTCCGAGGACAGATCCCTAAGGGACACCGGACGTTACTGGTGCTGATGGTGATGATTGGCTTTCTACAACAACCTGATGGGTCCGACCTATAAGGAAGCTTTCTATCCAACGGAGAGTGGAACCGTGGACCCCGTAGTGGTTGATCTTGTGCAGGAGGCGCTGATGAGGCACTTTGTCGAACGCCTTGCTGAAGTCTAAGGGGATGGCATCAATCTGTTCATCCTCTTCTATCCCAATCGTTAGGTCTTGCAGGGTGAGAATGAGTTGGCTCTCACATGACCGTCGCTTACGGAACCCATGCTGTTGGTCGCAGAGGGCATTGTACATGTCAAGGTGGCGCATGACTTGGCTGTGGATAATATCCTCCATCAGTTTGCAGCACACCGACGTAAGGGAGATAGGTCTGTAGTTTTCTGGAGCAGTTCTGTCCCCTTTCTTGAACAGTGGAGTAACTAAGGCCTGCATTCAATCATCTGGCACCTTGCCTTGTTTCAAGGAGGCTTGGAATATAAGTGTCAGGGATGGGGATAGTTCTGTTGCACAGCACTCTGAGAAGAAGTTGGAGGGAATGTTGTCTGGGCCCTGGGCCTTGTGTGGATTCAGATCAGTCAACAACTTTCGGACACCTTCGCAGTCGATACTGAAGTCCTCCATGTTGGGTATAGTACGTTCACCCATATCTGGCATATTGTTGTGGTCCTCTTCAGTAAACACACTACAGAACTGATTGTTGAGTATGGTGGCCTTAGCAGTAGAATCACAGTGTCCAATACCACCTCTTTTTAGTAGTGAGACGCCGCTGCTGTCTTGTCGTTTGTTGATATGAATGAATACAGCTTTTTGGGGTTGTTGTCACTGGCAACCATGTTGTTTATGTATTCATTGTATGCTGTTTTGCATTGATGTTGGACATTCTTCTGGAGTGACTTGAATGCTGTCATATCTTGCTCATCACCCGACCTCTTGGCTTTCATATAGGCGCGTTTCTTTCTCTTAGTCATGCGCTTTATCTGGCTGGTTAACCATGGTTGGTTGATTCTTGTGGAAGACATTTTTGAAGGAATGTGTTCATTGATGATAGTGGTGCAGCTAGATTTGAATGTATGCCACAGTATGTTGATGTCTGTGTTGGTGGTGTTGTTGCTAGTAAATGATTTATTGAATTCGCTGACTCTGTGTTTTAGGCTGTTCATATCTGCCTTTTTCTGTGTTTAAATGCCATCATAGTATTACAATACTTTTCTACACAAAATTCATTCTTAAATAACCTGTATGTTCGTAGTTCATTTTTACCTGTACCAAACCTTGTAGTATTTGAGTGAGTAATTTCTTTCCAGTCATTAATATACAATCTCACACCATTTTCATTTATTCTTTTCATAAAGTAGGACTAACTGGAAGTACTGTTCATATTACAAAACATTTCACAATCATATTCCTTGAGTATATCAATGACTCTTGTACCATTGTTTGCATAACTATGCATAAAGATTTTCTTATTTAATCCTTCATGTGACATATGGTTTAACTTATTCCAATACTGACACACTACTTTCAGCTGCTTTAGAAGGTATCCGGAAAACCACAACCCCCACCCACATATGCATTTTACAAGGTGGACAAAACCCCCTCTTCCATTTTACAAGGTGGAAAAAAACCCACATTTCCATTTTACAGGGAGAACCCCCCCCCCCCACTCCTAAGTCCAGATATTGTCTGAAAAACATAATATTTTTCAACATTTTATTAAACTTTATTTGATAAATAACATAAATATATATGATACAAAGCAAAGTTTTAACAGTTTTCTGCAATTATAGCAATCAGTACAAGTGATTCCCATATTTTAAAAAAAAAATAGGTCAATTTTACAGGTATTCCTAATTGATTTTCATACCTCTGTAATTAAAAAAAATCGCTGTATTATGTTATTTTAACCTAATTATATAAATGTTAGTCAACCCTTATACTAAAGTAGCACTATAATTAGAGCTAAAAATGAAAATAAAATATATTCATTTTTTAATATAAATAACACCAAGAATTGGTCTGAAAAATGCAGATATTCCGCTTCTAAAAATGCATAAGGGGGGTTTTGTCCATCTTGTAAAATGCATGAGGGGGGTTCTGTCCACCTTGTAAAATGCATGAGGGGGTTTTGTCCTCCTATACAAAATTGAACAGGGGGGGGGGGGGGGTTTATGTCCGAGGGGGGTTTCGTTCTACACTCGTTTTAGAAATGTATGTTCCCACCCTGTGTCCCCAACAATGGCTGCATTTGGGGTGCTTTTGAAACTCCAATAGAAAGAAGTATGTTTTATTCAGGACTTGAACATATCATTAACTTGTAATATTTAACACATGATACACTGTGAAAAAAAGACCATGGACTGTTCAAAGTGGAAACTTGAGTTGTGTAAACCACATTTAATGTGTGTAAAACGCAAATAATATTGAAAGCACTGTTTTCCTTTTCAAAAGGTGAAACAATGATTTCAATTAGTTTTAGTTTAGACTTATTTATTTTACATCGATTGAGATACAAGTTCTGACAACTTAGATTCTTCACGCTCGATGACTGCTTTCTGGGTTCCAAACCAGTATTCGCGCAGCGTGGAGGAATGTGAAGCTCGTAAGAGAATTTCGCCTCTGATGGGATTCGAACCCGCGACCTCCGGATCCGGAGCCCTGCACTCTTCCCCTGGACCACGGTGCCTCCTTATGATTTCCATTATTTGAACAACTCTGAAAGCTTACAAAATTAAACATCTCGCTCATCAACCATGTTCACTGTTCTATTCTTTGATACAGTTTCAAAGAATATTTGACAATAAATATGCATTATTTTGCGCTTCTTTATTTATCAAACTGTTTTTTTTTGTCTTTCGCGGTGTCCTGTACTGGTGAAGGAATGTGGTTACGAAATATGGGTGTGACATACTGTCTTTGTTTTGATAAGTCACTGTTAATTGTCATTGTCGGCCTTGCTTGATCAGTCACAGTAAAACACTGTTATAACGAAATTTGCTCTTGAGAAAATTCCTGAAGGCTATAAAACATAGTCTTTATTTGTTCCTGATTGTTACATGAGATTTAAGAATATACATTCTTCCTTACAAGCAAGATTATCTTGACCGTATGAAATTTAGCATCTGTTGCCATATGGAACTTTTATTTTCTATTATTTATTTCTTGCATTAGGGAAATCTGTTTTTGCAAAGTATTGATATGTACAAAGAGTGAGTTTGTGTATGCAGTTAGAAAATAATCGCTGCAAGCAACACGTTTGTAAGATATTGATCTTACAATAACACGTTTGTTTCCATCTTCTTATTTTTAACATTAATGTTGTTGATATTTCTTGTAATGCGGGAAACAGAATTATTATGGCACCTTTATAACTTTACCCTTTTGGGCAGATTTTTTAAAGATAGATACAAGTACTTTTTAAAAGAATTTTTTTCGTGAAATTTTGATAAAATAAAAAGAATTAATCTACCGGAGAATATCACAAGACCTTTATTTCACAGTTCAATAGATTGAGATGTCAGCGAAAAATCGTTTACAAATATACTTTTTTTCAGTTAGACAGTTAGAAGACCATGGGATAGATCTTTGCTGATAATAAATGCTTCATGTGGTTTATACGAATCTGTCTCTCTAACATAAAACGTCACAAACACATTACAGCTATACAAATAAGACTTTTTCTAAGCTCCGCATTATCAAACTGCTTCGATCTGCGCAGTCCCTTAATGACGGACGCAAGTGAGGTAATTAGGGAGGTAGTAATTTCTGGAACGGTATTATATAGTGGATACAATTACCTTACAAATTCAATAGCGTCTACGATATATGTACGTCACGTAACCATGGAAACAATAATGAAGGGCACAGACATATTTTTTCTCGACTTAAAACGTAAAGCGCGCGAAGGGATTTTTTTTAATTCGTTCACGTACAATTGGAGCGGGGTTAGTGCTATCTAATATTATGTAATTCTATGTTTTGATTGGCTGTTAAAGATCCGATTATTGCCGAATCTATTTACGATAGGACTGTACTTGAAAAACAACGAAAACCAAGCTAGAACTCCGAACACTTCCGAACCTTCAAAGCCGACTGGCTCCCAGTTTCAAGAGGTTGTAGTTCAGAAAAGCTGGAGACCAAATATTATATTACTGCAAATCAACCAACAGAAAGCCCGCTTTCAAAGCAGACATATGCCCCATGCCACCGCAATCTCCCACGCAGTGACCTCCCCTTACAGGATTAGATCTCTGCCGTCACAACATTTTCGTCAAGATTTTTGACGATATGATTTTTTTTCAATTTTGATTTTTTTTTAGAGTAAACACGGTTTTGCTAATGTTTCAAGACTGTTAGATGTGAACTCAAATAAAAAATAATTTTGAAAACATATATATTATGAGAATGATTTTTAATATCGCACCGTTTATTTCAAAATATGACCGCTTTTTGAAAAAGAAATTATTCAATTCATCTGTATATTCCAAGTAACCTGTTTGCCTCCACTACTGTTCTAACGATCTTTTTTAACAGAATTGAAATTTTGTCAGTCATATCGGCATACTTGACACCAGAGCTCAAATTATAGTGTCGCTGTTTATTACAGATGAAACAATTTTCTGGACGAATTATGGGTCATACATTATAAGTACTATTAACTATTACTAGATGACCTTTACAACGTACATCTATTCCGACCCAAGAGAGACATGAGGGTTACTAAAAAAGTACCGTCTATGTGGGTTTGTTTTAGGAAAATATGTTTTTTTGTGTTTGTGTCATAAAAAGATGTTGAAAATTATGTAGTTTCCAAGCGAATGTTCATTTTATTAATGAAATCTATTAATTTTGGAAATTTACGTAAATAGAAACATTACTTTATAATGGGGAAAATGTCCGAGTTAACGTGAGAGGACAGATAAACTTTTTGAACATCTCTTTCACAGGCTTTAGATAAACATTAACAGCGATAGTGAAGTACCAGCGATTGTTTGGCGTTGTTGAACGTGGGTACCAATTATTATGCAAATAACGGAAAATTTCAGCGTAATTTCTTATATTTGGTTGATTATGTGGAGTTTTATTGTTAAATTATGTTAGATCTATGGGTCTTCTTTGATAAAATTTTATGTTTAAGTATGTCGAAAATATTATTTAGATGCGAATCAATGTACCCTCGAAACCGTATGTGTAGTGATAGTTCGGCCTATTAATTGATTTCTAAAGTTGAACTGACACCGCTGTATTTCCAAGATGGCGTTAAACTGATAAACACATGTATACATTAAATCAAAGCACTGAAAATACTGGAAAACCTGTCCCGTAGTGCTGGGTTTATGTTGGATACATACATGTAATGCAATACCTTTATCCGAGAGAATTTATCTCTGTGCAATAGAGGTCCACTGGAGCTAGTCTCATTTAGCTGAATATGATAAAAATCTTTTTTTTTTTTTTTACCTGCCTTGCCATAAATTATAGTCCAGCTTCACTGGAAATTTTTCTGTACATAATTACTGAACACTCTAATCAAAACTGACCATCACTGATCTTGATTATTTTCAACACTTATTTATCAAAATTTATATAGTATTGACAATTCCACTTATTTATCTAAAACCCTGTGGTACTCCAACTATAGTGTTCTAGAAAAGTACAAGAGTACTATTATACCAACCATGATTTATGCATACTGACCAATATTGTAAGTTCTGTTGGTAGTTTACTGGTAACATTTTCAGTCTAGTACATATTCTTTCCAGTAATTTTAGGAAGGTAAACTGACTCTGATATGAATACAACTGTAAAGAGGGGGTAAAACTTTAGCTGACAATAAGTTTACCACAAAAAAAGAAAGCAATATTTGTTAACATTATCTTTATTTTAAATAAAATAAAACTATCAAAAACAACAATTCACTAAAAATGTGTCCATGGGACACATTTGTCCCAGCCATGTATCATAAGCAGATGATAAAAATTAAAGAGGCAGGTGGAATGTCAAAAACAGTATAATTGTTACATTTATTTAATGAACTGCGTGCTACAAAACACAACCCTATAAATGTAAAGAATTTTTGGTTGTTATCAGAAATTTAGTCTATAAAGGTCAAAACTCTGACAAATTTGGAGATGTACTGCCCAACTTTTCTTTAAATGAACAGACCTTTCAATTTAGTAGAAAATAAGTCAACAAGAGCACCGCTAGGCGGAGCATTATATGCCCGAAGGGTGTTTTTAGCTTACCTGAGCAAAAGCTCAGTGGTGTCTAAAGATATGAGCCATGTGTTTCATGTCCGCTTCATATCTTTTTCACCCCTGGAATGAATTCCATAAAACTGATCAAATGTTCAGCCCATCAAGATGATATGCAGAACCCATGTTCTAACCTGGCCAGTTCTATCTCAAGGTTCAATAAATATCCTATATACAAATTTCAACCTCAACACAAGGCCATGAAAATACCTCAATAGTCAATAAAGAAAAAAAAACTTCCACTCCAATATTTGTTTATTTACAGTAATCATAGCTTGCTGGCCACCTTTTCACCAAATATTCCACATCACTTAAATGTCGTCCACATATAACACGTCAGTGTTATACTTTTCTTGTTTAACGGTTTCTTTGGCGTATCCGCCATCTTGACACAATCATGTGATAAGACCATCATCACATGATTCGTGAGAAGGCAGTGGTTACTGAGCTTAGCGTAACCGGTGCGCGGGGTTTGGAAGTTAACTGATACGAAATGAAAATTTTGTTTTCTAATGTACGGCTCTCGATGTATTTGATTAAGAGTTAATGAAATATACCCGATAAACGACAGATATCCAGATTTGAAGCTTATGTTTACCTATCACGGTACATAACCATATCGGCAGTCTCTCTGCGAAATCTGTCTTTTCGGCGATCTCTCTGCGTCGGTACCGGTTATTCTCTGCTGTAAACACAGTTTGTGACGGAAGAGAGTCAGAAAATCGAACAGACATCAGTTCAAACAGCTGAGTTGCTTAAAATTAGTAAGTGCACGGAACATTAGAAAAGTTTTGCTATGTATACGCGTGTCTACTTTTCAATTATCAGTCACTGCGCTCCGAAACTCGGACAAATTGTTCAATGGTGTACTGACGTGAACAGAACTTCGGCACTTTCTACCGGCTAAAACGACTAATTACTTTGATAACGTACATAACAATCCCATCAAACATATTCACTGTTCAATATTCTTCAAGAAAATACTAATAAACTGGTCACTATTTATTTAGAAATCTTGTACACCCTCTACTTTCGGTTATGATGGTGCACAGGAGGTCTCTCTGCACAGCAGCTTTTACAGCACAGGTAGGCTCTCTGCATACAGCACAGGCATGCTCTCTGCAGATAGCACAGGTAGGCTCTCTGTAGACAGCACAGGTAGGCTCTCTGCCTGCGACAGATTTAACAGGAAGGGAGTCTTGTTAATTATAAAAAGTGCGACCTTGTTTCACTATTCCCCTTTCACTATGGTGTTTCTAAAATAAACGTTTTCATTCTCTGTAATGCAAGAATCACAACGTAATGCAGTTTGTATGAAATTGTTTTCGCAGTCAGCCGGTGTACAAATCTACCAAGTATTCTTATGGTAACTTTTGTCAATTTTAACTCTGAATTTTATCAATAACAAGTTTTAAGATAAATATTTTCTGTTACAACAATTATAAACTGAACTAACACAGTTTTTTCCATTCAGAAAAATGCAAGTTTTTAAATATTCTTTTCGTAAATGTTCAGTCATACCTGCATTGTTTAATACAATTATTAAAAGGCCCATTAAGCCCCAAAATATTACTATTTCTTATTTTCTTATAAGAGTTTTTTTAGTGTACTGTTACAATTTCTAAAATGGTACTCATTAGCCATATAGTTGAACCATGTTGTGTTTCTTTTGCTTTTTGGCCACTAGTAAAGATATAGTGAATTAGTATTTTGTATGGATGTCAAAATACCACTTTGTTTACATTTTGCTACTTTTATAACAAATTATTTCATATTATATGTTTTAAGCGCAACTGAGTGTCCCAAACAGAGCAAATTCTCGCATTCGCGGTACTTTCTTCTATTACAGTGCCTCTATATATGGCAATGTAACGCAGGAAACAGTTTGCCTTTTCTTTCTTTTGATTTCCAGCTGCATACTGAGCGCAGTTTTCTTCGGTTATTCCTAGATTTTAACTATTTTCCTAAAAAGAAAAAGGAACATATACTAATGTTGAAAAAAATCATGTGTACGTCAGATATCCTGCCAATATATGATTTAATGAATAAATGTTTGCGATGATGGATAGACTGATGAAAAAAGAATGAATGAATGGATAAATGAAAGCATGAATGATTGACTTAGTGAGTGTGTGAGTGAGTGAGTTAATGAGTGAGTGAGCGAGCGAGCGAACGAAGAGTATAATTTCGGTAATTTCTCAAAGCATGACCACCAGGGGCGTGTCTAACTTTTTAAAATAAATTATAAAATAAAAGTGGTAATTTTATAGAATTATTTCATTATTTTGATACTTTCTTCTCTTAAAGGCATCTCATACTCGACCAGAAGGACAACGAGATTCCTTGTATAGTCATTGAATATTACAGGAACATCATATACCCTCATTTAAGCCAGTTCCAGCCATGTAGGCGTAAGACATGAACTTTTAAGTTTGTGCATTTAACAATTAACAAAAATTAAGAGGCAGCGAATGCTTAAGTCAATCGCTTACAGAGAGCCTGCTGTGTTGTCTACAGAGAGCCTACCTGTGCTGTAAAAGCTGCTGTGCAGAGAGACCTCCTGTGCACCATCAAAACCGAAAGTAGAGAGTGTACAAGATTTCTAAATAAATAGCGACCAGTTTATTAGTATTTTCTTGAAGAATATTGAACAGTGAATATGTTTGATGGGATTGTTCGCAGGTGACAGTATCAGTGAGCATACAAAATCTAGAATCGAATTTTTTTTTTTAACTTTTTACTTATATATCTACAAGGTGTATTACATACGGAACAACCAGGAACATCACTAAGGTGACTTTTGTTTTCAAAATGTTTGCATTTATAATTGTTAGAAAATGGTGAGATACTGAACAATTTAATGCACTGACACAGATTGTTCTGTTAAACATATCAGAGTGTTTTCTTCCCATAACCATTGTTTTGTTTTCTTACTGCACTTGATCGCTTTCGAAATATCCCGAATGTTTTTGTTATAACTGTTTTCATTAGTTAATTATCTGGAGGTGTGTCCCAATAAGCCAATGAAAAAACTAGACGTAAAACTGAATTTGCTGACGTCACTAACAAACATGGTGAAATGATAGTAGGATTACCTGAAAAAATAAAAGATTTTAACGCGAAGCACAAACAAACAATATAAGTAAAGGGATTTAAGTGGGTAAAAATGATGATCTATTATTTTCATTAAATACTGACATAAATTACTATACAGACAGTGCTAGAAAAACCAAATTTTAGGAGATTTCAAGGAATTTTACCCGGATTCCTAGTCACCTCAGTGATGTTCTCGATTAGGTATTTTACATATTACGTCATTGCTCGCAAGGTTTTGGACTGATTTTCAAAATATCGTGCAGAAAATTTATTCAGAATATATATATTGCGAAAATTACAACATTTTCAATATTGTTACTGAATTAACATGGATTGTAGTACTCGGAAAAATCGATGGTCCTGCATGAAATATACCTTGTAGATATATAAGAAAAAAAGTTTTTTTGTTTTTTTTTTTCGTTTTTAGAGGTTTTATGCTCATTGATACTGTCACCTATGGGATTGTTATGTACGTTATCAAAGTAATAAGTCATTTCAGCCGGTAGAAAGTGCCGAAGTTCTGTTCATGTCAGTACACCATTGAACAATTTGTCCGAGTTTCGGAGAGTAGTGACTGATAATTGAAAAGTAGACACGCGTATACATAGCAAAACTTTTCTAATGTTCCGTTACCTTATTTATTTTAAGCAACTCAGCCGTTTGAACTGATGTCTGTTCGATTTTTCTGACTGTCTTCCATCACAAACGGTGTTTACAGCAGAGAATAACCGGTACCGACGCAGAGAGACCGCCGGAAAGACAGATTTCGCAGAGAGACTGCCGATATGGTTATGCACTGTGCCTATGCACCGTTTACCTTATTCCTACTATTCAAAATGGCCGCCTCTATAGACGATTAGCGTTGCGATTGAAATTTAAGTCAATTTTGATATCTTACGTTGTTCTTTAAAAAATGATATTTCAGGAGTTTCTCTAAAAGGTAATGCTAGTCATTTCTCCTAAAGTATGCTAGTTATCGCTCCCAACGACTTCTAGCTGGGCATTTTCTGTGAATAAAAATGCATCTTGTGTTTGGACTTGGAAATAGACAGCGTCTATCAAAAATTGTATCGATGTTTCTTCAACAAGTATGATTAGCTGGACTAGGACGCATGTGGTATCAGGTGGAACGTATGATTTGCCCCTGGTTCTTTGGTTATTTGCTCCTGGTTCTTTGACCCTGGTTCTCGTCCCCCCCAACTTTTATTACTATTTACATATTAACAAAATAAAGGTATAAAATGATTATGTTTAGTGTTTATTTACAAAGATTTTCACATATCTATCATTCATTGTCCTGTTGTGGTCATTGACGCTTCAACAATGCTCTACCAGCGTGACGGCTTTTTACGTAATATATATTCAGAAAAGTCCACAAAAACCCGAATCCGAGTCTTTTATTTTGTCATAGTAATCCAGTAATGATGCTATCGAAGTAAACAGTAGTAGTCTGGCGTTTTCCACTCACGATATCGGTATTGGAGATGATATTGTCCCTTTTTAATCTGAACTTGTTCCGCCGCGCATACTATTACGGGATACCATCCCAGTAAACATTTCAGCTCTAAATTGTTCATTTCACATAGACAGCTCTGGTTTTGTCAATGTTGAGAATTTCTAGAAATTTAGCGTACATAATCAGACGGTATCGCTTTATGGTAAGGCGGTGGCGAATTTCAGTTCTAGACGACAGTGTCCCCTTCGTTTGGGGTTAAATAAATAAAAATGATCGATATCCAATAGGTATAGAGGCAATAACCCTTCTTATAGTCTTCCAATGAAAAAAATAATGTCTTTTCTACATGAATAAGCGTCCTGTAACAGTCGATGTGCAGATCAGAGTCATAGTTCGGTTGAAGGTGTTGACAGAGAAACGACTTTTCATCGATGTACAATGCCAAACTATAACAGTCGTAATGATGAAAGTTGAAGGGATTCTTGCCAAAGTCTCCGCTAAAGGCAGCGCTAGACAACAACCCTAAAATGAGCTTACTATGTAGAGGCCTTGGTACATGTCATCGACGCTGAAACTGTATTGACCCAATGCAACAGAGACAGTTATGATGTCTGATCTCAGATAGGGGATAACGGCGGGAGCATCATGTATAATCTTGTTGTTGGCTAATAACATAGCTACCGTAGGCCTCAGTACGCACAGCTTGAAATGGCATCTACAATCTACACTTTGTAATTTGAAGGTCAGCGAATCCGTGATGATTGGAAAAGGCTCGTGTCTTTGCGATAGTTTGTTACTTGACGGACACTCCGTTGTGAAGCACCCAGGGTTGTTGAACTACTTCTGTAAAGCAGTATCTGTAATTTGTCCGCCTTAATTTTTTGTCTTCGTGTATCTCAGAAAAAGTTGTTTGCTCCTGCTTTGGCATCTTTTGTGTTTGCGTCCCCGCTGTCATTGTAAAAGAACAGTCTCGTGAGAACCGCTTGTTGTCTGCTTTCGTTCGTATTTTGAATGGTGTCGATGTAGGGGCTTTCTATGGGTAATTTGAGAGTATATGGCAAAGGCGTTTGTTGAAACACGACGTCCACTTGACTGAAAGATTGAATGAAGTGTCAGGTTGATACGGGCTAAAATTTCCTTTGACGAACTTGACTTTAACGTTTAACACGTTCTTTGGGAGATTGATATAAGCTGCGGACTGAGCTGGTATGTTAAAATTAAAACAGAGTAAACCGTAGCTTGGTTGACGGGTCGAAACTCAATTCAGTCCCTAGAAATGATAAACGCAAAAGCAGAAGACGGCACAAACAAAACTTTTCTTGGTGGTTATCATTTTTTTGCGAGAACAAAATAATTTTAAACTAAAGATGTCTTCGTAAAATGATCTGTTAGTCTTTTTTTTTATTTTGGCAGGTTTGGCGAGGAATTCTTACGTTTATTGTCCATGTCACTGACGTCGTTTTTCACGATCGATCTTCTTTGGGCCGAGGATTGACTTGAACTACAGGCGATACCAATTTCACATTCGGGTCACTGTGCATTCAATTCTGTCTTTCGTATTAAGCGCCACTGTCCACGAAATACCGTCCTCTGTGATAAGGTTAGACGAAACCATCTTGTCAAATCTTTAAATGCTGATAGAGCAACTCGGGATCCGGATTATAAGGGACCCTCATGGCAATATGATATTTGGTTTCGTGTATTTTCACATTCTTAAGCTGAGTGCATCCCTCAAATGAAGAAGAAAGTTGAAATCTGGAGTGATTTGCTGTTTTTTTTTCTACCATTCGCATTCCTTTTTATGCGTGTACAGTTTCAGTTCAGTAAGTGTTGAGTGCATTATATTTTCTATTTCTCTTATATATTTGATACCGGTAAATACTAATTTACCGCTATGAACACAACACAAGTCATCTATTCCTATTTAATTTCAAGTCGAGAGAAACAGTTCTGGTTCGTAAACTATATGTCTTTCTAGCACTAACTGCTCTAAGTTTAATGCTTCGCTAAAGGTGTGGCAGACACTAAACATTCAAAAGACATACAGTATATCCAATCACCTGTAATCGCCTAGCCTATCATCTCAATCGCTGATGTCCTTTCTTTAAGCCGGGTGCTTTTACGTTAGAGTTAATCACTCTGTTCGGTTACACTAGACAATTGCCCTTCTATGCTTTGGTGATGCCATATCAACCCGGAGAATTTCCCTGGGTATTACCAAACAATGGTTAAGCGATAACACAAATGTCTCAGATTGATAGAGCATCCCAGACTGGCGCTGTGCATTGGTGATGATCATGACTGTTTCGTGTCTTCAGCATCGATGTATGAAAATTGAAAAATCTCTTGTTTGTTTCGTAGTCTCCGTTTTTGTATCTTTTCAATATGGTATTCAGTAGACTGGTCTGCATTGACAGCCTGTAGCCCGTATTTCTAAAACGTGACTTCAACTATGTCCCCATCCCAGTCTATCAACATGTAAACAAGAAATATTCTCTTTTGAAATGCCTCTGTACTCTTTAAGATTTTTTCCGTCCATCCTGGGAGTTAACTTTCTGGTGTAAAAGGCTAACCGTTTGACCTTCCTTTAATGAGTATGATTTATTTTAGACCAACTTTAGTTAGCTCGACTTTTTCAAAGAAAAAAATTCGAGCTATTGCTACAGTCATGGTGTTGTTGAAAACTTTAAAACTGATCTTATTTTTATTTCTTAATAGATTGTCTTCAAACCTGGACACAACAACCTTTTGGACAAGACCTTCAAGTAGACAAGACTGAACTTGACCTTGACTCATAAATGACCTTCACCTTCAAGGTCAAATTATTGAATTTTGCTAAAATTTGCCATAACTTTGTCATTTATTGTTGGAATTGATTCATACTTGGACAAAACAACACTTTGCTAAAATTAGCCATAACTTTGTCATTAGTAGTTTATCCCCCCGCCAAAGGCAAAGGTGATATTAGAAATGGTACTCCGTCCGTGCGTCCGTTCCAATTTTGTCCGAGCATAACTCCAAAAGTACTTGAGCGATTTTCTTCAAACTTCATACACTGGCAGAGCACATTGGGAGGAAGTACATTGTGTAAGAACAATAACTCTACCTTGCCTACTATTAGAGTTATTCCCCTTTATCATATTTACTTGAAAAACTTT
This sequence comes from Cyclina sinensis, assembly GCA_012932295.1. Taxonomy (NCBI): domain Eukaryota; kingdom Metazoa; phylum Mollusca; class Bivalvia; order Venerida; family Veneridae; genus Cyclina; species Cyclina sinensis. The sequence continues at coordinate 23,049,291 of JAAONU010000013.1, read as the reverse complement.
GTCCGAAGCATAACTTCAAAAGTACCTGAGGGATTTTCTTTAAACTTAATGCACTGACATAGTACATTGGTAAGAAGTGCAGTGTGCAAGAACAATAACTCTATCTTGCCTTATTGTTTACTTATTCCCCTTTATCAGATTTACTTGAAAAAAAAAATCCAGAGCATTACTCCAAAAGCCTTATTCTTTTTTCACTTACTTGAAAACTGTACTCAGCATGACCATAACTATACACAGCTTTTAAAGGATTTCCTCTCACCAAGTAAAATGCACGAACCATCAGGGAACATCTTTCCGGCGTGTGCGGGGGGATAACTCATGTGTAACATGGCTCTTGTTAGATTTGATGCATTATTGGAAAAAACAACACTTATGGAAAAAATCCGAAATGTTGAATAATTCAGGTATGAACTTGACCTTAAAATGACCTTGACCATCAAGGTCAAATGATTGAATTTAGCTTGAATTATCATAACTTTGTCTTTTATATACAGATTTTATTCCTACTTGGATAAAACAACACTTATTACAAAACTGAGACGTTGGATTATTCAAGTTGGAATTTGACCATAAATGACCTTGACCGTGAGAGTCAAATTATTGTATTATGGTTAAATTGTCATATCTCTGTTGTTATTTATTTATGAATTTGATTCATACTTAGGTAAAACAACACTTATGACAAAATCGTCTGGCTAAATTATTCAAGTATGACCTCGACCACAAAATGACCTTAACTGTCAAGGTCAAGTTAATTTTCATTTATTTACAGATTTGATTTATACTTAGTCAAATCTACACTTACGGCAAAACTGACATCTTGAATCATTCAAGTAAGAAATTGACCTTAAAATGACCTGGACTGTCAAGGTCAAGTTACTGAAATTTGCTTAAATTGCCATAACTTGTTGTATATGGACAGATTTGACTTATGCTGGAAAGAACAACATTGAGAACAAAACCGACATGATGAATAATTCAAGTATGGCGTTGACCTTTAAATGACCTTGATGGTGCTAAAATTGGCTATACCTTTGTTATTATTGGATGTATTGTCTTCATTCTTGGAAATGAGTACCCTTTGGACAATACCTTCAATAGATTAAACTGAACTTGACCTCGACTTTTATTTGACCTTGCCCTTGATGGTAAAATTATTGAATATTGCTAAAACTTGGCCATAACTTTGGCTTGATTTGAATAGTAATAATTTTAAATGATATTGCCTTTGAAAACCCTTCACCATAATATGCTTCCTCTGCGTTTACCTTTGAAAAAAATAAAGCCGAGCGTGGCCCCTAGCTTGTAGTGGCTCTTGTTTGCTCTCCTTCTCATCAGGTATTATTGTAGATGACTCTTTCCTGCACTATCTTTATGCTTTAGGGAGGAGAACCCAAGCTTCTATTCTTGGTATGATTGTAGCTAAAGACCTAAAATATCTTGTACTCCCTATTCTCTTTTTAACAAAAAACTAAAGAGCCTGTGCTTCAAGTTTTATACAAGAGCCACTGCAAGCGGGGGCCACGCTCGACTTTTTCCTATTACCAAAGGCAAACACATCAGAGGAAGCACATTGTAGTGAAGGGATTTCAAATGAAACATCATTTAGGAAATATAATTATACATAACAAAGTTATGGCCAATTTTAGCAACATTCAGAAATTTGACCTTAAAGGTCAAGGTCAAGTTCAGTTTAACCTTCTTTGGAGGTATTGTCTAAAGGGTAGTTATGTCCAAGCATGACGATACTACATCCATTAACAACAAAGATATAGCCAAGTTAAGTAATGTCAAGGTCATTTAAAGGTCAAGGTAATGCTTGAATTGTTCAACATGTTTGTTTCATTCTCAGTGTTGTTTTGTCCCTGTATAGATCAAATCCGTCCATAAATAACAAAAGTTTGGCTATTTTAGCAAAATGCAATAATACGAACTTGACTGTAAAGGTCATTTAAATGTTAAGGTCATACTTGAATAATTTAACATGTAGGTTTTGTCATGAGCGTTGTTTTGTCCAAGTATTAATAAAAAAGAACTAAAAATGACGTTATGGCTAATATTAGCAAAATTCAGTAATTTGACCTTGATGGTCAGAGTCATTTAAAGGTCAAGGTCACAGTTGAATGATTCAATGTGTCAGTTTTGTCATAAGTGTTGATTATGTCCCAGTATTAATCAAATCAAACCATAAATAACAAAATTTGGCTATTTGAAGCAAAATTCAATAACTTCACCTTATATGTCAAGGTCATCTAAGGTCAAGATCATATTTATAATAAATTACAATGTCGGTTTTGTTGTTTTATCAAAGTATAAATCAAATCCATAAATAAACAACAGTTACGACAATTTAAGCAAAATTACAATAATACAATAATTGGACCTTGACTGTCAAGGTCATTTTAGGGTAAAGGTCATACCTGAATTATTCAACATGTAAGATTTGTCAAAAGAGTTGTTTTGTCCAAGTATGAATCAAGTCTAACCATAAATTACACAGTTATGACCAATCTAAGCAAAATTCAATAATTTGATCTTGCCAGTCAAGGTCATTTTTTAGGTCAAGGTCAAACTTGAATCAAAATGTCGGATTTGTCAAAAGTATTGTTTTGTCCAAGTATAGATCAAATCCATCAATAAATTACAAAGTTATGACAATTTAAGCAAAATTCAAACATCTGACCTTGACGGTCAAGGTCATTTTTAGGTCATGGTCACACTTGAGTTATTCAACATGACGGTTTTGTCACAAGTGTTGTTTTGTTCAAGTATGAATCAATAAATGACAAAATTATGGCAAATTGTAGCAAAATTCAATAATTTGACCTTGAAGGTCAAGGTCATTTTAACGTAAAGTTGATACATGAAAGAATCATACTGTCGGATTAGTCAGTAGTGTTGTTTTGTCCAAGTGTGAGCAAATCCATAAATAAATAAAGAAGTTATGACAATTTGAGCAAAATTCAATAATTTTACCTTGACGGTAATGGTCATTTTAAGGTAAAGGTCAATTGGAATAATTAATCATGTCGGCTTTGTCATAAGTGTTGTTTTTTTCCAAGTATTATTAACATCCAACCACAAATAACAAATTATGGCCAGGTTTAACAAATTCAATAATCTGACCTTGACTGTAAAGGTCATTTAAAGGTCAAGGTCATATATGAAAGAATCAATATGTCAGATTTGTCACAAGTGTTGTTTTGTCCAAGTATGAATCAAATCCATAAACAAATGAGAAAGGTATGACAATTTACGCAAAATTCAATCATCTGACCTTGACGGTAATGGTCATACCTGAGTTATTCAATATGTCTGTTTTGTCATAATTGTTGTTTTGTCCAAATATGAATCAAAACCAACCATAAACAACAAAGTCATGACAATTTAAGCATAATTTAATTATTTGACATTGACGGTCATGGTTATTTTCGGCTTTGTCATAAGTGTTGTTTTGTCCAAGTCTGATTCAAATCCAACCATAAATAACAAAATTATGGCCAGTTTTAACAAAATTCAATGATTTGACCTTGACTGAAAAGGTCCATTAAAGGTCAAGGTCAAACTTGAAATAATCATAATGTCAGCTTTGTCATAAGTGTTGTTTAGTCCAAAATCTATAAATTAATGAGAAAGTTATGACAATTAAAGCAAAATTAAATCATCTGACGTTGACAGTCAAGGTCATTTTGAGGTCATGGTCATATCTGTGTTATAAAACATGTAGGTTTTGTCATAAGTGTTGTTTTGTGCAAGTATAAATCAAATCCAACCATAAATACTAAAGTTATGGACAATTTTAGCAAAATTAAATAATTTGACCTTGAAGGTGAAGGTCATTTAAAAGTCAAGGTCAAGTTGAGACTGGTTCACTTGAAGATCTTGTCAAATGGGTTGTTGTGTCCAAGTATGAAGACAATCCACCTATTAATAATTAAGTTATGGCAAATTTTAGCAAAATTCATTTGACCTTGAAGGTGAAGGTCAAGTTTAGTCTGGTCTACTTGAAGGTCTTCTCCAAAGGGTTGTTGTGTCCAAGCATGAAGAGAATCCACCTACTAATAATAAAGTAGAGCTAAAATATCTTTTAACGTAACTGGCTTTTGTCTCCATGATATATGCATAAAAATGGTGAATGTTGAGTCCTTTTAAATACTTTCTTCACTCCTTGTTCAATTCCATTCCTCGACTGCTTCTCACAATCCTTTGTTTTCTTGGTCCTGATAGTACTCCCTCTAGAGCCTTTACTATTTCCACACCTTTTCTGGGTTGATGGTGTGGGCATACCTGCAGAATATGTTATTAGCTTCTAAAAGGTATTTGTAACTGCCGTTAAGTTTTGACAAACCAACCATAGCCATCAAGTACATATCCCACTGATTGTCAATGCCACTAACAATGATGTGGGAATGAAGATATTTACGTTTTGCGATTGTCAATGAAAATGGTTCCTGCTCTTGCAACCATTTTTTTATTCCAGTGCCTTCCTATCTTAAATTTCTCTTGGGACTTGGCCCATTCGTACAATTTTTTTCAGGTCAAAGATAAGTGGCTGGGAACTGGGGATCATAATACAAAGAAGACAAATACCTCATCAGAAAAAAAACAAACTTTTTGATTCCCGTCACACCTGCTTGAGTACTCAAGACTGATGCAAATGAATAACATCATAATAAATATCATAAAGGGGAAAAAAAAGAAAGAATTTTTCTATGAAATGAAACTTTATCAAAAAAGGATCAGAAATGAAGAAGTTTCTACAAAAGAGAAAAGTCCCTGTGTGGTAAGGAATGTACTTGTCATATTTGCCAGTGTATCTTCATTCTAATAAACTTAAAATCATTTTTGCAAATGTTAAAAGTTTTGATAGTAAACATTTTTTCTCTTTTAATGCAGAAATTATAATTTTATAGAACATATTGATGATTTGAGGTGTAAAATGATTTTGTTGGAACAGCACTAGATATGTCACTGAGAAGATACTGATCACAAACCATACCTAGGACAATACTGCACCAAGCCAAGGAGAAAATAATTGTACACTGCTCTTTTTTAATTTTTAATGTGATTCAACTTCAGCAACAACCATCAGATGATCTGAGGGAAACAGCTCTTCTTCAAGTATATTATATGTTAAGTCAGTGACTAGTTTCAAACTGTAATGTGTATATTTAATCAAAGAAAATAAAGTTAAAAACCATCCAAAAAATTGCATATATGGAGGCAACCAGAATAAAGGCCACATCTCGCATAATTTTAAGAGTTTTCTTTTTCGCCGATAACTTCTTGCACTAAATCTGCATAGCTGAGGATTAAACAAACAACATTTAAAACCTAGGATAGAATATATAGTATCACCATATGAATTCGCACCAACTGTCAATATTAATATGACTGAATAAAACAAATGGAATAAAACTATCAAATACAGAAATAAATGAGTTACTAGACTTTTGAACATGTCTGAATTACACACATTACAGTTTGGCAACAGACAGTCTTGCTTGTTTCCAATGGCAACACACACTCCACACTGGCAAGATCCACCTGGACCACAGTCATGCTTGCAGGAATATCCACTCACTCCCTGATAAGACAAGTATGCTGACTGGATAATGGTGGTAAACCTTGACCAATGAACAGCTGCCTTGTATCTTTGTTTGTACCTTGAACCATCACCAATCAGGCTGACTGTATTAACTTTCAGGTTGGACTTTACCAAGATTCTGTCTGGTCTGCTCTCTAACCCTGGTGAGGGCTGAAGATAAAAACTTAATGCTATGTAATTTCATTTACCAGTAAATGTTTTGAAGATACATTTATTCATTTTTTTTCAATATTACTTAATGTATTAGTATTTTTTAAATATTATTAATTGATTTCTAATTCAGCAATACTGAACTGAAGATAACTGAAGTAGGTACTGGTTATCCTCAATATATATGAATTCCAATGAAAACAACAGTATCCTCAAAATTAAAACACAGTTATAGCTTTTCCTTGGAATGCTTAAACATACACAAAAAGAGAGGTGACCACAGTTACAATGCTGACTAAATATTTAAAGATTTTTAAAAACTAGTCTATGAACATTCTGACTCAATGAGACGACACCGATAAATTTCTATTCTTTATTCACGAGACATACCATATTACTGAATGTGAAACCATCTTCATCTGTATTTGTTGTTAACCAAGTATCTTTGAAGACTAGCCCTGAAAGATCTATATCCTGCCTGATTCTCCAGCATGGATTGTCCTTGGTAACTTTACCCTCAAGGAAAACTTGCACAGGCCAGTTGTAATCAATGTATGTATTAAAGTCACCTAGAATGATCACATTCTGAAGTCTCCTCTCTGCAACAAAATTTTAGCAATAATTCTTTCCTTAAGAGGCTTAACAGAAAAACAAGAAATGTGTCCAGAGGACAAGTGTGCCCCCCACCCCCCTCAGGGAGGGGGTGGGGAGGGTTAGTTCCCAAGGCAAGGGGTGGGCTATGGGTTGTCAAGGTATCTGTAAATTAATTGAAAAACTTTATGTGTGCAAACTAACTTGCTCATATATATCCCTGTAAAGTTTTATCACCCTTGATGTAACAGTGATGGCTGATTGTGTGACACTAAGTTTTTGTTTGCCATTTTCACTAAAGCATGGGTCATAACTCTGCTTCACCTTGAAAAAAGATGAACAACTTCACTTGCTGATATACACCCCTGTAAAGTTTCAAGACCCTGGGTGCAACAGTGTTGGCTGAGCCCATGACACAAAATTTAAGGTAGCTTTTTTAACCAAATCAAAAACCATAACTCTGCTCTCCTTGGGAGGAGGGAGACCCCACATGCCCAACTTCATTTTCTGATTCATATCTCTGTGAATTTCATAACCATAATTCTAATAGTGTTGGCTAAGGGCACTTGATAAACTATTTGGTGGCTACTTTGACTAAATTAGGGACCATTACTTTCCCTGGATCAAGGGAGACGAAAAAACCCTGGTGAGCAACTTGCACTTTCATGATTTTAACCACAATTAACCACAAAACTAATGAATTTGCATAGTTATTGTACAATAAATACATGTAGCCTATAAACAAATACAAATGCAAGTGTGGAAAACCTAGAATTGTTGATATTTTGGCATCTGATACTATGTTTCGTTCCACGGTTTGTTTACCAAATTTTGAGCTTTGCTCAAACCTTGAAGGTAAGCCAGAAAGTAAAGGGAGCTCAGAACTGGTGTATATACCACTGGAAAGAGCTTTCCATGGCACTTTGAATACACTAAAATATAAGAGAAAAAGACCAATAAGTTCTTACCTAACTTAAACTAGAGCTTCACTAAATGTGATTAATACCCCCCGCAAGACTTCTTAGGAACTGAGGAAGTTATTAGTAACAGAATACTTTGTAAAAGAATTGAAATAGAGTTATGGTTGTGGGCAATTAAAGATAATTGTGGTTCTTGTAAACTGCATTTCCTGTCAATGTGCACTGCATTTCCTGTCAATGTGCTTGACCATTGTATGAAGTTGCATTGAATTCCAACCACTACTTTTCAAGTTATGCTCCAAATAAGGAAAATCAATAAAGGGCAATAACTGTGCAAATACTGAAGATGGAGTTATGGCTATTGTACACTGCACTTCCTGTCAATGTGCTTGACCATCGTATGAAGTTGCACTGAATTCCAACCATTGGTTTTCAAGTTAATGCTCCAGACAAGAAAAACCAACAAAGGGCAGTAACTGTGCAAATAGTGAAGATATAGTTATAGCTCTTGTACACTGCACTTCCACTCTTGTGCTTGACCATTGTATGAAGTTGCAGTGACTTCCAGCCATTAGTTTTCAAAGTTATGCTCCAGACAAGGAAATTCAACAAAGGGCAATACCTCTGCAAATAATGAAGATGGAGTTATAGCTCTTGATGCACTTCCACTCATTGTGCTTGATCACTGTATGAAGATGCATTGAATTCCAACCAGTAGTTTTCAAGTTATGCTCCGGACATGGGGCAAGGAAAACCAACAAAGGGCAGTAACTGTGTGAATAGTGAAAATGGCGTTATGGCTCTTATAAAATGCACTTCCTGTCATTAAGCTTGACCATTGTGTGAAGTTGCATTGAATTCCAACCAGAAGTTTTCAAGTTATGCTCTGGACAAGGAAAACCAACAAAGGGCAATAACTTTGCAAATAGTGAAGATGAAAATTATGGCTCTTGTACATTGCAATTCCTCTTATTGTGCTTGACCACTGTATGAAGTTGAATTGAATTCCAACAATCAGTTTTCAAGTTATGCTCCGAACAAGGAAAACCAACAAAGAGCAATAACATTGCAAATAAGGAAGATGGAGTTATGATTCTTAAACACTGCACTTCCTCTCATTGTGCTTGACCACTGTATGAAGTTGCATTGGACGAGATCCAAACAACACAAATATCCACCACGTTGACTGTGATATGTACTTTTAAGTCAAAAGGTTCTCCACCATGTTTAGCGTAAAGAAGTTGACTGAGCACACAACACAAACTTTCTGACAGACAGACAGACAGACAAGAGCAAATCTAAGTGCCCCACTAAAAGGGCACAAAAAACTGTTTGGTAATGAGTTTCATTCATCATAATTTAGCAAAAACACAATCTAATGACATGTTTTTACAATTTTTTTTTAGACAAACCTTACAGCTTCAAAAGATAATTGAATATCTCAGAGATCTGGGATATACACATGTTGATGTATTTCTTGTAATACAGTATGATTAACAAATAACACCCATATTCTTTCAATTTTGATCTGGTGGATTTATATGCCTCATCAGGAACAAAGAAATAAAAAAAAATGTACTTGTATTGACTGCTTACCCCAACAATGAATTTTTACATGTATTTGATAAAATAACAGTAACTGTTTAAACATTCATACATGATTGAAAAATTGCTTAGCATAACTTATCTACACTGCAGTTCAACATTATGCCAATTCAAACAATTCACTACCTGTAAAAAAAAATGTTTGTCTTTTTGTGACAAAAGTATAGTTATGAAACATATTTTATGATCTATAAGGATCATGCATATGCTTTGAAGATCCGGTATGATGATGAAATTTTGAATGGACAGAGGGAACCTGTAACAAACATTACATTTTCATTCAGCCTTTCAGACATTCACTTACTTCTCACAAATGCAACAATTTCAGCAACATTCCTACATTGCTGTTGGCGGTAGTATGACAGGTGTACAACAAGGATATCATATAAAGTACTGTCTTTATCCTTGATCCCTTGCATGAACTATGACACGCTTATTTTTGTCAGGATCTCTTGGATGTGGCAGCAAATAGTGTGTGGAAAAGTCGGTAATCTGCAGTCGACTTACAATACCAATTCCTGAAGAACACAACAGACAATACCATCCTTAACAACAAAGCTAATTAAGCAAATCAATAATGCAATTGTATAACTTGAAATGGTTCTCATAAACTTTAAGACTAAAAATAGCACTTTAAACCATATGTTTATACTGTTACTGTTAGTTTTTCTACTTTTACATTTTTCTAAACTTCAAAAACCTTTCACATCTCAGTGGTACTTCTATATGGCATGCATTGAAACAAAAAAGACACAAGGCAGAGAAATAAATGCTAATTTACTTGTTTATGGGAGATCATCAGATGGTTGAACACAGTTTTTCAATTTGTCAGTGAACTTTTATTCTGGAATATTGGTTACAAAAGGTTTTCTTTATTACTATATGAATATTTCATATCCATGGGCAGTAAAAAAACTCCAAATTCATGGGTTGACCCTCAAGATAAAGTACTAGGTATGTCATGCACATGCAGTCGTCATGTGGATATGGTCAACTAAGTTTCGTTTCAACAGGATGAAACTGTAGTAGAAGTTCTTTGCACTTTAATGAAGACTTTTGTTGGTTTAGCAGCCATACACTGGCTTTTTTCTTTTCAATTCTCTGTTTACAAATGAACATTATTACAGGTAGTGATTAAATACCCAGGTTGAAAAATTTACAACTGGAACTCTATCTGACTTGGAGAAACATTCAACCATTCACAGACTTTATTACAATAATATAGAGCCATAAAGCAATGCTTTTAGGTATTAAAATTTTCTGTGGTCATTTTTTGTGTTAACAGCTGAATCAGCATTGTATAATGCTTCCATCCTAAATCAGTGTCTAAACTGACAGAGAGCAGCCAAGCCAAATACAATGTAGTTTCACTTTTGATCAAAGCTGAATACTTGACAGTTCCAAACATTCTAGATATAATGGAAACTCTCTTACATTTAAATCTTGCTTATATATAATCAACTTTACCTTCCCCTGGATATTCCCTGTCGATGGTCTTGTCCATAAATGAAACATTGTTAGCTACTTTAAATATATGCCATTTGAAATGAGAAGGTAGTGCTGCCTTAAGCTCTAGTATCTGGTTTGCATCTTGTGAAGAATTACTACTTCTGACTTCTTGCAGAGCTATGATGTCTATGTCCATTGTGCGAATCTGTAAGAAATAAGGACTATCATGACCAGTGCTTGAGTTTAACATAGCTGTAATGTGTTATTAATAGGTTGTGACATAACAGACAGCATCTTCTGTGAGTTAAAAACCTTGAACTACATTACTTATGTGGCAAAGCATTCAAGTGAAATTTGTTGACACTATACTGTTAAATTTGGCACAAAAAGGAGCTGACAAATTGCTAGCAGAGTGGGAAATATTTAATAATATTAGCTGCTTATGTTCATATGAATATATTTTTTATTAGAATTATTTGTTCAAAATTAATTTTTAATATGTCTTGTAAATTTGCCATATGGACATAGGTAATTTGACTTCTTAAGGAAACACTGAACTTTTGTATCTAATAATATCTCCACCTGGTTAAACTATTCAAAAAACAAAAATAATGGAATCTTGACTGAAGTTGGAGTTATTTTTCCATTATATTTTCATGACAAGTTTCAAATCTAGTGAATACCACTTATTAAAACTTACAAGGATTGAAAGAGAAATCAGTTAATAATTTATCCTTCAACATACGTAAAAATCATAAAAATCGCACCAAAGTGTTCCAAGTTATCCATATGCTAGTGGTTTAAACCTTATCAGATTGTTCTAAGACCAAAAATACAATAGATTAGGTACTCTTTTGTTAGCCAGTGGAATACACCTTTTAATCACATGACAAGTTAGCATTTTGGAAAAATGTTTACCTGTGATGTGATAAAAAATAACAGTAAAAGTCTGGCTTTGAAACATGATCATTTCTGCATAAATAGAAACAAGTTTTGCTAAGAAAATTTTGAATGTGTTGTAAATATTCTGATTACAAGTTAGACAGTTTGCAGATGCACTGAAGAGTTTCAAACATTCCTTTACATATTGGGGTGGTTCTTCTTGGCATTGAACTTTTTCATTACTGGTCTGATTTGTGTAAGTACAACTTAAGGTATAATTTTGTAGAAAAATGCATATTCTATTGCTTTGTTCATCAGACAACAAGGAGATATTTGAGATATAATGCAAACAAGAATTTAAGAGATCTTATCTACCTGCTATGAGATATGGGAGAATTGTACAGTAGCCAAGCTTTAGCTTTTTAGGTCTGTGGGTCTTTCAGCTTAACATTCCATTTACAAAATCTGATGAATTAGCTTATAATTCTAAAATTGGGACTGGGTGTAATAACTGGATTTGGTATTTGCATACCCATGTCAGTGACAAAGTTATAATAAACTGTCATTTGCTTACCAAAACTTATTGGATTGGGATGCATAAAAGAAGTCATAAGGAAAGGACTCTGAGAAAAGGAACTGCCTTGAAGGATAGTCCTATTAATATAAAGTTGCTTTTTGATGTTTTAACTTCTTGGCAAAGCAATGTCATATTTGATTGCTCATTTTCCCATATTATGTTCTGCAAGGTTTTCTGTGCAGAATGATTTTTCAGTTAAATCAGCATATTCATGTATTCAGTTCAAGTTATTTATGAACTAAAGTCTAAAAGAATTACCTTTGAACAAATAAATCCAACTGTCACACATGAAAATAATGTTTTAATCCTTTATTCATTTAAAGCGACTGACTCACAGAATGTAGCTGATTTTTTTTTTCTTTAAAATTTAAGAGAAGTTAATATACTATGGAATAAACATAATATTATGCTTATATACACCATATAAAATGAAAAAAAAATGTTTTGATTTTTCCAGGATTCAAACCCACGACCTTTTGGTCGGTAAAATTTAGAGCGACGATCTACCCTACTAAGCCACAGAGACTAGTAATCTAAATACGTCAAAATTAATCTTATAACTAAAGTATCTACCCCGTGACTAACGGGGTAAAATTTTTACTGATATAAGTGTGTAAAACTTTACATTTTGATGTTTTTCTGTAACAAAAAAATGAGTCAGTAACTTAGTTTAGATATGTTCATCACAATTACAGCTAGAATTTCCAGATCTATAAACTTGTTCTTTTTTTTTTTCATCATCGGCCCATCTGTGAGTCAGTCGCTTATAGTCTGATTGTACGATGTAAACTGTATGCTAACAAACGACCTTTCACAGTATACACAGTAATCTGATTGGTTGTTAGCATTTCATTGATTGCTACAGACAGAAAAATTACTATAAAACTATTTGTGGTATATAATCGGCCACCTGTGCAAACCTTTTTTTCGTTAAAAAAAATCCAACCAATCTTAATAATTTACTCTACCATGTGATGTCACATGCATGGCAAGTAGATATTTTGTTGTTTACATTTTAGGTAAAAAAAATTATTTACATTATTTGTTCATTTCTATTACTGGGTTAGCAAAATATTGAATAAATGTGTGATTAACTGTTGATTTAAACTTTTAAAGTGTTATATTTCATGTTTTTATGATAAATATTTTGCTACATGTTTTTTGAGCAATATTGTTTAGAAGTTGCACTTGCCCTATTGATAAAACTATCTCAAGTGCTATACCTCTAAAGTTATGGACTACCTTAAAGGGCACCCAGACAGAGCCAAGAATATAATACAAATAACTATAAAGATGTGGTCTGGTACAGCTTGTCACTACAGAAAATGTGATGGCACAAACATTAAAATTCAAGGTATGCCAAAGTTTACATAACCAAAATGAATTTTACATTCACTGTCTGGGTCCATTGCATATTTCAACCTGTAGTTACAGACTAAGATTTAGAGTCACTGCTCGTAATACCACGTAAACGAGACTACATTTTCATCAAAGATCAAAGGAATCAGAAAATCTATCAGTTTTAACATGTACAGATCAATCGTTGCTCTTTATAAGAACATAGAATAAACACTTGTTTTTTCTCTTTATACTCTTAGTTAGCTAAACACTACCCCGTGTTACATGTTTCGACAGATGAAATTTCTAATTCCTGTGTGACAGATAATTGATACGAACCATTTCCACCAATCTTAATTTCCTAACAGGCCAATTAAACATTGTATTCCAAACATTATACGTGCCAATGATAAGACCATGAGCTGGGCTTGAAAATAAAATGTACAAGAATACGTTGAATTTCATCGAGACATCTATCTCTTATTTTCATCCGGGTTCTTCAAAAACACATACGCCTACAAAATTTCAGTACAAGTAATTTGATTAGTCAATATTTTCATGCGGAAATGTATTTTTCCAATCGGATAGCATGTAACATAACCATAGAGAACAAACACCACGATTTTAAAACGCACAAGAATGGATATCTTAAAAGCAGAGCTAGAAAGAAAGAAACGTCAGCTACAGTCTAATAGTGATATAATGGTAAACAATTTTAGTTGAAGAATTTAAAGAACTTGAAAATTTATTTTAGTTAGACCGCAAATGGAACATGCATCTACCGTTTGGTAACCCATACACAACCCCATACACAGTGTAACATCAACAAAATTGAAATGATCCATCGGAGAGCAGCCCATTGGGTCAGACATCTATCAAAGGTCAATATTCCCCTTATGACAGTGTGACAACAATGCTTGACAACAATGCTTGACGACCTCAAATGGGAGACATTACAAACTAGAACTTTAGTTCTGTAGTTCTTTTATCTTGAAATTCTAGTAACTTTGCACTTAACATATCCTAACAGCTATTCCCAGACAACGCGCCTGCTTAGTATAATCAATTGTTGATTGTGAAGCAGTACAATGTAGATGTAGATGTAGAAGAACCTCGGATAGATTATGTATGTTTTTCAAAATTGTCAATGGTTTTGTATCAATACACATTACCAGTACCACCCTACCTTGAACAGCCTTTGAGAAGAACCAGGCACATAGTCCCTTAACATATAGACAGGTTCACACTAATACAAATACTTTAAAATATTTTTTTTTTCCCCAGACGTTGTATTATGGAACCAACTATCATCCACTGCCGTTCTTCAGCCTGATCCTGATCATTTCAGACAGGCTTTGAACAACTTAAACACTGCTTAGATAGCAAAACACTGTTTTTATCCTGCTTTTAAGACTTTTAACAATTTCACTTCTGTTTTTCTTTGACGTCTTGTCATTTAAAAACTTTAATCCTTGCACTGACGTGCACCTGCTACAATGTACATGTAGTGATAGAATCAGGGTCAGTTTGGCCCTAAACCGTACTCGGCCCCTGGGTCAGCTCGGCCCTATTCCAACTCGGCACGGGTCAACTCGGCCCACTTTTCAATTTATTAACCTGCATTTGATCAAATGGATTGTTTCTTTATCATGATTATCTTAATTTAAAGCTTTTGACAATTACAAATAATTTAAGTGAAATTGGAAAAGGACTGCTATTATCGACCGCTATTATTACCAATCAATTACCAAGTGTGTTAAGGGTACCGATTAAACAGGTGATAATTATGATTGACACAACGTTTAAAATTTGATTAATGACCACCTGCAACTAATTAGAAGCTTATGATAATAGGTAAACACGTTTTTATTTCATATTTTATTGAAGATTACTTTACAAACAAAAAGCATCAAAGGAAACACATTTGTATTATATTAATTTTTAACGAATCTGCAAGAATAAACGTAATGAATTTCTTCTAAATATACTTTAATTCTGCAGAAGTACAATGTACAATTATATAATAATATGCCAGATATCTCTTATTTTTCATTTAAAACAGCTTGCCTTGATAACATGCAAGTAATCAGAAGAAGTTAATACGTTTAATATGTTTTTTTAAAGTGGGCCGAGTTGACCCGTGCCGAGTTGGTATAGGGCAGAGTTGACTCTTTACTGTAGTGATACACGAGAGGGGAGTCAAGCAATATAGATAGATAGATAGCATTATTATATTTGGCAAGAGACATAACATCTTTGAGACATTTTCATCCCAAATAGTTTCTGCACTATTAAAATCAGAATGGTTCCAACTTCAGTTTTTCGATAGTCATAATTATGATTCCCTTTACTTTTATGGTATTGGATTAAACTGGTCAGTATCTCTTTAACCTTGACAGGAGATAAATAATGTAGGTAATTCTCAAATTTCATATTTGCAGTCACGTGATATTTCGTCCAACTAATCAGACTTGTAGAAGAGACATCGAGAAAATTTTTGATAGGCAATTAACTTTTACAGAAACAGTTTTTATACAAGTTCCCTAAATATCATTTCTCTTTAAACAATTTAAGATATCAAATTTGAGTTTAATTTAAGAAGCAGTGCTAGTCAGCAATAGTTGGCCATTTCCGCATGGCTGGAATGAGGTTAACATTGCACAGGTAAACAAAAGCTACACATCGGATATCTGTCATAAATTGAGTATATTTAATTCACTCTTAAATACATCTAGAGGCATAAATTAGAAAACAAAATTTCTGTTTCGTATAAGTGAACTCTATCATTACCGATAAGGCACAATGATTTTCCTACCAGTTTTCAGGGCATGACTATTTTTGCGCTGATGCCATGCAACATTTGGCTGCAGAAAGAGTTTCGCAGTGCAAATGTGAAATAAATGGCAAATACACTTAAAGGCGACATGTTTTAATGCTGTTTTTTTACTAGTAGAATAGTAATTAAATACATGTCCTTTCGACGATTGGTCAATGGTGTATATTTGTAAATCGAAGATAATTAATATTTTGACAGAAAAAAATCAAACAAAACCATCATCAGTGTTGCCTGCTAAATTTTCCATGCACAGAAATGAAAGTTAAATTAGGTGTAACAGTTTGACAATATTAAAAAAAATGTCTATAAAATGGCCCAAACTGACAATGCCTAATTAATTAGGCTAAGGTGACAGCATTCTGGACTGATTTTAAAAGTATCTTGCAGATCATTTTTTTCAAAGATTTATATTGTGAAAAAATTAAAGGTTTGTTAATATTGTTACTGAATTTATATAGATTTTGGTACTTTTGAAAAATCAGTGGTCCTTGATGAAATACACCTTGTAGATATATTACTAAGAAGTTTAATCTTTTTTTTTTCATTTTTAGGGTTTGTATACTTTAGACTGAAGTTTAGTGATACTGTTATGTGTGATTATGCTTGGAGTATCTTTAATATCTATCCTTGATTTTCCTGTCTGTGTGTCAAAACAGTGAAATTTACAACACATGAATGGAAGTTCTTAATTCTACAATAACCAACCTGCACTTTTTTTCATACTTACATTACATAAAGCTTTGGCCATGAATATTTTTTCACTGAATGTGACATGCATAGAGTAAACATGACAAATATATATGTTCAGAACAGACAGTTACCATTCATGCATTATTTTAAGTCCTGATATATCAAACTAAGTTGAATTGACAGACCCTTGAACATCAATTCACCGAAGATATGCTGTGTAAAAAAATGGGCCATATCATTTCTTTCTTTATGGTTTTTAAATTATAAACTTTAAAAGGAAAAAGATAGCACAAGTTCCCTTGCATGAACTCCTCAAAATCCTTTCTACTTAAAGGCTCCAAACAAGAAATACTTTAAGAGGGGTGACCTTGCAGCAAAACAAGAGGAGGAATACTGGAAGAAGCATAAGAAGCTGGTTCCAGATAAAGTCATTGATCCTGCACTAACTGAGGTCTGTAAAATAGATTCTACACAATTTGTTTCGGTAGATGAGTTACATGTATTACTGAGCTGATAATGTTGTATGCATTTTAATAAAATATGCTATGATCTGATGAAGTGTGAAAAGTTTTTGTTACTCATAGAGAAATTTGATCTTGTGCATTTCTAGATACAAACCGATTAGATAGTATGGTAGCTGTATTACTAAATGTGAAATCTATTTAAAGGCCTAGGAAAGTTCAGAACCAGAGCTCTGATGGTACAGTACGCGCATTTTCCGCTTTATTTCGCGGACGCGGAAAAAAAATATCCGCCGCGACATCGAGGAAAAAAACGAAATTCCTCGATGTCTCGACATCGCGAAATAACGCGGCGATATTTGACGACCACAGCGAAAATAATTAGGGTCATAACTCACCTGGATAAGCTGAACATATAATAAAATGATCGTAATGAAACTGTGCATTTTTTACATCAGCCAATTATGTGACATTTGGTAAAATTAAAACCAAATTCCTAATACATTTGCTGTGTAGTTTTATGTGTACTTCCGTCGTTGAAAATGCTCGTTATTATATAGCAAAATCGATCAATAATTTTGTCAAGCGCATAGACGATACAGATGTTGTAGTAGGGTTTACATGTTGTATGTTTTCTTTAAATATAGGAAAGCAGTTTAACACATGTAAATTGGAAACCAGTCAATTTATTTTCTGAAAATAGGGTCATCTGTTCCGAGAAGCATGCAATGGGGGACATTGGTGGATTATCTACACTGAATACTCTCTAATATTACTTTGGTCCTTCCATTTGGATTCCTCTGCTTTCATCGCTATTTTCTCTTTCGGTATGGTGATAATTAAGCCTAATTATTTGCAACAATGATACATGTAGTCAGATTAAACATTTAGTCTAGCAACATGTTTTGCTAATACCATAATGTTTGTTTTTTGTTAATCCTAACTTTTTATTTAAAATATCAGTGACAGTTTTCACAGCTAAAAGTCAAGACAATCACAAAGAGAAACAAGGATAAAGTCAGAGGATTCCAACTGAAAGGACCAAAGTGGAATCTGGTCTACCTTTGATGTTATCTGAGTAAGGGAGATAATTTGTTATCAGCAATGTCCCTCATTACTTTCGGTTTTGAATTGTCATTCTTTCCGTTAACAAATATGAGCATTCGTAAACAAATGCATCAGAATGACAGTTTTATATATTTAAATGATATTTTAAAGCGTGAAATTCGCCGAAATGCGTGTAATCAGGAACTTTGTGAGCCTCGATACGTCAATTCTTACCTTCGCGGAATCATTTAGCAGACTTCCGCCACGATATTTGGTGACCATGTCCGCGGCGGTGATCCTCGAAATGCGGTGGATCTGGTCGCGTTTTAAGGAATGGGTAGTCCGCGACGACCTTGAGGAAAACGAGAGTTCCTCCTGGCACGTACTGTAACTCCAGTCACTTTACATCAAAGAAAGGTTCAAGATTCATAGGAATAGAGAAATTAGCCATGGTAATTATCAAGTTCAGCTGTATAATATAAAAATTTGTAAACTGTTTTTTTTTTTTTTTTCAGATGGATGGGGATAAACCATCTAGTTCTGAAGATTCTGAAAAGGTCATGCTTCACAGAAAAGAGGTATGTTTAACTAATTTTCTCACTTAAAACCTCAGTCCAAATTATTCTTTTCTTTTGAACTTAAGGGCACAAACCACTTAATGTGTCTGTATCATGTGTATTAAAAATTAATCTCATGGTGAAAATCACATACCTTTGCACATTTCTGTAGGATTAAATAAAAAAAGTCTGTCTTGTGAAACATCTTTTCTTGTATTTATCTTCTCATTTAGAAACCAGTGATAATTATTAAAAAGAAATGTAGAATGAAATAGTCATGTCTGGAAATGATCTGTTTTTGTGTCGTCCTTTCGAAGAAAAGGTGATACATCTTGTTAACACTCTAGAGGTTACATTTTCAGTCCAAATAATCTGGAAATTTGTCAGAAAGGTTGCTTTGACGATTTCTAGGTCAAGTTCGAATATGGGTCATCTGGGGTCAAAAACTAGGTCACAGAGACCAAATATTGAAAATCCTTGTTAACACTCTGGAGGTAACATTTTTAGCCCATATAATCTGGAAATTTGTCTGAAAGGTTGCTTCTATGATTTCTAGCTCAAGTTTGAATATGGGTCATCTGGGGTCAAAAACTAGGTCGTTGAACCCAAAAATAGAAAAATCTTGTTAACACTAGAGGTTACATTTTCAACTCAAATAATCTGGAAATTTGTCAGAAAGGTTGCCTTGAGGAATTTTAGGTCAAGTTCAAATATGGGTCCTCTGGGTTAAAAAACTAGGTCGCGGAGCCCAAAAATAGAAAAATCTTGTTAACACTCTAGAGGTTACATTTTCAACTCAGATAATCTGGAAATTTGTCAGAAAGGTTGCCTTGTGGATTTCTAGGTCAAGTTCAAATATTGGTCTTCTGGGGTAAAAAACTAGGTCACAGAGCCCAAATATGGAAAAACCTTGTTAACATTTTAGAGGTAACATTTTCAGTCCGAATAATCTGGAAATTTGTCAGAAAGCTGAATTCTATGGTTTCTAGCTCAGTTTCTAATATGGGTTATCTGGAGTTGCAAACTAGGTCACAAAGCCCAAATATCGAAAAACTTTGTAAACACTCTAGAGGCTATATTTTCAATCCAAATGTCCTGGAAATTTGTCAGAAAGGTTTTTTTGATGATTTGTCGCTCAGGTTTGGATATGGGTTATCTGGGGTCAAAAACTAGGTCACAGAGCCCAAATATCGAAAAACCTTGTTAACACTCTAGAAGCTAGTAACTTTTTCAGTGGAAATTTGTCTGAGAGATTGTTTCAATAATTTCTAGCTCAAGTTCGAATATGGGACATCTAGGTTAAATAACTAGGTCAAAGAGCCCAAATATGGAAAAACCTTGTTAATACTCTAGAAGTAACATTTTCGGTACAAATAACCTAGAAATTTGTCAGAGAGATTGTTTCAATAATTTCTAGGTCAGATTCGAATATGGGTCATCTGGGGTCAATTAACCAGGTCCATAGCAACTTTGTTAAAAGCAGTCATACTCAGGTGAGCGATACAGGGCCATCATGGCCCTCTTGTTTAACATTTCAACATCAAACTTCCAAATTATATTGCTTACGACAACAGGGTCGTGATGATGCCAAAATGTATAGGTCAAGGTCACAATTGACAGAGTTATGCCCCTTTTTGTACTTGGATTTTGTCATGAAAACTTAACATTGGCTATAACTATGCCATTTCTTAATGTTTCTTCATCAAACTTTCCAGTTGTAATGCTTACGATTGTATCACTTAAGACAACACCATTTCTCAAGGGCAGATAACCCTCAAATTTTTTTTTGCAATGTTATGCCCCTTTTTCAAGTTAAAATTTCTTGGTTAACCTTTTTCTTTATGTCCATGTCTCAAAAAGTGTCAAGGATATTCCATTCAAACTTGGAATACTTGATCACCAGCAAGACCCCTGCAAAGA
This sequence comes from Cyclina sinensis, assembly GCA_012932295.1. Classification (NCBI taxonomy): domain Eukaryota; kingdom Metazoa; phylum Mollusca; class Bivalvia; order Venerida; family Veneridae; genus Cyclina; species Cyclina sinensis. The sequence goes on along the minus strand of JAAONU010000013.1, from coordinate 23,028,660 downwards.
TTGTTGGTACCCATGTTCCTGGCGTCACAGTTAGCCCCACCCCCGGGGTCACTTGATTTTGCTTAAACTTATATATAGGAAAAAAACTTCTTAAGCCTAGAAATAAAATATTAACTGACATGAGATGGGTTAGTACTCTCCTCCCTCCCCCTCTGTATGGGAATCAGCCCCCCCCCCCCCCCCCCCCCCCCCCCCCCCCCCCCGGGCCCAATTTTTTTTTTTTTTTTTTTTTAAATTTTAATACATAGGTACTTGACTCCCCATCCACCCTCAACCCTAGCAGGCTCTTGTTTACCTTTTTAGTTATTCTAACAGAGTACCCAAGGGCGACACAAGTGTTCCACTGAACACCCATCTAGTTTCTTCCTAAGTTTCCTTTCAGTACTCGGCATTGAATTATGAAATTACCTATCACAGATTTAAATAGATAAATTTTGTTACAGAACTAAGTGGTTTGTAAAATCTTTATTTCATTTGTACTGGTGGTAGACCTGAATTCTTGCTCTTATTTAATCAGTAGTTGATCCGAGACATTTTCAACTGACTTCTGGAATTGGAGCTTGAGTACTGTTTTGAATCTTGTTATCCAGAGCAGGTTAAATAAAATTTGCAACAACTTGTTTCCCAGTTGATGTAAAATCAGTGGGTTAAAACTAATTTAAGCAGTGTATGGTAGGCAGATATTTAATGTAAAGATGTGACATTTCAGGTAATAAGAAGGTTACGAGAGTTTAATGAGCCAATTCTATTGTTTGGCGAGTCAGAGTATGATGCCTTTGTCAGACTAAAGAAACTGGAGTCAGCAGAACCAGATTTTAGCAAGGTTGGTTGTTTATTTTCCTCTAGTTATTTTCATGAATGTTTGATTTAGTCCTAATTCTATAAAAGTTTTCAAACGGGAGTTTTTATTGGGTGTTCCTTATTCTATAAAAGTTTTCAAACGGGAGTTTTTATTGGGTGTTCCTTATTCTATAAAAGTTTTCAAACGGGAGTTTTCTTTTTATTGGGTGTTACTGTTCATTCATGTTCCTTGGATATTTAAAAAAGCTTCAGAGACTACTTCTGAAATACTGAAAACAAAGTGGCAAATATTTACAAAAGTTAACAGAAGAGGAATACAGAGTACAGATTATTTGATTTGAAATTCAGAAAACATTTTGAAGTACTGAGCAGTTGGTTTAATCACATTTAAACATTTAACTATGCGTACTTTATATTTCACATAGTCCAGGTGTTGAAATCTATTGGTGAAATTCTAGTAATAATTCTAATATTCTTCATTATGCAGAAAGAAATATTTTGTCAGTTTTTTTTTTATTTTCTGCTTCAGGGTTCAGGCGCTGGGTCAAATGATTTTAAAGCAGCTATGGACAAAGTTGACCAGGAGTATTATGCAGAGATTATGAATTCAACTGACAATTCCGAACTTGGGACAAAAAAGCGAGAGACTGTCTCTGTGAAAGATGATGGTACCACTTTAGAGGACATTGAGGTAAGCAGTTCTGTATTTGTTACAATTTTGAATCTAGCATTGCTTTTGAGATTTTTCTAAGCTCTTTGAAAGCCACCTACTTGAGAAGTAGTCTAATCTCCCAGTGTTGTTAATTTAATCAGTTCCACTTCTCATCATGACAATCATTGTGAACAAGTTGAGGGTAATATGGATGCTTTTTGACTAGCAGTTTAGTCTGTAGTTTTCTTACTGATAAGCAATCTTAAAATGAGAAAACAATTGAAGAAAAGAAGTGTTAATTGGATGAAAATCCACCCATATCTAAATCTATGTAGCTGTGAATGGATACTAGAATAAAAGGATGTAATAGTAGTTCTTGATCATAGATGAAAGCAATCTCTTCTTTTAATTCAAGGTAATGTTTCAACAAAACTGGTTTATATCAGCAGTTGTAACTGCTCTCTGGCAAATTAGCTTTAAGACTTATTTCAGGTTCAGAATGTTAAGGTGTACAGTTGTATTATAGGAGAGAAAACTTTTTTTTTTTTGAAGTGTCAGTTGAGAGTTGATAGATATATTCTGTTATCTTTCAGAAATGGAAGAATGAATTAGGACAGGGAGATAGTGAGAGAGATCAAGAAATTATCTTGCGATATCTTAAGGTATGTTTTGAAATGTTAGAGGAATATGCAGTTTTCTCAAATCTTTTTAGCTCACCTGAGCATGATTGTCCAGCATGCATCATGTACAATTTGACTTAAACAACTTTTCCTCCAAAACTATACCACTAATCCAAACTAACTGGGATATACCTTGCATAAAGCTCTACCAAAGTACCAAAGTTGTTCAAAGAATTTAATCCTATGCAGAGCTCTGGATGCTATAGCAGCAGGAATGAAAATATTATTGTCAAAAAGTACTAGGCCTTGAGCTGTAAGATTTGGTATGAAGCATTTAGTGCACCTCTACCAAGTTTGTTCAAATTATGCTCATGGGGTCAGCATTGTCCCTGCCCTGGGGGTCAGTTGATTTTACATAGGCTTATATATTGAAGACTTAAAACAACTTCTAGACCTAGGTCTTAGATATTTTGCATTGAGCATCAGCTAGAGATCCTTTACTAAGCTTGTTTAAATTATGTCCCAGGGGTCAAATTGGCCCAGCCCTTGAGTCCTATCTGTGTAAAATATTGAAACTGAATATTTTCTTGTGAGAAACCTAAGATACTCTGCGTGGTGCATCATCTAGAGATCCTCCACCAAGAATGTTCAAATTATGCCCCTTAGTTTCCTGGGAGTCACTTTATTTTATGAAGACTTTTATAGTGAACATTTTAATAATCTTCTTGTCTAAAACTGTATCCCTTAGAGCTTAGATATTTTTAGCTCCACTTTTTAAAGGAAAAAAGTGGAGCTATTGTCATGACCCCCTTGTCTGCGTCGGTGTTGGTTAACCTTTTTGTTAAGGTCCATTTCTCAGAAACTATCAAAGCTATTTACTTCAAATTAGGAATACATATTCACTATCATAATGCAACACCATTTCTCAAGGGCATATTATCTCAAATTTATTTTTGCAAAGTTATGCCCCTTTTTCAACTTTCTTGGTTAACCTTTTTGTTAATGTCCATTTCTCAAAAAGTGTCAAAGATATTCCATTCAATACTTGATCACCAGCAAGACCCCTCCAAAGATTGTTGGTACCCATGTCCCTGGGGTCAAAGTTAGCCCCACCCCAGGGGTCACTTGACTTTGCTTATATATAAAACTTCTTAAGCCTAGAAATAAACTATTAATCCCCCACCCCTCCCATCTGAAGCTTGCAAAATTAATTTGAAAATGTTTAACTTTTAGTTACATTTTATAATCACAAACATTTTATAAGATAAATGCTTTCATTTTGTAGAAAAATCTGTTAATAACTATGGTTAACACTCAGTAAAAGGAATCATTATAGAAGGAAAGAACTGCATACTTCGTAAACATTCTTTCGTCCCTTGCTTAAACAAAAACTACGATTATTTGTAAAAATTACCAGTTCATTGCTGATTCAAGGTGGGTTTCAGCTATACATCATCTGTTCAGTTCTGACATTTTACAACTTTGCTCATTTCAGTTTGTTCTAACAACCTGGGGTAATGATATCAACCAGAAGTTAGACTCAGAGAAGAGAAGTTTGAAAGGCAAGATGAATGCTGCCATGCACCAACAGACTGTCAGTTATATGAAACCAATGTTCAGACAGCTGAAAAATAAGGTCAGTTTTATCTGGTAAAGACAGATGATGCTTCGGGTAATGTTCATAGTTATTTATAGTGCTGTTTATACTTGTCAATTGATTTTACATAGGCTTATTTAGGCAAAACCACAAAGCCTAGAACTTAGATATTTTTAATGGAGCATCAGCTAGAGGTCTTCTCACAAGTTTGTTCAGATTGTGCCCCTTGGGTTAAAATTGGCTCTACCCTGGGGGTCACTTGATTTCATATAGATTTATATACTAGGGAGAATCTTAAAAAATCTTCTGATGTTTGCTCAACAGCATACCTAAAGGCAGAGTTTTCAGGTGAGTGATCTAGAGCCATCATGGTCCTCTTGTTAACTATATGCTTGTGTTAGTTAAATTATACTATTTTACTGACTCAGTGGTAGTTCTTGGAGATAGTTTTCAGACATGTAAAGGTAAATATTTGGCAAAATATTGTTTTGGAATTCACTGAGTATCTGAACATTACTACCACATCATGGAAATAACATAGTAGTAACTGTTCAACTTCTTATTCTTACTATGAATATATCATGATGTAAGTATGTTGTATATATTAAAACAGAAAATGCAAGAAGATATACTGGAGTGTTTGGTTCAGATTTTGGGTCACCTGCTTGAAAGAGATTACATAAAGGTAAGTAAAGAGGGATTTGAAATAGTCAAATCAAGTCAAGTGTTAAGTATTCCTTTTGCATGCTTAAGTATTGATGTTTGACTTTCCTTTGTTAAATTTCTGTAGGTTTGCTACACCTTGATAAGAATAAATATTGGAAACACTTATGTAGACTTATTTCACCTCCAAATTTAGAACCCAGAAATCTACATTTCTAGGAGGGTCACTGAATGTCAACAAATTTAGCTTAAGTCATAAAGTTAAACAATGGTAATCACAGATAAATTCAAATAGTTAAGGAAAAGATGGCAGATATTTTACTGTTTTTTTTTGGGATTTGACAAATTCAAAGCTTTTCAGAAATTAGAAATATTTAGTTTGTTTTATTTCAGGCAAATGATGCCTACTTAGAGATGGCCATCGGAAATGCTCCCTGGCCTATTGGAGTCACTATGGTTGGTATTCATGCCCGTACTGGACGTGAAAAGATTTCTTCAAGATATGTGGCTCATGTACTTAATGATGAAACCCAGAGGAAATATATTCAGGTAAAGACATAATGTGGTGAAGGTAATACAAGAACTCTGTTCATTTGCAGACTAAAAAATTAAATTACATTTTAAACTTATGTAAAGATTCTAGACTTACTGTGGTTTTGTGAAGGTTATTCATTTACATTCATTTAAATTAGGTAAGAGCAGTTACTAATCTTTTTAGTTAGGCATATTGTCTAAAATAATGATATGTAGCTAATGAGTTAACAGTTTTAGTTTTACAACACTAATAGCCTGTTGGATATAACATCAATATTGGTAGTATAGCATTTATTAGCTCACCTGACCAAAGGTCAAGTGTAGCTTTTAGTATGGTTTTTTGTCTGTCATCCGTTTGCCATCCACAATTGACTTTAAACAACATTTCCTCCTATATTACTAGTATTTGCAATTACACTTTACAGAAATGATGCTTGTATGGTCCTCTTTCAAAGTTATAAAAAATGTAATTCCATGTCGAACTCTGGTTGCCATGGCATCTGAAAAGAAAAACTTTAAAAATCTTTGTCTGAAACCACAAGGCCTAGAACTTAGATATTTGGGGTCTGAGGTAGAATTGGCCCCACGCCAGGGGTCACTTGATTTTACGTAAACTTACATAGGAAAAATTTTTAAAATATTCTTGTCAGAAACCATAAAGCCTAGAGTTAAGATGTCTGGTGTGTATTGTCTAGTGGACCTCTATCAACTTTATACAGATCATGGCCCCTTGATCAAAATTGGCCCTGGCCCAGTGGTCACTTGGTTTTACATACAGTTACAGTATGCGCCAGGAGGAACTCGCATTTTCCACTTTTTTGTGCAGATGAGGAAAAGAAATATCTGCCATGGAAACAAGGAAAAAGACGTACTTCCTCGATATTATGACATCGCGAAATGTCCCTGCAATATGTGACGACCGGCGTGAAATTAATAAAGGTCATAACTCACCTGGATTAGCTGAAGATTTAATGAAACAACCATAATGAAACTGTACATTTTTACGTCTATGTATTATCATGCGACTTTTGGTAAAATTAAAACCAATTTCAGATACATTTGCTGTGTAAGTTTATTGTGTACTTTTGTTTTTGAAAATGCTTGTTATTATGCAGCAACATCGATCAATAATTTTTGCTATAAATGACAGCAAGAGTTGATGGTTTCATAAAATAGGAAAGCAGTTTAACACATTTTGATTGGAAACCAGTCAGTTCATTTCCTGAAAATATGATCATCTGTTTCATGAAGCAGTTCCTTTGAATTGTCATTCTTTGCTTAGATAGGAATGTTCGTAAATAGAATGAGAGCTTTATACATTTATTTGATGTTTTTAAAGCGTAAAAATTGCCAAAATGTATGTTATCTGAAATTATGTGAATCTCAACAACAATATTTACCTGTGAAAAAAATTGTGGAACCATTACATGGGCATCTGCTGCTATATTTGGTGACACTGTCTACGGTGGGGATCCTCAATATGTTGTGGACTTGGTCACGTTTTACGGAATAGGTAGTCCGCAACGACCTCGGGAAAAACGAGAGTTCCTCCTGGAGTGTACTGTACATAGGAAAAAGTTTTGAAAAATCTTCTTGTCAGAAAGTGAAAGGCCTTGAGCTTAGATAAATATGGTTCAGTATTGCCTAGTTAATTAGATAGGCTTGCGAAGATCTTGGCCTTTACCAGGGTGATCAGATCCCAACCCTCCCCCCACTCGCGTTTAAAAAAAAAATATCATCGGATGGGTAGGAAGATACGTAGTTACCTTCTTCCACCTTTGTCCTTGACCATCCTGTGACCTATTTCCTTGTTTTTTAAGCAACATCAATGAAATTTTAACTGTTTGTTAATTTTGCATGCAGTTTTCAACTTTGACCTTGGTCTACTGACCTACTTCCTTGTTTTTGAAGATACGTATTTGACATATTGACTGTTTATAAGTTTGCATACAGAGTTCCACTTTGACTTTGGTTTACCTTGAACTATTGACCTTCTTCCTTGGTTCAGTAATATTTTATATTATATATCTGATATGGTATTTGAACTGGCTGCCATTTGACACATGCCACCCCACACACCCCCTACCACACCAATTGTTAGTTTGTTTCAGATGAGTGACCCAGGACCATTTGGTCCTCATGTTCATTAATAAGATTTACTATGATTACATACCATGTAGTAATGAAATGGTACTTATTTCAGGGATTGAAGAGGATTATGACACAAGCTCAAGTATTCTTTCCAACAGACCCATCAAGAAGTGTGAACTTTGAACCTATACATCACTGATGCTATTGACGCAGTGACAAAATATGTCTGTGATATAAAGCTGTTTAAATACGTATGATCAGATCCAGATGGATAATTTTCATGATTAGCCAGAGCCCTGTTTTGGTGCCACTTTGTGAGCCAGAGCTCTGTGGTGATGCCAGCTGGTGAGCGAGTGCCCTAGCGTGTTGCAGTCTGATGAGTGAGGGCCCAGTGATAGTGCCACGTAAGGCAGGATAGAGCAATGCTAAAAGCATTCAGGAAATAAGGGTAGAGATTTAGAAGGGCATCATCTGTTATTTGCGGATGTTTAAACGAATTTAGTGTCCAAAAGATCTTCTTTCATATCTATTTGTTAGCCTTGTGCAGTCCTTTTACCTTTTTTAGAAAAAAAAGCACTCACTTTTTATAATACAGTTGTGTATTTAAGTAATTACAAGAGAAATGAAAGTTTTGTATTACATAAATGAAAACTGTTGCTGACATGAATGAAGTCAGTTATATTTGCGTAATTATAATGTGAAATGATGCATCAAATTGAGCATTTGATAAATGTAGTATCTTTGAGTTTTTAGATTTTAGAAGTACACTGTTACAGTCTTCTTTGTTTAAAAAGATAATGCATATTTTGACATTGAAATTTTTTGAATGTCTTCAGTTTTCAACCACACGACACTTTGATTGGTTTCAAAAATACTTTGTCCACAGATAATGGGAAAGGTGTGTTGTATACTTGTTAATTCAGATTTCATGATTGATATATATTTTGTGAAATAGCAAATGGCTTATTCAAAAGTTTACTGAAAATAGAGTTTTTTAGTTGGGTAGATTACTCACTCTTTTGATGGTGCATTTAAAGAGCAGTAATGTTGAAGAATCCTTTTTAACCCTTTCTCTATTTTTGTTAATCTGGATGGCATAAGACTGAACAACTTGGTTAGGGGTTGGCTCAAATAGTTCTTAAGCTTGTCAGAACTGCAGTTGAATCACCCATGAACATGTGTTTCCATAAATTATAGGTTTATTTAGCGACCAAATTGTAGTGAAAGTTCAGTTTGTGATTTGCTACTTGAATTAAATGAACACAAGATGACATTGAGCTATTTAAATAATATGAAAAGACAAAATTAACAAAATCTTCAGACAAGATAATCACAGAGTTGTTAAACATATATGTTCGCTGTTAATCTTGTATTGACAGTTGATTTATCTACCAAGGCAAAGGTGTTTTGAAAGAGTATAGGATAAACTAAGGCAAAACAAAAAACAAAGGTGAAACAATCAGACTCATAATCAGGCAGAACAATCATATAGTCACACAGAATGACACTTAAGATAGTTGATATGATAGGCAGTACTGTAAGTACAGTCCGAATTAGTTTCAGACAATTTCAGTTGGATACTGGATACTGTGTATTAGAAAGATTTCTTCGGTCCCACATTTTACCGAATCGACCATTATAACGGGAATTGACTTTGCATTTGGCTTATGTATGAAATATAGGTCAATGCCAGTAATGCAAGGTCGATTTTGGTAATAATTGTTGATTCTGGGAAAACATGGGACCAAGATTTCTTAGTTTCCATTGTTATTTACACAAACACAATGTATGATAGTTACACATAAGTTTCCATTATTGGATTGAACATTGTTACTAAGTGTGGCATTAATTGGCAGCAATCAGGGAAATTAAAATTTCTTCCTTTGATAACCAGTTATGATACAATGATAAAAATTGATATAATAATTGTCATCAGGAAGAGAAAGAGACAGGGAAAATCCTGGACTGCCAAGGACCAGATGGTGCCATGTTTAAAAGGAATAAATGTATGTTTCTCCACTCAATACTTAATTATAAATTTTATGTGTCCACTCAATGAATTTGTATGTCTCCGCTCTATGGATTTGTATGTCTCTGCTCTAAGAATTTTTATGTCTGCTCAAAATTAATATATAACTCCGCTCTAATGATTATTATGTTTCAGCTGGATTTTGGAATAGTGTGATGTCTGCAGTGTACCCTTCTGTATGCCAGAAGTCTGGTCATCTCTCACAGGCCTATTTACCTGCAAAATAAGTACCAAAACCAAGGCCTTGCCCTGCAGCACTGTCAGTAAATAGTTGAACATCATTGTTTGACCAAAATCTGTCATGAAAAACTTTTATGCCATTGAACTTTTCAAAAAATGTCTTCCACATTAACATATCCTTTCTCATCACTTACTGAGTCTTAAATGGTGATAAGGATTGGTTAAGCCACAGATTGAATTGATTAAATGTGTGCAAAAAGGTCACCCAGGAAGTATAGCCCTACATGCAAAATTCAAGACAACAATCAGGCTTTGCATTTCCTTGAGTGTACACTTCTCCTTAAGCAACATTGTGCCTAAAGTTATTAATATTTCTCGAGTTTTAGGTAGCGGCAAGCATACAACCATCTGCCTCGAGTCAAGTTCTAACCAAAAAAAACTTAAAACGATTGATGGACCTTCTGATTTCTCCATTGCTAATGGGACATTCAGCTGTTTCATGCATTTAGCAAATGTTTGCATGAGCAATTCGCACTGACCTGTGTTATATCACCCACCACCTAGAAAATCATCCAGATAGTGCATAAGATTTGAGGTTTGAGCTTGTTCCTTAAACCCAAATTCAAGAAAATCAGCAAACCTGTTAAAACAACTTAAATATGTTGCAACTAATAGAACAGCCAAATGGTAAACATCAAACATCAAACATCAAATTTGAATTCCAACTGATCAAAGTCTGTGCATGCAGCTGGCATTATTCTAAACGCAGTTTTGATACCCATTTTAAAAAGCTGATTTTTTCCCCAAATATTGAACCATGTGAACAGCATAGTGAAATTTTGTGTATTGCACCAAACATTTATGGGGATCTGTGTAATCACTGAACCTTAGGCCCTTTCGAAATGATAAGTGATGAATTAACCTATACCTTTTTTTAAGTTTTTTTTTTATATACTGGCTGAGTTGTTTGACTTCTTACAGACAAGGCCTATAGGAGATACCCTTGGAGTTGTTTGACTTCTTACAGACAAGGCCTATAGGAGATACCCTTGGAGTTGTTTGACTTGTTACAGACAAGGCCTATAGGAGATACCCTTGGAGTTGTTTGACTTCTTACAGACAAGGCCTATAGGAGATACCCTTGGAGTTGTTTGACTTCTTACAGACAAGGCCTATAGGAGATACCCTTGGAGTTGGGAATGGGAATTTCTTTCCTTCTTTCTGGTGATTGCTGGTAAATTTAAAGCAGATTTTAAATTTTTTATTCTATAGCTAGTCTGGGGCCTTCATACTGTAAGGAAAACTCTCCATTTAAACCCATTTAAGAGGAACTTTGTATCTTCAGGATCATAGTTAACAGATTCTTTTTCCAGCCGATCAATGTTTATTGGAGATGTTGCTAAATTAAGAAGGGTTGAGGTTTCAGTAATGCTGACCTTTAGGAGTTTCCTTTGCATGACCTCTCCAGTTGGATCTTGTTTTGGAGCCTTGAAAGGAACTCTGAAATTGGTTTGGGCAATTGTTTTGATCCCTTTGACTGTTGGCATTATTAGCCTTGCACAACCAGGGACCATGTTGAGAGTTGGAGCAGGTTTAGCAAACATGGGGATAACAGCAGTTAACCAGTTTACAATAACCTTTTTTGAAATCAATGCATGGTGGTGGAATACACTGACTAGGCTTAGTTTGAGAATTACTCCTAATCCAAATGCTACTTTGACTTCTAGAGATACTGGAAAAACATTTAAGCCAAAGGTCAGAATTTATAGATGATGAAGGTGCAAACTGACTTGCTTGTCTTAGATGGAATTGTTCATAAGTTTTCTAGAATGAACCTCCAAGCTTGTATGCTGCTTCACAAATAATATAGATGTAATGAAGCATATCCTGTGTTTAATCTTGATGGGCACTTAGGTAGATGCTACTATAGATTAGAAAGGCATCTGATGATTTCTCGAGTTAACTTTTTCTGTTGGTACTTTTGGCCTTGTTGCTGTTACCACATTCATCAACACCAAGGATAGCTCCAGCATTCAATTCCTTAGCTTAACTGCACCATTGAGCAGAACAGCCAAATTAATATACTCATTTCATTTTATTTTTGTTTCTATAAACTCTGGAACATGACATCCCAACCGATCCCCACCACACCTTATTATTTTAGGGTGATTTATCTCAAAACATTTATCTTGCTCAGTATTTATGACAGGTTCTTTATTTGCATTTCTGCTAATGTGAAGGGTAAAAGATTCTGAGATCAGTTGTTCAAAGTCAAATATTTTACCATGATGTTTTTGTTGCTCTGTCCTGTCCGTGTCTTAAATATTTAATCTATCTGTTTCCTCTTCAATTGGAGGAACTTTCCCATTTAATATGGTTGATGACAGCTTTCATCCAGCAGGTTTCCCTTTTCCAGACATCTTAGTGAGTAGTTGATCAAGCTGGATTTAATTTATTTTTCTGCAGTTCCTCAAAGTGGCACGAAATAAAGGGCAGGAAATTGGGACTGACTCCTAATTTTAAAATAGAACAGGAAAAACAACTGCTTAAATCGGGTGATAATGGGGAAGAGTAATTCCCGTTGTTAATGATTTAAAAAACTTCAGCTGAAATAAACCGGCATTATTGCTTCTGGACAATAAGCCATATATTATAATGTAATACAATTCTTTCTAATACAGATTTTCTTCGAGCACTTTCGTGAACAACAGTAATCCTACAACTACAATGCAAGATGTTGATCCAATGTTTATAATGGTAGTTCCTAAGTGCTGATTCTATATCAGTGACATAAGTTACTGATCCCGTGTCTGTAGTGGTAGTTCTCGACCACTGATTCTGTGTCAGTAATTTTTTCCACAGACTCTGCGTCAGTGATTACCGGTAAGTTGTTGATCCTGTGTCTGTAGTGGCAGTTCTCTACCACTGATTCTGTGTCAGTAATTTTTTCCACAGACTCTGCGTCGGTGATTACCGGTAAGTTGTTGATCCTGTGTCTGTAGTGGCAGTTCTGAACTACTGATCCTGTGTCAATGATTTTTTTTCACACGTCCTGTGTCTATATTGGTAGTTCTTAACTACTGAATCTGTCGGTGATCTTAGTTGTTTATATCTGATCCAGTGTCTAATATGGTAGTTCTCAGTCACTGATCAGGTGTCTGTAATGTGATTCAGTGAAAGTTGACCAATGATTCCTTGGATATGGTTTGAATTGTTAACCACCATTCTTGTGGCTGTGTCCTTGGCTGTAAACTACCAAGCATTACCAGTGGTTTTACTTGTTTTTTACCGGTTTTCTGTATTTATGACAAATACTGCTTGTGTAAAGAAATGCAAAGGTATTCCAAATGAGCTGTTTTTTTCTTTTAACTCTCCATTCTCAAATACAGAATTTTTCATTTATTTAAACTTACATGTATCATTACAGTATATTTAAACTAGTACTTATAAATAGTATTTATACATATTTTTACTATGACAAACTATAACAAAAATAATTGTTACAATATCAATGGAAAAAAATATATATAATAATCCCTGTCATATTTGCAATAGTTATATTACAGGGATAGTTATGCTCATTAAGCATAACCTTATCTGCTCTAGTAGTGTATAGGTTTTGAATAACATTCCCACATGAAATTAGTTTTTTGTGCACCAATTTGTCTTTTTTTATATGGTTTGTTTATAGGTGAGAGTATAAAATGCTTTCTCCTTAGTCTTTGGCAGTACACAAAATAGATTTCACATGTTCCCTTGCTGACAGCCCTACACTTCTGATTGCCTGGAATATGGTGGTAAGTCTTCTTAGAGGACTGTACACATCATTTAAAAGCAAATGGTTGCCAAGTTTGTTTCTTTTCCATTTAGGAAGGATATAACACTGATGGTGGTTGTCCATTAGCAAATCTTACCTACAGCTATAAGGGATGCTAAGTTGATGATTCCTTGGTGTTGATTGCCTTAAAAGTTGGAGAAGGCAGTATCAGTCACAAAATTGGCACTCGAAAATTTATAAACAGACATCACTAGCACTGAACAACACTGACCTGGACTAATTGATTAGACTGCATTGTAATTACACAGGACAGAAAGAAGCTGCGACCTAGTAAACAACCGCAGTCTGTGATTAGCTATTGATTTCAAGATACTTGAAGTACATTTTGAGTGTTTAAGGATTTAGGTTGGCAGCTTGAAATATTACTGTAACTACTGATAAAAAGCACAGATAATTGATTGAAAGTAAACTCTAGTTAGTAGTTATACACTCAGTAATAAGTATGCTGCACTACAACAAAAATCTTGACTTTGTGCCTGGTGTAGTTGTTTCAGTTTACTATTAATCTCTAATATTCTTATTTGAATTTAGGTGCTTTGGAATTTGATGTTGCAAGCTGGTTGCAAGCTTAAGTTTTTTCAGTTACATTAACTCGCGAGTGCATTAATTGTTAAACGATAAACACATGCCTCCAGTTTTTTTAGCTCACTTGAGCATAACATCATGGTGACCTTTTGTGATTCCCTTGTCCATCGTCATGGGTCATCAACAATTTCTTTGAACAATGTCTCCTCTGAAGCTGATTACTGGATTTTGACCTAACTTCACAGGAATAATCCTTGAGTGGTCTTCTGTCAAAGTTGAACAAATGGTTCCAGTCGGTTGCATCTGTATGTCACAGGGCCCAAAAAAGAGGTTTCTAATATGCATATTTCAAAAATCTTGTCTGAAACTACAGGGCCCAGAGCTTTGATATGTGGTATGTAACATCATCTATTACCTATGCCTTTTGGGTGAAAATTGGCCATGCCCTGGTTGTCATGTGTATTCCTTTTATGTATATAGTTTAGTAAAAACTTTAAAAATCTTCACTGAAACCCCCAAGGGCTAGAACTTAGATATTTGGCATAATACGTCGTCATCGTCTAGTGGACCTCTACCAACAATATTCAAATTATGGTTCCCAGGTCAAAATTGACCCAACCTGACCCCCTTGTTCTAAAAAGTTTCTCTTGCTGTGCAAAGTTTGAGCAAAGGTCTAAGTGCAGAATACAGGATATCCTGTTATCTCTCCCCTGTACAAGTCAGTGTAATGGTTGCTCACAATAATGCTATATTTTTTTTGGCAATGTGTCAGTCATTATTTCTTTAGCTTGACTAAGGACATTTGCAGTCCCTTTTTAAGCACTTGATAAATCTTTATCATCCAGTGTGAAGTATGGTAAAGTTCTGCTTTTAAGATCAGTCACAAAAGAGTCTGGTCATAATAGCAGGTGTTTTTTGTTTTGTTGTTCTCAATTTTAAACTTTGGGTGTAATCCAGACAGAATGAAATAAAGTGTAGTGTGACAGTTTTAATTGGACAGAAATCTCCAGACAGAATGAAATAAAGTGTGACAATTTTAATTGGACAGAAATCTTCAGACAGAATGAAATAAAGTGTGACAATTTTAATTGGACAGAAATCTCCAGATAGAATGAAATAAAGTGTGACAGTTTTAATTGGACAGAAATCTGTAATGAACATCAGAAGTCCTCAAATTTAAAGCACATTTTCTAATAAAGTCCAAAGATGAACCAAAGTATTGTCAGATTATTACTGATTATAAAAAAAAGACTATTTTTCCAGTAGGACACTTGTTCTGTGGTTGTCTGGTTTATTTTTATGCTCCCCAAATTTTTTTTTTTTTTGTGGGGTGGGGGGGGGGGGACATACAGTTGCTTTGTCTGTCTATCCGCACATCCATCACACTTTTCGTCCAGACTGTAATTCACAAACCAGTAAAAGTATCAACATGAAACTTCATTGGTGGATAGAGCTCAATGAGGAGAAGTGCGTAGCTCAAGTACCATTACTATGCATTTCTTCACTTTGGAGCTACTGCCTTTTGTTGATTTCATTATTTTTAGCCAGAGCATAACTGTTACACTATAAGCACTGTCAGCTTGAAATTTCATAAGTGGATAGATAAGTGCAGTGAACAATAAACCATGGCTTTGCACTTGATAATTTTGATGTTAATGCCCTTCGTTGATTTTTCGTACTCGATTTTTGTCTGAGTGTAACTCTTACACAATAAGAGCTATCAACTTCATACTAGGTGAATAGATCTTATGATAGAGAAGTACAGTGCACAAGAACTCACTCTGCTGTTCATTTTTTTTTTGAGTAATTGCCCTTTGTAAATTTTCATGCTTAAATGTTAGCCCAGAGCATATCTCAAATACTATAAGAGATATCAACATAAAACTTCATAGGTGGATAGATCTTATAAATGAGAACTGCAGTGCCTAAGAACAGTTACCTCCATTGTGTAATTTTTAGTTATTTCCCAATGTTTTCATATCGTACTTTTATCTGGTGCATTATTCAAAAGACTATAACAGATAACAACACGAAACTTAATAGGTGAATCAATCTAATTGTGGAGAAAGTACATAAAACCTTAACTACCTTTTGTGTATTTTTTTGACATATTGCCCTTTGTTAATTTTCATACCTTATTTTTTTTTATCCAGCACAAAACTCAAAGACTTTAAAGAGATATCAACTTGAAACTTCATAGTAGGATTGATCTCATTGACAAGTAGTGCAGTGCACAAGAACTGTATCTCTCTATTGCATAATTTTGGAGTTACTGCCTTTTGAAAATTTTCATATTTATTTTTTGTTCAGACCATAACTCATACTCCCAATATAATAGCTTTCAGGCCTATTTATTAAGGTATAGTTACTTAGATTTATTTGAGTAGATGATTTTCCAATATATATTATAAATTGTGTCTTTAGCAAATGTTTATTTACAATGCAGTATGTCATTATATGAACAAATTTAAATAATTCTCATAAATTTGGCTTAAAATAAGTCATGCCATCCTTATACTGTACCTATGATAGAATTCAATCCCAGTTGGATTACTTTCAGCACAATAAACTACATTACATTGTTTTCCGCTACTAACTTCTAAATCCTATGAATGAGAGCATAACCCAGTTCCACCGGTTTCTTTTTAACTCTGTCTCAAAATTGTCTAGTTTTTCACACTTTCCTACTTCACTTGCGATTTATATTCCAGCAAAGTGTTTTCAGACTGTGTTCTAGAAAAAGCTGTTTGTAAAACCTAATGTTCTCTCAGTACTGGTAATTGTGTTAAGTTGTACAAGCCTTATTGAATAGACAAGTTCTGAGTTATACCTAACTGAAAAAGTCTATTTAGAAACTTCTTAAGCATTTTTAGTTCACCTGAGGCAGAGGCTCAGAATGAGCTTCTGTGATCACATTCTTTTTGTCATCCATCACATCTCAACATACATCTGATCTCGTCTGAAACTAATGGAAACTTGGCTGTGATGTTCCTTGTTCCAAGGGGTTACTGATTTTTGCATAATAATATAAACAGAGAAAAAACCTTAAAAATCATTTGCCTTGAGTCCAGATATTTGGTGTAAAACATTGCATAACAGACCCTTGAATAGATTGTTCAAATTATGTCCCTTAGGTTACTAGCAACATTGTACCAGGGGTCACTTTTTCCATAGACACTAATTATATTAGCAGAGGAAACTTTAAAACATCTTCTCTGAAGCAGCAGGGACTTGAGTTTGGATCACTGTTTGATTTATCAAAACCTTTTCAGCTCACCTGAGCTGTAATTTTATGGTGAGCTATTAGGATCAATCAATGTCTGTCGTACGCTGTCTGTCCACACTTAGTTTGTAAACACTCTAGTGGTCACATTTTTGCCTCAGTTGTCATGAAACTTGGTCAGGGTGTTTTTCCCAGTACTTTCTAGGATAAGTTTGAATATGGGTCAACTGGGATGAAAAACTAGGTCACATGGCCCAAAAATAGAAAAATCTTGTTAATCTAGAGGCTACATTTTTAGTCCAAATATCCTGGAAATTTGTCAGAAAGGTTGTTTCGATGAATTCTATCTCGGTTAGAAAATCAGTTGTCTGGGGTCAATAACTAGGTCACAGAGCCCAAATATGGAAAAACCCTGTTAACACGCTAGAGGTAACATTTTCAGTCCAGATATCCTGGAAATTTGTCAGACAGGTTGTTTCAATGATTTCTAACTCTAGTTCTAAAATGGGTCATCTGGGATGAAAAACTAGGTCACAGAGCCCAAATATGGAAAAACCTTGTTAACATTTTCAGTCCAAATATCCTGGAAATTTGTCAGAAAAATTGTTTTGTCAATTTCTACCTCAAGTTTGAATATGGGTCATCTGGGGTCAAAAACTAGGTCACAAAGCCCAAGTATGGAAAAACGTTGTTAACACTTCAGAGGTAACAACTTTAGCCCAAATATCCTAGAAATTAGTCAGAAAGGTTGTTTCGATAATTTCTAGCACAAGTTCGAATATTGGTCATTTGGTGTCAATTAACCAGGTCTGTAACAGCTTTGATAAAAGCGGTCATACTCAGGTAAGCGATACAGGGCCATCTTGGCCCTCTTGTTACTTATCAGTAGGGTAATAATTTTTAAATAAGCTTTTATTGAATGTTTATGACTTTTAGTAAAATCAGAATATATGCCATATTGTTATAACAGATTTTTTACTCTGAAAGTGAATATAAATGAAAATTTTTGTGTTGATGTTTTCACTGATGTCTTGCATAAGTGAATTAGTCTACATTGTTATCGAAACTAAGTGTTGATAATATGATCATGAAGAAATAAATTGTAAAGCACAGAATATTCTTGTTGGTTTATTTTTCTATAAGTAGGTTATAATCATATAGTTCTCAAAGAAATATCCACACCAGGTAAAACTAGAACACAAGGATCATGATGTCCATGTATTGCTCACCTGAGTACCATTGCTCTGTGAAAGACATTCAGCTCAAGAACAGTATACTCAGACAGCCTACAAAGTGTTCATGTACAGGCAAGTTTTATTACCTACACTCTGACATCTATCACTAGACAAAACCAATTTTTAATTTCTTTTCTGTACCTTGAAAAAGAAAAAACAAAGTCCTAAGGTCAAGTTCAGCAACTGAGTTGAAGTTTACATGCAATACTGGTGAAGTTCACTTCAAAACTGACTCTGAAACATCTCTCACTTCTCAAACGATTCCTGTCTGTTTTGATTTTTCTGTTATAACAGTGTAATTATGATAATCCATAGAGCATGGTGCAAACACAAAGTAAGCGTCGCGAGTTTTACGATTTTATTAGACCTAAATAACCCTAACAGATGGCGGGAATGTAGTAAATATATTCTATAAGCATGCGCATTTTTACATACATATGCATACACATGAATATTCATACATTGTACAACACTGTCCAATATTTAAGTCCGTTTTTTTAAAAGATGAAAGTAAAAACAAGGGTGCCCTTGTCACAAAATACATCCATCACAAAAGCTTTGAAGGAGATGTGGGCATAATGGATAAAAAAGAGGTGTTAGTAAGGAAGCATGTTTGACTATTTCTAGTGCTGGATAGTGAAACAAACATTTGAAATGAACTTCTGACCTCTAAGTGTGACTCTGACCTTTGACGTAGAGACCTGGTTCATGCATGCAACACTATGTTTCATGATGGTGAACTTTAGTATCAAGTAACACTAAAATCCCCCGATGCATGTAGAAGATATGTTCCCCAACAAAATCTGGACATTTCATCATCTCTAGTGACCTTGCCCTTGCATATATAGACCAGGATTATGCGTGTAACCCTCAGTCTCATGATGGTGAAAATTTATGTTGGGATCCCTCAATTCATGATGACTAAATGGTCCATACACACATTCTCAAATTTTTATCTGACCTTTGACCTCTATGTGTGACCTTGACCTTGGCCAAAGGGACCTAAATTTGCACGCAACATACCGTCTCACAATGGTCAACATTTTAGCCAAGTTATATTAAAATCTCTTAATACATGTAGAAGTTTTGCTCCAGAAAGCACTATCCACCTCTAGATGTGATCTAGACCTTTGACCTAGAGACCTGTTTCATGCACACAACATTATGTTCACGATGGTGAACTTTAGTATCAAGTAATACTAAAATATCTCCATGCATGTAGAAGATATGCTCCAGACAAAATCTGGACATTTCATCATCTCTAGTGACCTTGTCCTTGCATATGTGGACCAGGATTATGCGTGTAACCCTCAGTCTCATGATGGCAAACATCTGTGATAGAATCCCTCAATTCATGATGACTAAATGGTCCATACTTCACATTTTCATCTGGCTTTTGACCTCTCTGTGTGACCTTGACCTTGGCCACAAGGACCTAAATTTGCACACAACACTCTGCCTCACAATGTTGAACATTTATGCTAAGTAATATTAAAATTGTTTGAATATAATGACCACAGCTCTTCTCCTAGGACTTTATTCAAGAAAGGTGACATGATTACCTCTAAAATCATGAAACAGATTACAGTTCCCAAGCATTTTCCCGAAAAAGCAAAAAATCAGAGAACAGTAGAACTGAGTGGCAATAAAACAGACAAAAGACTGAGCCTTACTGTACCTCTGTGGTTAAATGGTTTAGCTCCATGACTGATATACCACTGAAGCACTCACTGAGAACTTGCACTGGTTCATATATGAAACTATGGTTAAACTGCCAACTTTCAGTGCCATTTCACAGAACAAAAAGAAATCAGTAAGTAAGCTGGACATGCTTGGGCCTTTACATCTAAATAAACATCTCTGACCACTGATGTATATGTTTAGTAAATTTTTGAAAATCTGTATTTTCTTTTCATTCCAAGTGATTACAGATACTGAATACAAAATACATAAATACAACAAGAGGGCCATGATGGCCCTGGATCGCTCACCTGAGTACTTTGGCTGTAGGTTTGCTGTTAAGCAGTATTTCATTTTTAACTGAAAATATGTAAGTGCCTACAAACCAAATTTGTAAAATATCAGTCAATAAATAAAGGTTCTATGACAGAAAGTAGAAATATCTATTATAAGCTATGGTGACCTTGACCTTGACCCAGTGACCTCAAACCCTACCCATGGGTAGAGGTCCATGCAAGGAACCTATATACTGAATATCAAAGATATTGGTCTATAAATGAAGGCTTTATGAGGTACAGTAGATAAATCTATTTTTAGCTTTTAACCTAATCTAATAATTTGAAAAAGCTTCATAAAGCTTGCTTCATGCCAAATTTTAAAATTCTAGGCCTTGTGGTTTCAGACAAGAAGATTTTTAAAGATTTCCTTTTTTACATATTAAGGGCCCCCAGGGCGGGGACAATTTTGACCCCACGGCCAACATATAAACAATACTGGTAAAGGTTCTCTACACAATACTCCACACCAAATATCTAAAGTCTAGTTCTATTAGGTTCGGAGAAAAATTACTTTTAATGTTTTTCCTATATAACTATATGTAAACCAAGAGAACCCTGGGGCGTGGCCAATTTTGACCCAGGGGACATAATTTCAACAAACTTGGTAGACATTCACTAGACAATGCTACATACCAAATATCAAAGCTGTAGGCATTGTGGTTTCTGAGAAGAAGATTTTTAAAGATTGCCTTTTTAACATATTAAGGGCCCCCAGGGCGGGGCCAATTTTGACCCCACGGCCAACATATAAACAATACTGGTAAAGGTTCTCTACACAATACTCCACACCAAATATCTAAGGTCTAGTCCTATTAGTTTCGGAGAAAAATGATTTTTCATGTTTTTCCTATATAACTATATGTAAACCAAGAGAACCCTGGGGTGTGGCCAATTTTGACCCAGGGGACATAATTTGAACAAACTTGGTAGACATCCACTAGACAATGCTACATACCAAATATCTAAGCTGTATGCATTGTGGTTTCAGAGAAGATTATTAAAGATTTCCTTTTTTGCATATTAAGGGCCCCCAGGGCGGGGACAATTTTGACCCCACGGCCAACATATAAACAATACTGGTAAAGGTTCTCTACACAATATTCCACACAAAATATCTAAGGTCTAGACCTATTAGTTTCGGAGAAAAATGACTTTTCATGTTTTTCCTATATAACTATTGGTAAACCAAGAGAACACTGGGGCGTGGCCAATTTTGACCCAGGGGACATAATTTGAACAAACTTGGTAGACATGCACTAGACAATGCTACATACCAAATATCAAAGCTGTAGGCAATGTGGTTTCTGAGAAGAAGATTTTTAAAGATTTCCTTTTTTACATATTAAGGGTCCCCAGGGCGGGGCCAATTTTGACCCCACGGCCAACAAATAAACAATACTGGTAAAAGTTCTCTACACAATACTCCACACCAAATATCTAAGGTCTAGTCCTATTAGTTTTGGAGAAAAATGATTTTTCATGTTTTTTCTATATAACTATATGTTAACCAAGAGAACCCTGGGGCGTGGCCAATTTTGACCCAGGGGACATAATTTGAACAAACTTGGTAGACATCCACTAGACAATGCTACATACCAAATATCTAAGCTGTACGCATTTTGGTTTCAGAGAAAAAGATTTTTAAAGATTTCCTATATAAGTCTATGTAAAATGAAGTGACCCCTGGGGCGGGGCCAATTTTGACCCCAGGGAAATAGTTTGAACAATTTTTGTAGAGTTCCATTAGAGGTTGCTAAATGCCAAATATCTAAGCTCTAGGCCTTGTGGTTTCAGACAAGAAGATTTTCAAAGTTTTTCCTTTAAGTTGCCATAGCAACCAGAGTTCTTGATGGAATTGAATTCTTTGAACAACTTTGGTAGACCTTTCATGCAAGGAACATCCCAGGCAAGTTTCATTTAATTTGGCTGTTTGGTTTCAGAGGAGATGTCATTTGAATGAAAAGTTGATGACGGACGGTCAGAGACTGATCAGAAAAGCTCACCCTGAGCACTTTGTGCTCAGGTGAGCTAAAAAACTATCTACAAAAATGTCCTGTTAATACTGCACTCCTAATGTATTTTAAACTAAGAATATGATGTATACAGTTAGTCAAGATTAGTACGTATTACAGATCCTCTGATTTGTACAGTGGGTTGCCAAAACTGTTGTCCCTCTCTGGTAACCCACTAACAGTGTTAGCATCATCATCATCATCATCAACATGAAGGGCTTCGTGACTGGTTACATCTGAATCCTGAAATAAATGTACAAGATCATTAGTAGCTATACTCATGGTTACACCAGGTAAAAAAATGATAACTAGAGCTATCACTAAATGTGATTAATACCTCCCACAAGACTGCTTCGGAACTGAGGAAATTATTAGTAACAGAATTGTAAACGAATTGAAATAGAGTTATGGTTGTGGGCAATTAAAGATAGTTGTGGTTCTTGTACTTTGCATTTCCTGTCATTGTGCTTGATCATTGTATGAAGTTGCATTCAATTCCAACCAGTAGTTTTCAAGTTTTGCTCAAGACAAGAAAAACCAACAAAGGATTATAACTCTGCAAAAAGTGAAGATGGAGTTATGATTCTTGAACACTGCACTTTCTCTCATTGCGCTTGACCATTGTTTGAAGCTGCATTGAATTCCCATCCATTAGTTTTCAAGTTATGCTCCGGACAAGGAATTCCAACAAAGGGCAATAACTCTGCAAATAGTGGAGATGGAGTTAAAGCTTTTGTACATAGCACTTCCTGTCATTGTGCTTGATTTCTGTATTGAAGCTGTATTGAATTCCAAGCATGAGATTTCAAGTTATTCTCTGGAGAAGAAAATCCAACAAAGGGCAATAACTCTGCCAAAAGTGAAGATGGAGTTATGATTCTTAAACACTGCACTTTCACTCATCGTGCTGGACCATTGTATGAAGTTGCATTCAATTCCAGCCAGTAGTTTTCAAGTTATGCTCCAAACAAGGAAAATGGACAAAGGGCAATAAATCTGCAAATAGTGAAGATGGAGTTATGGCTTTTGTACACTGCAATTCCTGTCATTAAGCTTGACTATTGTGTAAAGTTGCACTGAATTCCAAACAGTAGTTTTCAAGTTATGCTCCCGAAAAGGAAAACCAACAAAGGCCAATAACTGTGCAAATAGTGAAGACAGAGTTATAGCTCTTGTACAATGCACTTCCTTTCATTGTGCTTGACCACTGAATTAAGTTGCACTGAATTCCAACCAGCAGTTTTAAAGTTATGCTCCAGACTAGGAAACCAATAGAGGGCAATAACTCTACAAATAGTGAAGATGGAGTTATGATTCTTGAACACTGCACTTCATTGTGCTTGACCATTGTATGAAGTTGCATTGAATTCCAACCATTAGTTTTCAAGTTACGCTCCGGACAAAGAAAAGACAGACTTACCACCGGATGACTCCTATATACCCCGCAAACTTCGTTTCCGGGGTAAAACAAGGTCAGGAAGATTTTTGATATTTTAAGCCTAAGAAAATAGACATAAAAATGATATTATCCAACAAGCAAGAATAGTTTAATCTAACATATCTATGGAAAACAAGTGGATCTCTACCAGTACTAGTGGTGTTTTAAAGAACACAGAAATCTTAAGGTGAATATGCAAAAACACCACCAAGCTATGTACTAGAAACAAAACTTGTTTAAGGTTCACACTCATAAATGGTTGGTTCCACAACACTGGTATCTTGACAATATTCTGGGTTAAAATAACTGGTGTTGAAATTCAGCAGCACAAAGTCACTGATAAAGCAGGTAATCTAAGGGTACATGTATTAATAAAAGAATACATAAACAAGAGCTGTCACTGGAAATTGACATATGCCCCCAAAAAGTAGCTTTGAACTGAAACTGGTGTAAATATTTAATTGAATATGCCTCTGTGGAAAAGAGATCAGACAAAAAATAGAGCATGAACTGAAGGTAAATGGTAAAGTAATGTTTTTCTGCTTCAGTTTCTTATATGAAGGTTGAAGACATAATTATTCAAGGAAATAGAAAGCTGTGAGTTTGGTCTTGAATACAAACAATATTGTTTTATTCCCAACCCCTACTGATGTTTTATATATAACAAGGCTTGGTGAGAAACATTCTGGTTTCAATAAAATCCCCCATGCGGTTTTGGAGATGTAGCTTGGACAAGATTTTAATATAGAAGTTATAGTAAACAAGACCTATCTGCAGACAGCATGCTCCACTTTTCTCAGTGCTGGATAATAAATTATGAGCCATGTCAAACAAGAGGCCCAAGTGAAAAAAATATTTGAGTGGGGGAGGGCAAGTACCTAGTCATATAAGATGAAAATAAATTTGGTGTTGGTGGGGGGGGGGGGGGTTAACATGGTAGGGAGGTAAGAGAGGGTGTCCCTATGCATTTAGGAGTCAAGTACCTATGTATTTAAAAAAAATAATTGAAAAAAAATGGTTTATAAAAATAGTTTATTTCAAAGCTGAAGCAGTTTTTTTCAATATAGGAGAAAAAAGAATTTTTTTGTGGGGTTTGGGGGAGGGGTGTGTGGACAGGTAAAGTAACTTCATACCTACATATTAAAAAAATTTTTTTTTTTTTTTGGTGGGGGTGGTGGGGGCCCATACATGGTGGGGAGGGGGGAGTCAAGTACCTACATATTTAAAAAAAAAAAAAATAATCATAATGAAAAAAAAATTTCATGGGGTGGGGAGGAGGAGGTGGGGGAGTAAAGTCTCTTCATACCTACATATTTAAAAAAAAAAAAAAGAAAAAACAAATTATTTGAGGGAGGGGGGCGGGGTACTTACTCATCCTATGTAAGTTAAAGTTTATTTCTTGGCTTAAGAAGTTTTTTCCCCTACAGGTAAGTATAAGCAAAATCAAGTGACCCCTGGGTGGGGCTAACTTTGATCCCCAGGGACATGGGTACCAACAATCTTTGCAGGGTTCTTGCTGGTGATCAAGTATTTCAAGTTTGAATGGAATATCTTTAACACTTTTTGAGAAATGGACATAAACAAAAAGGTTAATAAATTTGAGGGTTATCTGCCCTTGAGAAATGGTGTTGCATTTTGATAGTGAACATGTATTCCTAACTTGAAGTAAATAGCTTTCATAGTTTCTGAGAAATGGACCTTAACAAAAAGGTTAAGCTACACCAATGAGGGAGTCATGACAATAGCTCCACTTTTGGAGCTGAAAATGACTAAGGGCCCATAACACTGCCAACAAGAGGGCCATGATGGCCCTGTTTGCTCACCTGAGTATGACTGCTTTTAACAAAGTTGCTATGGACCTGGTTAATTGACCCCAGATGACCCATATTCGAACTTGGCCAAGAAATTATTGAAACAATCTCTTTGACAAATTTCCAGGATATTTGGACTGAAAAAGTAGCATCTAGAGTGTTAACAAGGTTTCTCGATATTTAGGCTCTGTAACCTAGTTTTTGACCCCAGATAACCCATATCCAAACTTGAGCTACAAATCATCAAAACAACCTATCTGACAAATTTCCAGGACATTTGGACTTAAAATGTAGCCTCTAGAGTGTTTACAAAGTTTTTCCATATTTGGACTCTGTGACCTAGTTTTTGACCCAAGATGACCCATACTCCAACTTGAGCTAGAAATCATCAAAAAAACCTGTCTGACAAATTTCCAGGATATTTGGACTGAAAATGTAACCTCTGGAGTGTTAAAAAGTTTTTTACATATTTGTACCATGTGACTTAGTTTTTTATCCCAGATGACCCATATCCAAATCTGAGCTAGAAATCATTGAAACAACCTTTCTGACAAATTTCAAGGACATTTGGACTAAAAATGTAACCTCTAGAGCTTTTACAAGGTTTTTCTACTTTCGGGCTCTGTGACCTAGTTTTTGACCTCAGAGAACCTATATTCAAAACTGAGCTAGAAATCATCCATAGAATCTTTCTGACAAATTTCCAGGTTATTTGGACTGAAAATGCTACCTTTAGAATATTAACAAGGTTTTTCCATATTTGGACTCTGTGACCTAGTTTGTGACCCCAGATGACCCATACTCGAACTTGATCTAGAAATCACAGAAGCAACCTTCCTGACAAATTTCAAGATTATTTGGGCTGAAAATGTAACCTCTAGAGTGTTAACAAGATTTTTCTACTTTTGGGCTCCGTGACCTAGTTTTTGAACCCAGTTGACCCATATTTGAACTTTAGAAATCATCATTAGAACATTTCTGACAAATTTCCAGGATATTTCGACTGAAAAAGTAGCCTCTAGAGTGTTAACAAGGTTTTTCTATATTTGGGCTCTGTGACCTAGTTTTCCAACCCTGATAACCCATGTTCGAACTCGTCCGAGATATTAATGAGACAAACATCCTGACCAAGTTTCATGACAATTGTGGCAAAAATGTGACCACTAGAGTGTTAACAAACCAATTGTTAATGGACAGACGGACGGACGAAATCCTCCAGTGGTTTTGGATATGAAGTGTGGACAAGATTTTAATATAAAGTTAGAGTAAAAAATGATTAAGTGCCCATAACTCTACCAAAACTTATCCGAGCAGAAACTCCTGACAATATGCATAACTAGACTTGGTGCCAAAACTCCTGCGAAGTTTTAATGAAATCCTCCAAGTGGATTTGGAGATAAAGTGTGGACAGTCTTTAATATAAAAGTTAGAGAAAAAAAAGTGACTATAACTCTGCCAAAAATAATCCTAGTGGAATCTCCTGAAAATATGCACAACTACACTTGGTGACAAACACTCCTGTTAAGTTTCAATGAAATCCCTCAAGTGGTTTTGGAGATGAAGCGAGGACAAGATTATAGAGTAAAAAAATGACTAAGTGCCCATAACTCTGCCAAAAATAAATCGAGCGGAATTTCCTGACGATATGCACAACTAGAC
Organism: Cyclina sinensis; assembly: GCA_012932295.1. Classification (NCBI taxonomy): domain Eukaryota; kingdom Metazoa; phylum Mollusca; class Bivalvia; order Venerida; family Veneridae; genus Cyclina; species Cyclina sinensis. Next base: position 23,001,734 of record JAAONU010000013.1, on the reverse strand, counting down.
TTGGTGACAAAAACTCCTGTTAAGTTTCAATGAAATCCCTCATGCAGTTTTGGAGAAGAAGCAAGGACAAGATTTTACAGGACGGACAGATGGACTCACAGTGCGACTACTATATGCCTCTCTTCGAGGGCATAAAAAGAAAAGCTACAATAATCATGGTTTAATTCACCTACCTTTCTCCTACTGACCCATTTCTGTAAAACTTTCCAGTATCCATTCTGTGACCTGTGGTACAGAACTACTACAACAACAACTAATACAATGACAGTAAGACCAGCCAGAGGACCAAGAGCAGCTCCAAAAGGAAAGCTTCTTTGTGACATGGATTGTTCCAAAGTTATAGGAGTAAACGGATGTTCTACTACATGTACGATGCCATTAGTAAATTCTATATTGCCACTTAGAATTCTGCTTCCATTCACATAAAACTGAAAAATGAAGGTGCATATTGTTAGAGAAAAAAAATAAATAGACTTGTTTAAGATATTTTCACTCATACTGTGGGGCCAAGCTTGATTCACATTGAAGTGTAAGTCCACCTTTTAGTAGGATAATACAGCATGGTCATCTTTGTTTCTTATATTCTGAACATCTAATGGTCTAATTATTTGGAGCTTAAATTTCACTAAATAGTGAAACAAGAGGGCCTATGATGTCTATAAATCCCTCACCTGAGAATAACTGTTTCCTGTATAATTTTTTGTAATTTCTTTTACATTTCAATGTAAAACATGTGACCCCTGGTTTGGGGTAAAGTGACCCCATGGGCATGATTTGAACAATCCTGGTGAACATTCACTAACAAAAGTCTCAGTATGATTTCAGACAAGAGTTTAAAAAATTTGTTTTCATGAGACTGTGTTAAACATCTGACTTCTGGATTAGAGCCAAAAATGACCCTTGTGGTAAAGTTTAACAATATTTAAACAGAGGTTACTTGGCAATGCTTTATGTAATATTTAACAAGAGGGCCATGATGGCCCTGGATCACTCACCTGAGTACTTTGGCTGTAGGTTTGGTGTTAAGCAGTATTTCATTTTTTAACTGAAAATATGTAAGTGCCTACAAAACCAAATATGTAAAATATCAGTAAATAAATAAAGGATCTATGACAGAAAGTAGAAATAACTATTTTAAGCTATATTGACCTTGACCCAGTGACCTCAAACCCTACCCATGGGTAGAGGTCCATGCAAGGAACCTATACACTGAATATCAAAGATATTGGTCTATAAATGAAGGCTTTATGAGGTACAGTAGATAAATCTATTTTTAGCCTCTGTGACCTTTAACCTTATCTAATAATTTGAAAAAGCTTGATAAAGCTTGCTTCATGCCAAATTTTAAAATTCTAGGCCTTGTGGTTTCAGACAAGAAGATTTTTAAAGATTTCCTTTTTTACATATTAAGGGCCCCCGTAGCCCCAGGGCCAACATTTAAACAATATTGGTAAAGGTTCTTTACACAATATTCAACATCAAATATCTAAGGTCTACACCTATTTGTTTTGGAGAAAAATTATTTTTCATGTTTTTCCTATATAAATCTTTGTAAACCAATTTTGACCCAGGGAACATAATTTGAACAAACATGGTAGACATCCACTAGACAATGCTACATACCAAATATCTAAGCTGTAGGCATTGAGGTTTCCAGTAACTAAAGAAGATTTTTAAAGATTGCCTTTCTTACATATTAATTGTCCCCGGGGCAGGGCCAATTTTGACCCCACGGCCAACATATAAATAATACTGGTAAAGGTTCTCTACACAATACTCCACACAGAATATCTAAGGTCTAGTCCTATTAGTTTCGGAGAAAAATTACTTTTAATGTTTTTCCTATATAACTATATGTAAACCAAGAGAACCCTGGGGCACGGCCAATTTTGATCCAGGGAACATAATTTGAACAAACTTGGTAGACATCCACTAGACAATGCTACATACCAAATATCAAAGCTGTAGGCATTGTGGTTTCTGAGAAGAAGATTTTTAAAGATTTCCTTTTTTACATATTAAGGGCCCCCAGGGTGAGGCCAATTAAGACCCCATGGCCAAAATATAAACAATACTGGTAAAGGTTCTCTACAAAATACTCCACACCAAATATTTAAGGTCTAGTCCTATTAGTTTTGGAGAAAAATGATTTGTCATGTTTTTCCTATATAACTATATGTAAACCAAGAGAACCCTGGGGCGTGGCCAATTTTGACACAGGGGACATAATTTGAACAAACTTATTAGACATCCACTAGACAATGCTACATACCAAATATCTAAGCTGTAGGCATTGTGGTTTCTGAGAAGAAGATTTTTAAAGATTTCCTATATAAGTCTTTGTAAAATGAAGTGACCCCTGGGGCAGGGCCAATTTTGACCCCAGGGAAATAATTTGAATAATTTTTGTAGAGTTCCATTAGAGGGTGCTAAATGCCAAATATCTAAGCTCTAGGCCTTGTGGTTTCAGACAAGAAGATTTTCAAAGTTTTTCCTTTAAGTTGCCATAGCAACCAGAGTTCTTGATGGAATTGAATTCTTTGAACAACTTTGGTAGAGCTTCATGCAAGGAACATCCCAGGCAAGTTTCATTTAATTTGGCCCTTTGGTTTCAGAGGAGATGTCATTTGAATGAAAAGTTGATGACGGACGGACGGACGACGGACAAAGACTGATCAGAAAAGCTCACCCTGAGCACTTTGCTCAGGTGAGCTAAAAATGCTGGATCTTGTAGCATTAGACAAGAATTCCAGTAATAATATGTCTCTCTACATGTATGTAAAGCATGTTATTCCCAGTAATGACCACAGGGGCAAAATACATTGTATAAACAATCTTTAACATTCACTAGACATTGCTACATACCAAATTTCAGATGTCCAAGACAAGAAGATTATTTAAGTCTATGTAAAACCTCTGACCTTGTAGTGGAGCCAAAAATGATCCTAAGGGCAATGCTTCAACAATCTTTGTATAGGGCCACTAGACAAAATTTCAGAATATGGGCTTTGAGGTTTTTCGACAAGATGAGTTTTAAAACTCTGATATATTTCTATATAAAACATATAATACCAGGGGAAGTTCCAATAATGACCCCCTTTGCAAAATTTGAACAAACTTTATGTTCTAGACAATGCTACATACTGAATTTCATAACATTAGCTTAACTGTAAATTTTAACAAAGTTTATATAGAGGTTTACAAGTCAATGCTATATACCAATTTTAAGAAGTCTGAGCCATACAGTTTCAGACAAAAATATCTTCAATATGTCCATATATTAAATCATATTTTCAGCTTTTTTTAACCAATTTACTGGAATGCAACAGTTTGGATGCAAGTGGCAAGATCAAGGATCATCACTGTAAAGTTTTGTAAAATAGGGTTTAGGAGGAGAAGTTGAATAATATAAGAAAAATTGTTGCTAATGAAACACAGACACCAGGGTACTGCAGAAGCATACTGTACATGTGCTGAGGTGAGCTGAAAGCCTTTAAGCTCCCCACACTAGAGTTTTTATTGCAGATTTGGAAGTTTTGAATTTTTCCTCTTTGGAAATGAAGTGTATGCCTTCTACCATGCCTAATAGGATCCACACAGGTGATACTCATATTATATTAAACAAGAGGGCCATGATGGCCCTATATCGCTCACCTGAATATGACTGCTTTTAACAAAGTTGCTATGGACCTGGTTAATTGACCCCAGATGACCCATATTCGAACTTGACCTAGAAATTATTGAAACAATCTTTCTGACAAATTTCAAGGTTATTTGGACTGAAAGTGTAGCCTTTAGAGTGTTAACAAGGTTTTTCCATATTTGGGCTCTGTGACCTAGTTTCTGACCCCAGATGATCCATATCCAAACCTCAGCTTGAAATCATCAAAACAACCTTTTTGACAAATTTCCAGGACATTTGGACTGAAAATGTAGCCTCTTAGTGTTTTAAAGTTTTTTGATATTTAGGCTCTGTGACCTAGTTTTTTAATCCAGATGACCCATATTCAAAGTTGAGCTGGAAATCATAGAGCAACCTTTCTGACAAATTTTCAGGTTATTTGGAATTAAAATCTTAACTCTTGAGTGTTAAAAAGGTTTTTCCATATTTGGGCTCTGTGACCTAGTTTTTGACCAAAGATGACCCATATTAGTACTTGAGCTAGAAATCATCAAAACAACCTGTCTGACAAATTTCCAGGATATCTGGACTGAAAATGACTAACCTCTGGATAGTTAAAATGGTTTTAACATTTTAGGGCTCTGTGACCTAGTTTTTGATCCCAAATGACCCATATCCTAATCTGGGCTAGAAATCATTGAAACAACTTTTCTGACAAATTTCAAGGACAATTGGACTGAAAATGTAACCTCTTGAGCATTAACAAGGATTTTCTACTTTTTGGCCCTGTGTCCTAGTTTTTGACCCCAGATAACCCATATTCAAAACTGAGCTAGAAATCATTAAAACAATCTTTCTGACAAATTTCAAGGTTATTTGAACTGAAAATGTTACCTCAATGCGTGTTAACAAGGTTTTTCCATATTTAGGGTCTGTGACCTAGTTTTTGACCCCAGATGACCTTTATTCAAATCTGAGCTAGAAATCATTGAAACATTTTTTCTGACAAATTTGGAGAATATTTGGACTGAAAAGTAGCTTCTAGAGTGTTAACAAGTTTTTTTCTATTTTTGGGCTCTGTGACCTAGTTTTTGATTTCAGATGACCCATATTCCAATTTAACCTAGAAATCATTGAAACAACCTTTCTGACAGATTCCTGGTTATTTGGACTGAAAATGTTACCTCTAGAGTGTTTACAAGGTTTTTCCATATTTGGGCTCTGTGACCTAGTTTTTGACCCCAGATGACCCAATTTTGAACTTTAGCTAAAAATCATCAAAACAACCTTTTTGACAAATTTCTGGGATATTTTGACTGAAAATGTAACCTGTAGAGTGTTAAACTGGTTTTTCTATTTTTGGGCTCTGTGACCTAGTTTTTGAACCAAGGTGACCCGTATTAGAACTTGAGCTTGAAATCATAGAAACAACCTGTCTGACAAATTTCCAGATTATTTGGACTGAAAATGTTACTTCTCCTTCTACAAGAAGATTTTCAAAGTTATCGCTATATAAGCCTATCTAAAACCAATGACCCCGGGTTTGGGCCAAATTTGACCCCAGGGGTATAATTTGAACAAACTTGGTAGAGGTCCACTAGACAATGCTACATACCAAATCTTAAGGCTCAGGGCCTTGTGGTTTCAGACAAGAAGATTTTCGAAGTTTTTCCTATATAAGCCTATGTAAAACCAATGACCCCAGGGTGGGGCCAAATTTGACCCCAGAGGCCATGATTTGAACAAACTTGGTAGAGGTCCACTAGACAATGCTACATACCAAATATCTAAGCTCTATGCCTTACAGTTTCTGACAAGAAGAGGTTTAAAGTTTTTCCTATATAACTCTATGTAAAACTAGTTACCCCTGGGGCGGGGCCATTTTTGACCCAGAGGCCATGATTTGAACAAACTTGGTAGAGGTCCACTAGACAATGCTGCACATTAAATATCTTATCTCTATGCCTTACAGTTTCTGACATGAAGATTTTTAAAGTTTTTCCTATATAACTCTATGTAAAACAAGTTACCCCTGGGGAGGGGCCATTTTTGACCCAGAGGCCATGATTTGAACAAAATTGGTAGAGGTCCACTAGGCAATGCTGCACACCAAATATCTTAGCTCTATGCCTTACGGTTTCTGACAAGAAGATTTTTAAACTTTTTCCTATATAACTCTATGTAAAACAAGTTACCCCTGGGGCGGGGCCATTTTTGACCTAGAGGCCATGATTTGAACAAACTTGGTAGAGGTCCACTAGACAATGCTGCACACCAAATATCTAATCTCTATGCCTTACAGTTTCTGACAAGAAGAGTTTTAAAGTTTTTCCTATATAACTCTATGTAAAACAAGTTACCCCTGGGGCGGGGCCATTTTTGACCCAGTGGCCATGATTTGAACAAACTTGGTAGAGGTCCACTAGGCAATGCTGCACACCAAATATCTTAGCTCTATGCCTTATGGTTTCTGACAAGAAGATTTTTAAAGTTTTTCCTATATAACCCTATGTAAAACAAGTTACCCCTGGGGCGGGGCCATTTTTGACCCCAGGATCATAATTTGAACAAATTTGGTAGAGGTCCACTAGATGATGCTTTATACCAAATAGCAAAGCTCCAAGCCTTGTGGTTTCTGACAAGAAGATTTTTAAAGATCCAACTTTTCAAATCTGTTTTTAGCTCCTGTGACCCAGAAATGCAATGGACCAGAACCATTTGAACAAACTTGGTAGAGCTTCATGCAAGGAACATTCTAGGCAAGTTTCATTAAATTTTGCCCAGTGGTTTCAGAGGAGATGTCGTTTGAATGAGTTGTGGAAGACGGACGGACGCCGGACAATCAAGGATCCTAAAAGCTCACATGAGCATGCTCAGGTGAGCTAAAAATCATGGCTGCAGTTACTAAGGTTTCAAAAACTATATGATTGTGTTCAGTAAGCAAGTCTATACAGTACAGCATTTGAATCATAAATGATAGATTACACATGTACTTAAATACATACACTTTGATCTGTCCTGTTGAAACTCATTACCACAGTCTGGTTGGCAAGTGTCTTCAAAGTGATATTTGAAAAGTCAACTGGACTAAGGCTGGTTAGTTGGTTGGGATCATTAGATACAGCAATCTGTTGCAACACTGAAGATTCGGGCATCTATAGGATATAAATATCAAAATCACATAACTTTGTCAATGAAGCCACAGAGAAGAAAATACAACACGCCATAATAGGCTGATCCAAGTACAGTGTTACATGATTTTCACTTTCATATGGAAAGAAATCATTTTTTTATAAAATAAAAGTACATAAAACTGAAACCCAGAACAAACTTTTTAACAACTTGTGTGATACTCTCACCTTACAGGTAAAATCCTTATCAATGAATTTCCTCAAAAGACTTTTGTCAATCTAGCTCAAAAAATTTCTTTGCTAGGACTTGGGTTCAGCTCCTACTCAAAACATTAAGGTCATCCTTTGGCAAGAACTTGTGATTTTAGTCACAAATTAGTCACCCTTCTGTTTATGCAGAGAAATATTACCATATTTTTCAGACTTTTATCCACTGGAACAAACACTGTAAACCTGTCTGTAGAAAATGAAGACTTGAGGTTTCCTAGCAATGTCTCATTTGATACCTGCTGAAGACTCTGAAATTGACAGATAATTTACTTTCTACTGACGTTATCAAATATGTACTTCATTAAATTATGAATTAAGCATTATGCTTTAGAATTTTTACTTCTAGGAAATTCAAACTTTTTTTGGTGTTTTTTTTTTTTTGGTTTAAAGCAAAACAGCAACTAACCAGATCAAATTAATTTGATTTCATGAAACCACTCAAGCTCAAGTTTTATCAAACTTCTGTACAAAAGATCATTTAATGCCCTTTTTTAAACTTATGATAATTTACCCATACATACATTCAGAAGTATTATCAAGTTTTCATTTATGCAAATTACTGTTTTCATATAAAAATGGCTACAAAACTTCCACCTTTAAAAACCACTTTGTATGTGGCAAAACATGTAGAAATGACAATATATCCCCCATACAATATGTCCTTCCATCACCAACTAGGTTCCCCTTACACCTACACTGAATAATGTCCTTGTTCTGAAAGAATATCAAGTTAAGCATATACAAGGGAAATTTTCTTTTCCTATCAGTCTATTTCATATAATTGCTTTCCACTTAGTCAATAGGTAAATTTTCTTTAATGTACCCTAAAGGTATTGTTTAAACTTCCTTCTAGGACTTAACTGATCATTTAGTGTTTATTTGAAAGAATCTATAACTAAGTTTTGAAGAACATTTTCTCTGTTTCTTTTTAAAGTTTGAATGTATCAAGACTATCAGTATAAAAACTTCCTGTATCATTGCAATACATCTGAATCTTATATTACCAAGAAACTGCAACACGAACAGATAAGAAATTCAAAATTGATAGAGGTAATATCATAACCCTACCATGTTGCCAATTTAAAGAAAAAAAAGAACTTACTTTATATTGACAGATAGCACTACTATGGCAGCCACCATTGGCAACATCACAGAGTCCACTGCAATTGTATCCATCTCCTTCAAAACCATCCCAACATTTACAGGATATTTCACCAGTGTTTCCTTGGTGACAATCTGCATGTTTGTGACAGCCACCGTTTCTGTAGCTACAACTTGTTTTATCTGAAAATATCTTTTAACTATTCATTTAATGTATAGCATAAGTGACTGAAAAACTTATGGAAACAACATTACCTATACAAGCATAAGTGCTTAATTGAATTAAATCCCCAACCCACAGGCCAAATCATTTTTTTGTGTAAACCACTTCATCCAATATACTCATCAAGTTTTTTTTACTAATGACAACATACAAGTGCTAAATATTCCCTTCACCTTTGACCTATACAAGACTTTATTTTAACCTTAAAACATCAAAGACTTGTATGGACAAAGAGAAAAGTTGTCACTATTTTTTAACAAGAGCCACCGTAAGCGGGGGCCACACACGACTTTTTTCGATTTCCAAAGGCAAACACATCAGAGGAAGCACATTGTGGTGAAGGGATTTCAAATGAAACATCATTTGCAAATATGATTATCACATTCATCCATACATAACAAAGTTATGACCAATTTTAGCAACATTCAGAAATTTGACCTTAAAGGTTAAAGTCAAGTTCAGTTAGTTTAACCTTCTTTGAAGGTATTGTCTTAAAGGTAGTTATGTCCAAGCATGAAGACACTCCATCCATTAACAACAAAGATATAGTGAAGTTAAGCAATGTCATGGTCATCTAAAGGTCAAGATAATATTTGAATTGTTCCACACATTTGTTTTATTCTCAGTGTTGTTTTGTCTCTGAAAAGATCAAATCCATCCATAATTAACAAAAATTTGGCTATTTTAGCAAAATTCAATAATTTGAACTTGACTGTCAAGTTCATTTTAAGATTAAGGTCATACATGAATAATTTAACATGAGGCTTTGTCATGAGTGTTGTTTTGTCCAAGTATTTATAAACAAGAGGGCCATGATGGCCCTGTATCGTTCACCTGAATATGACTGCTTTTAACAAAGTTGCTATGGACCTGGTTAATTGATCCCAGATGACCCATATTCAACCTTAACCTAGAAATTATTGAAACAATCTTTCTGACAAGTTTCCAGGTTATTTGGACTGAAAATATAGCCTATAGAGTGTTAACAAGGTCTTTCCATATTTGGGCTATGTGACCTAGTTTTTGACCCCAGATGACCCATATCCAAATTTGAGCTACAAGTCATCAAAACAACCTTTCTGACAAATTTGTGGGATATTTTGACTGAAAATGTAACCTCTAGAGTGTTAACAAGGTTTTTCTATTTTGGGGCTCTGTGACCTAGTTTTTGAACCCATATGACCCATATTCGAAACTGAGCTACAAATCATAGAAACAACCTTTCTGACAAAATTGTGGGATATTTTGACTGAAATGTAACCTCTAGAGTGTTAACAAGGTTTTTCTATTTTTGGGCTCTGTGACCTAGTTTTTGAACCCAGATGACCCATATTCGAACTTGAGCTAGAAATCATAGAAACAACCTTTCTGACAAATTTCCAGATTATTTGGACAGAAAATGTTACCTCTCCTTCTACAAGAATATTTTCAAAGTTTTCACTATATAAGTCTATGTAAAACCAATGACCCCGGGGTGGGGCCAAATTTGACCCAGGGGTATAATTTGAACAAACTTGGTAGAGGTCCAATAGGCAATGCTACATACCAAATCTTAAGGCTCAGGCCCATGTGGTTTCAAACAAGAAGATTTTCAAAGTTTTCACTATATAAGCCTATGTAAAATCCATTGACCCTGAGGTGGGGCCAAATTTGACCCCAGGGGTATAATTTGAACAAACTTGGTAGAGGTCCAATAGGCAATGCTACATACCAAATCTTAAGGCTCAGGCCCTTGTGGTTTCAGACAAGAAGATTTTCAAAGTTTTCCCTATGCAAAATCAATTAACCCCCGAGGTAGGGCCAAATTTGACCCCAGGGGCATAATCTGAAGAAACTTGGTAGAGGTCCACAAGACAATGCTACAAACCAAATCTTAAGGCTCAGGACCTTGCGGTTTCAGACAAGAAGATTTTCGAAGTTTTTCCTATATAAGCCTATGTAAAATCAATTGACCCCCGGGGCAGGGCCAAATTTGACCCAAGGGGCATAATTTGAACAACCTTGGTAGAGGTCCACTAGACAATGCTACACACCAAATCATAAGGCTCAGGGCCTTGTGGTTTCAGACAAGAAGATTTTCAAAGTTTTTCCTTTAAGTTGCCATAGCAACCAGAGTTCTTGATGGAATTGAATTATTTGAAGTTTGGTAGAGCTTCATGCAAGGAATATCTCTGGCATGCTTTGTCAATATTGGCTTAACGGTTTAGGAGGAGAAGTTGTTCAAGTCAAATTGTTGACGACGCTCACGCACGCCGACGCACGCCGGACATTCAACGATCCCAAAAGCTCATCCTGAGCAGTGCTCAGATGAGCAAAAAAGAACTAAAAATGACATTATGGCCAATACTAGCAAAATACAATAATTTGACCTTGACAGTCAGGGTCATTTAAGGTCAAGGTCACACTTGAATGACTCAATGTGTCAGTTTTGTCATAAGTGTTGTTTTGTCCCAGGATAAATCAAATCAAACCATAAATAACAAAAATTTGGCTATTTTAAGCAAAATTCAATAACTTGACTTTAAATGTCAAGGTCATCTAAAGGTCACGGTCATACTTAAATAAATTAAAATGTCAGTTTTGTTGTTTTATCAAGGTATGAATCAAATCCATAAATAACCAACAGTTATGACAATTTAAGCAAAGTAACAATAATGAGACCTTGACTGTCAAGGTCATTTTAGGGTCAAGGTCATACCTGAATTATTCAACATGTCAATTTTGTCAAAAGTGTTGTTTTGTCCAAGTTTGAATCAAGTCTAACCATAAATTACACAGTTATGAACAATTTAAGCAAAATTCAATAATCTGATCTTGCTAGTCAGGGTCATTTTTCAGTTAAAGGTTTTGAATCAAAATGTCGGATTTGTCAAAAGTATTGTTTTGTCTTAGTAGGAATTAAATCTATAAATAAATGACAAAGTTATGACAATTTAAGAATTTTTCAATCATCTGACCTTGATAGTCCAGGTCATTTTTAGGGTCATGGTCACACTTGAACTATTCAACATGTCAGTTTTGTCATAAGTGTTGTTTTGATCAAGTATGAATCAATTCCAACAATAAATAACAAAGTTATAGCAAATTGTAGCAAAATTTAATAATTTGACCTTGAAAGTCAAGGTCATTTTAAGGTCAAGTTGATACATGAAAGAATCACAATGTTGGATTTGTCATAAGTGTTATTTTGTCCTAGTATGAATCAAATCCATAAATAATACAAAAGTTATGACAATTTGAGCAAAATTCAGTTATTTGACCTTGACGGTCATGGTCATTATAAGGTTAACGTCACACTTGAATTATTTATCATGTTGGGTTTGTCATAAGTGTTGTTTTGTCCAAGTATTATTAACATCCAACCACAAATAAGAAAGTTATGGCCAGGTTTAGCAAATTCAATTATTTGTCCTTGACTGTCAAGGTCATTTAAAGGTCAAGGTCATATCTGAAAGATTCAAAATGTTGATTTTGTCATAACCGTTGTTTTGTCCAAGTATGAATCAAATCCAACCATAAATAACAAAGTTATGACAATTTCAGCAAAATTTAATCATTTGACCTTGACCGTGACGGTCAAGGTCATTTAAAAGTCAAGGTCAAACTTGAAATAATGTCGGATTTGTCATAAGTGTTGTTTAAATATGAATCAAATCCACAAATAAAGTGAAAGTTAGGACAATTCAAGCAAAATTCAATCATCTGACCTTGACGGTCAAGGCCATTTTTAGGTCATGGTCATATCTGAGTTATTCAACATGTCGGCTTTGTCATATATGTAAGTGTTGTTTAATCCAAGTATAAATCAAAGCCAACCATAAATAACAATGTTATGGACAATTTTAGCAAAATTCAATAATTTGACCTTGAAGGTAAAAGTCATTTATGTGTCAAGGTCAATTTGAGTTCAGTCCACTTAAAGATCTTGTCCAAAGGGTTGTTGTGTCCAAGTATGAAGACAATCCACCAATTTATAATTAAGTTATGGCCAATTTTACCAAAATTCAATAATTTGACCTAGTTGGTGAAGGTCATTTATAAGTCAAGGTCAAGTTTAGTCTAGTTTACTTGAAGATCTTATCCATATGGTTGTTGTGCCAAAGCATGAAGAGAATCCACCAACTAATAATAAAGTTATGGCCAATTTTAGCAAAATTCAATATTATGACTTTGAAGGTGAAGGTCATTTATGAGTCAAGGTAAAGTTCAGTCTGGTCTACTTGAAGGTCTTGTCCAAAGGGTTGTTGTGTCCAGGTATGAAGACAATCCACCTACTAATAATAAAGTTATTGCCAATTTAAGCAAAATTTAATATTTTGATCTTGAACTTGAAGGTCATTTAGGAGTCAAGGTCAAGTTTAGTCTGGTCTACTTGAAGGTCTTGTATAAAGGGTTCTTGTGTCCAAATATGAAGATAATCCATCAAGGAATAAAGAAATTGTGATCAATGTTAAAGTTTTCAGATGAGAACAGCAACGGCAACGACACCATGACTATAGCAATAACTCGATTTTTATTTTTCAAAAAAAGTCGAGCTAAAAATGAGCTGTTTCAATACAGGAAAAAAGTTTTTATTTTCTGGCTCAATGCTGTAACTGGAACATATTAAAAACAGTGAACATCAAATATTATACTTGCCTATGTCACAGTTCACACCAGCCCAGCCTTCAACACAAGTGTCACAATGGTCACCTGTAAATCTGGTGTCACACTGGCATGAACCATCACCTTGGATACCATCATTACAGGTACCGTGTCCACTACAGGGAAATTCTGGGCCACTAGGACACTCTGAAAGCAGCAGAAGAATCATATCATAAGTACCATTTGTATGTATTTTACTAACACATTCTTGTTTAAATGCATTTTTCCAAACTAGAAATGGTTTTTGATTGAACAAAAACATATGTCTCCCTCCAGCCAGTTGCTGCAGGCAGTATTGAATCAGACGATTGTAAAATTTGACATTTAACCTCCAAGTGTGACCTTGACCTTGAGACACCACACCCGCAAAGTGGGTTCTGCATGTCGCCTTGATGAGGTGAACATCTGACCCAAGTTTCATAAAAATCCTTCAAGGGCTTTTGAAGATACAGAGCGGACACGATTTTGTTGCATTTGACATTTAACCTCCAAGTGTGACCTTGACCTTGAGACACCACACCTGCAAAGTGGGTTCTGCATGTCGCCTTGATGAGATGAACATCTGACCCAAGTTTCATAAAAATCCTTCAAGGTGTTTGGTAGATACAGAGCGGACACAATTTTGTGACAGACAGACGGACGGACAGACAACCGGGGGAAAAACAATATGTCTCCCCTAATGAGGTGAACATCTGACCCAAGTTTCATAAAAATCCTTCAAGGGCTTTTGAAGATACAGAGCGGACACGATTTTGTGGCATTAGACATTTAACCTCCAAGTGTGACCTTGACCTTGAGACACCACACCCGCAAAGTGGGTTCTGCACGTCGCCTTAATGAGGTGAACATCTGACCCAAGTTTCATAAAAATCCTTCAAGGGCTTTTGAAGATACAGAGCGGACACGATTTTGTTGCATTTGACACTTAACCTCCAAGTGTGACCTTGACCTTGAGACACCACTACCGCAAAGTGGGTTCTGCACGTCGCCTTGATGAAGTGAACATCTGACCCAAGTTTCATAAAAATCCTTCAAGGGCTTTGGAAGATACAGAGCGGACACGATTTTGTGACGGACAGACAGACGGACGGACGGACAGACAACCAGGGGAAAAACAATATGTCTCCCCCATTTTTGGGGGGAGACATACATGTAATTAACAGATCATTCAAACATACAGAAGAATAAGTGGATGTTTTTCAACACCAGCAATTGTCAATTGTGACCTATCATGACTGATTTAAAATACCTATTGTATCTACAATCAGTTACAAAACATTGAATGAATAAAAACTATCAACATAGAAAGTTGGATTGAAAATACATCAAAATCTATTACTTTTGATGGTCATAAAATTCACACAATTTACAAGAACTGTGCAGATCTTCTGACATCAAGCAAAAATGTTTCTACTATATTCTAGTGCAAGGTGAAGGACAGACAAAATATTGACAAGTTACAGTTTTGAGCTGTTTCCATTGGAATAACAGAAACATTTGTTTCAGAGGTCAATGATTAAGGAAGGATTCATGCATAACATAAAAATACTGTTTAATTTAAAATGGAAGAATGAGATACAACAGAAGAAAAAATTCTTAATTTCAGATAAACCATGCAAAATGTATTGTATTTTTCAAGCAAAATAGAAAAAAGAATCAATATCCATAAAAAAAATGTCAATTTTAGGAATTGGAATTTAAGAAAATCATTCAACATGTCAAAATTTTACATTTGCAGATCTTGGGAATAAAAAAAAATCCTATGCAAAAAAACCATGAGATGAATTATGAAATAGTAAAATAAAGCATCAAGGTAAAATTATACAAAGCACTTAATTCCATAAGTCCTTTCAGTGCTTTGATTTTTCTGCTCTGAAAGGTAGTTCTAGATCTACTTTAAAGCTAGTTTATGATAATATTACCTGTAAGGTCATGACCTCTTGAGTAATGAAAGAAACACTAAAAGAATCTATTGTATCTATGGCGAACAATTAGAAAATTCTTGGATTCAAGATGACAATATCGCTAGATGGCAATGAAAAAATTTCATCTGGAATGCCAGTTTATTATAATATATTACACACAACTATGTAAACTAGAGCTATCACTAAATGTGATTAATACCCCCACAAGACTGCTTCATAGCTGAGGAAGTTATTAGCAACAGAATACTTTGTAAAAGAATTGAACAGAGTTATGGTTGTGGGTAATTAAAGATAGTTGTGGTTCTTTTACATTGCATTTCCTTTCACTCTGGTTGACCATTGTATGAAGTTGCATTGAATTCCACCCAGTAGTTTTAAAGTTATGCTCCGGACAAGGAAAACCAACAAAGGGCAATAACTCTGCAAATACTGAAGACAGAGTTATGGCTCTTGTACAATGCACTTCCTCTCATTGTGCTTGACCATTGTATGAAGTTGTGCTCTGGACAAGGAAAACCAACAAAGGGAAATAACTCTGCAAATAGTGAAGACTGAGTTATAGCTCTTGAGCACTGCATTTTCTGTCATTTTTCTTGACCATTGTATGTAGTTACATTGAATTCCAACAGCTAGTTTTCAAGCTATGCTCTGGACTATGAAAACCAACAAAGGGTAATAACTGTGCAAATACTGAAGACGTAGTTATGATTCTTGGACACTGCACTTCCTCTCATTGTGCTTCACCATTGTATGAAGTTCCATGATTTTAATCCATTAGTTTTCTAGTTATGCTCCGGACAAGGAAATTGCAATAGACCACCCAACCGACCAACCACCGGGTGACTCCTATATACCCCCATAAACAAGAGCACCTACTATTGCAAAATAAACCCTTGGAAATGTTATGATATCAGAACCTTATTTGAAGCAAGTGAACAATGGTTTTATTTTAGGTCTATTTAACCCCTTATATGAAATCAACAAAAATGCATATATTTCAATTTCTGATAAAAAAAAAAAAACTCTTCTATAAACAGAACAAACAAGTAACATATTTTGTAAAATGCAAGGGCAATAACTCTGCAATATTAATGGGGTTTGACTGGTTACTAAACTGAGATATTATCCCCAAACACATTATAAGCAAGACTGTCTGACTGAGTGACACACAGACTTACTGAGTGACAGACAATAATTTGGTTGTACAGGTTTGTTGAATGAAGACAAATAAATGGACAAATAAAAATACAATGTAGTCATAAATATGATTTCAGACAGGGAGTGTGACAATTGAGGTCCCATGTATCAGTGCTATTGACTAAGCAAGTAAAAGATCAGGAGTGTCTCTTGAACAGGATGCTTTCTGTAACTTGCAATGTCGCCTAAACCTAAACTGACTATTACTCTTCAGGGTGTGTTCTGGTACCAAACCATAAATAAACTCGAACAGAGAATTTTCAAGGTATCAGAAAACTTTATTTACAAATTTCTACTATCCTGTTTTTAAAACAGGGGAAAAACAAAAGAAAATTACTTTAAAAATAAAAATATCATGATATAGATATTCAGATATATACTACATACTCCAAGAGACTGATGCATTTGAATAATTATTGTATACAATAAACTGAGAGGTTTTCAATACAAGGTGTCAGCATTCATTCTAAAGCAGAAAACAAAGTTTCAGCATTCATTCTAAGGCAGTAAATGAAGTTTCAGCATGCATTCTAAAGCATGTGAATTAAATCATGGGAAACAAGCTGTCTTTACCCTGACATTCCTTTCCGAAGTACCCTGCACAACAGCCTTTTATCTGTATATAAAATATCACTATATCTATATTATCAAAGATTTAAACTATCATCAAATCAACCAGTTAAAGTATTTCTGAACTTCTCTCAATGCAATGAGATCTTATCATAAAACTGCATCTGAATACATGGTATCAAAAGAACAAAGAAAACAGGACCCATATGTGACATGGCCATCCATCCCCTATCAAAACAAAGGTGACAGGACCCATGTGTGACAACTCCATCCAGGTGACCTTCTAGGACCAAATTAAAGGTTTTTTAGATTATTGAATAAATGATTTGATAAGTAAGACATAAGAATAATACATTCTCTATCAGCAAAGTCTTTTATGAAGAATTTGTTTACATCATAAATCCTGTTCTGTAACACTTTTTACTAAGAAGCTGTGTCAGAAATTTGTTAAATAAGTTGAATTACAAGTACAATCAAAAGTACAATGATATTTTTGTCTTTACTTGCTAAGAAAACAACTCTCACAAGAGGTCCATGATGGCCCCAGATCGCTCACCTGATCACTTTGCCTTTGGGTCTGCTGTTGAGCAAACATCAATCACTTTTTTAAGATTCTCCCTACATAAATCTATATGAATTCAAGTGACACCCAGGGTAGATCCAATTTTCACTCAAGGGACATAATCTGAACTTGGTAGAAGACCTCTAGCTGATGCTCCATTAAAAATATCTAAATTTTAGGCTTTGTGGTTTCAGACAACCACTGGGTGACTCCTATATACCCCCATAAACAAGAGCACCCACTATTGCAAATTAAACCCTTGGAAATGTTATGATATCAGAACAAGTTTTTCCTATATAAGTCTATGTAAAATCAATTGGCCCCTAGGCAGGGCCAAATTTGACCCCATGGGCATAATTTGAATAAACTTGGTAAAGGTCCACTAGGCAATGCTACATACCAAATCTTAAGGCTCAGGGCCTTGTAGTTTCAGATAAGGAGATTTTTAAAGTTTTCCAGGTTTGTTGCCATGGCAAGCAGAGTTCTTCATGGAATTCAATTCTTTGAACTACTTTGGTAGAGCTTCATGCAAAGAATATCCCAGGAATTTTTCGTCATAGTTGGCTTACTGGTATTGGAGGAGAAGTCGTTCAAGTTTTATTGTTGATGCATGACGACGAATGCCAGACAATCAATGATCCCAAAAGCTCACCCTTGAGCATTTTGTGCTCAGGTGAACTAAAAATGAAAGAATAAAATCTAGATTTGCTTTGGAATACATCTTTATGAATAATATAAAAGAGGCAGTATCTCTGTAAACAGCCATGAAATAGTTAAAATTCCTGTGTCCTGCAATTTTTCTTAAATGCCATCTTCTTGGCCTTAAAATTTCAAGCCAATAAACCAATGCATTTCACAGTGTCTGTGAATACTCCTGAACAATTTTTAAATGGAAAGTTAAGAAGCAATATCTCTCCTATCAGGAAAGATAGAGTTGTGGTTCTTCTGCTTTTAACTTCACAGTTCAACTTTATTACCTATTAAGTTTTAAGTTATAACATTTAATATTAAAATTATATACCATAGACATAATATAGATTTTAATAAACTAGGCACAACAGTTCTGAAAACAGCCAAGTAAGAGTTACAGTTCTTTTACTTTGTACTGCCATCTAACCATCTTTCATGTTTCAAGTCATTACAGTGAAGGGTTACAGAGTTATGCTCTGTTGAACACCAAATTTTAATTAGGCTACAGAATGTATTTTACAAGGGGAAATAAAACTGAAGATAACCTGGGAAGAGTTCTGCCTGCTTTAAACTGCACTTCTCTTAAATGCCATCTAAACATCCTTCTAGTTTCAAATCAATACAAGGATGTTGGACAGACAGATAGAGACTACTATGGTATCTCCACACCACCTACTTTTGGTGTAAGCAGTGTGTTTGAAAAGACCAAACTAACATAATGACAATTCTTCCAAAAGCTTTTTAAAATAATATAATCTTCCAATACCTTCTAAGTGAAGTGTTTATGGAGACCATTTGTAGAAAGCTGTTGTTTTGAGTTAATGAATCAGTGAGTAAGGCTGCTATTACTTTTGAAGTTAAATGGAAATAAGGGTCAAGGTTACATACCAATGTCTGTGTTGCACAGACACCTTGGCAGCCTTTTTTCTGTATCACTCCTCCAAATATTTCCCTCTCTGTATACATACAATCTAATGGTTCTTCACTAGGCAAAGACTCAGAGTTCCCATAGCATGGGTAGAGGGTACCAGGACCCTTACATACTGTACACACACCCTAAAAAATTAGATAAAAAATAAATACAAGAGTCCAACAACTTAACTGTTATAGAAGATGGGATTATTACATACTTCACTTGTACAGTAAAAAATGATTCCCACCAGTTTTCTGCCTAATCTTTTTGCATTAAGCCCTATTTCTCATACCAATACAAGAAAGAAAACATTAAACTAACACTTGCTTTGGAAAGCAGCTTACTTCACCAAACTGACCAGTAAACTATTACATCCATTGTACTGACATATTCCAACACCCTATAATTTATTAACTACTCCTGTATATGCCTTTTAGCATTCTGACCAATAAATAAGAAAATAAGGAATCTAATGTCATATTCACATTCTGCTGACCAGACTCAAGCACACTACCTCATGATAATGTACCCTATGCCCCAACAAGCACACTACCTCATGATAATGTACCCTATGCTCCAACAAGCACACTACCTCATGATAATGTACCCTATGCTCCAACAAGCACACTACCTCATGATAATGTACCCTATGCTCCAACAAGCACACTACCTCATGATAATGTACCCTATGCTCCAACAAGCAAACTACCTCATGATAATGTACCCTATGCTCCAACAAGCACACTACCTCATGATAATGCACCCTATGCTCCAATACCAATGCCAGACAATTCTCTTACTAGAGAAATTCCCTCTCGTTTATTTTTTGAGACTTTTATCACCCTGGAAAATTCCACTCACATAATGTTAACAAGATGGACTATTCCCTCTTCAGCATATTCTGACTGAGTGGATATTACCCCTTGTACTCCTCATACAATATACTGGTAATGCATATATTGTTCATCATTTTTGAGAAATGTCAAAGTTTCAGTACAGTTAATTAATTGCAGCTACATTTAGTAGTTATCTTTTATAAGTAAATAGAATGGAAAGATAATAATAACAATGCAAATACATCTTTGTGTGCAAAATACTAATTTTACGAAGTATAATATCTTCCCTGTCAAAACTTAGGGTCCGGAAATGTGTGGGGTAGACAAAATCTACCAAACTTAATTGTGGGGATTGTCTGGAAAGGGCTTGCCAGCATCCCCTCCACTTCCTGTTGGTAAGGTGCCTCATGCTCTGCCCACTTCAAGAGTAGTATTCCTGAGATACTTACAAAACCAACAGTAATATTCTTCTCATCACACTCATGCAGGACAGGATGTAACAAGCCATCTATCTCATTCACCATGCCACCATATGTAAACATGTCTGCTTTAACAATAGCTACATGGTTCACAGTATACTGAAAATGCATAAGGTTAACAGTTTATACTGAAACGTTTTCATTATCTTACTAAAATCATATGAAAAAAATAAATCACATACATGTCTAAAATTGTCAAATGAATATAAATGCAGAATGGAGAATAACATAATTTTTTCAACGCTGAAAAATAAAAGCAGAATATTCTTTTTTAACAAATCAAAGACCAGACATGTGTCCAAAGGGGGAATGGACAATAGCCCACTGGGACAATAGCCCAAGTTCTAGGCTTTTTGGTTTCAGACAAGAAGATTTTTAAGTTTTTCGCTTTATAAGCCTATGTAAAATCAATTGACCCCTGGGGCAGGGCAAATTTTGACCCCATGGGCATAATTTGAATAAACTTGGTACAGGTCCACTAGACAATGCTACATACCAAATCTTAAGGCTCAGGGCCTTATAGTTTCAGACAAGATGATTTTCAAAGTTTTTCCTTTCTGTTGCCATGGCAACCAGAGTTCTTAATGGAATTCAATTCTTTGAACAACTTTGTTACAGCTTCAAGCAAGGAATATCCCAGACATGTTTCATCAAAGTTGGTATTGCTGTATAGGAGGAGAAGTCGTTCAAGTCAAATTGTTGACAACACACACTGCACAACACACGCCAAACAATCGATGATCCCAAAAGCTCACCCTTGAGCACTTTGTGCTCAGTTTAGCTAATAATCATGGTATTAATGTAATGGGTTTTGAATACAAGTTGTAAGTAAAAACACAAGCTCTGCGGAGTGGCACAAACGCTCATCTGTTTTATTTATTTGAAACAAGCATGCAAGTTCCTACCCATCAAAAAAAAAAATAATAAATAAATAAATAAACAAAAAAATTAGGATTTGAAAAAAAAAAATTTGCAAATTCATACTAACCCCAGAAAAAAAGAAAAGGAAACAAAAAACAAGAGGAAAAGAATTAAGTTTTTTTCTTTTTGGTGGGAGGGGGGTCATCTGATGGAGTCTAGTGAGCTGGGTCAGGTACCTACAGATAAAACAAGAGCCGGTCGAACCCCGCGATGCTCCCCAAATAGGTTTTGGACACAGAATAATGTGTCCATAAAAAGGTTACTTACATTTACACTGAAGATATCTGGCACATTGTGAATCCATGACAACTGCCAAATAATCTACTGCCAAAAGCCTCATGACATCAAATGAGAGAGGAAGTATTAAAACATATATTACAGAATGAAAATGTACATAATAATTATGAAACATATTAAACAACATGTATGATAATAAAGGACAATAAAAAGTATGAAAATTAACAAAGGGCAGTAACTCCAAAATAATGAAGCAAAGGGAATGGTTCTTGTGCACTGCACTTCACCATTATGAGATTTATCCACCTGTGAAGTTTCAAGTCAGTAGTTTTCATACTGTTGGGGTTACACTGTGGACAAAAAACAAGTATGAACAATTATAAAGGGCAGTAACTCAAAAGTTATGAATTGGAGAGTTGTGGATTTTATGCACTGCACTTCTACACAATAAGATCTATCTACCTACAAAGTTTCTTGTTGATATCTCTTGTAGTTTCAGAGTTATGTCCCAGACAAAGTTCTAAATGTAAAAATGAAACAAGAGGGCCATGATGGCCCTAAATCGCTCACCTGAGTGTCACTATTCATGTTACAAATATCGTTATTGGTTTTTATGGGTGCAAGTTTGAATATGTTTGCAATAAGTTTGAAGACTCTGGGTGTGATGGTACTCAAATGTTTTAGCAGAAATAGTTTTACTCTACAGGTCCCAGTGACTTTGACCTTTGACCTACAGGCCCCAAAAACAATAGGGTTCTTCTAATATAATTACCCTATAAAGATCAAAGGTTCTGGGTGTACTGATACTCCAGTTACTGAGAAGAAATAGTTTTCACTCTACAGATCTCTGTGACCTTGACTTATGACCTACTGACCCCAAAAATGATTGGGTTCTTTCACTGAGTAAAGAAAATCATCCTATGAAGTTTGAAGGCTCTGGGTAAAATGGTACTCCAGTTACTGAGCAGAAACAGTTTTCACTATACAGATCCCTCTGAACTTAACCTTTGACCTATGGACCCTAAAAACAATAGGGTTCTTCTAATACAATTATCCTATAACGTTTGAAGGCTCTGGGTGTAATGGTACTACAGTACTCTGCAGAAATAGTTTTCACTCTACAGGTCCCTGTGACCCTGACCTTTGACATACTAGCCCTTAAAACAATATGATTTTTCTATTTAGTAAAAGCAATCATCCTATGAAGTTTGGAGGCTCTGGGTGAAATGGTTATCCTGTTATTGAGTGGAAATGGTTTTCATTCTAGAGGTCCCTCTGACCTTGACCTTTGACCTACTGACCCAAAACACAACAGGGATTTTTTTGTACTCAATAAGGGCAATAACCCTGTGAAGTTTGAAGGCTTTGGGTCAACTGGTACCTAAGTTATTGAAAGGAAATGAAGTGTGAAAGACAGACAGACAAACAGACACCCATGGACAAGGCAAAAACAATATGTCTCCATCAGAAGAGCGGGGTTGGGATGAGACATAACAACGAACAATTGAAGGTTTAGCCCTTAATGTTTCAAAGCAGCAGATTTCTAAAGTTTTCCCTATATAAATCCGTGTGCAAAATCAAATGACCCCCCTGGTGGGGCCAGTTTTGACCCCAGGGCCATGATTTAAACAAACTTGGTAGATGTCTACAAGACAATGCTGCAAACCAAATATCTAAACTCTAGGCCTTGTGGTTTCTGACAAGAAGATTTTTAAAACTTTTCCTATATAACTCTATGTAAAACATGCGACCACTGGGGCTGGGCCATTTTTGATCCAGAAGCCATGATTTGAACAAACCTAGTAAAGGTCCACTGGACAATGCTGCACACCAAATATCTAAACTCTAGGCCTTGTGGTTTCTGACAAGAAGATTTTTAAGTTTTCCCTATATATATTTGTAAAATCAACTGACCCCTGGGGTGGGGTCAGTTTTGACCCCACGGTCATAATTTGAACAAACTTGGTAGAGGTCCACTAGATGATGCTTCATACCAAATATCTAAGCTCCAGGCCTTGAAGGAGAAGAAGATTTTTAAAGATCCAACTTTTAAAATCTAATTTTAGCTCCAGTGAACCAGAAATGCAATAGACCAGTACCATTTGAACAATCTTAGTAGAGCTTCATGCAAAGAACATCCCAGGCAAGTTTCATTTAATTTGGCCCTTTGGTTTCAGAGGAGATGTAGTTTGAATGAAAAGTTGATGATGGACAGACGACGGACAAAGACTGATCAGAAAAGCTCACCCTGAGCACTTTGTGCTCAGGTGAGCTAAAAAGGGCAATAACTCAAAACATAAACAAGGCAGAGTTACGGTTCATATGCACTGCACTTCTACTCAATGAGATCTATCTACCTACTAGGTTTCTTGTTGATACCTCTTGTAGTCGTAGAGTTATGTCCCGGACAATGTTCCAAGTGTAAAAATGAAACAAGAGGGCCAATGGCCCTAAAGCGCTCACCTGGGTTCAAAGATGAAAGAAATCTTTATGAATGTAATGATACATATCACATAAATGGACCAATGCCATTTCATTGCCATAGCTCCAAAAACAAAAACTAGGTCAGTAGGTCAAAATACAGGTCATGAGATGACATTTTTGAAATCAGAACGAAAGCTGTACACACAGTCCAAATTTCATTGCCGTAGCATTAAAACAAAAAAAGTAGGTCAGTAGGTCAAAAATATACGTCATGCTATAACGTTTTTGAAATCTGAACAAAAAACTGTACACATGGTCCAAATTTCATTGCCATAGCTCCAAAAACAAAAAGTAGGTCAGTAGGTCAAAAATATATGTCATGCGATGACATTTTTGAAATTGAAATGAAAAACTGTGCACATGGTCCAAATTTCATTGCTGTAGCTAAAAAACAAAAAAGTAGGTCAGTAGGTCAAAAATATAGGTCAAGGAATAATGTTTTTGAAATCATCTTGAAAAACTGTACAAATGGTCCAAATTTTATTGCCATAGCGAAAAACTTAAACAAGGGGGCCATGATGGCCCTAGATTGCTCACCTGAGTATGACTGCTTTTAACAAAATTGTTATTGACCTGATAAATTGACCCCAGATGACCCATATAACTGAGACAATACTGGTAGAATTTAACTTACTAGACAATATCATACACAAAATTTCACAGCTCTGGATCAAGAAGATTTTTAAGTTTCTCCTTTTTATTGCCAAAGTAACCCGAGTTCTAAATGAAACTGAATTCTTTGATTTACCATCTCCATGGTCAAGTGGTTAAGGTGTCCATTCTTCTGGAATGGGAGGTTAAAGGTTTGAGTTGCATCAGGGGCATGCTCTGACGAGGTCAGTTGTTGAGTTGCCAGCTACTTAACTCTGTCTGTCCACCTTTGTGCATGGCATATAGGATAAAGAATTAGGGGACTTAATATATACAATGCCTGGTAAGCCAGGGAGGCAAGGAGTGACACTATAATGTACAAGCACTTTACTTTTACTTTTCAAAGTGCCTGAATATAAAAACATCCTTGCTACACAGCCTCTACTCAGAAGTAAAGGAGAAGTTTTACAGAAGACTGATGACTGATAACCATAGACAAAGACTGATCACATACCCCACTCAACCCATACCCAACAAGCTCAGAATTTATATTTTAATATACACTCAAGAAAATAGGTAGAGCTGACTGGATTTAAGATCTATGGTTCCAGTACTGCATGTATCTGTGTATATTAACTTTTAGACATTTTAGATTGCTTATGTTGCATAGTAGAACTTTTTCTTAGCTAAGATGAATCTGACTAAATAGGTAAGTTCTTTAATGTTACAGTAATCTTGCTGTTACAAACATCTCTTTTACAACTGAATAGAGGCTGTATAGCAAGGATGTTTTTATATCAGGCTCTCTGAAAAAAAAAGCAAAGTGCTTGTGGGATGTGAAGACATATCATCTGACTTTTGACTGCCTAAAAAAATCCTTGTTACATTTGATATAGTTGAATATAAGTTGGTGATAAACAACACCTTGCTACATTCAATATTGTTGAATATTAGTTGGTAAAACACAACACCTTGTTCCATTCAATATTGTTGAATATTTGTTGGTGATAAACAATACCTTGTTACATTCGATACTGTTGAATACTAGTTGGTGATAAACAATACCTTGTTACATCCAATATATTTTAATATTAGCTAGTGATAAACAATAACTTGTTCCATTCAATATTGTTGAATACTAGTTGGTGATAACTAGTTGGTGATAAACAATACCTTGTTCCATTCAATATTGTTAAATACTAGTTGGTGATACACAATACCTTGTTCCATTCAATATTGTTGAAAATTAGTTGGTGATAACTAGTTGGTGATAAACAATACCTTGTTACATTTGATACTGTTGAATACTAGTTGGTGATAAACAATACCTTGTTCCATTAAATATTGTTGAATACTAGTTTGTGATACACAATACCTTGTTCCATTCAATATTGTTGAATATTAGTTGGTGATAACTAGTTGGTGATAAACAATACCTTGTTCCATTCAATATTGTTAAATACTAGTTGGTGATACACAATACCTTGTTCCATTCAATATTGTTGAATATTAGTTGGTGATAACTAGTTGGTGATAAACAATACCTTGTTCCATTCAATATTGTTGAATATTAGTTGGTGATAACTAGTTGGTGATAAACAATACCTTGTTCCATTCAATATTGTTAAATACTAGTTGGTGATACACAATACCTTGTTCCATTCAATATTGTTGAATATTAGTTGGTGATAACTAGTTGGTGATAAACAATACCTTGTTCCATTAAATATTGTTGAATATTAGTTGATGATAAACAATACCTTGTTCCATTCAAAATTGTTGAATATTAGTTGGTAATAATTATTTGGTGATAAACAATACCTTGTTCCATTCAATATTGTTGAATACTAGTTGGTGATAACTAGTTGGTGATAAACAATACCTTGTTCCATTCAATACTGATAAATACTAGATGGCAATAAACAATACCTTGTTCCATTCGATATTGTTGAATATTAGTTGGTGATAACTAGTTCGTGATAAACAATAACTTGTTACATTTGATATTGTTGAATATTTGTTGGTGATAAACAATACCTTGTTCCATTCAATACTGTTCAATACTAGTTGGTGATCTTTTCCCAGATCTGTCACTATGACTTTTCCATCATCGACTGAAGCCATCATGCTAATTTTGGGTACAATATAGTAACGAAGGTAGTTTGTTGTCTGGAAAAGAAAATCATTCTTTGAACAAATCAATGCATCCAGACAAGAACGATCAGTGATCACATGTGTCGCCTGATGATAGCCAATTAAACAGTTGTATTGAGGGGTGACTGAACAGTTTGTTGCAAATGTAAATTGACTGTTTGAATGTTTGAGTGTTTTCTGTAATTGAGAAAGTAAGAATTACTGACGATGCTGAACATTGTACTTTTGGAGGATACCATTATGTTCCATGGGTGGCCACAGTTAGAAACACAGTTTTGTGGTAGCTGAAGTATGTTTCAAGTAAACCGAAATTGGTTTCTTGTGTATTAGTGAAGACCAGATCCAAGGTGTTGTTGTTGATAGTTGTAGGCATGTAAATTTTTGCTGCAGCCCATATGTTTCCATGTGTGTTTCTAACTGCTGTTTCCTCTGTCCTTCACAGCTGAAATTTCCATCACAATGACCAACCCAGTAATACCTTCCAGTGCAGAACTCATGTCTTTTGTAATGGTTTTCAGCTTTGTATTAGGCCTTGCATAAACAGAGAAGACATGGACACACAGTAGTTGTGTTATGTGGATGTACACTATTTCAACTTGACTGTCAAAGTAGTCTGGACAAACTTTAAAAATAACAAGGGTGCCATTGTGACAAAATATGCCCATCACAAAAGCTTTGTAGAAGATGTGGCATAATGGATAAAAAGAGGTGTTAGTAGGGAAGCAAGTTTGACTATTTCTAGTGCTGGATAGTGAAACAAACATTTGGAATGAACTTCTGACCCCTAGGTGTGACACTGACCTTTGACCTAGAGACCTGGTTCATGCGCGCAACACTTTGTTTCATGATGGTAAACTTTTGTATCATGTAATACTAAAATCCCTCCATTTATGTAGAAGATATGTTCCCCGACAAAATTATTTCATCATCTCTAGAGACTTTGACCTTACCAGGATTATGCGTGTAACTCTCAGTCTCATGATGGTGAACATTTATGTTAGAATCTCTCAATTCATGATGACTAAATGGTCCATACACACATTCTCATATTTTTATCTGACCTTTGACCTCCATTTGTGACCCTCACCTTGGCCATGGGGACCTCAGTTTGCATACTACACACCGCCTCACAATGGTCAACATTTGTGCCAAGTTATATTAAAATCTCTTAATATATGTAGAAGTTTTGCTCTGAACAAGCATTTTCTACTGACCCCTAGGTGTGACCTTGACATTTGACCTAGAGACCTGGTTTATGTGTGCAACACTACATTTCATGATGGTGAACGTTTATATCAAGAAATACTAAAATACCTCCATTTATGCATGTAGAAGATATGCTCCGGACAAAATCTGGACATTTCATCATCTCTAGTGACCTTGACCTTGCCTATATGGGCCAGGATTATGCGTATAATGCTCAGTCTCATGATGCCAAACATTTGTGATAGAATCCCTCAATTCATGATGACTAAATGGTCCATACATTTTCATATTTTATCTGACTTTTGACCTCTGTAAGTGACCTTGACCTTGGTCATAGGGACCTATATTTTGCATGCCACACACCGCCTGACAATGGTGAACATTTATGCCTAGTAATATTAAAATCCCTCAAAGCATGTAGAAGTTTTGCTCCGGACAAGCATTTTTCTCTGACTTCTAAGTGTGACCTTGACCTTTGACTTAGAGACCTGGTTCATGTGCATGACACTACCCCACATGATGGTGAACATTGGTAGCAAGTATTATTAAAATCCATGTATGCACGTAGAAGATATGCTCCTGACCAAACTGGATGCTGCCCGCCTGCCCACCATGGGCGTTCCAATAATACATAATGAGGTATCAAAATAGCAAGCTGCATAATTTTCAATTTGACCTTTTCTCCCATACTATTATTGATCAGCATGTCAAAGAGCAATCTTTTGCTGCATTTTCATAATTCACATAATACTCAGTACTGTGTTTGAAAAACTTTCCATGCCAAAAAGCGTCGATGTCTATCTTCCATTGTATTACATAAAGTATAGATCTGAATATCTTAAAACCATCATTATTATAAATTAAGAACACCATAATACCAGGGAAAAATAAATGGCACTAAGCTGTGAAAAGCTGTTTCAAGACTTACCACTGTCCTGTTGATTGATTTAGCTGCCTCGTTATTTGGAACAAACAGTGTGTACTTATCCATTATATTCTCTAGCTTATAAGTAAGATTCTTCTCCTGAAAGTAAGTTTGATATGTTTTCATATAAACAGTTAAAACAATCATTATGAGGTCTACTGATTCTATTATCCTGACATTGCTAAATGACCAAAGTAGACTTGCTCATCTGTCAATCTGGTAAAGCCATTAATGATTTATTTAAGGTCTCATACAAAATATAATTTATGTAAAACATGACCCCTTGAAGTACTAAATACTGACCCAGGGGGCATAATTCAAACTATATTATAGATGCCCACTAGAAAATGCTTCAAATCAAACTTCTGAAGTTTCAGTCTTATGGCTCCTCACAAGAAAAGAGTTTGTCTATATAATATAGAAAATAATGTATAATTTATGTTAAACATCTGATCTCCTGGGTACAACCAAAAATGATCCCAAGGGCAAAGTTTAAAGGTCCACTAGACAATGCTTTGTGCAAAATTTAAATCTCTGGTCCTTTCATACAAGTATTTTAAAGAATTTTCTACATATTTCTATTTAAAACATGTGACTTCTAGGCATAGGCATTGGTGACCCAATAGGCATAATTTAAACAAACTTTGTCAATTGTCTATTGGAAAATGTTATGTGCCAAATTTCAGAACTCTGTGCCTGATGATAAAACTTTAAAAAATTGCATTCATGTTATAGCAACCAGAGTTCTCCATGGAATAGAATTCTTAAACTTCATGCAAGGAACCACCCTGCCAAGTTTCATCAACTTTGGGCATGTAGTTTCAGGAAAATATTTTGTTTAAAGTAAAAAGTTGCCAATGCACAACCAACACAGGGCAATCAAAAAGCTCACCATCAGAGTATCATGCTCAGGTCAGCTAATAAGTAGCTGCTTCTATATCCATTCCATACTTTTACTTCATAAAGGCTTATGAAGCATCAGGGTCGGAATCTGTTGCATTAAAATCACAAAATAAAACTCCTTCATATATTTTACATAAGACTGAATCAAGGTCACAAAAAATGTTTATTTCAAACTTGGGCATTTGACAGTTCTCTTATTTCTCTAACAGAAGAGAAAACACACAACAATGTACATTCGCACATACTCATAGGGGTTGAGCTCAAAGATGTTTTGTATTAGGTAAGAGAACTTATTTCAAAATATTTTTGAGCCAAACCCCTATGCACAGACGGGCGATGGTTTTCACAATGCTTTTATGGCTTTACAATAAAGATAACTCTTCTAATGAAATATCCATCAATTCCAGCAGGGTTGTCTGTCTTACCAGATACTGGCATTACAAGCTGACCTTTATAAAGCTCCACATGATATAAAATGGTGTGTCCTCTAGACAAAAAAATAAATGTCAGCTACTGCTGACTTATGAGGTTATTTTGACAGGAAAATAATTCAAATAGATCATGTCTGATAGAAATTTAGGACATAATCTCCATTTTCAAGAAATATGTACATGTATACACATTTCTCAGGGAATATAAAAACCTTGTGTTTGTGTACTTCTTGAATGACAGAAAATATTGGTGATTACTGAGACAGATTATTTGGTTCCAGATCAAAATGTTAAATCAATGCACTTAAGATGAAGAAAGACTGTTGGCTTCAAAGGGCACAAACGCCTATGCTGAGACGTCAACTTTGCTATTTTGCTAGTTGAAATCAGCAAGTAGAAATATAACATTTAGTATAAGCAAAAAGGTCTTAAGTATTCATTCAATCATTTACTTACACATGTACTAACTCACTCACTCGCACATTCACTCATTCATTCATTTCATTCCTTCATTCTGTATGTTAGTTCGTCATTTGTTTTCACCTTTGTCTGATAGTTCTTTCATCATTCCCTCAATAAGGAAAGCCAGAAGGAAAAAATAGAAACAAGAAAAAACAAATGATGAAATTATGTTGTTGATCTTGATTTGTCCTGTTGATTGTTGCTTTTACTATCTGCTTGAAATATCCTCAGCTTGTTGCCAAGTTACATCATATTATTTTGGTTCTAGGAGAACAGCATACATATGTTAACTTTTTAAGTCATGCGGTAATATCTCCCTGTTTCTTAATGTAAATATTATTGAGACTTTTCTAATGTACATGTTTTTGTTCTGAAACAACAAACATACTATTTTAAAATGCTGCATCGCTTGCAAAACAGATGAGTTTCCAAATCACAGTACTTTTTGACCAAAGTACCTTTCACTTCCTTTATGTGAATTTGAACTTTGTTGAACTGTGTGTCATTACTATAGACCAATCTATCATGTAAGCACTGAGATAATTCTGAATATATTGTGACTGAATGACGTTTAATTTATGAGGAAAATAGATCTTCTCGGTAAAAACAAAAGTAAACCCGAAACAATAATATCAAGTTTTTTCACAGCTCTTAAAATGTCATTAAAAAAATTTAGCTTTGTATTTTTTTATTCAAATACACAATCCCTGTTTCAACTGCCCATATGTGGAAATGCCAGTAATCTTAATACATTAACCGATGTTAAAGTTGACATGTCTCTCATGCCTGATTTTGATTTGCAGTACTAAATAAAACCTGTCATAAAAAATGACAGTCTAAAAACAACTACACAGTACATACATCCAAATATAAAATCATCTAGGCCAGACACTGAAATAAGAATTCCATCAAACACTAGTCTAGTCCTTTTGGAAACTCTGACCAACTTTACAACCATAATGTATAACTGACTCCACATAATACTGAATTTTACAACTGAGTGTTTTACCCTATATTTCTAACTGAAAAAAAAAAACACATCCATAAAATTTGTACTTTCAAAGAAGAAGTCCCCCACTATCCCTCGACCAAAAAGGGGGTAGGACACCAATTATGGTATAACTACATATGTATATGATGCAGTGTATGTTTTATTGTGTATGAAAATGAAATAAATTAAATCATGAAAATTAACAAGTAAATTTGTGAGCTAATGCTCACTAGTGATACCCCCGCTATCAGAAATTTGACTTTCATAATGTAATTTGCATTTGTCATATGTATAAAGAGTGTCAAATTTTTCCGAGTATTTACCTGAATTTAATACAACTTCATCCAAGGCACAGCTAGATGGATATGAAAATGGTCAGAATAATGAACAGGTATTACATCTGT
The DNA here is from genome assembly GCA_012932295.1 of Cyclina sinensis. Lineage (NCBI taxonomy): Eukaryota > Metazoa > Mollusca > Bivalvia > Venerida > Veneridae > Cyclina > Cyclina sinensis. Next base: position 22,969,862 of record JAAONU010000013.1, on the reverse strand, counting down.
GATTTCTGATTCATCGAAGTCTTCACTATTCACAAAAACACGATCAAGTGAACCTCCTTTCCTGTGTGTTGGTAACTTCTAAGTATTCGGTAAACAGGAAGTAGATGAGCAAGGAGCATATAATGGCTTTACACCATATGGGACTATAGGATAAAGCAATATGCAAAATATCAGGCTCCTGCATCTTATAGTTGCTGAGAAAACTGTGACGGAAATTGTGAATGTATGTCAACTATGTGTAAAAATCTAAGTATTCGGTAAACAGGAAGTAGATGAGCAAGGAGCATAAAATCGCTTTAAACCATATGGGACTATAGGATAAAGCAATATGCAAAATATCAGGCTGCTGCATCTTATAGTTGCTGAGAAAACTGTGACGGAAATTGTGAATGTATGTCAACTTTGTATAAAAATCTAAGTATTCGGTAAACAGGAAGTAGATGAGCAAGGAGCATAAAATCGCTTTACACCATAATTATGGGACTATAGGATAAAGCAATATGCAAAATATCAGGCTCCTGCATCTTATAGTTGCTGAGAAAACTGTGACGGAAATTGTGAATGTATGTCAACTATGTGTAAAAATCTAAGTATTCGGTAAACAGGAAGTAGATGAGCAAGGAGCATAAAATCGCTTTACACCATAATTATGGGACTATAGGATAAAGCAATATGCAAAATATCAGGCGGCTGCATGCTCTTGTTGCTTAGAAAACTGTGACAGAAAATTAAGATGTCGTTTGGTTGATGTAATGCACCTATAGAGTGACAAAATCTAAAAATATTCGGTAAACAGGAAGTAGATGAGCAAAGAGCATAAAATCGCTTTACACCATATGGGACTATAGGGTATAGCAATATGTGAAATATCAGGGTTCTGCTTGTTATAGTTGCTGAGAAAACTGCAACGGAAATTTGTTACGGACGGACGGACACACGGACAAGGGTAAAACAGTATACCCCCCACTTCTTGGAAGCGGGGGTATAAAAAAGATCTTGTTATCTAACAACACCTGCTTAAAGCAAGAAGTACGAGGTCAGTTAAGACACAAATACATGATTCATATCATTTAGTTGTAATAGATATTTCATTCAGTCTGCATGTATCAGTAACAAAAAGCAACAAAGAATTACCTGTCTACCATTCTAAAATAGGATATTAATGTTTAAATTACACGGTAGCTGTAACCAGCATTTTACCTCATGCCTAAGGAGGCAAGTTCGTCTAAAACAAAATTATTATTAATATTTTTGGTGGTATATTGTCTAAATCTTCATTGGTGGTATATTGTCTAAATCTTCATTGGTGGTATATTGTCTAAATCTTCATGACAAAATGTGTGAAATAAAACTAAGAGTATTTCCATTATCCTTTGAAACTGGAAATCTGTCGGCTTTGGAAAGAAGACTACGATTTTGTAATTCATGAGCCTCAGATTATGCAATCATTATCAATCATTTAAACTAGTGTTACTTCTTTTTTTTTTCTTCCATTTGAAACCTTTCAACGGATTGAAGTTTCACAGACATGTAATCTAGCTAACCATTATTTCAAGGGAGTATCAGTTCTAAACTCAATGTCAAATAATTTCCTATTAAACTTAATTTCTCACATAAAATATCTAAGGTCAGTAATACATAGAAGAAAAAGTTCCTTGTTTCCCATACCTGACTGATCCTATTCTATCATGCCTCTAACAAATTGTCATGTTTTAATACAGCAGCTACAGAAGTATGACAAGTTATGCCAACCTACTTACCCGATTCTTTCATAGATGTTACTAGAATCAAACTACCTCTTTTATTTTAGTCTAAAGGGACTTGAATCCATGACCCTAGGAGTTTAGATACATGTCTAAATATGTTAAAACTAATATCCCTACCTGAAGCCATCCTGCAAAAATACTGTACTCAGAGTGGTTGGTGAAAAATGTTTCCAGGTCTGGGTAATCTTCTGGTAATGTTGGCATATATGGCTCCAAAACCTGAGGATAAATGTGATTACAGCATTACAAGACAACATGAAAACCAAAGAAATCAAACTCTGTCCCTATGTATAGTACACACTTACTACATACAAGTTTCTATAAGCACACAATGACATAACTGTATCTTGAAAGTGTAAAAGCGTTTAACACTTTTTTATGCATTAAAGAGGAAAGAAAAATTTAAGCACTGGCTGCCAGAAATATTGGATAAAACATCTGAATACAGTATTCACTATTGCAGGGAGTCTATTACTTTCGTTTTTCTTCAGATTTCTGACAGACAGAAGACAGGAAGGTGATAAAAGACGCAACAGGAGCTACAATTAGTCCAATTTAGGAAACAGTCTCGCCTAACAATGCATAGCTCATAAACGCTGATATATACCATCTACGTATGACACTGGATATAGCCTAGGACAGCAAGTATACTAAATTTTGTTGGGAGTGAAAGGAAGTTAAAATGTAAATTATAATCATTTTGGTATCATTTTTCTTAACAATACGATCAAAACACATAACAGTCATCATGATAATGTGAAGGAGTTAGGTGGAATGATTTTCCTATGTATCAAGTTACTAATTCATTGTTTCACATTGTTCAGCACGGCTGGTAGGATTCTGTTAACTCAGGTCTGTGCCAGACCTGACAACTTTCAAAATGAAACAATGTTATATGGTTATTTGTGCATTTGAATTCCACTAAGTAGTTTACATGTATGTTAAATTTACCTGCTCCCCCCCACCCCCCAAATCAACAACATCTGTCCCTAAAGAAAACTGCCATCATTCTTACAATGTCAGAAAATATCATGAATAAAACCTGTACTTTGACATTGCTTCACCTTCTTTCTAATGTTTACAGTTTTTTAACAGTTACCATTTAAAGACACTGTAATTTTGTTTCCTTTCTTGCTTTTGAAGTGTTACACTTGGTTTTCTCAATAGTCTTAACTAATAAATGACATCAAAATATTTTTATAAAACTAGAAGAAGACAGTTAAAAGCAATAAGTTCTTACTTTGTCTATCACATTGATATAACCATTTGTGGCTATAATGTCTGAGTCAATCACTTTAGCAACAGTACCTGTTCTCTGTGGTAGAAGTCTCACTGTCTACAACAAATAAATAACAAGTATAAAAATGATCAAAATCATATCTGGAAAGTCTTTTAAACATAACTTTTCCTTGATTCAAAGTAGACAGTCACAATATTTCAGAAATAATAGGGTCATACCTTAAGTGTGTTTGTGAATTTAGTTATGCTTGTGAATGTCAGGTTTGAGGAACCTGGGCCCAAGCATTCTATTGTTATTAACTGGAAATCATTTTGCTTTTCAAGCTCACTGTGACCTTGGCCTTTGCCCTGGTGACCTAAAAAAACAAAAGAATCATCTACAATTCATGGCCAATCTACAAACTAAGTTTGAAGAACCTGGGACCAAGGGTTCTATAGTTATTGATCAGAAACTGTTTTGCTATTCAAGCTCACTGTGACCTTGACCTCTGACCTGGTGACGTGAAAAACTATAGAGGTCATCTACTGGTAATGACCAAGCTACACTTTAAGTCTGACGAATATGGGACCAAGCTTTCTATAATTGATCGGAAACCATTTTGCTTTTCAAGCTCACTGAGACCAGGACCTTTGACCTGGTGACCTAAAAAAACCTATAGGAGTCATCTACTAGTCATGTCTAACTTACAAACTAAGTTTGAAGAATCTAGAACCAAGGATTCTCTAGTTACTGATCAGAAACTGTTTTGCTTTACAAGGTCACTCTGACCTTGACCTTTGACCTGGTGACCTGAAAAACTACAGGGGTCATTTACTGGTCATATCCAACCTATAAACTAAGTTTAAACAACCCGGAACCAAGGGTTCTTTAGTTATTGGTCAGAAACCGTTTTGCTTTTCAAGCTCACTGAGACCATGACCTCTGACCTGGTGACCTAAAAAACTATAGGGGTCCTCTACTAATTATGACTAACCTACACACTAAGTTTGAACAACCTGGAACCAAGGATTCTCTAGTTATTGATCAGAAACTGTTTTGCTTTACAAGGTCACTCTGACCTTGACCTTTGACCTGAAAATCTATATGGATCATCTACTAGTCATGACCAACCTACATACTAAGTTTAAACAACTTGGAACTGAGGGTTCTATAGTTATTGAATGGAAACGAAAGTGTCTACCGACCAACCGATGACAATAAACTATATGCCCTTTCATCTTTGAATTGGAGTGGGGGGGGGGGGGCGGCATAAAAATTACAAAGGGAAATAACTCCAAAATTGTGTAAAAGAGAGTTATGGTTCTCACTGCATTTTTCTTCAATTAGATCTATCCATATATGAAGTTTCCAGTTGATATCTCCAAAACATTTTTAGTTATGCCCTGGACAAAAATTAAATAAGTAAAAATTTCGAAGGTGGATAATTCAAAAATTATGAAAAAAAGAGTTATGGTTCTTTTGCACTGCCCTTCTCCTCAATGAGATCTATCCTTCTATGAAGTTTCAAGCTGATAGCTCCAACAGTTTTAGAGTTATGCCCCAGACAAACAAAACTGAACAGCTGAATGGACAGACAAGTTGAATCCAGTATAATCCCCTTAAAACTTCATTGTGTAGGGGTATAATAACTGGTCAGAAAGTGTTAACTATATGTGTTCAGGATATATCAATGTTTTCATAGGGCAGGTTGTCCATGATTCACATATGGTTAAATTGGTGCTTAATTTACATGATTTATGAATGGTTTAATTGATGCAGGTTGTTCATGATTCACCAATGGTTTAATTCATGATGGTTGTGATTTACCAATGGTTTAATTGCTGCAGGTTGTTCCTGAGTCAGCAATGTTTAAAATAGTACAGGTTCTTTGTGATTCATCAATAGTTTATTTGGTGCAGGTTGTTCAAGAGTCATCAATGTTTTAATTGGTGCAGGCAGTTCATGATTCACCAATGGTTTAATTGGTGCAGGTTGTTCATCATTCATCAATGGTTTAATTGGTGCAAGTTGTTCATGATTAACCAATGATTTAACTGGTGCAAGTTGTTAAATAACTACCAATGATTTAATTGGTAGAGGTTGTTCATCATTCATCAATGATTTAACTGGTGCAGGTTGTTCATCACTCTTCAATAGTTTAATTGATGTAGGTTGTTCATCATTCATCAATGATTTAATTTGTGTAGGTTGTTCATTTTTCAGCAATGGTTTAATTGGTGTAGGTTGTATATCATTCATCAATGATTTAATTGTTGCAGGTTGTTCATCATTCATCAATGATTTAATTGGTGCAGATTGTTCATGATTCATCAATGGTTTAACTGGAACAAGTTGTTCATGATTCATCAATAGTTTAATTGGTACAGGTTGTTCATCATTCATCAACGATTTGCTACAGGTTGTTCATGATTCATCAATGATTTAATTTGTGCAGGTTCTTCATGATTCATCAATGATTTACTTGTAATTCGTGCAGATTGTTAAAAAAATCACAATGATTTAATTGGTGCAGGTTGTTCATGATATATCAATGGTTTAATTGGTTCAGGTTATTCAACATTCAGTGGTTTAATTTGTGCATGTTGTTCATCATTCATCAATGATTATCATTTAACTGGTGCTGATTGTTCATGAATCACCAATAGTTTAATTATTGCAGGTTTTTCATGATACACCAATGGTTCCGTTGGTGCAGGTTGTTCATGATTCATCAATGGTTCAATTGGTACAGGTTGTTCACGATTCATTAATGGTTAAATTGTTGCAGGTTCTTTGTGATTCATCAATAACATAAGTGGTGCAGGCTGTTCATGATTCATGAATGGTTTAATTAGTGCAGGTTGTTTGTCATTCATCAATGCTTTAATTGGTGCGTCTTTCTTTGCAAATATTGATAGTTCACTCAGAGCTGAATTATAACAACCCTAAGAAAATGCAATAAATATAAAACATTAAAATGTATTAGACTCTCAGAATCAATCTTTTCAACTTTTTTTTCACAAGATGGCAAGATTAAGTGTTACCCCATCCTTTCCTTTGGTTACATAAACTGAAAATCCATCAGCCATGGTTTCAATTTTCTTGATTTCTGATATTGCCACCAGCTGCTCTAGTCTGTATGATCCCAATATAGTATGGTAACTATAAATAACAAAAGAATCACAATAAATAAGAAATAATATCTCTACTGTCACTTGAGAAGGAAACTCTGAAAAAAAACTTTGGCTAAGTTCTAAAGGTTACATTACAGATTAAGTATCAGGAAGACCCTTAATATTTTGTAAGCCTTCATTTAATAAGATTGAATTTCTAGAATTTTTCTAAAATTGTCTCTCTTTTAATACTGAATCCATTTACTTTAAGATCTATATATACATTATCTGCATCATGCACTGGATTTACAACAAACAAGCATGCAATTGTTGAGAATTTACAACCATTTCAAATGTGTATGAAATATACAAGGAGGCCATATGATGACCCTGGATCACTCAACTGAGTACTTTGACTGAGGGGCTGCTGTTAAGCAAACATCAGAAGCAATATTACAGTTTCTAAATTGACGATTTCCTAACATCTATATTTTGTATATATAGAACCCAGAGCAGAGCAAATCTGACCCAAGGGACATAATCTGAACTAGCACTTTGTGAGGAGATGTCATTTGAAGCAAAATGTTGACAAAAACTGTTTTTAGCTATGGCTGCCATTTTGTACAACAGAGTGAAACCATTTGAGCTCTAATCCTGTAAGGGGAGATCACTGCGTGGGAGATTGAGCATAAATATCATCATTCAGAAAGATATTTTTCTACCCATGCACCGTGTAACATCAAAAGCAGCAAGTGCAGTCTGGTCACACTTGTATGGTAACAAAATGCATTACATGTACTTTACTTTCACACCTAATAAAGTGTCATAAAACAGGGTTGTTCAACAAAGCGATGCATTGTGTAGCTATAAGAGGAAATTATTCAACTGAATGTTTGTCACATATCAAAAAAAAGTGAACAAAACAATTCTGATTGTTAAAGAAAGCATCACCTATCTGAATGTGAGTTTATCATGAATTAAAGGAAGGTGAACAAAACAATTCTGATTGTTTACCCTATAACTGTTTAAAATTCATATACCGGTACTAAGAGATAAAGTTATTGTGTTAAAGATATGAAAATCAAGAACATTTATTCGTTTAATCAATATTTATTTATTTATATATCTATTTATTTATACGCTTTTCAATTGGGATAAGTGATTTTAACGGCTTGCAGATTTTATGCAATCAATGATTCAGGATTCCCGAAAATTTCCCCCCGTGAAACTTCTGAAATTATTATTTTGCAAACTTTTTGACACACAAAAATATCCACTTGTACAGTAAGGAACACTTCTGTGAAATTTGGAAGACCCAGGGGTCACGAGATTCCCGCTCCTCCACGAACATTATTAATTGTCTTCTGGATGAGATATTAAACCGAGGTCCCAAGAATCAGTGTTGTACACTAAGCATGCAAAAGAACCGGGGATGTCTCTAGAACAGGATGCTTTCTGTATCTCCACAACATAAAATAACTACTCTTTGCAGGTGGTGTCAGTCATAAAGGCAATTGGTACTGACGATTAATAAACTCAGATAGAAAAATTCATGGAAAAGGACCTTGCAGTTAAGAACAAAATGTTGTTTGAATATTTTTCCATTTTTAGCTTTTGTAGTCCTTATGTGCAATGGAGCATAACGGTTTGAGCAATTTTTAAAAAAAAAGGCAATATAAGAAACATTTCAATTAAGTTAGGTTGAGAATGGCCCTTTGGTTTTTGGGAAGAGATGTCACTTGAAGCAAAAAATTGATAAAAATTATCTTTCAGCGCTGGCAACTATTCTAATAAAAAAATGCGAGTGTGAAATGTGTACTGTTTAGTTTCTTACAAGGAAATGTATGTGAATGGGCCTTTTTACTTCGAATCAATTTAGTTTAAAATGTTATCACATTCAATTAAATACTGTTAAAGTGCCAAACAGTTTTACAATAAGTGTACCAGTTTTCTCAACACTTCCATTGTCTGAGGATTCAGCTATCTTAATTTTCTTTAAATCAAGATAACATTCATAAACAATTAATGCTTGGGACTTTTGATCAAGGTATTGCAATTAAGATTTCCTATTTCTCAACTAAGGCTTGTATATACTTGTCTTTCAGATGAGTCAATAAACCTTGGTCCAACATGTAGGTGCTATAATCTGAACATGTAACAGAACCGTGAATGGAATGCTTTCTGACAGAAAGTTTTTGTATATTGAACTGTCTAAACAGACCAGTATTACCAATAAATAAACTCAACCAGACAGACTGAAACAAAGAGTCCTGTGATATTTTGGTTGGATATCACATTTCTACCAATTCTCTGCACTGTTATTAAGGTGACATACCAATAAATATAAATTCTGTTCTTTCTAGTGGAAACACTAAGAAAATTTTAACATTTACATGAGAAAAAAAAGACCTATTACAAAAATAATACTGGAAGTGATATTACTTACTCGAGTAATGTGATCATATTTTCAGGTTTTATCCAGTGGGTGATTTTATGAGACGGGTTATTGTTGAACTCTGAGAAGCCTTTGTCACTTGGAACAAATACTGTGTAGTTATTATCTAAAAAGAGCTGAAGATTGGCACTACTCATACTCTGCAAAAAACATGGGAAGATAAATTTCTTCTTGCTAAAACAGTAAATATAATAATATTAAAAAAATAAAATATTCATGTGGTAGTTTATGTTATAATATACCTATAAATATTAATAATTAAGTATTAAGTAAGAAAATCTGCCTTTTAAATGCACATTGCATAATCATCTTACATGTTCTTCAGTCTTACACACAGTGTTACAATAAACATTCATATACCGTATATACTCACCTATAAGACGCTCTCGCTTATAAGACGCACCCCTAACTTTGAGTTGAAAATATGTACTTTTTGAATTGACCCTCTTATAAGACGCGGTCAGATTTTCACATCGTCCGAGGTCACGGGGTTCATGAAATTTTGAACTTTCACTTGGAAACCCAACTGCTGTATTTGTTTTTGGTATTTTGAAAATATTTAAACAAAATTAATTTTAACATATTTTATTTAATTTTTGACAAGGTCTGAATTAATTTTATTTCTTAAACCCCAAGAAAAACTTCCTACAAATACAGTGACATCCATTTATTAACAGCAACTGTATACATCCGGTACCGTATTTTAATTATTTTTTATACTTAATTACCTAAAGGTATGATCATACAAGCCGTAGCACTAACAATTCATCACATTGCCATAATTACCAATTATAACAATGACAATTTATTGGTTTCACTACTTCACAGTAAAAATTTGGCAAGCTGAAATGTCCTTAATCGTATTGTAGCACAAGTAATGATCGGTCAACTATTTCTCGTATCATTTATCGAGTCTTTCACTTTAATTTCAACCGCGTCATTTTTTTTTACCGACGGCGCTATCACATTCATCAATTAGCTCTGTTTGGATTGCCAGTCACGAACCATTTTCTCACTAACGCCAACGGCAGTATCAGCAATAAAACATGCCCATATCGATATATTATCCAATCATGTTGCGGTCTGAGCAGGTAGTCATGCATACTGAACTGTCAACCAGCAAATTCAAACCAATCAATAGAAGACACAATAAGGCAATCACAAGCTGGTTGTGTTTATACAACAATTACGTTCTTCGATAAGAAATTGCTGAAAATTGGCATCTAATTGGCGTATAATTAATATACAATGCCAGACAATTAACAGTAAAAGGGTCTCGGCTATCAACTCCTGCGAACCATTGAAATAACAGTCTGTTCATTAGTGAGACCCCTTTACTAAATTTCACAGTTTTTTAAATGTGAGAATTTAACATTATTGTTAGCGTGACTTGAAGCAATAATTGCGATTTACAGTTTTTAAAGTGATGTTTTAATTGAAAAAAAATTAAATATTAACTTATTGCCAAACATTCTTTTATTTAAAAACATAAAATAATGTTAAAGAAAGAACGAGTAGTATACGCCGATTGAGCATAATTTAATACGGTGCGGTACGGCCCGGGATGCGCTTTAGCACTCATAGCAAAATGGCTGATGTTGAAATGAAAGTAACGCTGACGCTGTCTAAAAAGGAGAAATAAGCCTTTGTTAGACCAAAACAAGAACATCTAGCAATTCTTTTCATACTAATTAAAAGTCGTTGATTAATTTCTACAGGAATGGTAATTTTTTGCCTTGTTATTTTTTGTTTAGCCCCGGTAAGTTACTGAACAGTTTGCAGTACATAACACTTGCCGAAATCTTGACTGTAGAAGCCAGATTCTTGTTGGGATTTTTTTTTCTCTTGAAGGACGCGATTATAAGACGCTCCCCCCTCGACAACCTTATAATATGATTCCTAAAAATGCGTCTTATAAGCGAGTATATACGGTAACAAAAAATACTAACAAACGCAAAAAATATTTGGAACTATTTTCTATACGTAATCATGCCTGTGAACCACATAACAACCAAATTTCCAATACACAATATTCAACATGGCGGAGACGCATTATACTGATTCAAGTAAAAATGGATTGAAAAATAAACGTATTATGTACGTAGGTTTAAACATCAGGAATGAATAAAGTTGATGGATTAAAGTGATTTAAATGCAAATTAATCAGAGAACATGTGATTTAAAGTGTAAACACAGATAAATTTAAAATGTGAACACTCAAAATTGACTGAAATAATACAACAAGGGGGCCATTGGCCCCAAAGCGCTCACCTGAGGACAGACTGTTATTTGTGTGGAAGCTATCATTAGTTCTTGTAAATCTAAGCTCTAGCCTTTGAAGCTTCAAAGGATAATTTCTTATATGTTTTCACTATATGCAAATAATGAATATCTATGACCCCCGGGCAGGCCCAATTTTTACTCTGGATATAATTTGTACAAACTTGGAACAGGTTCACTAGACAATATTTCATGCAAAATAATTAAGCTTAAGGCTTTGTCATTTCAGAGGAGAAGATTTTTTAAGTTTTTACTATATACATATATGGAAAACCTATGACCCCCTGGGGCGGGGACAATTTTGGCACTAGGGGCATAATTCGAACAACTTTGGTAGAGGACCTATAGATGATGTCATAAACCAAATATCAAAGCTCTTGGCCTTGTACTTTCTGACAAGAAGATTTTTTTAATTTGCATTTTTGAAACTTCGTTTTTGGCCCTGTGACCTACTTATGCAACAGACCACCCAAGGATCATTCCCATGTAGTTTGGTTAATGTGCAGTCATTGGTTTCAGGGGAGATGTTGTTTTAATGAAATTGTTGACGACGGACAACGCACGACGACGCACGCTGGACACAGGGGGATCACAAAAGCTCACCATGAGCACATTGTGCTCAGTTGAGCTAAAAAGGAGTTCGCATTCTAAAGCCATTCGAAATAAGCCCATGTGAGGTAAGATTTTCCACCACTGCTATTTTTAGTAACAATTTTGGATTTTTCTGTCCAGTTAGTGAGAAAAACAGCTTTCAATCATACAACATTTTAGATCCAAGCATTAATAAGAAAAAAATACAACACTCTGACAAGGCACTGTATGTATGTAAATTACATGAAAATAATGCAATTAACCACTGTCTGCATTAGCATCCTAGTTCCTCATGCTGCTGCTATTATGATTACAATTTATTTTCTAAATATTTCATCATAAAACAATCACACAAAAACTCAAAAACTACTTGCATCAACAGTTTTTGCTGTGACTAGCCTGCACATCCATGAGTCTGATTAAGGTCTGCAATGTTAACTTTAAACACACAGTATGTTTCAATAACTGTCAATACATGATTCTTGAAACAAGCGATTGACCAGCAGAATTGCATTTTATTGTTTTGTATCTTCTGTTCCTGGCATAAAGTTATGAAGGAACTGAAGAATGTTTTTATAGTGCACAGTAATTTTATTTTGCTGCAATTTGTTCGAACATGTTACAGCTGTTATAACCCTAAAAATAATACTTGTCATTCATCTAAACTCAGAAACAGACAAGTCCATTTAAGAAATTTTGCATGGGCTTAAAAGTACTTCACACATACATTGCCAAACTTTATCATTGTAGCTCAATAGATAATGAATTTACCATGGAAAGCTTCTGTTACTTTCCATCAAATTATGTGAAAACATTTTAAATAATTCATATCAAATATTTCCATGTCTTATTTCATAAAGAAAAGTGGCTTCTATGTAGAGAGGTTACTTTCATTAGAAATAATGAAGTTTGACAAATAAAGCTCAAAGTCTGAGTCTGAAAACATTCCAATTTCACCTGCAGTAGTTTTGCTACATATTTCAGTTTTGGATGACTTTCTATCTCTATAATTAGGTTGCCAAAGCAACTGAAACCATTGCCACTGTAGCCAAGTTCAATGGGGCATGTGCAATTTACATAGATTTCTGATCTGTCATCATGACTACACTTTGCCTGCAAATAAAAATAAGAAAAGAATATTTACTGAAGTCTGAGACATTTGTAACATCTTACAAATGAATGTCCCCGAAACATGGCACTTTTCACAGTCATGGTAGCTTACTAATAAGGAAGTAATGGCCAATGTTAAAGTTTTTGGACAACTGAATCTTCAAGGTGAAGGCCATTCATGGGTCCAGGTCAAACAAATATAGGTCAGTGGGAAGGTGTTGTCCAGTGGGGTTTTGTGTCCAAGTATGAAGTAAATCCACTTACTAATAAGGAAGTGATGGCCAATGTTAAAACTTTTGGACAACTGGATTTTCAAGATGAAGGTCATTCAGGGGTCAAGGTCAAATAAATATAGGTCAGTGGGAAGGTGTTGTCCAGAGGGGTGTTGTGTCCAAGTATAAAGTAAATCCACTTATCAATAAGGAAGTTATGGCCAACAATAAAGTTATTGGATGGAATGAAGGACGGACAGTTCAAAAACTATATGCCTCCCTTCAGGGGCATAAAAAATATAGTATTTTCACATCCATCTTATACCCTAAAGCTCCTTTTACATTGCATAATTGCAACATGTTAGCTTGGATCAGATATAAAGCATATGAGTATTATCTATGTTCTTCTACATTCCTGCAAACTTGGAGGCCTTTTTGGAATTTTAGAATATTACTATTTTTTTTATGAACAATGGGATTTTTAGGCAAATAATGCTCGTTGTCTTTATTTATACAAAATTTTGATTGCATGCAATGAAAAAAATTCATACAAAGTTTTAAAGAATAGAAAAAAAAAGTATGATATATTCAAGTTAAATTAGTAACATGATAATCTTACGTATGTTTTAAAACAAAAATGACAAAGCAAATAATTTCAGCTTCTATTAGCAAGTTTTCACAAACAAATATGATTTATGAAAATATATTGAGTAAGACATTATATTTTGTAATCAGATTACCATTACACCATCTTGCTCAATAGTGAAAATTGAACTTATTTTCATTAAAGAATTAAAATTTCACAAGAATAAAATGTACATGCATCTATACCTCAAAAATACAAAAACATTATGACTGAGTAAAATACTCAACTAAGTATCAAACATTATTATCAGAATGTTCAGTAATTTAACTAGAACTGTGTCCATAGGACACGGATGCCCCCACTATGCATAAGTGCTCAAAAACAAGAGCATGTATATCCTGTATGTAAGATTTTTTCTGTACATATACCTAAAATGATCTACAGGTAACCTTATGTACATGTTAAATTAAATTACAAATGTAAAATTTATATGTTCAATTATTTATATGGTATATAGTGAAAAAATCAACAAAGGGCCATAATTCTGTTAAATATGGTCACAGCAAAAATTCCTTCCTTTACTACCATCTACACATTAAAGCTGTTCATCCCTGGAAGTATAAGCAAAATCTGCCATCCGGTTTAAGAGGAGTTGCGTTCACAAAATTTCTATATGGTATATAGTGAAAAAATCAACAAAGGGCCATAATTCTGTCAAATTTGGTCGCAGCAAAAATTCCTTCCTTTACTTCCATCTACACATTAAGGTTGTTCATCCCTGGAAGTTTAAGCAAAATCTGCCTTCCAGTTTAAGAGCGGTTGCGTTCACAAAATTTCTATATGGTATATAGTGAAAGAATCAACAAAGGGCCATAATTCTGTTAAATTTGGTCGCAGCAAAAATTCCTTCCTTTACTACCATCTACACATTAAGGTTGTTCATCCCTGGAAGTATAAGCAAAATCTGCCATCCGGTTTAAGAGGAGTTGCGTTCACAAAATTTCTACATAGTACAGTGATGTCTCGTTAATCCGGAAGTCATTAATCTGGAAAATTCGCAGTCCGGACGAAAATAAGAGGGAACGAATTTCCATAACGTTATTTTAGCTCGTTACTCCGGAAATCCGCGTTCTGGAACCGGAAAACGTTTTTGGGAACCAAACATATCTTTGTCTATGCAAAATGATCCGTTAATCCGGACGGGAACCAACCAAAATCTGAGTGGCCGATGCGGCTGCTAATCGCCGCGGGAGGTGTGAACAAGTTTATTGGTTTGTTTATACAATTGACAGATTAAGCGGCCTTGCAGTCGATAATTGGTTTTGACAGTTAGGATATTTGCTCTTTTGATGATTAATTGACATAATAACAATAATGACATAATTATTACTCGTGATAATCTGATCATCGGAAGATCTTGACTTTTTGTGGAAAAAATGGACGATGTACTTACAGAACGAAAATGTCGGGAAAGTAAACAGAAAAAAAAACTCATAGACTTTTTTAATCTTTAGGCGCCAAAATAATACAAAAGGCTTAGAGAGATAACATACCACAGAAGGTTTTTGAAAAAAAAATACAGAATCATTTTATAATAGAAGTGCTTTACAATACTATGACATTTCAGTATGTTTTATTTTCTTGTATGTATTTGCTTTTTAAGAATTAGAGTTAAATCAAAAGAAGAAAAAAACAATTATTTAACAGTCTATATAAAACATGTCTTGATCTAGTTGTGTTTCTTGTTTTCTTAAAAACTGCATTGTGGGGGTCCGATTCATTACTCCGGAAAATTCATTAATCCGGAAATTTTACTGGGAACAATAGTGTCCGGATTAGTGAGACATCACTGTATATAGTAAAAAAATCAACAAAGGGCCATAATTCTGTTAAATTTGGTCGCAGCGAAAATTTCTTCCTTTACTACCATCTACACATTAAGGTTGTTCATCCCTGGAAGTTTAAGCAAAATCTGCCATCCGGTTTAAGAGGAGTTGCGTTTACAAGATTTCAGGACGTACGGACAGACGGATGGACGGACGGACAAGTGCAACGCTATATGCTCCCCACTTTGTGGGAGCATAAAAAAGTTTCTAAGTTCTAAGTTTCAAACTTATGACTAAATTATTAAAATTCATATTTCTGGTAAACAGAAGCCTGGCAGACCATTTTGGTAGAAACAATGTGAAGCAGTTCTAATACTATATAGCAAACACAAAATAAACAAGAGCCACCACAAGTGAGGGCCACGCTCAACTTTTTTCTATTTCCAAAGGCAAACACATCAGAGGAAGCACATTGTGGTGAAGGGATTTCAAATGAAACATCATTTGGAAATATAATTATACATAACTAAGTTATGGTCAATTTTAGCAACATTCAGAAATTTGACCTTAAAGGTCAAGGTCAAGTTCTGTTTAACCTTCTTTGGAGGTACTGTCTAAAAGGTTGTTATGTCCAAGCATAAAGACACTACATCCATTAACAACAAAGATATAGCCAAGTTAAGTAATGTCAAGGTCATTTAAAGGTCAAGGAAATGCTGGAATTGTTCAACACGTTTGTTTTATTTTCAGTGTTGTTTTGTCCCTGTATAGATCAAGTCCGTCCATAAATAACAAAAGTTTGGCTATTTTAGCAAAATGCAGTAATTTGAACTTGACTGTAAAGGCCATTTATTGGTTAAGGTCATACTTGAATAATTTAACAAGTAGGTTTTGTCATTAGCATTGTCTTGTCCAAGTATTAATAAAACTAAAACTAAAAACTAAAAATGAAGTTATCGCCAATATTAGCAAAATTCAATAATTTGACCTTGATGGTCAGGGTCATCTGAAGGTCATTTGAAGGTCAAGGTCACAGGTGAATGATTCAATGTGTCAGTTTTGTAATAAGTGTTGTTTTGTCCCAGTATCAATCAAATCAAACCATAAATAACAAAAATTTGGCTATTTTAAGCAAAATTCAATAACTTAACCTTAAATGTCAAGATCATCTAAAGGTCAAGGTCATACTTATAATAAATTAAAATGTTGGTTTTGTTGTTTTATCAAAGCATAAATCAAATCAATAAATAAACAACAGTTATGACGATTTAAGCAAAGTACAATAATGGGACCTTGACTGTCAAGGTCATTTTAGGGTAAAGGTCATACCTGAATTATTCAACATGTAAGTTTTGTCAAAAGTGTTGTTTTGTCCAAGTATGATTTAAGTGTAACCATAAATTACAGTTATGACCAATCTTAGCAAAATTCAACAATCTGATCTTGCTAGTCAAGGTCATTTTTTAGGTCAAGGTCAAACTTGAATCAAAATGTTGGATTTGTCAAAAGTATTGTTTTGTCCAAGTATAAATCAACTCCATCAATAAATGACAAAGTTATGACAATTTAAGCAAAATTCAAACATCTGACCTTGACGGTCAAGGTCATTTTTAGGTCATGGTCACACTTGAGTTAAACAACATGTCAGTTTTGTCACAAGTGTTGTTTTGTCCAAGTATGAATCAATTCCAACAATAAATGGCAAAGTTATGGCAAATTGTAGCAAAATTCAATAATTTGATCTTGAAGGTCAAGGTCATTTTAATGTAAAGTTGATACATGAAAAAATCATAATGTCGGAATTGTCATAAGTGTTGTTTTGTCCAAGTATGAGCAAATCCATAAATAAATACAAAAGTCATGACAATTTGAGCAAAATTCAATAATTTGACCTTGATGGTCATGGTCATTTTAAGGTAAAGGTCACATTTGAATAATTTATCATGTTGGCTTTGTCATAAGTGTTGTTTTTTTCCAAGTATTATTAACATCCAACAACAAATAACAAAATAATTGCCAGGTTTAGCAAAGTCAATAATCTGACTTTGACTGTAAAGGTCATTTAAAGGTCAAGGTCATATATGAAAGAATCAATATGTCGGATTTGTCATAAGTGTTGTTTTGTCCAAGTATGAATCAAATCCATAAATAAATGAGATAGGTATGACAATTTAAGCAAAATTCAATCATCTGACCTTGACGGTCAAGGTCATTTTTAGGTCATGGTCACACTTGAGTTTAACAACATGTCAGTTTTGTCACAAGTGTTTTTTTGTCCAAGTATGAATCAAATCCAACAACAAATGACAAAGTTATGGCAAACTGTAGCGAAATTCAATAATTTGACCTTCAAGGTCAAGGTCATTTTAATGTAAAGTTGATACATGAAAGAATCATGTCAGATTTGTCATAAGTGTTGTTTTGTCCAAGTATGAGCAAATCCATAAATAAATACCAAAGTTATGATAATTTGAGCAAAATTCAATAATTAGACCTTGATGGTCATGGTCATTTTAAGGTCACACTTGAATAATTTATCATGTCGGCTTTGTCATAAGTGTTGTTTTTTTTTCCCAAGTATTCTTAACATCCAACCACAAATAATAAAATTATGGCCAGGTTTAGCAAATTCAATAATCTAACCTTGATTGTAAAGGTCATTTAAAGGTCAAGGTCATATCTGAAAGAATCAAAATGTCTGATTTGTCATAAGTGATGTTTTGTCTAAGTATGAATCAAATCCATAAATAAATGAGAAACGTATAATAATTTAAGCAAAACTCAATCATCTGACCTTGAAATTCAAGGTCCTTTATAAGTTATGGTCATACCTGAGTTATTCAATATGTCATAATTGTTGTTTTGTCCAAGTACAAATCAAAACCAACCAAAAACAACAAAGTTATGACAATTTAAGCAAAATTTAATTATTTGACCTTGATGGTCATGGTAATTTTAACATTAAGGTCAAACTTGAATAATTTATCACTTGGCTTTGTCATAAGTGTTGTTTAGTCCAAGTCAAATCAAACCATAAATAACAAAATTTTGGCCAGTTTTAACAAAATTCAATGATTTGACCTTGACTGTCAAGGTCATTTAAAGGTCAAGGTCAAACTTGAAATAATCGTAATGTTGGATATGTCATAAGTGTTGTTTAGTCCAAGTATGAATTAAATCTGTAAATAAATAAGAAAGTTATGACAATTTAAGCAAAATTCAATCATCTGACATTGACGGTCAAGGTCATTTTAAGGTCATGGTCATATCTGAGTTATTAACATGTCAGTTTTGAAAGAAGTGTTGTTTTGTCCAAGTATAAATCAAATCCAACCAAAAATACTAAAGTTATGGACAATTTTAGAAAAATTTAATAATTTGACCTTCAAGGCGAAGGTCATTTATGAGTCAAGGTCAAGTTGAGTCTGGTTCACTTGAAGATCTTGTCCAAAGGGTTGTTGTGTCCAAGTATGAAGAGAATCCACTTATTAATAATTAAGTTATAGCAAATTTTGGCAAAATTCAATAATTTGACCTTGAAGGTGAAGGTCATTTATGAGTCAAGGTCAAGTTTAGTCTGGTCTTCTTGAAGATCTTGTCCAAAGGGTTGTTGTGCCCAAGCATGAAAAGAATCCACCTATAAATAATAAAGTTATGGCATATTTTAGCAAAATTCAATATTTTGACCTTGAAGGTGAAGGTCATTTATGAGTCAAGGTCAAGTTTAGTCTGGTCTACTTGAATTCAGGTCTTGTCCAAAGGGTTGTTATGTCCAAGCATGAAGAGAATCCACCTACTTGTAATAAAGTTATGGCCAAGTTTAGCAAAATCAATATTTTGACCTTGAATTTGAAGGTCAATTGAGAGTCAAGGTCAAGTTTAGTCTGGTCATCGGTAAGGTCTTGTCCAAAGGGTTGTTGTGTCCAAGTATGAAGATAATCCATCAAGGAATAAAAAAATCATGATCAATGTTAAAGTTTTCAGATGGGAACGGCAACGGCAACAGCAATGGCAACAGCAACGACACCATGACAAAAAAAGTCAAGCTAACAAGCAAAAATGACAAAGGGAGATTATTCAAAATGTAAGTGAGCTAGATTACCGTTCTTCTGCAGTGCTCTCTGCCTTATCACAATCAACCTATATTCCAAGTTTGAAGCCAATCCCATATATACATTATGAGAAAATGGCTGGACAAGGAAAAAAGACAAAGGGAGATTATTCAAAATGTAAGTAAGCTGGAGCTATGGTTCTTGTGCATTGCACTCTGCCTCATTACCAACAACATATACTGCTAGTTTGAAGCTAATCCCATGTTTATATTGTGAGAAAATGGCAAGACAAAGAAAAATGACAAAGGGAGATTATTAAAAATGTAAGTGAGCTGGAGTTATGGTTATTGTGCACTGCACTCCAACTCATCATGAAGAACCTATATTTCAAGTCTAGAGCCAATCCCATGTATACTTTGTGAGAAAATGGCCAGACAAGGACAACTGAAAAGGGGAGATAACTCAAGAATTTGCAAGGCTAGAGTAATGGTTCTTGAACACTGCACATTATCTCATCGCAATCAAGCTATATTCCAAGTTTGAAGTCAATGCCTTGTATACTTTTGGAGTTATGCTCCGGACAAATTGGGGACAGATAGACAGACTGACAGAGGGATGGACAATTTGATTACTTATCCTTCCTTCAAAGGCATAAAAAGAGAACTAATAATGGCACTAAATTGCTCAAATGATTAAAATTGCACTTAACACAGGTGCTATGAAGTGCATTCATTATCAAAGGCAAATTCAGCCAATTTATATCCCCCATAGAATAATACAAATGTTGTCACATCTTTTAACACAATAGCAATGCGGAGTGGCAACAATGCTCATCTGTCTTATTAATTGGAAACAAGCTTGCAAGTACCTATCCATCCAAAAAAACAAAAACAAGAAATGCCACCTTGCTACTTAACCAGGTTTTCAACGTTTCACCAAATAATTTTACAAAAGAAAAATGTTTTTTTAAAGACAACTGTGAACCTGATCTAAACCCAAGAACTCATGACTGAGGACTCCTAAAAATCCATAACAATACATGTACCATAAAAGCTAGAGACTATATGATTATTAAACATTTGAGCAATGAAACATATATGTATAACCTGCATGAAGCCATAAAAATAACTCAAGTGTGTACAATAAAATGCATGCAGGTGTCAGGATGCTACAGGGATGCTTTATACAATGTATCATCAAGATCAGTCAATTTAAACCAAAGTTATTTAATGGCAACTGATTTTCTAATTTTAGTAGCAGTGACCTTGACCTCATTTGACTGATCCCAAATACAATCACAAGCTAGGTTATTAGCAAGAGTATTATATACCAAGTTTAGTCAAGATTGACTAATAAAAACTTAAGATACCGACTCGAAACTAATTTTCTATTTTAAGTAATAGTGACCTTGACCTTGATCTGACTGACCCCAAATATAATCCCTAGCTAGGTTTCCAAGAAAGATGCTATATACCAAGTTTTGTTAGGTCAATCCAAACTAAAGTTACTGAATGGAAACCAAAAGTTTAACGCCCTCCCGCACACCTGCCCGGCATGCCCCAAACTAATAACAGGCAAAATAAGGAAAAAAGAAATGCAAGTACCTACTCATCTCAGAAAACTCAGAAAAAGAAAGAAGGAAACAAAAAGTGAAAAGAACTTTTTTTCTAGTACCTGCCCATCCAAAAAACTTAAAAAACCAAAACTTTTTCATCCTTGAAATAAAACAAACAAAAAGAAATAGAAATGAGAGAAAAAAACATGTTGGGGGGGGGGGGGGGGGGGGTACCTATGTATAAAACAAAATCAATGAAAAAAATGAAAACAAAAACTGTGTGTGGGGGTGTGTTGGGGTTAGGGGTGGGGGGAAGCTAACAGTAGGGGTGTGGAGGAGAGGGGCTAACAGTAGGGTGGTTCCATGCAGGGGGGTTGGGGGTGAGGGCAGTGCCTACTCATCCCATGTAAGTAAACAGTTAAGTTCTAGGCTTTGTGCTTTCCCATTAGAAGTGTTTTTCTAAATATTTCGATGCAAAACCAAGTGACCCCTAGGGAGGGGCTAATTTTGACCCCAGGGACATACACCAACAATTTTGGTAGAGGTTTACTCGAAGATGCATCAAATCAAATTACAAAGCTCTGTTTCAAGCAGTTTTAGAGGAATATTTTATATTTAAACAAGACTTGTCAGTCGGACACAGATGCCCCTAAATTTGGGCATTTGTCACAGAAAGGGAATACATTACCAGGGAAAACAATGGATATATAGTAAATTACTTATTAGGCTAAGAGTACTTCGCTTTACAAATAAATCTCTTTCAAAATGTGTCAGTCGCTATACACTTTTTTATTAGGAATAATTTTTTGTGTTTTCAACTCTGGCTAACAAAAGAAAAAGTAAGCCAGAGAAGAAAATATAAAATCAGTTCTTACAAATTTGTTAAGACTGCAAATAATCCTTGTTAACTTGCAAAGGAAGTTTAAATACTAACAATTAAACTGGAGGTATCTTAGTCTTTCTCCATTTAATCCATCTTGTTAAATAAGGCTCAACAGACAAAGACACTGTCTTCAATTTTAAAGACAAGATGCTTAGTTTTAATGTATGTAAATCTAAAAATTTCAAACAATGCTTTCAACAACAAAACAACAAATCTTCTGTCCTATGATATTCAAAATTATGTAAATTTTAAGTCCCATAATCCTTTCATCTATTTTCAACAAAAAATGTCTGATGTGATTCATACAAATTCAAAATTAATGTCATTTCTTTTAAAAGGAGGAGTCATATTGAAAAAGAAGCAGTGTTCATATTGAAAACATTACAGAAAACAATATTATAATATTAATGCATTATGATCGTTGATTCTATCTACCTACTTGAGCTTATTTACCATCGGTACTGGTTGCCCATATGACCGACGCCCTCTAAAGAGATTAGTTATTTTATGTTATGGGGGGTAGTGCAAGATACAGAAAGCAACCCATTCCAGAGACACCCCTGGTTCTTTTACATGCTCAGTGTATAGCACTGATACATGGGACCTCGGTTTAACATCTCATCCGAAAGACTATTACGAATGTTAGTGGAGGAGTGGGGGATCGAACTCGGGACCCCTGGTATACCAGTCCAGCGCGTTACCACTGGACCACATCCGCTCCTGATTGTTGATTTTAAAATAAACTTCATTAAATATAAGATTTATCAATACAGAATATACATGTCAAGTGGTGGTGGTTAAAGAAAGAGAAAAAATTTGATAAGATCTATCATTCTATTTGAAATGATTTATTGTCTGTACAAGTTGCTCATATGACTGACACTGTCTGGAGTGGATATGGGGGATAGTGCAAGATACAGAAAGCATCTAAAGCATCTAGAACTCCTTAAACTAGAACTGTGTCCATAGGACACGGATGCCCCCACTATGCATAAGTGCTCATAAACAAGAGCATGTATATCCTGTATGTAAGACTTTTTCTGTACATATACCTAAAATGATCTACAGGTAACCTTATGTACATGTTAAATTAAATTACAAATGTTAAATTTATATGTTCAATTATTTATATGGTATATAGTGAAAAAATCAACAAAGGGTCATAATTCTGTTAAATATGGTCACAGCAAAAATTCCTTCCTTTCCTACCATCTACACATTAAAGCTGTTCATCCCTGGAAGTTTAAGCAAAATCTGCCATCCGGTTTAAGAGGAGTTGCGTTCACAAAATTTCAATATGGTATATAGTGAAAAAATCAACAAAGGGCAATAATTCTGTTAAATTTGGTCGCAGCAAAAATTCCTTCCTTTACTTCCATCTACACATTAAGGTTGTTCATCCCTGGAAGTTTAAGCAAAATCTGCCATCCGGTTTAAGAGGAGTTGCGTTCACAAAATTTCTATATGGTATATAGTGAAAAAATCAACAAAGGGCCATAATTCTGTTAAATTTGGTCACAGCAAAAATTCCTTCCTTTACTACCATCTACACATTAAGGTTGTTCATCCCTGGAAATTTAAGCAAAATCTGCCATCCGGTTTAAGAGAATTTGCGTTCACAAAATTTCTAGTGAAAAAATCAACAAAGGGCCATAATTCTGTTAAATTTGGTCGCAGCGAAAATTCCTTCCTTTACTACCATCGACACATTAAGGTTGTTCATCCCTGGAAGTTTAAGCAAAGTCTGCCATCCGGTTTAAGAGGAGTTGCGTTCACAAGATTTCGGGACGTACGGACGGACGGACAGACAGACGGACGGACAGACGGACGGACAAGTGCAACGCTATATGCTCCCCACTTTGTGGGGGCATAAAAATTCTGTCCATATATTTTTAAAAAAATAATCAAATGTAAGTATAACTTATTATTAAAACACCAAATCTTTCACACCTCAACCTCAACCAGTCCCTAATGCAGTCCTTCACAACTATCATAAACCCATAAAATTCCCACTGTGATCAGTGACCCAAGGGCAGTCATCACCAATTACATGTAACTGATTAATATGTCAATAAAGGTGCTTGACTGGGAGCTAGTTATTCCATTATGTTAACCCGCACTGAAAAACTATAAGGTCATGAAATTTGCACTACTTCCATTTTAACCTTTCACTTTGAACAGATGTCATCAATGTCATCAACAAACCAACAAATGTAAGCACTGTAATTCAATTTTAGTTGTCAGTGATGATAAATTATACATAGTTTAAAATAAGAGAAAGAACCTTGAAAGCATATATTAGGCATACTAACGATATACATCTTTTGAAGTCGATTTATTTTCGTTTTTGGGGGACGGGGTGCAGGGGTCTCAGACCAACTGAGATCTGAAAATTTTTTGAGCCCTGCACTGGACCACTGATCTTTGATTAGATATTTCCATCACATTAATAAGACATACCACAGGATGGCAGCCACCATTGTTCACCTCACACCGGTCCTTGTAAAGACAGTATGTGCCATTGCCAATAAAGTCATCTTTGCACTGGCATATATGCTGAAATATTAGTTGAAATTGTTAAATATTTCAAAATTCTGAAGCCCTTACAGGTTTCAACTTTTACGTAATATGTCAGTCTTCCAACATCTCATACAGGCTGTACAGATAAGCAGATAACATGCAATCTCTCCTCTGAATGTGCAGGATACCAACTCTCTTGAACAAAGTCCAGACAGAATATTAACAGAATATTAACAGAGACAAATAATTGTAAATCAACTAGATTTATTTATTTCTGTAAGAACTTTTAATAGTGGACAATGGTCAAGAGCTTGACTGTCAGACTCCTGATCTGGATGTTTCAGTTCAAAACCAACCTGAGGTGGAAGTCTGCCAGAGTCTTTCAGAGGATCTATTGTAGACTGCATTTTATTGCTTTGAAGAAATGCTTTAAACCCAAGATAACAAGGTAAATATTAAATAGTAAGAAGTCATTGTCCCCTGCACTGATGGATGTAAAATAAACAAGGTGGTCCAAAGGACAACTATATTCCCCTGCCATCAGCGTTTAGTAAGGGGGTAGTTAAGTTGTAGGCTTTGTGCTTGGCCATTAAAAGTTTTATTGCTATACAGTCTAATCTACTACAGGATGCCTCACATCAAATTACAAATTCTGTGTCAAGTAGTTTTAGAGGAGATTTTTAACTTTTTTTCTAATTAACAATATATATGACCCAGAGCGAGGCCAATATTGATCCTGGAGTGATGATTTCAACCACCATGGCAGAGGTCTACTAGACAGTGCTACACACTAAATTCCAAAACTCTTAGCCATATGGTTTATGAATAATCAGCTACATTAAAGTTTCTGCATGATGCTGCCATCAGTGACAACTCAGTGACCATAATAACGTGAAATTTTTTTGGAAAACAAATGAGCTTAAAACTGAAAATTTGTAGTACTTACACATACTAATCAATTGGTTAGTAGTTATGGACGACAGAATATACTAAGTTTAATCCCCTGCTGTGACCTTGACCTTTGACCTAGGCACTGGGTCTTGCACGTAACACATCATCTACTTATGGCGATCATGTGTACCAATTTATTTTGAAAACGCATCATGCATGCAGAAGTTATGGACCAGACGCAAAGTATATACTTTTACAAGCACACAACCACAGACAGGGGTAACCATATAATGCCCCCTTCCCCAACCCCACCCCTCCATTTTATGGTGGGGACATGATTTTTTTGCAAATACCTAATCCAGAAAAAGAAACAAAAAGAGAAAAGAAAAAACAAATTCTAGTACCTACTTATCCAAACAAGAGGGACATGATGACCCTAAATTGCTCACCTGAGTCCCACTGCTAAAGTATGATAATTATACTGAGTCCCACTGCTAAAGTATGATAATTATACTGAGTCCCACTGCTAAAGTATGATAATTATACTGAGTCCCACTGCTAAAGTATGATAATTATACTGAGTCCCACTGCTAAAGTATGATAATTATAGTTTTGTTAATTTACTTTAAAATCAGGCCAATAGTTTGTAAGATTACAAAAGCTGTGAAATCACTATCAGGCAGACATGGCAAAATATTTTGGCCTCAATAACTCTAGAACCAATGATGGGATCAGGTTTGTTCAGGAAAATAAAGGAGTTCTACTGTTCATAAATGTTTTGTGAAAGTTTTGTTGAAATTGAATGTAACTGGAGTAAAACACTGACAACAGATAGAAATAACTGGGGTAAAATGGATACTGCAGTTATGGAACTTGCCAAGGTCTTGGCCTATGTATTGGTAAGTAAGAAGAAGTTATGTAATGAAGCCATTGGTACAGATTAAACTTAAGATCTATCCAACTTGCTGGTGTATGTTAACCATACCTATTTTCAAAGTGCTAAGAAGGGAAATAACTGGGGAAAAATGGATGCCACAGTTATGAAACTACCCAAGATCATGGACTTTGTATTGGTAAGTAAGTATGTATAGTATGAAGACACTGGTACTGGTAGAACTTACTGATATACCCAACTTGCCGGAATATCTTAACCTCGAACTGAAAGACTGATGGTTCAATTAATTAATGCCCATGGGGAATAAAAATAGTTTCAGATTAACAAAGTGACTGTTTTTACAATTTTTCAATGTGTGATAAGTTGTCTTCATACACTTTGTTATATGTTGATGAACCTTCAATACACTCAATCACAAAATTACAATACAAACAGAAAAGTGTTGAAAAATATATTGGGCAGACAAGCAACTAAGGGCGAAATGACCTTCAAGTGTGACCTTGACCTTGAACTGACATGGCTTGGCCATGCCTTCTGCACATCCTCTCAATGAGTCCATCATTTGACCAAAGTTTCAAGAAAACTGATTCAAAGGTAGAGGGGATATTGAGTGGTCACACTTGAAGGCTGAGACAAATGACCTTCAAGTGTGACCTTGACCTGAACTGACATGGCTTCTTAATGTGTTCTGCACATTGTCTCCAAGAGTTAAACATCTGACTAAAGTTTCAAGAAAATCAGTCCAAGGGTATAGGAGATATGGAGTGGAAACAAAATTGTTACGGACAGACAGACAAAGATGAAAAGATGGTTGGCCATGCCTTCTGCACATCCTTTCGATCAATGAGTAATACATTTGACCAAAGTTACAACAAAATCTTTTCAAAGGTATAGATCTCCTATAAAGCGGAAAAAAAACTGAAGGCTGAATCAAATTATAGTGGAAGCTTCCGAAAACCGGACCTTCTAAAAACCGGAAACTTCTGAAAACTGAATGATTTTCTCAGTCCCGAAATTGCTCCTACTGTTTTCTATGTAAATCATACTTCTGAAATCCGGAACATCCGAATTCTGAATTCCGGACGATCTTTCCGTAAAATTTAGTTTAAATCAATGCAATTTTACTTCCAAATACCGGAAAAATAAAAAGGTGCAAAAGACAGACCTAAGATCGCAAACCCTACGGCAAAAATTTCACGTCTATTGTTTACCGATTAGCGGTGATCGTTTATTTTGACATGCGTTAGAATAACAAGTTGTCAATTTGAACTTGACATGCAGCTGAATATATCGATAATTAGATAGCGGTAAATAATCAAAGCAATGAATTAGTGGATTAATAACAGGTGTTTGCTACAAGCAACTTTAAGGATAAAATTGTAACTAGGGATGTCTTAGAAGGGCGTTATTAGTAAGCCAACATCGGCCAAAGTGTTGGTTATTATAACTGGCGATTTTTTTTTTGCAAACTGTTTTAAAGGTATGCATAACTGTAGCTTTGTTTTGACATAAAGAAGCGTGTTTGCACATAATATAGTATACATGTATATGTATTTGAAAACATATGACATTTTTTCTAATAAAATATACATGGGTTGATGTTTTCATTAATTTTAATTTTGCATTATGTTTCCCATGTTACAAACGCTGTTACGCTAAACAATACTGACTGCATTCACTATCATAAAGAACCACTGGTGTCTGGCACCCTGTACTTGTCCAGATCATTCGTACTTCTGAATTCCGGAAACTTCCAAAATCCTGAACTTTTAGGCTGGTCCCATGGGTGTTCGGTTTTCGGAAGTTCCACTGTACCTTCAACTGTGACCTTGACCTTGAACTGACATGGCTGGACTATGCATTTTGCAAATCATCTCAATCAGTTTAAAAATTTGACTTAAGTTACAAGAAATTCAGTTGAAGGGTATAGGAGAAATGTAGTAGGAAACAAAACTGAAGTCCGAAACAAATTACCTTCAAGTGTGACCTTGAACTTGAACTGACATGGCTGGACTATGCATTCTGCACACTTGACTCAATGAGTTAAACATCTGTCCCAAGTTTCAAGGAAATCAGTTCAAGGGTACAGGAGATATGTAGCAGAAACGAAAATGTTATTGACAGACAGACAGAGAGACAGACAGAGAGATGAACTAACAATGGACATTCCTATAATCTCCCTCCTGCTTCATGGTGGGAGATAAGACATTACAGAGGTTGACAAGTTGCATGAACATGACATGTAACAATTTCACACAGAATACCTTTCCTGGTGTGGTAGGCAAACAGCTGGCATATCTGTGACATTCTGTGTGTTCGCTGCAGGTGGTTTCCATGTGACAATGTTTACCATCTCCAAACCATCCTTCATTGCATGTGCAGTTAGCAACTCCAGGTGCTGTCTTCACACATGTGGCCTGTAATAATTCAAAGAACTCATTTCCCCAGCTAAGGAAACAACATTTAATTTCACACCCTGCAATTTTATCAGAGCAAAATGACATGATTTTACACTATCATCTATCTAAACTCATTTATTTGTCATAAAAGAAAACAAGAGGGCCATGATGGCCCTAAATCGCTCACCTGAGTCTCACTGCTCATGTTACAAAAAGCTTTGCTATAAGTTTGAAGACTCTGGGTGCAATGGTACTCAATTTTTTTAGCAGAAATAGTTTTACTCTACAGGTCTTGGTGACTTTGACCTACAGACCCCAAAAACAATAGGGTTCTTCTAATATAATTACCCTATAAAGTTTGAAGGTTCTGGGTGTAATGATACTCCAGTTACTGAGAAGAAATAGTTTTCACTCTACATGTCCCTATGACCTTGACTTTTGACCTACTGACCCCAAAAATGATTTTGTTCTTTTACTGAGTAAAGACAATCATCCTATGAAGTTTGAAGGCTCTGGGTAAAATGGTACTCCAGTTACTGAGCAGAAACAGTTTTCACTCTATAGGTCCCTGTGAACTTAACCTTTGACCTATGGACCCTAAAAACAGTAGGGTTCTTCTAATACAATTATCCTATAACGTTTGAAGGACTCTGGGTGTAATGGTACTACAGTTACTCTGCAGAAATAGTTTTCACTCTACAGGTCTGTGTGACCTTGACCTTTGACATACTAGCCCCAAAAACAACAATGGTTCTTCTATTTGGTAATTTTAAGCAATCATCCTATGAAGTTTGGAGGCTCTGGGCGAAATGGTAATCCTGTTATTGAGTGGAAACAGTTTTCACTCTAGAGGTCCCTCTGACCTTGACCTTTGACCTACTGACCCAAAACGCAAAAGGGATTTTTTGTACTCAATAAGGGCAATAACCTGTGAAGTTTGAAGGCTTTGGGTCAACTGGTACTCAAGTTAATGAAAGGAAATGAAGTGTGAAAGACAGACAGACAAACAGACACCCGTGGACAAGGCAAACACAATATGTCTCCATCAGAAGGGCAGGGATTGGGGGAGACATAACAACGAAAAAATTGAAGGTATAGCTCTTGGTGTTTCAGAGCAGCAGATTTTTTTAAGTTTTCCCTATATAAATTCTTGTGTAAAATCAAATGACCCCCTGGGATGGGGCCAGTTTTAACCCCAGGGTCATAATCTGAACAAGCTTGGTAGAGGTCCACTAGAAAATGCTGTACACCAAATATTTTAACTCTAGGCAATGTGGTTTCTGACAAGACGATTTTTTAAACTTTTCCTATATAACTCTATGTAAAACATGTGACCCCTGGGGCGGGGCCTTTTTTGACCCAGGGGCTTTGACTTGAACAAACTTGGTAGAGGTCCAGTAGACAATGCTGTACACCCAATATCTTAACTCTAGGCCTTGTGGTATCTGAAAAGAAGATCTTTAAAGTTTTTCCTATATAACTCTATGTAAAACATGTGACCCCTGGGACGGGGCCTTTTTTGACCCAGGGGCAATGATTTGAACAACTTGGTAGAGGTCCTCTTGACAATGCTACATACAAAATATCTAAGCTCTATGCCTTTTGGTTTCAGATGTGAAGACTTTTTAAACTTTTTCCTATATAACTCTATGTAAACAAGTGACCCCTGGGGCAGGGCCTATTTTGACCCAGTGGCTATGATTTGAACAAACATAGTAGAGGTCCACTGGACAATGCTACACACCAAATATCTAAACTCTAGGCCTTGCGGTTTCTGACAAGAAGATTTTTTCAAGTTTTTCCTATATAACTCTATATAAAACATGTGACCCCTGGGGCGAGGCCTTTTTTGACACAGGGGCAATGATTTGAACAAACTTGGTAGAGATCCACTGGACAATGCTGCACACCAAATAACTGAACTCTAGGCCTTGTGGTTTCTGACAAGAAGACTTTTTAAAAGTTTTTCTTATATAACTCTATGTAAAACATGTGACCCCTGGGGCGGGGCCATTTTTGAACCAGGAGCCATGATTTGAACAAACTTGGTAGAGGTCCACTAGAAAATGCTGCACACCAAATATCTTAACTCTAGGCCTTGCAGTTTCTGACAAGAAGATTTTTAAGTTTTCCCTATATAAATCTATGTAAAATCAACTGACCCCTGGGATGGGGTCAGTTTTGACCCCACAGTCATGATTTGAACAAAATTGGTAGAGGTCCACTAGAAAATGCTGCACACCAAATATCTAAACTCTAGGCCTTGTGGTTTCTGACAAGAAGATTTTTAAGTTTTCCCTATATAAATCTATGTAAAATCAACTGACCCCTGGGATGGGGTCAGTTTTGACCCCACGGTCATAATTTGAACAAATTTGGTAGCGGTCCACTAGATGATGCTTCATACCAAATATCTAAGCTCCAGGCCTTGTGGTTTTGGAGAAGAAGATTTAAAAAAAAAAAAAATTAAATCTAATTTTAGCTCCAGTGAACCAGAAATGCAATGGACCAGAACCATTTGAACAATCTTGATAGAGCTTCATGCAAGGAACATCCCTGGCAAGTTTCATTTAATTAGGCCCTTTGGTTTCAGAGGAGATGTCATTTGAATGAAAACTTGACGACTGATAGACGGACGGACGGATGGATGACAGACAAAGACTGATCAGAAAAGCTCATCCTGAGCACTTTGTGCTCAGATGAGCTAAAAACAAACTTTGGCAAAACTAACTATTAACTATTGATAATAAGTTATGTCCTCTGTAAAACATTTCTTTCAAACACTGAGCATTCATCAGCAGAACTTAACATGTACTTTAAACACTCGCAAAATTGTGTATTCATTCATGCTGGAAAACTTAACAGAAAGTTGATATAGAAAGCATTAGCCTCCAATACTCCTGATCACATGATTATAAATCTTTAAAATGTCTGTAACATTTAATGAATAATTTATTTCACCTTTTCCAGACAAGTTTCTTTTTTCCTTTTCTTTTCAAAACAAAAATGATCTGTACAAATTGTTTTAAATCAGTGTTGGCAATGGAAAACTTAGCTTGAAATGTCTATGTAGAAAATTAAACAGACAGTTTTTCCCAAAACACTAAATCCCTGATCATTCCAACAACTCCTGACTGGTGGGGAGGTTTAAATGCACACATTCTGTATGACCCTGTCACTGATCACTCCAAAACTTCTAGAGGGGTGAGGTGTTTTAATGCACAAGAATTGTATGACTCTTGTCTATTGATTACTCCAAAATCGCTAGATGGGTGGGGTGGTTTTAATGCACATGAACTGTATGACTCTTGTCTATTGATTACTCCAAAATCTCTTGAGGGGTGGGGTGTGTCTATTCTGTTGACCAAACACCACTGACCAACTGACCATTCACCAACTGACAAAACTGTCTACTCTATTGACTGCTGACTAACTGACCAGGTACAATTAATAACTTGTATTAAAATTTTCAAAGGCTTTTTTAAAACCTGTAAATTGAAAAAAAAGTTTGATTATATAGACAGTAGTTGATTAATGTATTTGAATTGTTTGAAAGAATTTTTTAATATAAAAAAATGTAATTTTGATTATATCAAAAGCATAGTGGGAATTATAAATTATATATTAATAGTTTGAAGTTGAACTTTTAATGTTTAATTTGAAGATCAAAGAACTAATTCAAACTAATTAAATAGTTTGTTTCTTTGTTGTTATATTTGTTGGTTCAGTTTTGTCATCTATATATGAATGTATTTATCAACTCAGAATCAGGTCAAGTCTATAAATTTTGTCTTTAGTCATAATTCATTCCAAAGCAAAGCCATTATTACCTGTTTATTCATAAACTGTTATCTATGTGTGTCAATTATTTTTGATATATCATTTTGTGTTCCTATAAACTTTCAATTTTGTTAATATAATTATTTGTATTCCAAAGATTCTTATCATGCCTTTGTATTTATACTTTGTACTATATTATACTTATTCCATGGTCTTGACTTTTAGTTGTGAAAATTGTCATTTATATGTTAAATAAAAAGTTAGGATTATCAAAATACAACGATAATGGTGTTAACAAAACATGTTGCTAAACTTAAGGTGAAATCTGACTACCACTGTTGCAAATAATAAGGCTTAATTATCACCTTACCAAAAGAGAAAATAGCGATAAAAGCAGAGGAATCCAAATGGAAGGACCAATGTAATATCAGAGAGTATTCAGGGTAGACAATCCACTAATGTCTCCCAATGGTTTACCATCTTGATTCACACCTTCAATACCTGTATATGACATCATGGTCATTTAGTCAGTGGTCAGTAGAGTAGACAGTTTAGTCAATTGGTCAATGGTGTTTGGTCAACAGAATAGACTCACCCAGATGGGAGGGGTGTTTTTAATGCACATGAATTGTATGGCTCTTGTCTACTGATCACTGCATAACATCTAGAAGGGTGTGGTGATTTTAATGCATATGAGCTGTATGACTTGCCTATTTATCACTCCAAAATCTCTAGATTGGTGGGGTGGTTTTAATGCACATGAATTGTATGACTCTGTCACTGATCTCTTCAAAATCTCTAGATGGTGGTTTTCATGCACATGTCATTGAAATGTATGTCACTAATAACTCCGAAATCTCTTGAGGGGTGTAGAGGTTATAATCAACACAGACTTTATGACACTGTCAGTAACTAATCACTTAGAACAAACGAAATACTTATTTCTGTAGTTTTTACTACACTAATGATTTAAATACATTACAATATTAACAGCAGTTTAGTAACTGATGTAATTTGACCCTCCAAACATCAGCTAGGAACCCAAAGCACAATAGAAAACCAGAGCTAACCCAAAATTGTAAACCAACAGTTCATTCTGTCGAAGACAAATATGGGCTTAAAGATGGACACAACTGACCCTAAGAATTCTTCAGGCTGCAGTATTTCTCTCTGAGCAAGGAAGTAAATGAAACTATAAAATTGCAACACATAGTTCTGAATATGGCTTTTACATTAAATGGAAACGAAAAAGATGTCATTTTATCATTTAGTTCAATTTACTGTCATTCATTTGTAATGACTGTCTGAGTGCCTTATTTCCTGTGATGCCGGTCAAATATAGACATACAGCACACTAATCTGAGTGACTGGAACACATTCTCACTGGTTGTGTTTTGTGCATTAGAGTCAAGTTTCCACCAATAATACTATGAATATAACTGGGACCTCAAGCATACATATGAAGGAAAAATCGCAACTTTTAACTGCCTCTCATACCTTGGGACTGTATGTATAACAACAGTACTGTTTTCACTACAAACACATTTCAAAGTCTGTAAAACAAATTGTTATCATGCATAATTATTCAATAAAAGCTGATGCATGCCAAGCTTCAGTGTTTATTATTTAAAACAAACTTTATTTCTAGGCTCAGACTAAAACAGTTTAAATGTAACTAAAATACTTTCCACACAGTCATGTATTTGTCAGAACTGCAGGAAGCAATTTCAAAGAATACTTTCTATAAGTCTCCTTATTCTGTTAATTACCTGTAGATGGCAGCCACCTCTTTCAGGCTCCACACAGGGATCTATCTCCGTACAAGTCAGTCCATTTCCTGAATAACCTGGCAAGCAAATACACCTGAAATAAACTATTGCAGGTTAATTAACATATGAAACTGCTTGCTATAAGCTAAATGCTTTGATAAGTAGAATTAAGAATAGGCAGGAACAGTACTTATTTGCAAGATACCAGTATTAAATATGAACTTTATTCAGATAACAAGAGTATTGTGTTAAGCATCTTCTTTCCTTTTGACCATTTTTGTCTTCACACTGCTTTCATTCACTATTCTTAACTATACTTACCCTGTAAAATTCCTACACTGTACTTGTCCAATCATTCAGCTTGGACTGAAGCACTTAAAATATTTAAGGGCTTGCTTGCCTAACTGAAAACAGGGGAGAGGATGTGGCCCTGTGGTAATGCCCTGGACTGGTAAACCAGGGGTCCCCATTCGACCCCCTGCTCCTCCACTAACATTACTTATAGTCTTTCGAATGAGACATTAAACCGAGGTCCCATTATCAGTGCTATACACTGAGCATGCAAAAGAACCAGGGGTGTCTCTGGAATTGGATGCTTTCTGTATCTTGCACTACCCCCACAACATAAAATAACTAATCTCTTCAGGGGGAGTCGATCATATAGGCAACCAGTACTGACGACAAATAGGCTGAAATAGATAGATTGAAAACAGTGCATACCAGACCAAATGACAGTTACTGCCATTAGTTTAGTAAAAGCTATATTATTTCTATAGAAAATGTAACCAACACTGGGAAGCAAATACCAGTAATGACCAAAGGGGCATAATTATTTTGAACAATACTGGTAGAGGGTCACTACAGACTGCTACGTATCAAAGTTCAGAAGTTTCTGACAAAAAGATTTTGGTGAGTTTGTCTATATAATTGTCTTACCACCTTTGATTAAGTGGTTTAGGAAGAGATGTTGTATAAGTTTAACATTGTTGACACACAACATAGTATTACAGAAGCTGGTCTCAATAGCTTACACATATTATACTCAGGTGAAATAATAAAGTTACATTGCAAACTTGCCATTGTGAATGTCTCAAATTCTTTCTTCACAAAACACCAGCTCTGAACGTTTTGGGCTTATCAGTTTTATGTTTCCCCTAGGTTCTACCACAGTTTTCTGCCCTTATCTACCTACTGGGAAAATTCACTTTCAGAAAATGACCCTTGCCACAGTTCTTATCATTTTTATCAAAAAATATGTACAGCTGTTTCTTAATACATACATGTACAGACTGAGACATTACTTATTACCTATTTGTACTGAATTGTATCAACAAATAAATCTTTTAGTGGAAATTTAAATTATCTCCGGTATTTTAACATTATAGATACAAACTAAAACTGGTAATTTTCAGAAATTATAAAAAAAATCTTGCACCTTGATATTGCTCTTACTGCAAAATTAGATGAGAAATAAGATAGGAACATTTGTACAGATAAGTTCCAGATTGTGTGCTCTTTGTTTTAGCAAAGAAATAAAAATCATTTTATCACATGTTTATCAGCTCTGACGCAAAACTGAAATCATAACTTTCTCCAAGACCTCAATGGTACAATAAGTCTATGATTATCCATGTCTCAATAGATTCGTAACTATTTCCGTCTTGGAAGGAAAGTTTTATATATCATTAAAACATACTATCAGCATTTATGAATGATTAACTAAAGTATATTCAATGAAACTGCCCTATGATAATAACAACAACATTTTATTGACATAATTTTGTTAATACTGTTCACTGGTAGTATACAAAATGTACTATTAAAGACATTTACATGTAAATAAACTTAACA
This sequence comes from Cyclina sinensis, assembly GCA_012932295.1. Classification (NCBI taxonomy): domain Eukaryota; kingdom Metazoa; phylum Mollusca; class Bivalvia; order Venerida; family Veneridae; genus Cyclina; species Cyclina sinensis. The sequence continues at coordinate 22,934,109 of JAAONU010000013.1, read as the reverse complement.
GGACTGGTATTAATTTTTGTTTAAAATTCTTTTTTTATTTCTTTATGTGATATATAAACAAAAGTTTTAAGAGGCAGACCCTAAAATTAGAGAAAAGAGAATCCAATTTTCTTCAATTTGAAAATAATATATGAAATGAACTAGATGCTGTTTTCTATGGCGAAAGCATGTCTTCTCTAACTCCCTCCCCCACCCCAACCCCCATCTCTGGCTACAGAACTCCTGCAAAAATCAGTCAAGCAGAAAAATGTGACAATATGCACGAATGTAGGACAAAACCCCCTACGGACAAAACCCCCTACACTGTTTTTTATAGAGTGGACAAAACCCCCTACACTGTTTTAACAGCAGTGGACAAAACCCCCTAAATTTCAGGTTATGCTCTGGACAAGATTTTTCTAAAAGGGGAGACAATTCAAAAACGGGGTAAAATAGAGTTATGGTTCTTTGACAATGCAGTCCGCCTCAATGCCCTCTACAACTGTGTGCACTTTAAACAAATTATGTCCAAGGGTTTTCAAGTTATGCTCCGGACAAGCACAACAGATGGACAGACGAACAAGGTGGCCACTATACGCTCTCCCTTTGGGAAGCATAAAAATTGGGGTGGGGCTTGGAGGGGGGGATGTACCTTTGCATTTAAAAAAAAATGGGGGGGGGGTCAGATATTGGTGGCGGGGTGGTCACATGCGGGAGTGGGGGAGGAAAGTACCTTGTCCTTCCCATCCCAGTTAAGTATATAGTTAAGTTCTAGGCTTTGTGCTTTCCCATTGATAGTTTTTTGCTATTTAAGTCTATGCATAACCGAGTGACCCCTGGGGTGCAGCTAATTTTCACCCCAGGATCATAATATAAACATTCTTGGTAAAGGTCTACTAGAGGATGCTTAACATCAAATTACAAAGCTATGTTGCAATTGGTTTAAGAAAAGAAGATTTTAAAAGTTTTTCCTCTATAACTATATATAAGCCCCAGGGCAGGGCAAATATTGATCCTAGGGTCATGATATGAAGCAACATGGTAGAGGTCTATAAGACAATGCTGCACACCAAATATCAAAACTCTCAGCCTTACAGTTTATGAACAATCAGAACATTAAAGGTTTTGCACAATACTGTCCATGACACTGCCTGCATGAATCAACAACCATTAACAGTTTGACATTTATCTTAGAAAACAGGCAAGCTAAAAATGGGGGCAGCTAAAGTTATCATTCTTGAACACTGCACTTCCTGCCACTCCCCTCTATCTATGCGCCCAATATTAACTAAATGCCTTTAACAGTTGTAGAGCTGTGGCCCAGACAAGTAAAATGTACTAAGGTGAGATAATGAGAAAACTAGTCACTATGAGTTATGGTTCTTGTGCACTGCAATTACTCTGAATGGCCTTTATCATCTTAAGAAGTTATAAGTAAATCCCTTCATTGGTATTTGAATTATACCCGGAAAAAATCCAACAAGCCTTAAAAAATGTAATAAAGGGAGATAACTGAAAAATGGGCAAGGCAGAGTTACAATTATTCAACACTGCACTTCATGTATACACTTATCAATATCTTAAATATCAACTAAATCCCACTAATAATTTTAGAGTTCTGCTTTGGACAAGCATTATAACATACATGTAATAAAAAACTTATAAAGGGAAATAACTAAAAAAATGGGGGCAGCTAGAGTTACTGGTTCTTGGACACTGCACTTCCTGCCACTCCGCTCTATCAAAATGCTAAATATCAACTAAATGTCTTTCATCGTTTAAGAGATTTGCTCTGGACAAGAAAATGTACTAATGGGAGATAATGAGAAAACTAGATAAGCTGAGTAACGGTTCTTGTGCACTGCCCTTACTCTCAATGTCCTCTATCATTTCATGAAGTTATGAGTAAATCCCTTCATTGGTGTTTCAGTTATACTCTGGACAAAACCGGACAGATGGATGGACAGACAAGTCGCCAACTATATGCTCTCCCTTGGGAAGCATAAAAAAGGTAACTCTATCATTTTAGAAGCAAACTCCTTACCTGAAGTCCAAATTCTTTTCTACCCAGATACATACAGCATGCACATGGCAATGGTGTAATTCAGCATTACACACAGATGCTTGTATGTCACAGTTTTCCCCTATCATCGGCATAAAACATGGTTGCTTGCATTTTCCATCCCCCTGTAATCCTGAGTTACAAAAGCCGTGGACACAGGTACATTCTGTAAATAGAAAAATGATTTTTACATTTAGTATATTCTTGAGCTTAACTACAGCCAGGTTTCATTAATGAGAGCTGTCACAAAATGGTCTTTCTTTAATCTGCCTTAAAACCACACATTATTTCTTCTAAATTTTTAACTTTGGTTTAAAACAATTTCTCTTTGGATTGAAATAAAGCAATCAAAATAGCAGAACATATATTTTATCATCTATTAGTAAACAAATATGTTTGCTTTTCAAAACTCTTAAAACAATTTGTATCAGGCCAATTGTAACTACAGTTTTCATACCTTTGTAATGCTTTTATCTACATATGCAAAATGAGCTGTCAGAATTAGGCTGATCCCCCCTTACAGGTATCAGAAACCCATAAGATCAATTAAGTACCGTATGTCACCTCAGCATGGTGAGTCCAAAACAGTAAGAGCCAGAGTTTTCTACTAATAAAGCTGAACCTTTTTTAAATTCCTGGATTCAATTATTGTATAGTATAATTGACTGAAGATCACTTATGAAGTACCAACCCCTGTGAAAACAGTAACAAAACAAGAGGACCATGATGGCTCTGGATCGCTCACCTGAATACTTAGCCTTTGGGTCTGCTGTTGAGCAAACATCAGAAGCTATTTTGAGGTTCTCCCTGTATAAATCTATATGAATTCAAGTGACCCACAGGGTAGAGTCAATTTTCACCCAAGGGGAATAATTTGAATAAATTTGGTAGAGGACCTGAAGCTGATGTTCTATGCAAAATATCTAACCTTGTGGTTTCAGACAAGAAGACCTTCCCTTTATAAGCCTATATTAAATCAAGTGACCCCAGGGTCAGGCCACTAATGACCATAGGAGCTTAATTCGAACTTTGACACTGGTAGAGAACCTCTAGCTGATGTTCCATGCAAAAACCTTAGCCCTTGGTTTTGTGGTTTCAAAAAAGATTTTTTAAGGTTTTCAATATAAAATCAAGTGACCCCTGGGGTACAGCTACTTTTGACCCAAGGGACATAATTTGAACAAACTTGGTAGAAAACCTTTAGCTGATGCTCCATGCCAAATATCTAAGTTCTAGTCCTTGGGGTTTTAGACCAGAAGATTTTATTAGGTTTACCTTTATATCAGCCTATGTAAAATAAATTGATTCCTGGGTAGGACCAATTTTGACCCAGGGGCATATTTTAAACAAACCTGGTAGAGGACCTCTAGCTAGTGCTCAACCCAAAATATTTAAGCTCTAGGCTTTGTGGTTTCAGATACCTTGACTTTTTTAAAGTCTTCTCGATATAAACTTATGTAAAATCAAGTGACTCCCTGGGGCAAGGCTATTAATGACATAAGGGGCATAATTTGAACAATCTTATTAGAGGACCTCTACATGATGCTCCATGCAAAAAAGCATGCAAAAAAACTTAGTTCTAAAATTCACGGTTTCTCACAAGAAGATTTTTAAAGATTAAATATTTTGCACAAATAGGACTTCAGGGATGGGGCCAATTTAAACTCCAGGGACAAAATTTGAAAAAAACTTGGTAGAGGACCTCTAGCTGCTGCTCTATGCAAAATGTCTGTAAAATAAAATGTAAATAAAATGTATATAAGCCTACATAAAATCAAGTCACCTAACCATTAATGACCCTAGGGGCATAACTGGAACAACCTAGGTAGAGGACCTTGAGCTGATGCTCCATGTAAGAAATTTTAGCCCTTGGCTTTATGGTTTCAGACAAAAAAAAATTTTAAGGTTTTCCCTATATAAGTCTATTAACATCAAGAGTCCCCTGGGGAAGGGCCAATTTTTACCCAAGGGGCATAATTGGAACAACCTTGGTAGAGGACCACTAGCTGATGCTCCATTAAAAATACCTAAGTTCTAGGGTTGTGGTTTCAGATAACGAGATTTTAAATGTTTTCCCTGCATATGTAAAACCAATTTACCCCCAGGGCAGGGCCAATTATGACCCAAGAGATATAATTTGAACAAACTTGGTAGAGGTCCACTAGACAATGCTACAGACCAATTCTTAAGGCTCAAAGCCTTGTGGTTTCAGACAAGAAGATTTTCAAAAGTTTTCTTTTCTGTTGGCATGGAAACTAGAGTTTTTGATGTAATTTTATGCTTTGATTCAACTTTGGTAGAGCTTCATGTGGCATGTTTCATCAAAGCTGGCTTAGTGGTATAGAAGGAGACGCTGTTTAAGTCAAACTGTTGACGATGCACACCGCATGACGGACAATCAATGTTCCCAAAATCTCACCCTTGAGCACTTCCGGGTCATCTCCTCATCATGACCAAACATCCTGTATAATTTGAAGGGCCTGGGTACAGACGTTCTTGAGTTATTGATAAGAAACAATTTTCTAAGTACAGACTTTTGAGGGCTAAGTAATCATAAGTTTCATCTACTCATCATGGCCAACCATCATGTTAAGTTTAATGGTCCTTCTAAATGATCTTCATTTGGTGATCAAAAATATATTTTTGAGGTGCAAGCCCCTGCGAACTTGACATCTGACCTTGTGGACTAACAAACAATAGAGACTATCTACTCATAATGCCCAACTATCATCTAAAGTTTGAAGGTCCTGGGAACAATTGTTCAGTTATCAATCTGAAAGCTTTTTCAAAGTTCTTGGCCCCTATGAGTTTGACCCTTGCCCCTGTTGGCCCAAATACAATAGCGGTCATTTACTCAGCATGCTCAACCATCCTGTATAGTTTAAAGTTATCAGATTAATTCTTGTTCTGTTATTAATCAGAAACCTGTGAGCCTGACCCTTGACATGTGGGCCCATAACCAATAAGGTTCATCTTCAGGGCCAACCATCCTGTAAAATTCTAAGGTGCTGGGTGCAATTATTCTTAAGACACTGATAAGACACCATTTTAAAACTGCAGGTTCCTGTGAGCTAGACATTTGACCAAGTGGGCCCAAAAGAATGGAGTTCATCTGGACAAGCTGCCCAAACTAACTTATTAAATCTCGTCTCCATGTTTGTGTGAGCATAGGTAGGTTTTATTTTCAGCTGTAAACATTATGTTTGCATAACGATAAGGCTTGCATATACAGACGGTCAGAAAGATTAAGAGGGTTGATTTAAAAAGAAATCTTGAAACATGGTGCAGCTGAATTAAACCTCACAAAGTTCTCTAAAGACAAAAAAAACTTGTCAAAAACAATTCTATTTTGTAGGCAGACTGTTACAGTATAGACTATGGGCAAAGAAAGAAATTGTCATTTCTAAAAGATAATTGGGGATTAATGTCTTTTTCTACAAAGTGTGACAACAGTACACACTAATCTAAGACATCATCTAAATTTAAAAAATACCTTGAGACTTTACCAAGTAATGTCAGAAGGTCTCCAAATATAAGCAAGCTGTCTGATATTAATCTTATTTATTAGGTCGTTACATACTTGCATGTTCAGGAGCAGTAAATTTTATGAGATTACCTCAAATTCGAGGGAAAAAAAAACCCAAAAATAAATTATTACCTTGTGCACAAAATACGATTAAAATCATTAAAATTTTAATGACCCAAACGCTCTACATTTGAAGCAGAAAAAACCTTTCCACCAAATTTATGGGTTTAATGTTTTCGTGTTGTGATAGTGTAAAAAAACAACAACAACTGAACTATGTAAGAGGCTCACATTTCGCAAGAAGTTTCTAAGTTAAATGATAAAAAAAATATTTATTAGGAAGGCATGTAGGCAGAAAAAATGTTAAAACCTAAAATATTCATCACTACACAAGTCTGACATGCACTATCAAAAGAAATTCCAAAACATTTGACGTCACTTTCATATGGAAACAAGGAACGCCTTTGTTTTCCAGGCTGTTATATGTTTTTATGAATTTTTTGTGAGATAAAAAGATGAGTGATGGATCAAGTTTTCACTGGGAGGATGAAATAATATTTCAGAATTTAATGCAATTAAGTTCAAGTTCAAGAGTTTTCCAGATTATTTCAAGTCAAATTTTCATTGATTGAAAGCCAACATGTTTTCCTGAAGAGAAAAACATTTAAAATTCAAAAAGACGCATATTAAATGCAATGCTTCCACCTAGCTACAATTCAAACAAGAGCACCACAAGCTGGAGTAAAATATACCCCAAGAGTGCACTTAGTAAATAGGAAACAGTTGAAAAAAAGAGACTTGTTCATGTCAAAAAATTTTCTATTTTGCCAGTGAATTAATATAGTGGAATACAGGTTGAAAATTGTAGAAGCAGTAAACTGCCAAAAGTCCAATTTATAATTATATGAATATTTTCATACCCAAGAGTAGATAACTCCTAAAAGCACGGGTCAATCAATGTAAAGGTATGTTAAGCATTCTTACTCCTTATGTAGATAATGTGTATTAAAGCAGCTCGTTCACAGATGGTCACTGACTAAGAATTTGATTTTAACTATCAGTGTGTATTATGTCTAGCATTACCCATCTGTTACCCAAAGCAACATTGGGTGATTGTAAAAAAAGATGGGTAGTTTCTCCATCGTAGGTGATAGCGTTACAAACGGTATAAAACCTATACTTAGAATTTCTATTTTTGTGTGCTGTCACATGACTGATCACATTCACTCTTCATGCATGCCCTCACATTATATTGACTTTTGAATACTGGGCATTCATTTCATGGATAATGCCCCCAACCAGTATAAAGCAAGGTAAGAAAGATCACAAGAATGAATCTGAGGGTTACTTAACTTTACTTCAAACATGATTTAATTGTCCCGACAAATATCATTATCAAATTGTTGCCATAATATTGAACTAGATGGGTGTTCAGTTGAACACTTGTGTCGCCCTTGGGTACTCTGTTAGAAGAAGGGGGCTTGAGGGTTGATGGGGAGTGGAAGTACCTATGTATTAAAAAAAAAAATTTGGGCCCAGGGGGGGGGGGGGGGTAAAGGGGGGGGATGTAAGAGGGGGGAGGTCCCCATGCATGGGGGAGTGGGGTGGGGGAGAGAGTAATGACCCATCACAAATAAGTTAAAAGTTTATTTCAAAACTTAAGAAGTTCTTTTCCAATAAAGGAGAAAAAGAACTTTTTTTTTTGGGGGGGGGGAGGGGGAGGAAGTGGGGGAGGAGTCAGTAACTTCATACTTACATATTCTAAAAAAATGAAATGATTTTTTTTTTTTTTTTTTTTTTTTTGGGGGGTGGGGGGGAGGTGGGGGGCCCATACAAGGGTTAGTCAAGTACTACATATTTAAAAAAAAAAATTAATCCCCATGCAGGGGAGGGGGTGAGAGTACTTACCCATCTCATGTCAGTTAATATTTTATTTCTAGGCTTAAAAAGTTTTTTTTTACTATATATAAGCAAACTCAAGTGACCCCTGGGGGTGGGGCTAACTTTGACCCCAGGGACATGAGTACCAATAATCTTTGCAGGGGTCTTGCTGGTGATCAAGTATTCCAAGTTTGAATGGAATATCTTTGACACTTTTTGAGAAATGAACATTATCAAAAAGGTTAACCAAGAAATTTTCAGTTGAAAAAGGGGCATAACATTGCAAAAATAAATTTGAGGGTTATCTGCCCTTGAGAAATGGTGTTGTCTTAAGCGATACAATTGTAAGCATTACAACTGGAAAGTTTGATGAAGAAATATTAAGAAATGGCATAGTTATAGCCAATGTTAAGTTTTCATGACAAAAACTAAGTACAAAAAGGGGCATAACTCTGTCATATGTGATCTTGACTTACAGATTTTGGCATCATAGCGACCCTGCTGTCATAAGCAATATAATTTGAAAGTTTAATGAGGAAATGTTGAGAAATGGCAAAGTTACTGCCAATTTTAAGTTTTCATGACAAAATCCAAGTACAAAAAGGGGCATTACTCTGTTAAATATGACCTTGACCTAAAGATTTTGGCATCATCCCGACCCTGTTGTCATAAGCTATATAATTTGAAAGTTTGATGAGGAATTGTTGAGAAATGGCAAAGTTATAGCCAATGTTAAGTTGTTGTGACGGACCGACGGACAAAGCGATCCCAATGTTTTGCCGTTTCTTTGAAGAGCGACACAAAAAGTAAATCTATCTACAGGATCTGTTACAAAAATATATATAGTCCACTAAGGACTTCAGTTTATTTATAAAATGAAAATCTAAAACTTGACTGAGATGCTTAGATTGAGTTTGTTCAACAATTTTAATATCTGATTTCTATTTATTGCGTAAGAGACCGGAAGTGGTCACGAAAAGTTTTGTAAACAAGCGAAGAAATTCATTTGAGAGAAATCAGAGGTACGGTGGAAAAAATGGAGTTATTGATTGATATATTTAGTAAAAGATTTAACTATGAAACATTGCATCTGTCAACTTAAATAAGAGAAAATCTGTTTGAAATAAGGTTTCCCTAAGATTCATTCTTGTGAACTTTCGTACTTTGTTTTGGTTATATACTGGTTCAGGACATTTATCCATGAAACGAATGCCTGTGCTGAGACTGGAGAAAAAGCCATGTTTAGGAACGTGTTTCGTGGTACAGCAAGCATCTGCATTGGGGATAACATATTCTATATTTAGCTGGAAATTCCCCAAGTAGGCGTTTACACAAAATGCATTTTCCGTGCATTGTGACCTATGCAAGCCAAGTTTTTTTTTGTCAGAAAACAAAAACTTCACCAACAGTAATTAGGGAGAGTAGAAAAAACTTCATTTAATTCTACTGTTCATCTGTGAATGAGCTGCCTAAAGAACTGATTTCAATTATGTCAAAACTTTAGAGGTAATTTACTACACAAAAATTCCTGTAGTAATTTTTTGATCAAAGGACAGATAACTCTAAAATGAATATGTCAGGCACACCTACTCTTCATGTGGATAATGTGTAGCAAGTGTCATTTCAATCTGATGAAAACTGAAAGAGGAAATTGCTAATGCATTTATCCATAACTTCAAAATGCATGAGTCAACATTCATAAAAATATTTCATGTATATCTTCTCTTCATGGAGATGATGACTTGTAAAGACAGTTTCATTTCTATCAGGAGGAGGAGTTATCAGAACAAGAAATTGCTAAATATCTTCAAGGAGAGCAAACTCCAGAATGCTGAAGTCAACCGTCTCAGAAATATGTCATTCATATTCCTATTCTTCATCTAGAAAATGTGTAACTGACGAGAAGACAACATGCACCATACCAAATCAATGTTTTGGGGTATATAAGAAGTGAAATAAGACAAGTCTGATACAAAATTTAATAATAACTTTAAATGACAGGTGGTCAGCAGCCACAGGCATGTCTAGTATAAATATATCAACTTCATGCAGCTTCTTTTTATGCATAATTCATAGTTAACATAGAGATGTCTCTCTAAAAGGGCAAACATGTGTGACTGAGTAAGAAACAATATTGTCTAGCCTGAATAACAAGTCTGGCATAGTTTGATAGGGCATTATCTACAGAAAGTCTGACAGCATCTTCCTGAATCTGGAGGTGTCCTAGTCAAGTGTGACTGGGTTTGTAAGAACAATTGTTTAACTTGAATATCAAGTCAGACTAAACTTGTAAAAACATTTTAAGCTTAAATAAATGAGACTTTGCTTGGATGGCCACAGTTTAAACTGAACAGCAACTGTGACTGAGTTTGATGACTCACTATTAAGTCTGATGACTCACTCTTACCTAAGTGAAACTGAGTTTGATGACTCACTCTTATCCAAGCTTGACCGAGTATGATGACTCACTCTTACCCAAGTGTGATTGAGTTTGATGACTCACTCTTATCCAAGCTTGACCAAGTATGATGACTCACTCTTACCCAAGTGTGATTGAGTTTGATGACTCTATTGTACCAGTTGTAACTAAGTTTGATGACTCACTCCTATGCAAGTATGACTGAGTTTGATGACTGACTCTTATCAAAGCATGACTGAGTTTGATGACTAACTCTTATCCAGGCTTGACTGAGTATGATGATTAACTCTTACCAAAGTGTGACTGAGCTTGATGACTAACTTTTATCCAAGCATGACTGAGTTTGTTGACTCACTCTTATCCAAGTATGACTGAGTTTGATGACTCAATCTTATCCAAGCATGACTGGGTTTGATGACACACTCTTATCCAAGCTTTATTGAGTTTGATAACCAATTCTTATCCAAGTGTGACTGAGTTTGAAAACTTACTTTTTCCCAAGTGTGACTGAGATGAATACTATCTCTTACCCAAGTGTGATTGAGTCTGATGACTAACTCTTATCCAAGTGTGACTGAGTTTGAAAAATTACTCTTTCCCAAGTGTGACTGAGATGAATACTATCTCTTACCCAAGTGTGATTGAGTCTGATGACTAACTCTTATCCAAGCCTGACTGAGTTTGATGACTCACTCTTACCCAAGTGTGACTGAGTTTGGAAAGGTGATTTACCTTTACAAACTTATATGGCTGGAACTGTAATTGTGTTATTATTATTATTTGCATTATAGAGACAATATATTTCACTGAATATGGCACGGCATTTCTTATCATAAAACATAAAACACAAGAGTTATGATGGCCCTGAAAAGCATCGCTCGACTATAACTGCTGAAATGTAATGGATTAGTCAAAATAACGAAGTAGACAATGCAGCATGACAAATTTCAGAATTTTCAAACAAGAAATTTTGAAAAAGAATGTCTTAATAGGTCTTTGTAAAATGGTGTGAATCCAAAAACAAGAGGGCCATGATGGCCCTGGATCGCTCACCTGAGTACTTTGGCTGTAGGTTTGCTGTTAAGCAGTATTTCATTTTTTAATTGAAAATATGTAAGTGCCTACAAACCAAATATGTAAAATTTCAGTCAATAAATAAAGGCTCTATGATAGAAAGTAGAAATATCTATTATAAGCTATGGTGACCTTGACCTTGACCCAGTGACCTCAAACCCTACCCATGGGTAGAGGTCCATGCAAGGAACCTCTATACTGAATATCAAAGATATTGGTCTATAAATGAAGGCTCCATGAGGTACAGTAGATAAATCTACTTTTAGCCTCCGTGACCTTTAACCTAATCCAATAATTTGAAAAAGCTTGATAAAGCTTGCTTCATGCCAAATTTTAAAATTCTAGGTCTTGTGGTTTCAGACAAGAAGATTTTTGAAGATTTTCTTCTATATTGTTATTTAAAACTTGTGACCCCTCGGGCGGGGCCAATAGTGACCCCAGGGACATTTTTCTAACAAACTTGGTAGAGGTCCACTAGACAATGCTACACACCAAATATCTAAGCTCTATAACTTACGGTTTCTGACAGGAAGATTTTTTTAGATTTTCTTATATAACTCTATGTAAAACTAGTGGCCCCTGGGGCGGGGCCATTTTTGACCCAGAGGCCAGGATTTGAACAAACTTGGTAGAGGTCAACTAGACAATGCTACACACCAAATATCTAAGCTCTATAACTTACTGTTTCTGATAAGAAGATTGTTTTAAGATTTTCCTATATAACTCTATGTAAAACAAGTGACCCCCGGGGCGGGGCCATTTTTGACCCAGAGGCCATGATTTGAACAAACTTGGTAGAGGTCCACTAGACAATGCTACATACCAAATATCTTAACTGTAGGCCTTCTTGTTTCTGACAAGAAGATTTTTTTAGTTTTTCCTATATAACTCTATGTAAAACAAGTGACCCCCGGGGCGGGGCCATTTTTGACCCAGAGGCCATGATTTGAACAAACTTGGTAGAGGTCCACTAGACAATGCTACATACCAAATATCTTAACTGTAGGCCTTCTTGTTTTTGACAAGAAGATTTTTTTAGTTTTTCCAATATAACTCTATGTAAAACAAGTGACCCCGGGGCGGGGCCATTTTTGACCCAGAGGACAGGATTTGAACAAACTTGGTAGAGGTCCACTAGACAATGCTACACACCAAATATCTAAGCTCTATAACTTACGGTTTCTGACAAGAAGATTTTTTAAGATTTTCCTATATACATGTACATGTAACTCTATGTAAAACTAGTGGCCCCTGGGGTGGGGTCATTTTTGACCCAGAGGCCAGGATTTGAACAAACTTGGTAGAGGTTCACTTAACAATGCTACACACCAAATATCTAAGCTCTATAATTTATGGTTTCTGACAAGAAGATTTTTTAAGATTTTCCTATATAACTCTTTGTAAAACTAGTGGCCCCTGGGGTGGGGTCATTTTTGACCCAGAGGACAGGATTTGAACAAACTTGGTAGAGGTTCACTAGACAATGCTACACACCAAATATCTAAGCTCTATAATTTACGGTTTCTGACAAGAAGATTTTTTTAAGATTTTCCTATATAACTCTATGTAAAACTAGTGGCCCCTGGGGCGGGGTCATTTTTGACCCAGAGGACAGGATTTGAACAAACTTGGTAGAGGTCCACTAGACAATGCTACACACCAAATATCTAAGCTCTATAACTTACGGTTTCTGACAAGAAGTTTTTTTAAGATTTTCCTATATAACTCTATGTAAAACTAGTGGCCCCTGGGGCGGGGTCATTTTTGACCCAGAGGACAGGATTTGAACAAACTTGGTAGAGGTCCACTAGACAATGCTACACACCAAATATCTAAGCTCTATAACTTACGGTTTCTGACAAGAAGATTTTTTAAGATTTTCTTATATAACTCTATGTAAAACTAGTGGCCCCTGGGGCGGGGTCATTTTTGACCCAGAGGACAGGATTTGAACAAACTTGGTAGAGGTCCACTAGACAATGCTACACACCAAATATCTAAGCTCTATAACTTACGGTTTTTGACAAGAAGATTTTTTAAGATTTTCCTATATAACTCTATGTAAAACTAGTGGCCCCTGGGGCGGGGTCATTTTTGACCCAGAGGACAGGATTTGAACAAACTTGGTAGAGGTCCACTAGACAATGCTACACACCAAATATCTAAGCTCTATAATTTACGGTTTCTGACAAGAAGATTTTTTTAAGATTTTCCTATATAACTCTATGTAAAACAAGTGACCCCCGGGGCGGGGCCATTTTTGACCCAGAGGCCATGATTTGAACAAACTTAGTAGAGGTCCACTAGACAATGCTACATACCAAATATCTTAACTCTAGGCCTTGTGGTTTCTGACAAGAAGATTTTCAATTCTTCCCTATATAACTCTATGTAAAATCAACTGACCCCTGGGGTGGGGTCAGTTCTGTCCCCAGGGACATAATTTGAACAAACTTGGTAGAGGTTCACTAGATGATGCTTCATACCAAATATCAAAGCTCCAGGCCTTGTGGTTTCAGAAAAGAAGATTTTTAAAGATCCAACTTATAAAATCTATTTTTAGCTCCAGTGAACCAGAAATGCAATGGACCAGAACCATTTGAACAATCTTGGTAGAGCTTCATGCAAGGAACATCCCAGGCAAGTTTCATTAAATTTGCCCCATTGGTTTCAGAGGAGATGTTGTTTGAATGAAAAGTTGACGACGGACAGACGGACGACGGACAAAGACCGATCAGAAAAGCTCACCCTGAGCACTTTGTGCTCAGGTGAGCTAATAATCTGAAGGATGAACATCTGAACAATCTAGGTATAGGTATACAAGACAATGGTAAATAACAAATCTGAAAAGTTTTGACACAAAAGTTTTAAAGAGATTGTCTGCATAAGTTTATTTAGGAAATAGATTTTAAGTTTGAGTGATATACCGTCTGATATATCACGGTGTCGAGTTCAGATGCGTAGTAATTTAATCACGAAGGCCGTAGGCCTGAGTGATTAAATATTTACGCATATGAACGAGAAACCGTGATATATACGACGGTAGATCACGAAAATGTTAAAATCTATTTCCATTCTAACACGTACGTATATTTAAAAGGGACGTAAGTATGTGCACTATTTAACAGTGGCGTTCTCAGTGACGTCAGCGGGCGCGCGCGCGCTTGTATTCAGCGTGCTATACTGCCTGATATATCACGCTCAATTCCTTCTTTGTTTATTGTCCGCAAATTGCGGATAGTGTTAGAATTACTATTAGACCCCACAGTAGCACCAGTAATTACTACAGTATCATTGTTTGAACAGTCTTGGTAATTGTCCAAAAAGCAATACATTATGGAAAAATTCAAAACTCTTGGCCTCAGACTTCAGAGTATAAAAGATTTTCCTACATATTTCTATGTAAAACATTTTACCCAAGGGTGGAGACAACGATATCTCCATGTACATAATAAGAAAAATCTTGGTAGAGGTTTACTAGACAATGCTAAATAAGCAAACCTCAGAAAACTCAACCTTAATGTTTCTGACTTTAATATTCGTAAAGAGTTTGTCTGTTTAAGTGTCACAGAAAAAACAGCTGACCGTCAAGGTGGAGTCTAAAATGAAAACATGGGGAAAGTTTGAACGATTTCGGCAGAGTTCCATTTGACTTTACTTTTATATAAAAATATTTGAACTCTCAGCTTTCTGGTTTCACACAAGAAGAATTTTTAAAGAAGACCTAAAACGTATGATTGTTTTTATATTCAACAATACTGTATTTTATAGTTCTCTTAAATGGATGCTTAATTGTGCTGTTGTGTGCTGCAGCCTGTGCCAAAGTTGTCCATAAGCAGTCGCTCCTCCATTAGAAACTTGAATGTTTTATTTAAAAGTAAATAAGTGATTATGGTACAAATAAATAATATTCAGTCTGACTTTTCCGGGGCATTTACCATATAACTGCAGTTGCACTAAAATTAAGAACTGAATAAATATGTTTAGTTCTGAAAATCTTTGTCTGATTCAGGAGTTTAAGTCAAAGAATAATTTATTCTCACTCAATTCCACAGCATTTCTTTGATTAACTAATTTGAATTTTCTTTTTTGTTCCGCAGCAAATTTACCATCAATATAATCACAAATTTAGATAATATTTCCGAGGAAATGGCAAATGGCAAAACCTTATTGACTTATGCAAATTAATTGTGCATGACTTGAAACCCAAACAGATCATTGAAACATGACATATTTAAAGTCTCTAAGATTTGATATTTTGATAAATTGGTTTCACAAGGATATATCCCCCATTAGGCCTTTTAAGACTTTAAACAACATGGATTATTTTTGTTTTCCTTGACTTTGGTTTTCTCGTTTCTACAGAATAATTAATGCAAAAGTATTTTTTAGTTTCCTTTCTAATTAGATGAATACAGTGCTCATAAACGGCTGCCAAGTGACCAGTTTGTACATATGAAACTTTCATAGAAAATATACTAAGAAATTAAAAGTTAATTGCCCGACAGTTTATTCTAATAACTGTATATTTGTAACTAGAATGGCATCACTTTGATACTGTATTCAATCAGGAAAAAAAAACATTTGCAAAGGATAAATAAAAGGAAATCCTAATTAATTTTAAGTTACAACTTTTTTTGTTTTTTTTTCATGAAAGCAAGCTTTCCAGAATTTTTTGCTATCTGTGAATAAATTACTCCATCCCTAAAAAGCTGGTTGACGTAGGTTACATGGTACGTATTATATATTTATCAGATTGAAAAAGGTGTGATCTGCTAAGGAAAGTAGCTACAATAACGTATTACTGTAACCCAACAGAATTAGTTGAGTGTCCAGAAGTCTTTTTGAAGACTTAATTGCACCGGTTTATACTGACTAGGCAATGAGATTTGAAAAAGTCTTCAATGCCTTGCCTAAACACAGCGATAAAATGTTAACCTTTCATCTGTTGGTACCAATTACATTGCATTTTATTCTCAGTAAAGGCAAAAAATGGATTGCTCTTAGGGTTTACTCTTTCTCTGATGGAATTTCCCCAATTGACAAACAGTTGGAATTTTACCCTTTGGTTGAACAAAACCTTTTCACATATGTTACATTGGCTATCTCCACTCTCATTTGTAAAACAGAGGAGGTTATTTGTAACAAATAATGGTTGATAATCTGAAGGGTTACGATTCCCTCTTTTTTCATAAACCATAGCTGGCTCGGACGACTCAGACTCTCAAATCCTAATTGGTTACATCTGACAGATTTCTGTTAGCAATGCGTCCATATCAATGGAATTTTAAACCAAAAGTAAGTGACTACGTTGATTAAGTACAGTACTTTTATACAGTTGCATGTAAAGCATGAGAAGAGATTTTTTTTCTTGTTAGAGTTAATTATTGAATTTACAAATGCATGATCAGTGTACAAAAATGCACAGTAGATGTCAAACTTTATACCAACATATGATTATGTGAAATTATTTCAGTTCACAAACAAAACACTGACTTGGTTGTAATATTTGTGTAAAAAAACAACAAACAAATCTGAGCAGTTCTGATCAATTTTTCACCACATGTACAATAAATAGACTAACAATTCCTTTTACAATGTTCATGTTCAGGTAATCATGAATACATAAAATGTATTGTATACTGTTAATATCTGTTTCAGTAAACAACAAACTTGTAACATCTCTCCACTTCAAACTACTAGGTATTGCCATTATCATTATTTACCAAGCATAAATTGTAATTCCTCATGTATTTCAATTGCTCTGTGAAATTTGAGCTTTCATTAGTACCGGTATTTCCAAGTTCCACCTGGCTGACATATCATTATAATCACATAATATCGCAAAACTCTTTATAGAAAACAGTAATATGAGAAAAGGCGCTACTCCCTGCAAGCTGTCTGGATATTAAACTAAATTGAACTGTGAAATATCAAACTGAACTGAACTATTAAACATCTAACTTTATTTCAAGTCATCTCTAACAACATAGGTATTCTTGACACACTACAATGGGAAATGATCTTTTCTGGCAAATGGAATATCTTATTGCATGTACATGTACATCTTAACTCCCATAATTATTATCGAATATACCAGGTTCCAAGAAGACATGCCGGCAAACATATATCATTCTTATTTTAGCTCAAGGCATGCCAACAATAGAACAAGGTTCTTGTAGAATTCCAGCCTTTGACGTACTTGGTAAGCAGACTACTGGATAACTTATATTCAAGGTAAACAGTATAGGTGCAATTTAATATGTCTGTCTTTCATATAATTGTTACCAATGTATGTCAATACATCACAGACAAATAACGAGAATAATGTCACTTTAGTATGAAGTAACAAAATAAAATGAATTTCATGGAATAACATGCTTGAACAGAATAACAAACATTCTTGAATAGAATAACAAATATACTTGTACAGGGTCTTTCAAATAGCAAAATCAATATTCATATACATCTGACAGCAGCAGAATTGTTAATATAAAAACCTTTTTCTTTGTGAGCCAAACTTTAAGATTCTTATATCATTTGAAAGCTCTTTAAATCCGTATTTGGAAAATATAAGCCGATTTTTAATTTTTGCTTTTAAAAAAGAAAACTAAAGTAATTTATACCTGTCGTTTCAGCATTTTTCTAGCAGCTTAGATGCACTAAGTTTAACCATTACAAACAATTATTTTTTAAATATGTAAAATATGAGTTTACAGATCTTTTAAATGATGTAAAATATTGAATTGTTTGATGAAAAATGACTTTGTAACTGAAATTACAAAATTACTATGTTTTGCATTTTTATCAACCGCCATATTTTTGCCAACCATCAAAAAGTTACCTGTATCTCTTATCAGTTACTTGTAACTATTAATAGATTTCAAAACAATACACAGTATTACTAGACAGTCATGTGATTCTGTCCGAGGATTTCCAGAATAACACAACTTTGGAAATTGATTCACCAGGTAGTACATCGTAAAAATATGTAATGCTTCGGCAATAATCGAATCTTCTAACAGCCAATCACAAGAGGGCCATGATGGCCCTGTATCGCTCACCTGAGTATGACTGCTTTAAACAAAGTTGCTATGGACCTGGTTAATTGAACCCAGATGACCCATAATCGAACTTGACCTAGAAATTACTTGAAACAATCTTTTTGACAAATTTCCAGGATATTTGGACTGAAAAAGTAGCATCTAGAGTGTTAACAAGGTTTCTCGATATTTAGGCTCTGTAACCTAGTTTTTGACCCCAGATAACCCATATCCAAACTTGAGCTACAAATCATCAAAATAACCTATCTGACAAATTTCCAGGACATTTGGACTTAAAATGTAGCCTCTAGAGTGTTCACAAAGTTTTTCCATATTTGGGATCTGTGACCTAGTTTTTGACCCAAGATGACCCATACTCCAACCTGAGCTAGAAATCATCAAAAAAACCTGTCTGACAAATTTCCAGGATATTTGGACTGAAAATGTAACCTCTGGAGTGCTAAAAAGTTTTTTACATATTTGTATCATGTGACCTAGTTTTTGATCCCAGATGACCCATATCCAAATTAGAGCTAGAAATCATTGAAACAACCTTTCTGACAATTTTCAAGGACATTTGGACTAAAAATGTAACTTCTAGAGCTTATACAAGGTTTTTCTACTTTTGGGCTCTGTGACCTAGTTTTTGACCCCAGAGAACCTATATTCAAAACTGAACTAGAAATCATATATAGAATCTTTCTGACAAATTTCCTGGTTATTTGGACTGAAAATGCTACCTTTAGAATATTAACAAGGTTTTTCCATATTTGGACTCTGTGACCTAGTTTTTGACCCCAGATGACCCATCCTCGAACTTGATCTAGAAATCCACAAGGCAATTTTTCTGACAAATTTCCAGATTATTTGGGCTGAAAATGTAACCTCTAGAGTGTTAAAAAGATTTTTCTATTTTTGGGCTCTGTGACCTAGTTTTTGAACCCAGATGACCCATATTTGAACTTATGCTAGAAGTCTTTGAAGCAACCTTTCTGACAAATTTCCAGATTATTTGGGCTGAAAATGTAATCTCTAGAGTGTTAACAAGATGTTTCTATTTTTGGGCTCTGTGACCTAGTTTTTGAACCAAGATGACTTATATTTCAACTTGTGCTAGAAATCTTTGAAGCAACCTTTCTGACAAATTTCCAGATTATTTGGGCTGAAAATGTAATCTCTAGAGTGTTAACAAGATGTTTCTATTTTTGGGCTCTGTGACCTAGTTTTTGAACCAAGATGACCCATATTTGAACTTGAGCTAGAAATCATAGAAGCAACCTTCCTGACAGATTTCCAGATTATTTGGTCTAAAAATGTTACCTCTAGAGTGTTAACAAGGTTTTTCAATATTTGGGCTCTGTGACCTAGTTTTTGACCCCATATGACCTATATTTGAACCTGACCTAGAAATCACTGAAAGCAACCTTTCTGACACATTTCAAGATTATTTGGGCTGAAAATGTAACCTCTAGAGTGTTAACAAGATTTTTCTATTTTTGGGATCTGTGACCTAGTTTTTGAACCAAGATGACCCATATTTGAACTTGAGCTAGAAATCATAGAAGCAACCTTCCTGACAGATTTCCAGATTATTTGGTCTAAAAATGTTACCTCTAGTGTGTTAACAAGGTTTTTCAATATTTGGGCTCTGTGACCTAGTTTTTGACCCCAGATGACCTATATTCGAACTTGACCTAGAAATCATCAAAGCAACCTTTCTGACACATTTCAAGATTATTTGGGCTGAAAATGTAACCCATAGAGTGTTAACAAGATTTTTCTATTTTTGGGCTCTGTGACCTAGTTTTTGAACCCAAGATGACCCATATTTGAACTTAAGCTAGAGATCATCATTAGAACATTTCTGACAAATTTCCAGGATATTTGGACTGAAACAGTAGCCTCTAGAGTGTTAACAAGGTTTTTCTATATTTGGGCTCTGTGACCTAGTTTTCCAACCCTGATAACCCATGTTCGAACTCGTCCGAGATATTAATGATACAAACATCCTGACCAAGTTTCATGACAATTGAGGCAAAAATGTGACCACTAGAGTGTTAACAAACCAATTGTTAACGGACGGACGGACGGACGGAGAACGGACGACGGACCAAAGGTGATCAGAAAAGCTCACTCTGTCACTACGTGACAGGTGAGCTAAAAACATAGAATTACATAATATTGGATAACATTAACCCCTGCTCCAATTGTACATATAGTAATATAATACTGGCAATTTTCCGTACAGAAAAAGTTTTTAATGGCTATTCCATAATGAAGTACAAGTTAAGCTTGTAGCAGCTTGCTTAGATATTTATATTCAGTAACTATGGGTTACTGTGTAAAGAGTTAATATTAATTTACTAACGGCATTTTGGTAACATATGAATGTTGCAATACCACACACTGTTGAAATAAGCAAGAAGTCATTACAGGCTTCATAATATGTAAGAACGGTACTAGAAATAGCATACCATCAGCTAGTAAAACCCCCCTTACCAACTCCCCTGGACGGGGAATAGCAGTGACATTGACCTTGTATACTTGAATGCTTTGGGGATATATGGAAATGACAACAAAAATTCTGATCAAACACAAGGTAGCTGTGAACATATATCTGAGGAAAAGGTGCACTTGTGCACACCGCAGTCTGTTTGTAAGCTGCTGTTTCCTGTGAAAGCACTTATGGTTTGGTATGATACCAAATATATATGTATACAAGTAATTTCTGCTTCCCACCTGGGATACATCCTTTATCTAATGTGCTCACTATAATTAAAACAAAAAAGATCCATTTCGTGGGTATTTTTGAAAGAGAATGTCCATTTCATAGGGTGCGGTCACAATAAATCGTTATATATGGAACATCGATTACTTAAACATAATATGAAAGGAGACATAATATAGGTATATCTTTTATTTATGACATTTATCCAAGAAAATACAGATAATACCAATATTAAAGCCATAATTAAGAAATTAAAAGTCCATTTCGTGAACGTAAAGTCCATTTCACGAAATGAACTCCATTTCACATTCTATCCTAACCCCTGAAAGACATGGGAGAAACGAAAAGAGCATGACGGTAACAACAGTTCGAGAAACGAAGAAAAATAGTCGTTGTAACTCTTGCTCTATATTTGGCTTAGATATTTTTTTCTGTAAATGATGTTTTTTTATTTTATGCTAACAGTATATAAAAAAGTAGCTAAGCAAGGCACCTTGCTAAAACATTGCATGTACCTTTGCACGTTAAAGTGTGCTTTGCGTCATTATGATAATGGCCTCTAAATACAGGGGGCATATGTCTGCTTTCGGGCTTTCTATTGGTTGATTTGCCGTAATGTAATATTTGGTCTCCACCTTTTCTGAACTACAACCTCTTGAAACTGGAAGCCAGGCGGCTTTGAAGCTTCAGAAGTGTTTGGAGTTCTAGCTTGGTTTTTCATTGTTTTTCAAGTGAAATCCTATCGTAATACCGGCTTGCTGAGGCAAGCTGGCAAAACTGAAATCTTAAATAAACAAAAGATGAAAGTGAATACCTTCTGTGATAATAAAGCAGAATTGCTAACAGTTGCCAGGGACTATTCTAAAACTCACACACTTTTTCAAAAGGTACTGTCTACTCAGCTGAAGAATATTCATATTAATATCTTGTTTCACTTCCAGCAAACAGATGATAACTATGTTTAATTTCAATATTATTTATTCATTTATTTAAATGCTATACTAATTTCATAAATATCAGGTACCTATCTAAAAGTTTACCAGCAGAACTTGAATTAACAAGCTATTCCATAATCATGCCATGATAAGCCCTAGTCAAAGTGCCATAATGAATGTAGTTTTGACATGTTCTGGACTATTTCTTTGTTCAATATATAATAATGCTTACACAATAAGCCATGATAATTGATAACAAAGTATAATGTCTACTTTCCTACCACTAGACATATCTTTTTATCTTTGTCTTTATTTCAGCTAAGAAATGGCAATAATTGTTTTGATGGACAAAGCTAGAAGTAACTTCCTTTTCTTTTCTTCATTTTGAGGTCAAGACTCAGTGCTTCATGAGTAGAAAGACTGTCTCCTTGATAGGAACCGAGGCTTTATGCACAGACTCATATTTTGCTATTGCCACTGCTCATCCTCCTTTTTGGGATTCAAGAATGTCTTCAAAAGAGAATTCAGTTGAGTAGTATTCAGCTTAAAATTAAATATTAAATCAAAACTGGCAGAGTATGATGATCATTTAGCTTGTTCATTTATTTCTTTGTAACTTTCTTCATTCATTCATTCCTTATTTTGTTTGTGTGTTAGCTAGTCTTCTAACTGACTGATCAAAACATGTACATTTTTATTTTTTAAAGAATGAAATTATCAGCTCAAACAACCTTTAAGAAAATGAAAGTGAGAAAGAAAAGACAAAGAGAGAGAAAGAGAAAACTTAGAATTATCAAGACTTATGTAGATCTTAACATTTTTTTGCAGTTTTACTGTCAAATCAAAGAACTGGAATGATTGCTGTTTGCCATTATCATAGACTAGTCTATTCTTTCTAGAAACATTCATGTAAATTGTGCTTAGCATTGTAGTGGAATGTTGTTTTGTAAATTAACAAGTTGCATGTTTCTCATACAAAAATAAAGCAAAATTATCATATTTTTGTCTATGATGAAACATTTCTGTAAAA
The DNA here is from genome assembly GCA_012932295.1 of Cyclina sinensis. Taxonomy (NCBI): domain Eukaryota; kingdom Metazoa; phylum Mollusca; class Bivalvia; order Venerida; family Veneridae; genus Cyclina; species Cyclina sinensis. The sequence goes on along the minus strand of JAAONU010000013.1, from coordinate 22,911,432 downwards.
TTATTTTGGAAATCATGAAAGAGATCTCTGAGGAGAAGATTTAGCATATAGTCATAGAGTAAACTAGAGATGCGTCCATAGGACATGGATGCCCCCACACTCCGCTAGTCTAGAAATGCTATTTTTTAGCTTTATAAGGGGGCATAACTATACCTATCTCCAATAAATTTGCATCAAAATACCCAGGTGCCTAACATTCACATGCTGACAACTATTCCTCAGAAAGTCTCATGGCTCTAGCAGTTATACTGTTTGGAAGTTACACACAACACAAGTCTAAAAATGTTATTTTTTGCTTAATCAGGGGGCATTACTCTGCAAATCTCCAATAAATTTCCATCAAAATACCCAGATGCTTAAGTTCACATGCTGTACAACTATTCTTAGAAAGTGTCATGGCTCTAGCAGTTAATACATTTCGAGTTACACATGACACAAACCGGTCTACGTACGGACAGCATGACAGTGGACAGCGTGACAACCAGATGGACGGACAAGGATAAATTTATATCCCCAAACCACAAGTGGTGGGGGCATAAAAACAGGACCCGCCCTCTATAGGCCATGCTTTTTGAAGTGATCCAAATGGCTTGTTTGAATTTGATAATAGGCCACCTAAGGAACAATATTGTTCATGTAACTTATTCTATTTCTGAAGAGAAGATTTTCAGTTTTCCATATAGTCAAAAAGCAAAAATAGGCCCTGCCCTCTGCAGGGCATGTTTTTTAAGTGATCCAAATGGCTTGTAGGAATTTGATAAAATGTTGGAAATCAGGTGCTTTTACTGAAAGATTCAACAATTAATTGGTATAAAATTCTTTCATTTATTGTCTTCCATTTTTGGAATATGTCTGTTTGATAGCACAATGTATGGACCATGATTGGCTGTTTAGATTAAGTATGCTAGGAAAAGATCAAAAAAGTTATTGCGCCTATCTTTGTTTTGGATTTTGTATCACGTTTTCTTTGTTATTTTAGCACCACAGCCATAATTTTAATGTAATACACTGAAGTATTATTGCTTCTAACCAAGAATACATTTGATTAATTTTCATGTATAAAGACCACTTTTAGTTGATTTCATGTCACATCGGCTTCCCTTCTTTTATCACCAGGCCTTTACTAATGTAGCATACATAATCAACTGTGGTGGTTGGAAATCCTAACTACATGAAAATTAATGAAATTAATCAATTGATTAATGAAAATTAAACAGAGAATTTTCATCCTGTCATAGATAAACAAGAGCACCGCTGGGCGGAGCATTATATGCCCAAAGGGCGTTTTTTTCTAAATATGATGCATTTGTGATATAAGGGAGGAAATCTTAGGCTTTAAAATTAAATGATTTGTTTAAAATTTTGAATTTTTTTACCTTTGACCTACTGACCCCAAAATCAGTAAGGGTCATTCACTCGATGGGTGCAACCATTATATGAATTTTTGAAGTCTCTAAGAAAATGGTTGTCGAGTTACAGAGTGTGAATGATTCTAAACATATAGGTCACTCATGACCTTGATCTTTGACACACTGACCCCAAAATGTATAGGGGTCATCGACTCAATGTGTGCAACCACTACATGTATTTTGAAGTCTCTAAGACAAATAGTTGTAAAGTAAAAGAGTGTAAATGATTCTAAACATTTAGGTCACTATGTTTGACCTCTGACACACTGACCCCAAAATGTATAGGGGTCATCTACTTAATGTGTGCAATCATGATGTAAATTTTGAAGTCTTTATAACAAATGATTGTCAAGTTACATGGCAGAAATGGTTTTCAATGTTAAGGTCTATGTGACCTTGCCCTTTTACCTACTGACCCCAAAATCAACAGGGGTCATTCACTCAATGTGTGCAACAATAATATGAATTTTTGAAGTCTCTAAGAGAAAAGGTTGTCAAGTGACAGAGTGTAAATGATTCTAAACATTAAGGTCACTATGACCTTGACCTTTGACACACTGACCCCAAAATATATAAGAGTCATCTACTTAATGTGTGCAATTAAGATGTAAAATTTGAAGTTTCTACAACAAACAATTGTCCAGTTGCATGACAGAAATGGTTTTCAATGTTAAGGTCTATGTGACCTTGACCTTTTACCTACTGACCCCAAAAATCAAAAGGGATCATTCAATCAATCTGTGTAACCATTATATGAATTTTGAATTCTATATGACAAATGGTTGTCGAGTTACAGAGTGTAAATGATTCTAAACATTTAGGTCACTGTGACCTTGACCTTTGACACACTGACCCCAAAATGTATAGGGGTCATCCACTCAATGTGTGCAATCAAGATATAAAGTTTGAAATCTCTTCAACAAATGATTGTCAATTTACATGTTGGAAATGGTTTTCATGTTAAGGTCTATGTGCCCTTGACCTTTGAGCTACTGACTCCAAAATCAATAGGGATCGTTCATTCAATCTGGGCATTAATCATATCAAGGTAAAAGACTGTAGGCCAAAGAGTACTCAAGTTATCCTCCAGAAACCAAATTGCTAACGGACAGACATGACAGACGGATTGATGGACGGACGCCCTGGACCATAACATAATATGCCCCCTTCGGGCATATAAAAATTATCTGCTTAGTTATTTTATTCACCAATTAGACTCATTTTGAACATGAAAACATGCCATGATATCCAGAGAATTTGCCACCTGATAGTTTTTAAGTCTAACAGACAAAGCATACATCCTACGCGTTCACCTTTCAGTGTGATCACCAGAAATTTGTGAAAAAATCGAGAACCAAGACAGTTTAATTGTTTTATTAGTAGATAAAATAAATCACGTGACAGTTTTTCTTCTTGCTTCCTGTATCAACTATAAATGATACTGTCAAGTTGTACAGGAACAGTAATGGTCCTGGTTTTTAATAGGTTTTTGATATAACTTGCCATAAATTTCACACTGAGATGATATGTCAAGATAATTGATTTTTCACAGCACTGACTTTAAATTTCAGCCTAATGGCTCTTCTTCAAGCCCAACACTTATTGTAGACAATACACTCTGAGGTTATTTGTCTATTACAGTTAAGACCCTTGTTTCAAATTAACCTTGTCAAGTAATATAACAGTTTCTAGGGAATGTTTCTTCAGGAAGCAATGTCTTATAGCTTAGGGAATAGAGTTTTCAACATCCTCTATATTACATATCCCAAACAACTCCAGCCCTCTCAGCATTTTGATTCATTCTTGTTACCACAGTTACCACAGTTCTATATGGAAAGGAATTCTTTAGACAACTTTGGAAGACATTTATGCAAGGACATCCCTGCCAATTGTCATTAATTCAGTCCAAGTGATTAAGGAGAAAACCTTGTTTGAAGAAACAAGTTGATGATAGGCGACCACAAAAGTTCACCTTGAGCACACTAAAGTTGATGTATTAACATAAAAATTCTTTTTTGGTTTGTTTTCATTTCATGCTGATCTTCATGCAAGTTTAGTAGCTCTATTCTGTCTTTCATCATAATGCAAGGTAGGTTAGTGGTTGTTTTAATTTGCACCCTAAATGGAGAAAAACTTGTGTCAGAACATCATGAAGCAGATAATGTAAAATGAGCTAAAATAAAATCTTCGGTCCACAATGATTATGAGATAAAAACAAGAGATAAAACAAAACTTTACATAAATCCCAACAATCACTAATGTCTCAAAAACAAGCAAGTTTTATTGGGTTATAAAGACAAAATTTAGATATGTTTGCAAAAGTATATTAGTAGTAGGGGGAGGAGGGGTGGGGTGGCAGTGGCAGGGCAATTTTTACTCAAGGTACATACTTTGAATTGTTGAGAAGAAATAGAAAATGCCACTTACAAAACTTACCAACTATCAGAGCTTGTAGCCATTGTGGTTTCTGACAGTGATATTTCTATTTTTTCCTTTTGTCTGCTGTTGCAACCAGAATTTTGCATGAAAAAATGAAACTCTTTCAATAAGCCTATTTAAGTTATATGATCATCTGCCAAGTCATAGAAGAGATGATTTTAATCAAACTGTTACTGCAAGATGGATGACAGACCACTGACTTTGGATATAAATGGTAATAAGCTTATTACCATGAACATGTCTTGCTCAGGTGACCTAGAAGCAGCCAAGACAAGACAAAATAAATAGACTATTTTAATGACTCTTATAGATCTAGACAAAGCTAACAGTGGGAAATTAATTGTAAACCCTATTAGATATAGTTAAAACTTCAGTTTCCTGAACTCACAGCAGGATCAAAAATAATTTACGGATAAATTCCCCTTAGTGTTACATTACCAAATATTGTTTTCTCTAGAATTAGACACTGACAAGTCAAAACACAGCAACACTTAGGAAATTTCTGCTAAGACTGTTACCCAATTGGGAAACTCACATTTTAAATACCATGTTTTAACACTACTGTAACCTTACCATATTTTAAGCTTAAAAGCTTTGTGCTCTAGTACAAGTCAAAAACCCTTAGATAGTTCAAAGCAATGCTAAACCATTGTATTGAGAAATTTCGAAGACCTTGATCTTGTGAAACGTACTATTCATGCCAAACTGATAACGACTACAAAGGCCACTGATATTACCTGTTTCATTATTGAACAGAAGCACTGAAACATATCTTAATGTCTTTAGGAAATGTTTCTTGCAAAAAGAAAGAAAGAAAAACCTATACAGATGATTGTCAAGGAAACATGTCACATTCAAAAGGGGCAATAAAACAATGAAGGAGAGGTGGTCATGAAAATAATCAAGCCCTGCCCATATCAGCCATATTGTTTCAAGGTTCTGTTAAAATTTCATAATTTTTGTAACGGGTCACCCAATGAACGTCTGTGCCCAATTATATTTAAATTCTGTAAAGATCTCAAACGTTTCTCAAGGAAAATTAATCCTGCCTTCATGTAGCCATCTTTTTTTTCATGGATGCATATATATTTCACAATTTATACAGAGGTTCACTCAAAGCACATTTCTGCTAAATTATTTTAAACTGTCTAACCAGTGGTATCTCAAGCTAGAGCTATCAATGGATGTGATTAATACCCCATAATACCACCTTGTCAAAAGAAAAGGGGAAATAATAAACAGATCATGCACATCTACACTAGTGTTACTGGTGATCTTGCTTAATAAATTTCAAATCAATTGTCCTAAAGATTTGGAAGTAGATCACATCACAAGATTTTGCTATGACGGGCTGTAAAACCACAGAAAATGAAAAACATATCACGCATATCTACACTTATTGGTGAACAAGCACACTAATTTTCAAATTGATAGCCCTAGAAATGTGAGAGTAGTTCTTGTCAAAGATCTCTTCAACAGAATGACTGACTGTAAGATGACTCCTATATACATGTACCACCACAAACAAAGTTTAGGAAGGTATAAACAGATTTTTAAAGTCATTCAATAAAGACAAAAAGAAAATAATCCCCGCCGCTGACAGCCTTGTTTTTTTACGGATCACTATGAAATACATAATTCATAGAGTGTCACCAAGGAACATTTGTGCCAAATTACTTTCAAAATTGACCTGCAGTTTCCAAGATTTTTAAAGTTTCCTGTGGAGACATTTTTTTTCTATTTTCAGCTTTTGCAGCCCTTATGTGTAATGGAGTGGAACAGTTTGAGCAATTTTAGAAAAGGGTAATATAAGAAACATTTCTGTCAAATTTGGTTTAAAATTGCCAAGTGGTTCTGCAGGAAATGTCATTTGAAACCAAATATTGATGAAAATCTATTTTTACCTCTGGTGGCCATTTTATTCAATGGAGTGGAACTGTTTTAGCAATTTTAATAGAGGACTATGTAAGGAACATTTTTGTGAAATTTGGTGGAAAATCACCTATCTGTTTAAGGGGAGATGTTGTTTGAATTCTTTTCTATTTTTAGCTTTTGCAGCCCTTATGTGTAATGGAGCTGAACGGTTTGAGCAATTTTAGAAGAGGGCAATATAAAGAAAATTTCAATTAAATTTGTTTTAAAATGGGCAAGTGGTTTTGGAGGTGATGTCATTTGAAGCCAAATATTGACGAAAATCTATTTTTAGCTCTGGCGGAACCATTTTAGATATTTTAATAGAGGGCTATGTAAGGAACATTTCTGTGAAATTTCGTGGAAAATCATCTAGCCTAGGAGGAGATGTTGTTCGAATTTTTTTCCATCTTTGGCTTTTGCAGCCCTTATGTGCAATGGAACGTAACGGTTTGAGCAATTTTAGAAAAGGGCAATATATGGAACATTTCTATAAGGTTTGGGTAAGCATAGCCTTGTGGTTTCGGAGGAGATGTCATTTGAATTCAAATATTGACGCAGAACTACTGATGCAGGACGACTGACACTGGACACAAGGTGATCACAATACCTCATTCTGAGCATTTGCTCTGGTTAGCTAAAAATCAAAACACTTCTTATGAAGAGTCTACAACTGATCTTCATCTGGTCCTCAGCTTAAAGCTCAAAGCATCACTTCAGGGACTTTGTCATCTTTCAGTGACAGTTCTTGTTCCTTTTACTTAGATGTTATGGTCAGTGTTTTTTTTACTGAAATTGCAGAATTCATAAGATGTATATTTTCAGAAGAGACAGCAGAAAAAAGCCATGAAAAACAAATATCACTGTATTGTCTAAATGTCTTAAGGTCTTTGATCTCTAATGAAATTGGTGAGTATTGCCAGTTTCCATACTTTCCAGTTTCCATACTTTCCAGTTTCATATGTTCCACATATGTCAGAAACAAATCCTATTACTTAAGGTAGATACTCATAGGATCTTACCCAGGGGGACATTGAAACACAACCAAGGTGTAATTTTTCGTGGTAATATTATTTTGAAGGAAAACATCATTTTTCTCATAATAAATGGATTAACATAATAATAAACACATTTAGTACTAAGAAATTTACTTTGAAGTTGGAAATTTAATACAACATGATATGAATGAAAGTATATTTGAATTTTAATGGCAAATGCATTGCAGAAAGACTGTAACAGTCGGAAAGCAACAGTCTTTGCCTAGTAACAAATAAATAAATGTGTAGACAGCAGGAACTACAATTTGGCATGTAAATAATATGATGATCATCATCTCTCAATTATCAATTCAGTCAGACTTTAGCTCAATACTGACAACTATAGTTTGTTCAATCAAGACTTGAATTTAAACACCTAAATATCTTGTTTTATCTTAGTTAATGCTAATATGTATAAGTAATAAAATGAACATCTAAAACATTTAGCAACATTGTACATTGTCACTTGAAACAGCATGAAAATTGTGGCATCTGATTTGGGTCTGCACTGTTTGCCTACTTTTGTAGACTGTAGGCATTATTAAATGGGTTAAACTTAAATTATGAATGAAGTTAACTTGTTTGTTTACAGCTTTTATTGTGTAATTTTCCTACAATGTATTCTACTAATGTATCTATCCTTGCAGTTGGAAATAGTGTCATGTTACATTTTCGATATAATTACATTTCCATATGATGCCAAACTTTTGTTTTGATTATGCATTTAGTAAGTAATTTATCTTGTTACACTTATTTAATTCTTTACTCCATAGATACGTGTTTTAACGCATATGCGACCAGTGCAGATCCAGATCAGCCTGCACATCCGTGCAGTCTGATCAGGATCTCCACTGTTCGCTTTTATATCCATAAAAGTATTTCTGACTGAAAAGCGAACAGTGGAGATCCAGATCAGACTGCACGGATGTGCAGGCTGATCTGGATCTGCACTGGTCGCATATGAGATTTAACACTTAACCATGTGGTAAAGGGTTAATCTAATTTCTCCAGTGTTTCACAGCAGTTACTGTTATTATATTAAGAAGTGTGCAAGTATTCAACTGTTTGGGACTTCTGTGTTGCGCAATTAGATTTTGCTTCATCAGCGAAGCAGTTCATTTTATACAATGATTTGGTTTCATGCAAAAGTACATCAGTTGATATATCCCTACAATTGTATTGTGAAGGCATAAAAGGTATCAATATGTAATACAGGGGAATTAATAGATTCTAATTTCGTTTTATTAGTTAGGCAGTTTGTTACAACATTCTTTAGACATGAATGTGATAGGACCAGGTATTAAACAGCTTTACTCTTATTTTAATATATGGAGCATGTAACATTTGCATACATTTTTGCTTGCCGCAGAGTTGACATGTTTAAATAGGCAAAGTAAAAGAAATCATTGAATAAAAAACTCACACTTTCATATTATGCCTGTTATATTGTCAAGTAATCCTTTACTACAATTATTCTGCTATTATACTACAAGCTCGAGCTCAGAGCTTGTATGTTTGGCATGTAGTAATATCAATATTAAAATATGATTTTTGAGTTTGACTCAGGGCTCCAGAAAAAACAAATATTTGTCAGTTTTGACAGAATTTCAGCTTTCTGGATCAACTTTTATGTCCAAAAATTGGTCCATATATTTTTTTTTAAAATTCAAATTTGAGTGTAGCAACATTTATCTAATCCCAAATCAGTCCCTAATCAGGCCCTTCACACCTATCATAAACCCACAAAATTGCTACTGTGACCAGTGGCTGGAGGCAGTCATCCCCAATTAACTGATTAACCTCTCATTAAGTGTGCTTGATTGGCAGGTAGCCAGTCAATTTTATTATGTAGGGATGAAAAATGATAACATTGTAAAATTTACGCTACTTTGGTTTTTAACTTTCCCTTTGAACAAAATGTTTTTTTCGCGATGTTATTTTCATATTTTTTAGGGGAGATTTCTGGAGCCCTGTTTGACTATTGGATAATTTTTTATTAGCACAGAAAGGGAGTTGATTTTATATTGTCTGAAATGAAACTGTCTTCATAGTTATATAAAAAGAGATAAAATTTTGTCAATAGTGGTATTAGTCAGTTTTCAGCCTTATATTAAATTTGTCTTGTTGTACTCTGATGAACCTTTCAGGACCATCATAATTATGCTCTTTTTTTAGTTTGGAAAATTTACTATGACCCTATTCCAGAAGGGGAGGTATATTGCAATACACATTCTGGTCTATTGGTTCGTCTGTAGATGACCCCTATTTGTTTTGAGGTCAGTAGGTTAAAGGTCAAGGTCACACTGAGAAATCCATATAAAATGACTTACTTGTTACCATTATACATGTTTCATAAACATCTCTTGATAATTTTTTGAGCAATTGCTCAGGTGAGCTATTAAAATCTTTTAATGTCCAGAGCCAGTCATCAAAAATTTGCCTTAAGTGACATCTCCTCTGAAATCACTTAGCCTATTTCAACCACACTATACCAGAGTGGCAAAATTTTTGCATTTTTTGTAGGGGTCTACTAGAAAATGCTTCATGTCAATTTAATGAATTGTGGTTTCATACAAGAAGATTTTTAAAGATTTCCCTCTATATTCCTATGTAAAACAATGTTGTGACCCTTCATGTGGGACCAACAGTAACACCATGGACATTATTTGAACAAACTTGTTAGAGATCCACTAGACAATGCTACAAACCAAATTTAAGGCCTCTATGCTAAGCAGATTTAGACAAGAAGATTTTTAAAGTTTTTTATTCTTGTTGCCATAGCAACCAGAGTTCTTCATGGAACATAATTCTTTGAACAACTATGGTAAAGCTTCGTGCAAGGAATATTCCTGCAAAGTTTTATCAACTTTCACCAAGTGGTTTAGAAGGAGATATTGTTTATAGTAAAAAGTTGATGGCACATGACACATGATTCAAGACACACAATGGACACATGGTGATCACAAAAAGCTCACCCTAAGCATTTAGTCAGGTGAGCTTAAAATATTAGGTGTTTCTATGGCTAAAAACAATTGAATGAAATAATGTTTCCTGTCATCAGTTTCAACAAAATTTTGCATGCATGTTGTGCTCAAGTGAGCTATAAATACATGTACTTAAAGATTCTTTGTGATATAGTTGTATACTAAAAAGGTTGCCCTTCCCCCTGTCAGCCAAATTATTTTACAAATCAACATTACTCTAAGGAACTTGATAAACGGTCATTTAAGGAGCATTTGTGGGAAATAATTTTGAAGTTGTGCAAGTGGTTTCTCAGAGGAAGATTTTTAAAGTTTCTATATAGTTCTACACCAAGAAGTTGTCCTGCCACCTATCAGCCAATTTGTTGTTTTTTTTACAAACCAACATGGCCTGAAGGAATTTGATGAAGAGCCACCAAAGGAGCATTTTTTCTGGTATTATTTTGAAAACAGGCTGGCTGTTTGTGAGGAGAAGACTTTCAAAGTTTTCGATATAGTCATATAGTTAAAACAGGCTATGCCCTCTGTAGGCCAGTTTCTTTAAGGGACCCAAATGGCCTGAAGACACTTGCTGAAGGGCCACCTAAGGAACATTTTTGTGAAATTATTTTGACATCAAGCTAATGTTTTTCAAAGATTTCCATATAGTCATACAGATATATATCTACAAAATGTAGTGAAACAGGCCACACCTCTGTAGGTCATGTTTTTTAACAGACCTAAATGGCCTAAAGAAAATGATAAGGGGCCACCCAAGGAACCTTTTTGGTGAAGTTGTTTTGAAATCGGGCAGGTGGTTTCTCAGGAGAAGATTTCCAAAGTTATTCCTTATGGGTGCCATGGGAATGAAATTTCTGAATGGAACCATTTAATTTTAAGGGATTTTAAACAGGACCAACTGCAGAACACTCATGTGAAGTTTGTTTAAGATTAGCCTAGTGGTTTAGGAGACAATTTTGTTTGAAGGAAAATGTTGATGATGGATAATCCCAAAGAGTCAGTCACATATCCCAACAGTTCAACCTTGAGCAATTCTTGCCTAGGTGAGCTAAAAATGTAGAGGCAGAATTGCTGGAATCCTTGTTTAGTATAAGGAAGAAAGTTAGACAAGAGCTCTTTGTTTTACTGTACATTTGAGCTCTTGGACTTCTTGTACAAACTGTTGAAAGCAAAACATTCTGTGATTGACAGGTAAGTGATATTCATGAAAGTCATTATTTCTAAGACACCTGGGACAAGAACTGATCAGGTAACTGAACAGATATTATTGCAGTTACAAAAATGATTTCAGCTGTTTCTCTGGATAATACGATGTTCAGTCTTTTATAAGGAAGGACTGACAGTATGAAGATTAAGAGACACTTGTACCTTTAACAAATCAACAACATCCTAGGTAACGCCCTGATGTTCTCCAAGAAGTTACGACTAATTTTTTTTATCTACATTCTGTCTTTCTTCAAGTATGACTGCTTTCCTTTGTACTCCTGCTTTCCAATCTGCACTCCTCAAAACATTGATCATAACTTCCACAACATAATGTGAATGCCTTGGTAACTTACTCACATTAAAAATTGTTACTGCATCTTAAAAAGGTATTTTCATTCATCGTAAAATGCCCATATAGATAATCTATAAAATTGTAAGGCCAGCTCAGAAAGTCTGACAAGCCACAGGGAAGCTGTCTAAAGGGTATATAGCTGTATACTGCTTTAAAGAAACTTCAAAATAATGCGTAATATCATATTCATCAAGTTTTAAAGCTGCTTATTTTTTAAAACTAAATTTCTGGGATCCAGGACAAAACTGACAAATGGAGAGTTAGTGTGACAGAAAATACCTCTGAGGTATGGTTGGCATCAAATTCTTATTCTATGTGGAGACTAAGTTCTAAAAGCATGCTGTTTTGCAAGGAGTCACTCATGCTGTTAACTAATTTTGAGACATGTACTCTGAATTACTGATTTCTATGACACCTCACTGCATATTACCGGTAACTTGATGAGGGTGATGCAATAGTCACTTGAACAGCTTTTAAAAGAAATTTAATTTTGTCCCAAAATCTGTGAACAAGCAGCTTTAAGTCACCCTATAAAACAATTATGCAGTAGAACTACCTTACACACAAATACCAATTTCATTTTCATTTGTATGAGTTCACTGGAATGAATGGTCTGCAACTTCCAAACATTTAGAAACACATATCTGTTGACACAGCAAAAGTGGTCCCTACTGTATAGTTGTTTTATGTAAATGATGCAAGCAGTTTTAATCTTTAAATGAATCCTAAATGCAGGTACAACAATTGTAAAAAAGATGTGTAACATAAAACTAAAAGTCTCAGAATAAGGTTGTTATACTGAAACTGAAACATCTTTATTTAATTCTAAGCATCAGTTAACAGCAAAATAATAAAAGAACTGTCAGTGGAGACAGCACACTCAACTGTATAAGTACTGGATAATTAAACAAGAGGGCCATGATGGCTCTAAATCGCTCACCTGAGTCTCATTTCTCAAGTTACAGGTATCGTTATTGGTTGTTATGGGTGTTCATTGTTTGTAAGTTTGCTCTGGGTGTGATGGTACTCAAATTTTCTAGCAGAAATAGTTTTACTCTAGAAGTCCCTGTGAACTTGACCTTTGACCTACAGACCCCAAAAACAAAAGGGTTTTTCTAATATAATTACCCTATGAAGTTTGACGGTTCGGGGTGTAATGGTACTCCAGTTGAACAGAAACAGTTTTCACTCTACAGGCCCCTGTGACTTTGACTTTTGACCTACTGACTAAAAAAATGATAGACTCCTTTTACTGAATAAAAGCAGAAACAGTTTTACTCTACAGGTCCCTGTGAACCTGACCTCTGACCTATGGAACCTAAAAACAAAAGGGTTCTTCTAATACAATTACCCTATAAAGTTTGAAGGCTCTGGATGTAATGGTACTACAGATACTCAGCAGAAATACTTTTCACTCTACAGGTCCCTCTGAACTTGACTTTTGACCTACTAAATCCAAAAACAATATGGTTCTTCTATTAGGTAAAGTCAATCATCGTTTCAAGTTTGAAGGCTCTGGGTTAAATGATACTCCTGTTATTGAGTGGAAACAGTTTTCACTCTAGACGTCTCTCTGACCTTGACCTTTGACCTACTGAGCCAAAAATCAAACTGTTTTTTTCTTCTCAATAAGGGCAAAAATCCTGTGAAGTTTGAAGGCCCTGGGTCAACTTGTACTCAAGTTATTGAATGGAAATGAAGTGTGACAGACAGACAAACAGACACCCATGGGCACATCATCGGAAACCCACTTTCGATCCATTCCGTTTCACTCTATTTATCTACCGTGGGACAATTGGCTGGTAAAATTTCGTACTCATGAATAATTCATTACCTACTTTCATTGGTTTCCGTAAGATTTCCCTTGCGGAATCTCAGCCAGTGAAATTACTTGTTACAATTTCCCTTCCGCGCCTATGTTTAAATCCTGGGAAATAGGTCTATTTTAAGTAACTTGTCATTATGCCTACTCTCCACACTGAAGAGTGTCTATTTGTAATGAGGCATCTCATTCGACGAAGAGTTACATCCCTTTGCTAATAAATATTCATGAAAACAAATAATCAGCAGTCAATTATCCCACGGTACATAATGTAGTTGTGCGGAATATGTACCGGGGGTCACCGACGATGCCATGGGCAGGGCATAAACAATATGTCTCCACTGAAAGGGAGGGGTTGGGGAGGAGACATAACAATGAATAATTGAAGGTCTGACACTGTTTCTTAAAGCAGCAGAGTTTTCAAGTTTTCCCTATATAACTCTTTGTGTAAAATCAAATGACCCTCCTGGGTGGGGCCAGTTTTGACCCCCAGGGTCATGATTTGAACAAACTTAGTAGAGGTCCTCTAGACAATGCTATATACCAAATATCTAAGCTGTACACCTTTTGGTTTGTGATGTGAAGATTTTCAAAACATTTTCATATATAACTATATGTAAACAAGTGACCCCTGGGGCAAGGCAATTTTTGACCCAGGGGTCAGGATTTGAACAAACTTGGTAAAGGTCCAATAGACAATGCTGCATACCAAATATCTTAACTCTAGGCCTTGTGGTTTCTGACAAGAAAATTTTTAAAGTTTTTCCTATATAATTCTATGTAAAACATGTGACCCCTAGGGTGGGGTCTATTTTGACCAAGGGACCATGATTTGAACAAACTTGGTAGAGGTCCAATAGATAATGCTGCACACCAAATATCTTAACTCTAGGCCTTGTGGTTTATGACAAAAAGTTTTTTTAAGTTTTTCCTATATAACTCTATGTAAAACACTGTGACCCCTGGGGCGGGGCCATTTTTGACCCAGGGGCCATGGCTTGAATACTTTTGGAAGAGGTCCTCTAGACAATGCTACATACAAAAAATCTTAGCTTTACACCTTATGGTTTCTGATGTGAAGATTTTTAAAACCTTTCCCTATATAACTCTATGTAAACAAGTGACCCCCAGGACAGGGCCTATTTTGACCCAGTGGCTATGATTTGAACAAACTTAGTAGAGGTCCACTAGACAATGCTACACACCAAATATCTAAGCTCTATGCCTGACGGTTTCTAACAAGAAAATTTTTAAAGTTTTTCCTATATAACTCTATGTAAAACAAGTGCCCCCTGGTGCTGGGCCATTTTTGACCCAGGGGCCATGATCTGAACAAACTTGGTAGAGGTCCACTAGACAATGCTGCACACTAAATATCTTAACTCTAGGCCTTGTGGTTTCTGACAAGAAAATTTTTAAGTTTTCCCTGTATTATAAGCCTATGTAAAATCAACTGACCCCTGGGGTGGGGCCATTTTTGACCCCAGGGTCATAATTTGAAGAAACTTGGTAGAGGTCCACTACATGATGCTTCATACCAAATATCTAAGGTCCAGGCCTTGAGGTTTCAGAGAAGAAGATTTTTAAAGATCCAACTTTTAAAATCTGTTTTCAGCTCCTGTGACCCAGCAATGCAATGGACCGGAACCATTTGAACAATCTTAGTAGAACTTCAGGCAAAGAACATCCACAATAAGCACTATTCATAAATGAAAAAGAATTTTTTTTTTTATTTTTTTTTTTTTTTTTTAGGTGGCTCGGGGGGGGGGGGGGGGGTACCTTCCCATCCCATGTAAGTAAATAGTAAATATCAATATCTAGGCTTTGTGCCTTCCTATTCAAAGTTATTGCTATATAAGTCTATGCAAAACCAAGTGTCCCCTTGTGTCGGACTAATTTTCAACAATCTTGGTAGAGGTCTACTAGAAGATGCCTTACATCTAATTACAAAGCTTTTGTCAAGCTGTTTTAAAGAAGAAGATTACAAAGTTTTTCCTTTACAACTATATTAAGCCCCAGGGCAGGGCCAATATAGACCCTGGGGTCATGGTTTGAACCAACATGGTAGAGGTCCACTAGACAAAGCTTCATACCAAATATCAAAACTCTATGAATCCCTCAAGAAATAAAGAAGTTATAGTAAAAGGGGAGAAAATTCTGGAAATATGGGTGCTAGAGTTATGAACTTAACCACATATGATGTAGGTGATGATAAGGAACATATATTTGAAGTTAGAAGTTAATCCCTCACTAAATGAAGAAGTTACAGTAAAATATTACAAATTTTAAGGAAAATTCTAAGTTTAAAGGGGAGAAAATTCTGGAAATATGGGAGCTAGAGTTATGAACCTTACCCCATATGACGTAGGTGATGATAAGGAACATATATTTGAAGTTTGATATAAAATCCCTCTAGAAATAAAGAAGCTATAGTAAAATATTACATTTTTTTCAAGGAAAATTCTAAGTTTAAAGGCCAAATTATTCTGGAAATATGGGTGCTAGAGTAATGAACCCTACCACATAATTATAATGTGGGTGATGATAAGGAACATATACTTGAAGTAAATCCCTACAGAAATAGGAAGTTATAGTAAAAAAATATTTTACTGCACAGAAACTTTTATGACAGCTCTCCATATACTTCATATAATTGAGCTAAAAAATTGTAGGAAATGGACTCAAATAAAGCAGTTATTAGAACATTTATTATTCAAACTTAGAGAGTGGGAAACATTTAAAACCGAATGAAAATCAGATCTATCATAACAGACTGATTTCTATATCAAATAAAATTTTAAATTTTTGTACTTTACAAATATCTGAAAATGAAAAACTTTTTTACAACATCTGTTCTATAGGGTGGTGTTTCAAATGTTACTATGTGTGTAAGGACATGGGCTAATAAAAAGACCTACAATTTATATTTTGTGAGTCTCAACACAACAACATACAAAACAGTTAAAATAATCCTATCCTAATAAAACACTTGAACTTCTATGGCAGACCTTTCAAGTCCCAAACCATTTCTATCATTTATCCATTTCTGTAAATCATCTCAAAAACTCTATAAATATTTTTTTCAAAGCAATCAGCTAGTAACACCCTAGCTTTAACACTAATATATTTAACAAATATCTATTTGAAGTGACATAAATTTTAAGTGACATAAATTTTAAGTGATATAAATAAGCTGAAAGGTTATTCCAGATATGACATAAACTGACAGCTAAGATAGTGCACAGACACTTAAATCTGCAATCAACCACTTAATTCATCATGATGTTTTTGTAACTGAATATTTAATCAGAAAACATCTGACCTAAAATTCTTACATCATAAATCTGACTCTATCTGTGATATGTAGTCATGCAGACAGCTATCAAATCCATTGGACAGATACATGCAATGGTGAAATGATTAATATTCAAATAAGCATACCAACAACATATTTAGACAAGATTATAGCTACTGATTAAGGCTTCACAACTGAGCCTAATGTTAAGGTTTCTTCAAATCTTTCAAACCAGACTGTTCATAACTATTTCAATATTAAGATAAGCATAAGATATATGATATGCGTGACATAGCCATCATGCCACCAAATGACTTTTTGTTACAAAAAAAACAAAAAAACAAAAACAAAAAACTAAAGTGACCTACAAAGACATTAGAGAGAGTTGATATATTCATTGAATAAATGATTTAAGTAAAATTTAAGCAAAAAGAAGTCTTAAGTTAATGAAAATCCTATGTTTTTAACAAGCAAGATAAGTTCAATTTCAATCCCCTTTAATGTATGTCTTTCTTCTTACAATTGTTGAACATCAGTCCATTTAACAGGCTGTTTTTAATCATTGCAGATATACAGTTTAAATGTTTATTTTCTTTATTTGTGTATCTTTTCATTAACTGCATCAGAAATTGACCTGAAACTTGGTATATGATTTGAAGTGAAAGGTCAATCTGAAAGTACAATTATAATGCTACAGTACATGCAATAACTTTACAAACAGAAGTATTAGACCTATAGGTTTGCAGCTTTCCTAAATGCCATTTACCTAGCCTTTAAAAATCAAGCCAATATACAGAAGCATTTCAGAGGTAACCCTAAGACAAAATTTAACTTAATGGTTTCAAAAAGAGCAGTAACTCTCAAAACAACCAAACTAGAGTTACAGTTTCTTTGTTCTGCATGTGTCAATGCTATTTAACTCTCCTTTAAGTTTCAATGGACATTTAGTTTTTGGAAAAAATTCTGATGGAACGTAGATGATACTACTTAAGTCAAATATCATAAATCCTGACACTTATGGACCAGCAAAAAGTGTAAATGGACCATTAATGATGCCATCCAGACTTTTAATTCACCTTCCCATACTTTTTAGTACATTGATGATTAACAGTAAATTAATAGGAGGTGTTTGTAAAACATTCTTGTCCCACTCACAGATACTAGGAACATTTCTAGGACCCTAAAAATGTGTGTGAATGAAAAATCTTCTTTTTTTTTTTTTAACTCGTCATACGTTGCAACCATAAGTATATTAGAAGGCAAACAACTTTGCTTGCACAAGATCCCCATTTCCAGGTCTGAAAATCAAATTTTTATCATGCATATTCAATAAAAACCTGATGCATTCTACTGGTCTAAGTATTTTTTCTTTAAACAAAATCTTTACTGAAACCATTCAGAAATAGCATTCTTTCCAAAACTGCTTTCCTATTATTTCTACATGATACATTTTTTGTCAGACAAAGTTTTTTTCAGTTCATTTATACAAAAAACATCTTTTTTCAAAATGAATATATTATTTTTGTATTTAAATAACATTCTTGACTTATCTGACATTTCAGCCAAATAACCTTACTAAATTAAAGACTTTAAATGTATTGTCAAAAACAAAATAAAATGACCAATAGATCAACTTTAAAGCTTACACAATTTACATTTGCTGTGATACCACAATCTTGACATATTTAATTTGATTTTGCAATAACATAACATTCACATCTTGACAAATTTAATTTGATTTATAATAACATCACATTCACAAGTGTTTGGTATCACTTTGACAAATAACATCAGTTGGCACAAAGGAACTTTCTTACAGTTTTTTTTTTCTGATTTATTTTTTCTTAGAAGCCTGTTGCAAGGCTGATACAGTCATCAAAAATGATGAGACACTGTATCCTTAACAATGTTTCCTTTCAGAGCAATTTTCAGGAGAAAATATCAATATTAATAACATAACTTTCCTTTTTTTCTGATTTCAGGAAAATCAGTGATACAATTACCACTCTATCACTTCTTACCAGACCTGGTTATAACACACAATTACCACTCTATCACTTCTTACCAGACCTGGTTATAACACTACCAAAACAGATTTTTTTATCATATCAAGTTTATAATAGAAATAATGCATAATAATGGGCAAAAGTAGATAGAATGGAAAAAAATAATTATCAAGAGATCCTAAGGTTCAGATCAATTTTGTAAGATAATGTATAAAATGATCTTTTCTGTTAAAAACAGGATTAATCATTTTCTCTTAACCAAGCCATTTACCTCTCATTGAATTATTAAGATGGACAAAATATAGTATAATTATACGGCTTGGGGGTGGGGTTCTTTTCGGTACTTTTTCTAGGCTTTAGTACTAACAAACATGCAATCAATCACTGTTACTCTGTCATAACAGCAAATACCCTCAGAGTAGTCTTGGACACCTGAAACCTACATCGTGTGTATGATATAGTATCCGTCTCAATTTTTGAAAATTCAAATTTCTTTAGTATGTGACACTTTAGTACTGGCAAGGTGTAGAATAGAGTACTGTAGAATGATATTTTTTAATATCATTATTAAGTAATGCTTACCTTTTATTCATAAAAGAAGATCTACATCAAATTGTGGTGAGTGTGCAGAAAATATAACATGAGTGCAATGATGACACTATCTCACTCACCTGAGTACAAAAGTTAGTGTCCTTAATGAAAAATTCTATCATTCAGGAAAAAGAATTTTAGTCAGACAAACAAGATTTGATTTCATCTTAGTACTGGAACAGAGATCAGGACAATCATTATGGGTTACAATGTTAAGAGGGTTTCCTTTGAGGTGGTGACCTAGATTTTGACCCATTGGAGCAATTTTAATAGACAGCTATATAAGGAACATTTCTGTGACATCTGATGGAAAAAATCCTTGTGCTTTAGGAGCTGTTGTTTGAACTTTCTTCTTTTTTTAGTAAGGAACATTTCTGTAAAGATTGGTGAAAAATGGCCTATCAGTTTTGGAGATGTCATTTGAAGTAAAGTGTTGACGAAGCACACCGGATGCTATGTGATCCCAACAGCTCACCTTGAGCAGGTTGTGCTCAGGTAAAAATCATCAAGCCAAATATTCTGACTAAATTTCATGAAGTTCTGAAAAAAATGTTACCTTCAGAGTGTTCACAAGGTTTTTCACTGACTTGTACTTGTGACCTAGATTTTGAACTAATTCACATTCATCCTAATCATTATCCATAACTTATATTCTGACAAGATTTCATCAAGACATGGCCAAAAATGTAGACTCCCGGTTTACAAAGTTTTTCCACTGATCTGCAATAGTGAAAAAAAAGTCTTTGACCCCACAAAATCTGGCTTCAGTTATAAACCACCAAAACAAAGGACATGCCAAAATGTCATTAAAATGGATAAAAAAGTGTGACCTCTAGAGTATTCACAATGTTTTTCTGTTATGACAGCAGTAAGCATAATTTTTGTTTCAACATGACCCACGTTAATACTTAAGCTGGAGATAATCAGACCAACCTCCATGAAAATTGGGTTAAATGTGACCTCTTTGTGTGTACATGAGGTTTTCCACTGATATGACCTAGTTTTTGACTGACATAAACCAGTTTCAATGTCATTTAAGAGATTTACCTAGATAAACATGTTCAACAAGTTTGATGAAGATTGGGGGGGGGGGGGGGGGGGTGGAATGTGACTTCTGGAGTGTTCACAAGGTTTTTCTTTGAATCAAGTTCATGACCTTGTGTCTGACCACATATTTATTAGATTCAAAACCATCTGAGCTTGTTTCATGAAGAGTGGTTCAAAATTATTCAGAATTTGGGAGTGTTGAGCTGAAAACATTCATTTTGACTCTAAACAACCTACTAGTAGTTTAAGATTAATCAATAAACAAAACAAGAGGGCCATGATGGCCCTGAATCGCTCACCTGATAGACCATGAAACGATATTGTAGACATAATGAGGAGAGAATTGGTGAAAGAAGGGCATGTGTCCACACTTGCTGATTGGTGAAGTTTTAACTTTACATGAACTGTTTTAATAATTTCCAGTTTACCTCATTTCGTCTAGATGATAAATACATGGAAAATGTTAACATTTCAAAGTCATTAGACTTTCGATACATTTTTTTTTTCTTTGTAAGTTAACATGAAACTATTGTATGAAGTACAAATTGAAATATGGATATCTGAAACAGGTGTAATGTTTTCATTTTGGCTGAAGGTAGTTTCCTTCAGAAATGTACAGTCTAGAAGTGACTTTTGTGTTAGGGTATATGCTATTTTGAGACAGTATTTAAGTTACATAATGGTATGCAGTTAACCTGTGTTGGTAAATTCTGTACCAGTACAGAATTTGAGAGCACGTTATGACACACAAGATAGGTGATCCACAGACCATGGACTGTACGTACTGAACTCAGCAGTTGGGAAGACCGAAGCAAACTTTGCAGACTAAGATCAGATGGCTATATAAACTATATATAAAATGAATTGACTATGGGGCGGGGTCAATTTGACCCCGGGGATCATGATTTGAGCAAACTTGGTTAAGGTCTACTAGGTCATGCTACATGCAAAATTTCTAAGCTCTAGGCTTTCTGGTTCTGGAGTAGAAGATTTTTTGAAGTTTTTCCTATATAAACTCTATATAAAATCAACTGACCCCCAGGCGGGGTCAATTTGACCCCGGGGATCATGATTTGAGCAAACTTGGTAGAAGTCTACTAGTTAATGCTACATGCAAAATATCTAAGCTCCAGGCCTGCAGTTCTGGAGAAGAAGATTTTTGAAGTTTTTCCTATATAAACTATATATAAAATGAATTGACTATGGGGCGGGGTCAATTTGACCCCGGGGATCATGATTTAAGCAAACTTGGTAAAGGTCTACTAGGTAATGCTACATGCAAAATATCTAAGCTCCAGGCTTTGTGGTTCTGGAGAAGAAGATTTTTGAAGTTTTTCCTATATAAACTCTATATAAAATCAATTGACCCCCGGGCGGCGTCAACTTGACCCCGGGGATCATGATTTGAGCAAACTTGGTAGAAGTCTACTAGGTAATGCTACATGCAAAATATCTAAGCTCCAGGCTTTGTGGTTCTGGAGAAGAAGATTTTTGAAGTTTTTCCTATATAAACTCTATATAAAATCAATTGACCCCCGGGGCGGGGTCAATCTGACCCCGGGGATCATGATTTGAGCAAACTTGGTTAAGGTCTACTTGGTTATGCTACATGCAAAATATCTAAGCTCTAGCCTTTGTGGTTCTGGAGAAGAAGATTTTTGAAGTTTTTCCTATATAAACTCTATATAAAATTAACTGACCCCCGGGCGGGATCAACTTGACCCCGGGGATCATGATTTGAGCAAACTTGGTAGAAGTCTACTAGTTAATGCTACATGCAAAATATCTAAGCGCCAGGCTTTGTGGTTCTGGAGAAGAAGATTTTTGAAGTTTTTCCTATATAAATTCTAAGTAAAATCTATTTACCCCCGGGGCTGAACCAGTTTGACCCCGGAAGTCATGATTTGAGCAAACTTGACAGAGGTCCCCTAGATGATGCTTCATACCAAATATGAAAGCTCTGGGCCTTGTTATTTCAGACAAGAAGATTTTTGAAATTTCCATTTTAAAAACACCTTTTAGGGCCTCACAGCCATATTGTGCATTGGACCGGAACCATTTGAGCAAACTTGGTAAAGGGACATCTAAGGACCATTAGTATGAAGTTATTTTAAAATTGGGCCAGGGGTTTAGGAGGAGATGTCATTTAAAGAAAATGTTGACGACGGACGACGGACGGACGCCGGACGCCGGACACAAGGGTATCCTAATAGCTCACTCTGTCACTGCGTGACAGGTGAGCTAAAAAAAAGGGGCAACTATTCTGATTGAATTTCAAAAAAATTCAAACAACAATACAACCTATATAGTGTGTTGACATAGTGACCTAGTCTTTTAACTCACAAGACCCCTACTGCAACTTATTTTAGAAATCATAAAAGAAAATGTTGTAGGTAAGTTTCATTAAGGCAGAATAAAAATGTTGCCTCTTAAGAGTTCACAAGATAAGAGAGACAACTGATGACTGATAAAGGTTGATTTCTTAGCTCACTCTGAATACTCTGTCCCAGTGCATTGAATGAGGGGTGGGTTGAATTTTTACTTGGTTTTCCTGTTTCATAAAACCTTCAATTTATGATTCTTGCCAGCTTAGGACTAGATAATGTTATTACTGAGCAGTAATAGTTATTTACCGATATGGTCAGCAGGCTAATTGTTAATTCACCTTCCTGTGTACTCAATTATATTAGACAGTATTGAGACATTCTTCATTATAGGATACGACAAATATAATCCCAAGAGAAAACAATGCAGTCATACAAATTTGTGGTTTCCGACATGTTTCCCACAGCTACGTAATGCTAACTGTAAAGACAAAGGCTTGCAAGATGAAGGACTTACAGATGATGGAAGTTATAACCTTTTTAAAAACAGAAGTAAGAACCCAGAGTATAACAGAAAAAAGTTTTTAACAAACTATATATTTCAAAGAAACAAGATCAAAATGTTATTTATTTATTCAACACATCTCTAGCTTTCAATATTAACTTTTTACAGAATTAACTTCATTATATAGTGAGGTAAACTTAAAAAAATATACTGTATTCCAATTTGAATAATTGTGAGCATAGATGGAAAATAAGAGGGTCATGATGGCTCTGCATTGCTAACCACTGTCATTATTGAAAACATTCCATTACTATCTGTCATACAGAGATAAGATTTTTTTAGTCAAACAACCTATTTTTTCTTTCCATGTAATCAAATCTTGAGCCTGCATAACCCAGTTTCAATCTCTCCTAAGAGGGGATGGAACCAAATATTTGAATATTCATCAATGGACCAAACACCTGCATTAAATGTTTTCAGTTGAATTTTTTTTCTTTAAATGCTCAGTTTAAATGCTCTGGCTCACTGAAACACATTTCTGTGCTAATGTTCACAACTGACCTGTTTGTTTTTTACCTGCCATATTGTGCCCAGAACGATAACAGAGTCCATAGCCATGGATTAGCATTTTGCACTAAGTGAGAATTATTGAAGCGTTGATTTTATTTTTTACTCTAAATTAATTGTCAACATTTTCTTGCTTTGTACTTAATATTAACTTTGTCTATTTAAATCATCTTTTTAGCCATGATGATTGACAGGCTTGCAGAAATCTGACAAATCGTCGGTCCAGACTCTCCAGACTCTTCGAATCTCCAAAAATCCCATTTCAGTCGATCCAGAAATTCACCATTTTCTATTCCTAATGTAAATCTAGACAGTATAATAATCAGAAACTCCGCCAGAATCGAATCCACAACATAAGTCTCGGACCGTCTGTGTATATCACACTTCGCTAATCCATCCCAATTACACCCTAATAATCTTGTCAAAGACCAAATGACCATGAAAAACAAGTTCAATAATTTCCACTCGCAAGTCTTTTATACATATCAAACCAGGGAACAAATTTTCCATCCTTTAGACCTAAGAGAAAAAAGATCAATGGTACTGTGCTATGTTCTGAATTTAAAAAGGTGCAGTGCTTGGCCCCTTACTCAACAAGCTTCCGGTTTCGTTTTGACAGCATATTAAAAGTTTTGCTCCGGACAAGGGGTTTTCTCTGACTTCTAAGTGTGACCTTGACCTTTGACTTAAAGACCTGGTTCATGCACGTGACACAACCCCCTTCCCCCATGTTGGTGAACATTGGTACAAAATATCATTAAAATCCATCCATGCACATTGAAGATATGCTCCAGACAAAACTGGATGCCACCCGCCCGCCACGGGCGTTCCCATAATACATTCCGTTTTTCAAAAGGGCATATAAAAACTGACAGAATGCAAAATATATTACTGCAGTGTTACAATTACTCTCCCATGGGTACAGACTTGATCAAAACATTCTATACAATGACAGAATTAAACATCATTTGACACATGCTAATCACATATTGGCATTCATGAATAACACAAATTCTAACCTTGGATGCAAATCAATGTCATATTCATAAATAAAGCTTTCAAAATAATTTAATCTATGGACTAATCTAACATTTCTAGTGCTCCCTAACAGAACTGCAATCACAATAATCAGATTTTGAAATATTTTGGATGAAAATGCAATATGGCAATAAACCTTCTAGACCTGCACAGATAAAGTTTGCATGACTTGGAAACAAAATGGTTTCAATCAAAAATAAAAACAATCTGGAATTTCTGATATGTTTGTCAGTTTAATTCCCAACATTCTTGCTTTCAGCTTTTATCATCTGTGGTGCATTTTTTTCTCATCTTTTGTTTGATTTTTACATCAAACCTCTGAAAAAGCTTATATTCCATGTACTTCAAGACTAGATGATAGAGCCAAATTTGCCATATTTTTCAATTAAATATTATATCTTGCCAGTTACGGCATAAGCACGTCTTCGGAAGAAGAAAATACTTTATAGTAAGATATTTTTCATGCTCAAACATGAAAATGAGGTATTAGTGTTTAATGATTTGAAGGCATATCTAAGACTCCAATCTGAAAGTCTCAGCATTTGTCTTAAGTTAGTTTACTGGTTCATTGCAAAAGCCTCTTAACACAATTGTTACTGTTGTAAAAATGAAGGGCGGATGTTGGTTACACCTGGATGCCAACTTAACTACAAAAGGAATAAACCTTTGTAAATGTCATGAAGACAATGCTTCATTTAATATTTCTAAAGTTTCAGCCTTACATTTGCAGACAAGATTTTTTTTTAAAGTCTTTGCTTATATGAATCCAGTTAAAACGTGACTGTGTGTCACATAGCAGAACCAATCTTAACCCATGTGCAAACGCTTATAATCATCCCAGATGCAAAGGTAAAACATCCTAGACAGAAACTGACAAGAAAATGCTTCACACCAAATCATACATTACTTTAAGTTTAGGAGAGGACAATCTTTGATGCTTTCCTAGTAAAACTTGTGACCACCTCTTGGGCTTAAAATGAGAGAATAACCCAATGATATGAATCAAACTTAAGAGCGTGAGGCATTGTGCTTTCAGGCAAACAAATAAATTTTGAATCATCAATTTTTTTTTTTTTTTGGAATAACCAGTTAGTGAAATTTGTAACCGATAATTGGATGTTCTAACAGTTAACTGATTAACCATTGCCAACCTTAATTTATGGTATACACTTTAGAAAACTAATCTATTGACAGTTATGATTTGCTACACAAGTCTATATTACATTATTTCTTGTATCACACTCATGTTTGAACTGTATTTTGCTAATATTTCTGTTTTCTCTCAAGGGAAATCTCTAAACTTTTGAAATAAATAATTTTTTTTAGAAGACAGCTTTATAAGGTGTTTTTGATGTTGATTCATTAAATATTCTATAAAATGTTTTAAAGCCTTCAAAATAACTTTAGATTGCACTTTTCAAATGTAAATTGTATTTGTTCAAAAACTAATTTGAGAATAAACTCAAATGGGTCATTTGTATGTCTGAAGTTCTGAGAATCAATTTTCCGCTAATGTTTGTAATTCTAAATTATTATCATCTAAGAACTTTAAAACAAATTTGTAGGAATTGTGAGGAAAGATAATTAAATTTTGTAAATTAGATTTGTCAATTCAAAAGCAATAAAATGTCAATGCCAACAATAGACCAGTTTAACCTTCCCGAAATCTCAATCAGATATTGGTGCAGGCATGCTAACTTGAAATTTCAATAGTTATAAAACCATCAAAGATATATAATAATTATGTAGTAGGTGCACACAGTTTTGATGAACTTCTAAGAACATCACAGGAATACAGATTGAAATTCTAAAAACCATTTCAATACAACCTGAAGGAAGCATTTCCATTGCTTAAAAACACTGACTGTATATAAAAATGTTCTTTTCCCTTTTGTTTTTTATTGCTAACAACTGCTGCATTGTCTGAAATTTCTTTCATTGAAAACAAGTGTCTCCTTCTTCACTTCAAAAGTAGGAGAGAAATATTTAAGACACTGTTGTATAAAAGGGGGCCTTTGGGACATAAAAATTGTCAAGAGTTATGGTTTTTCTTTTCAATCAAAGTCTGAGGTTGGAAAGTTCTTACAAACATGAAAGCCCATAATGCATCTTATAATACACAAGCCAGACTGGGATTCGAACTCCGATCTTAGCGCATCAAAGGCCAACACTCTAACCACTGAGGCAAAGAATTGATTCTCTGACGCAGTTGTCAGAGGTTGTATTTATACAATTATAGGAAGGTATGCACTAGACCATAACAAAGTAGTCCCAAAACATTATAAGTTATGGTTCATGTAGGGGAGCAACAGTTTTTTAGCAGCAGATGTGGTCCAGTGGTAACCCGCTGGACTGGTATACCAAGGGTCCCGAGTTTGATCCCCGCTCCTCCACTATCATTACTAATAGTCTTTCGGATGAGACGTTAAACCGAGGTCCCATGTATCAGTGCTATACACTGAGCATGCAAAAGAACCAGGGGTGTCTCTAGAATGGGATGCTTACTGTATCTTGCACTACCCCCACAACATAAAATAACTAATCTCTTCAGGGGGCGTCGGTCATATGGGCAACCGGTACCGACGATAAATAAGCTCAAATTGATAGATAGAGCAACATTTCACAAATTTTCATTCAGTGGTTCAGGACTGAATAAGTTGATAATTTTCAAGAAAAAGCTATTCTGAAGAAATTTATATAAAATGCAAAGATAAATAATTACAAATTAGTTCACAGTAACATGTGTAAAATCAAGAATGTAAATGAACATCACTTGTCTTAATTTCAGAACAAATTTGTCAAATGAAATACACATGTCCTAATAAGCAAATAGTAAAAATTGCATAATTATAACACAGACTATTGTAAAACAAACTTCTAGTTTCATTTCGTTTCATGTATTAAATTATATCATGGTCATTAAAAGATTTATGGTGTCGACTGAGTCTTGCCTGCCTGAATGGTCTATTACCAGTTGTCTTCCCCCAACCACAAACAGGCAAGACATCTCATTTTATTATCCTTGTCCAGAGTGAAGACATTATTTTCCTAGAGTGATATGGCTTTTGTTGTCTGATTTGTTTAGCATAATAATAAGTGAATTTAAACTGCAAACTGCTGAATATAATATAGAAATAGATCTTTTTCTAAGTTTTACTGCCATATATTGTGTGTTTGAATGATTTTATAAGACAGTCTCTGAGTAAATAAGACAATATCAACTGTACAATAATAATGCTTCATACTCTAACAACCTTGAGGACTGAAAAATTGCAGAGCACACTAAATAACACTGTCTAGCTTGGAAATGTTTTCAGTATGACAACTTGGGATTAGGTATCTTAAATTGGATGTCTAGATTTACCCTTGAGAAAATCTTAATAGACATTAAAAAGAATAAAACTTTTATTTAAGATTGGAATTATGCAATTACTAATGTCGAAAACTTTAGTCACTATTACCTGAGCTTAGGTATACTAAAAATGAACTAACAAGAAAACCCTACAACCTATAAACATGCACAATATTTCAAAACAATATACCATAAAAATTCTATTTATAGCCCATCCCCTAAAGGACGCCCACCACCCATTTTATTTTGGACAAAAAACAGCCATTTTTCAGTCCAAAGTTGAAAAATCATCTGCCACTTTTAACGCCCATCCCTCGATCTGAGCAAAATTGAGCTTACCTTTACAATTCAAGTTTACTTATTTATTTCCCTTTTATTTTACTTTTATTTCCCTTATTTTAGCCATAAGAAAGTAGTAAAGATAATGCGCGAGGCTTATTTTTTTATTCCTGTGCACAGCAAACTTTCACACATACAGGACTCTACATGTACGGTAATAGCGGAAATGAACAGATTTTAGCGTTGTCTTCAATAAGTCAACATCAGCTCTTTCTCCGGATTCAATTTCTTCTTGTAATTATGAGGGGCAAGTGGATTTATAAAGCCCTGCTTCGAAAATCGGTCTGTCTTGTGAAGATGTGTCTCCAATTAATGCCCATCCCTAACTTTCGAACAATCCATGATTCTAATAAAAGCCTGGGCTATAAATAGAATTTTTATGGTATTAACATTTTTAAAACAAGAGGGCAATGATGGCTCAAAAGCAAAGAAAGACAAGTGTCATGTAATGGATTTATCATCAAAATAAAGAACTACGGTAATCAAGAGGTGTAATTTGAACATTATTAGTAGAGGTCCACTAGGCATTGCTTCAAACCAAATTTCAAATGTCTTAGCCTCATGCCTTCTGACAAGAAATTTTTGTCTATATGTAAAACATTCTAATCCAAAGGGGGAGCCAGAAACGATCCAAAGAGAAAGAGGAAGTTTGGTAGAGGTCTACTGGGCAATCATGCAAAATTTCAGAATGCTGAACCTTGTAGAATTTTAAAGATTTTCCTACTTATTTCTATGAAAACATGTGACATCTCAGTGGAGCCAATACTGGTAACGGGTGACATAATTTCAACAATCTTGGTAGAGTACCACAAGATATTGCTACACATCAAATTTCAACAGTCTTAGCCTTTCTGACAAAATATCTTTTGAAGAGTTTGCCTTTACCTTCAGGCAGGGCTCCAGAAAACTTAAGTTTGTTAGTTAAGTTAAGCTTTCTCATCCAATTTCTATGTCCAAAACTCTTTAAAAAATCAGTCAAGGTATTTAAAAAAACAAATCAAATTTAAGTAGGACTTTAAAACAAAAATTCTTACCCAAACTCGATTAGGCCTCTAATGTGGTCCTTTACACATATAAACCAATAAAACTGCCACTGGTGATCAGAAGCAATGCTCACCAATTAACTGATTAACTTGTAAACAAGCATCTGTCAATAAGTGTGCTTGATTAGCAGCTAGTCAAGTGATAACATTAACCAGTGTTGAAAAAATATAACATTGTATAATATGCACTACTTCCATTTTTAACTTTCACTTTAAACAAAACTTTTTTTTGCGATGTCAACAAACCAAATAAAATAAGCATCAAAATTCAGTTTTAGTTGTCAGTGACAATAAATTGTTCATTTTGTTTTCAGTAAGACGAAAGCCTCAAAAGCATAACGTTAAACATTGTTTTGGGCAGGTATTTGAAAATTTCCATAGCACTGCCTTCAGGGCAGAGCCATTATGTCCACAGAGGCAAAGCACTGCCTTCAGGGCAGAGCCATTGTGTCCACATAGGCAAAGCACTGCCTTCAGGGCAGAGCCATTGTTTCCACAGAGGCAAAGCACTGCCTTCAGGGCAGAGTCATTGTGTCCACAGAGGCATAGCACTGCCTTCAGGGCAGAGCCATTGTTTCCACAGAGGCATAGCACTGCCTTCAGGGCAGAGCCATTGTGTCCACAGAGGCATAGCACTGCCTTCAGGGCAGAGCCATTGTGTCCACAGAGGCAAAGCACTGCCTTCAGCGCAGAGCCATTGTTTCCACAGAGGCAAAGCACTGCCTTCAGGGCAGAGCCATTGTGTCCACAGAGGCATAGCACTGCCTTCAGGGCAGAGCCATTGTGTCCACAGAGGCAAAGCACTGCCTTCAGGGCAGAGCCATTGTGTCCACAGAGGCATAGCACTGCCTTCAGGGCAGAGCCATTGTGTCCACAGAGGCAAAGCACTGCCTTCAGGGCAGAGCCATTGTGTCCACAGAGGCATAGCACTGCCTTCAGGGCAGAGCCATTGTGTCCACAGAGGCAAAGCACTGCCTTCAGGGCAGAGCCATTGTGTCCACAGAGGCAAAGCACTGCCTTCAGGGCAGAGCCATTGTTTCCACAGAGGCATAGCACTGCCTTCAGGGCAGAGCCATTGTGTCCACAGAGGCAAAGCACTGCCTTCAGGGCAGAGCCATTGTGTCCACAGAGGCATAGCACTGCCTTCAGGGCAGAGCCATTGTGTCCACAGAGGCAAAGCACTGCCTTCAGCGCAGAGCCATTATGTCCACAAAGGCAAAGTTTTGAACAGTCGTAACAGAGGTCCACTAGACAAAGACTTTGCACTAGGGTGAACTAGAAATGTTTCATTTTAATGAAATTCCTTTATTCTGGAAAAATATTGAGTGAAAAACTCTGATGCTTGATTCAATTCATTTTAGAGTCTATTTCGAGTTTTATGAAAATATCATTTCTAGTTTATTTTTCATAAATAAAGTACTTATTTCTAAAACTAGGAACAAAGCTTGTTCTGCATTCATTGTCTTTTTATAACGTACCATTCTTTCACAAATTTGGTATTATCAGATATATTTTACAATTTTGTTTATAAATTTAACACAGATTGTTAAAAACTCTTATTGATTTTAACAATTTAATATTAAATCAATTAAAAGGAGCTAAAAATGAATTTCTTAACTGTTTCTTTCCTTATTTAGAAATTCAAGATACATCTATTTTAATGAATTTTGTTTCCATACATTTAGTATAATTAGCTTCATTTGCAGTTTCAGTATTTTATGAAAATGGCTTAGAAGATTTTCTGTCTTCATCTAAGTCTTATTAATGTTGGCCAACTACATTTTCAACATCTCATAAGAAGAAAAAAAGATTAACATTTAAAGAAGATTTTCATGTTTAGACATGATGCTGAGGTATTACAATTGAGATAAATGGTAAAATAATCTGAGGGGAGTGTCTTGGACTAAATCTGAAATTCACAATACTATCGCACTTACAGCAGTATTTCTAACAGTTCAAGTACTCTGTGAAAGGATCAGGGTGGAATTCATTTCACACCACACTCTTTGATTCAAAATTTCCTGATCAAATTTATTATAAAGTCCCACATATATAAAAGTACTGTAATATGTAACTCCTACTGACAAATGTACCTCATACACTCTTCTTCAAAGTGTGCTACAAATGTATCAAGATTTTCTTTTCACAGAAACCCTTCTATGAGACATGTGACATGGGTCTTGAAAGAAGATAATAAACTAGACAATAATGAAAACTGTACTTAAGTCTGAAAATTATAACAAATAACTGAATGTCTACCTAATTATTTATATTAAGATTTGTTAATATCAGTGTCTGGTAATGTGAATGCTGGAATCATATTATACTATCAGAGTCCAACACACTTCCTTTGCAGCAGACAATATTGTCTTAATGTAAAAAAATTCCCATTTCTTCTAGATCTAAAAAGACCATAAGTAATAAAAACAAGAGGGCCATGATGGCCCTAGATTACTCACCTGAGTATGACTGCTTTTAACAAAATTGTTATTAACTTTATTAATTGACCCCAGATAGAAATTATCAAAACAACTTTTCTGACAAAAGTCCAGGGTATTTGGACTGAAAATGTTGCCTCTAGAGTGTTTGCAAACTTTTTCCATATTTGGGCTCTGTGACCTAGTTTTTGACCCCTAGATGACCCATATTCAAATCAGAGCTAGAAATCATCGAAACAAGCTTTCTGACAAATTTCCAGGATATCTCGACTGAAAATTATGGCTCTAGAGTGTTTACGAAATTTTTCCATATTTGGGCTCTGTAACCAAGTTTTTGACCCCAGATGACCCACATCTGAACCTAGCTAGAGCTAGAAATCATCGAACAAGCTTTCTTACAAATTTCCAGGATATCTCGACTGAAAATATGGCTCTAGACTGTTTACAAAATTTGTCCATATTTGGGCTCTGTAACCAAGTTTTTGACCCCAGATGACCCATATTTGAACCAGAGTTAGAAATCATTGAAACAACCTCTCTGACAAATTTTCAGGATATTTGCACTGAAAACGTAACCTCTGAAGTGTTAACAAGGTTTTTCAATATTTTGGCTCTGTGACCTAGTTTTTTACCCCAGATGACCCATCTTCTATATTGGGCTAGAAATTATTGACACAACCTTTCTGACAAATTTCCAGGTTATTTGGACTGAAAATGTTGCCTTTAGAATGTTTACAAAGTTTTTCAATATTCGGACTCTGTGACCTAGTTTTTGACCCCAGATGACACATATTCAAATCAGAGCTAGAAATCATTGCAACAACCTCCCTGACAAATTTGCAGGCTATTTGGACTGAGAAAGTAACCTCTGGAGTGTTAACAAGGTTTTTCCATATTTTGGCTCTGTGACCTAGTTTTTGGCCACAGATGACCCATATTCAAACCTGAGCTAGAAATCATCGAAACAATTTTTTTGACAAATTTCAAGGATATTTGAACTGAAAATGTAACCTCTAGAGTGTTAACAAGGTTTTTCCATATTTGGGCTCTGTGACCTAGATTTTGACCCCAGATGACCCATATGAGAATCTGTGCTAGATATCATTAAAACAACCTTTCTGACAAATTTCCAGGATATTTGAACTGAAAAAGTAACCTCTAGAGTGTTAACAAGGTTTTTCTATTTTTGGGTTCTGTGACCTAGTTTTTGAACTGAGCTAAAAAGAAAGGCTTTAAGTTCTAAGCATCCAAATGCTTTGTTCATGATTTTATATTACTGTTTATATGCCCATGAAGGAGAGCATTTAGTTTTTAACCTGTCCATCCGTCAGTCCCTCATTACATCCGAAAACTTTAGCAATTCCCATAACTTCCTTAATAGTACATGGTTTACTTCATGCTTAAATACTATGCCCATGCAATAAGACCTACCCACTGACATTGTATCTATATGACCTTGACTCCTGAAATACCTTGACCATCAAAGTCCAATTGTCAAAAATACTTAATATTGGCCATAGCTGGCTTATTATTTAAGAGATTTAGTTAATGTTTCACATAACAACCCTTTGGGAGAGATCTTCTCATTGACATATATTGTTTTGACCTTGAACCCTAAATGACCTTGACTTTGAAGTAAAATTGTCAGATAAAACACTTGTTATGAATCAACAGATTTAGTTTATGTTTGCACAAAACTATCTTTTGGGGCAGACCTTCAAAATGGCATACAATTTTTTTCACCTTGACTCCTAAATGATAAAGGTCAAATTGTCAAAAACCCCACCTCTTTTCAAGGATCTACAACTTGTCTTCTATGGTTCTCAGCTCAAAGGACTAAGCACCACTTTGGGAGTATTGTCATCTTCCAGTGACAATTTTTGTTGACTTACGTTTTAAATTAAATAATGCGTTTTGGAAGCTCACAGGAACCAGGCTTTAATCTACATAACATGACCTTAATCTTGGAATAAGTCAGTGAGGGCATCTTAAAACACTGCTGAAGCCAGATGTGTAATAATTCATTCTCAATTATATCCTAACTCTAATTATGTAGTTAATGAAATTATAATTGACTCCATTAGCAATAAAAACAAGAGATATACTTTTTCATTCCAATGCAAATTTCCATGTTCACACTAGAGCACTGGCAGGGATTATTAGGTACACAACCTAAAGCTTCAGTACTCAGTAATCAAGTGTTTGCTTTGGTCATACTGTACTGTATACTGTACTTCAAACAGTTCTGATATTTTCATTTAATTTGTTTGTTAGTTTTAAAGTCTCAAACCCATCATTGGTAGAGGTCCATGCAAGGTACCTACATATCAAATATCCAACATATCAGTGAATAAATGAAGGCTCTATAATGACAAGAGGGCCATGATGGCCCTAAATCGCTCACCTGAGTCTCACTGCTCATGTTACAAATATCGTTATTGGTTTTTATGGGTGCAAGTTTGAATAAGTTTGCAATAAGTTTGAAGACTCTGGGTGTAATGGTACTCAAATTTTTTAGCAGAAATGACCTCATATCAGGAAAAACAGCCACTGCATCTTATAGAGTGCTAGTAAATTCTGCTATGTAAATACAAAATTACATCATTATTTAGCTAATCTAGTTAATGTAGTTATAATTAACTCCCATTGCTTTGCAAACTGGAAATTGTAATATTTTGTTCTTGCCAATTTGCATGTCTACACCAGGTCGAAAAGGTGCACAATAATTACATCTTTCAAAGAGTACTACATAATATTTGTAATGGATGGGTAGTAACATTTGTCATAATTAATGGTTAGTCAAACCAGAATCATTTTTTAATATACACAACTATATACTGAAGCAAAATAGAACATGAAATGTATATGTACTTACAAAAAGGAAAATTCATAATTCTCCATTTTAGGACTTCACTTAGTGTGAATGATAGTCATCTTTCAATTAACATTATTGGAACATCTTTAAATAGAGAGGCTTTTTTTTTCTGGAAGGCATTTTTCAACTAGTTGGAGTAGATTTGTTTTTTGTTGTATTATATTTTCAAAAAGGAAATACACTGTACGACTTGATGCCAAAACAGAGAACATCTTGATTTTTGTTGCAATTTAACCAGACTAGATATGAAAGGCAGGATTAATATAACTTTTCCCCTATTTTTTTTAAGAATTTCTCTTAAAGTAACTTGAAATATGCTTTAACATGAACATGAATAACATGCATTAATAACATGAAACTGTTAAGAAACTCTGACAGGCCAAAGCCAACAAGATTTTAATATTTAGTTGAAAATGTCACACAGGCTTAAATTTTCTGGCATTTTTAGACCATATATCAGGTATAATTAAAGATGTATAGTTTTGCAGGCATCCTTAAAAAATCTGAAATTATAGAAGTCTATTACCTGAATAGTTGGTAAATATAGCTTATGAATCAAGAATGCACGTAGGTACATTTAAGTTTGAAAACTGGAAATAAAAGTGGATACATATTTAATTGATCAGCCTAGAAAGAGCAATATTTTCTTCCAAGACATCTGACAGAACTTAACAAATCCAGAATCAAATACAGTTTTTATGTAATTACTTCAAGAACTTTTTAGAGAAAACATGCTGTGGGTCGCATTTGTCATTTATTTTTTTGTAATTACAAATTTTAATCTGCACAGTTTGCCAAAGGTTATTTTCATCTGACATGTTTGTCCTATATATTATCTAAGAATTAGATTGTTTTGATTCAAAGTCTCCCACTCTGATATTAAAGAAATGTTTACTTCTTGTATATAAATAATTCTGTGGCAGCCCACAAGACACTTGACAATTATTTTCAGCAATGAAAGAGAATGTTTTCTTTATGACAACCCTAAAGGTCAAAATCAAAACCAACACATTCATTATCCTTGGGATATACCATATAATACAAAATAAGCCTGGATTTAGTTCATTTACAGATGAAATGATGACCATTAACAGATGAAATGATGACGTAAAAAAAACTCATCAAGTCTGGTATGTTTTCCATTTAAATCAACACAGGCAGAAATAACTGAGAGCTGGCAAATGTATGTTTCTGTTGTGCAGTATTTTATATTCTAACACGATATGAAACATTTCCTATATAATCGTATAGGGACACCAGCTAACTTTATTATACGATAAAATGTATGTGGCTGTTATGATTTCCTCCCATGTAATGCATAAAAAAAGATTTTTCTCCATTGTTTTTGTTCAATATTTTTTGTTTTAGGCAAGTAACGGTCTAAAATGTCAGCTTTACATCAGTTATTACATTCCAAAGCATGAATTGCAATCTTTGCTAATTAATTAAATAAAAATAACAATATTTAAATTGAACAAGAAGGCCATGATGGCCCTGGATCGCTCACCTGAGTACTTTGGCTGTAGGTTTGCTGCTAAGCAGTATTTCATTTTTTAATTGAAAATATGTAAGTGCCTACAAACCAAATATGTAAAATATCAGTCAATAAGTAAAGGCTCTATGACAGACAGTAGAAATATCTATTATAAGCTACATTGTATAGTGACCTTGACCCAGTGACCTCAAACCCTACCCATGGGTAGAAGTCCATGCAAGGAACCTATATACTGAATATCAAAGATATTGGTCTATAAATGAAGGCTCTATGAGGTACAGTAGATAAATCTACTTTTAGCCTCCATGACCTTTAACCTAATCTAATAATTTCAAAAAACTTGATAAAGCTTGCTTCATGCCAAATTTTAAAATTCTAGCCCTTGTGCTTTCAGACAAGAAGATTTTTAAAGATTTTCTTCTATACTGCTATTTAAAACTTATGACCCCTCAGGCGGGGCCAATAGTGACCCCAGTGACATTTTTCAAACAAACTAGGTAGAGGTCCACTAGACAATGCTGCATACCAAATATCTAAGCTGTAGGCATTGAGGTTTCCAGTAAGAAGATTTTTAAAGATTGCCTTTTTTACATATTAAGGGCCCCCGGGGCGGGGCCAATTTTGACCCCGGGGCAAACATATAAACAATACTGGTAAAGGTTCTCAACACAATACTCCACACCAAATATCTAAGGTCTAGTCCTATTAGTTTCGAAGAAAAATGATTTTTCATGTTTTTCCTATATAACTATATGTAAATCAATAGAACCCTGGGGCGTGGCCCATTTTGACCCAGGGGACATAAATTGAACAAACTTGATAGACATCCACTAGACAATGCTGCATACCAAATATCTAAGCTGTAGGCATTGAGGTTTCCAGTAAGAAGATTTTTAAAGATTGCCCTTTTTACATATTAAGGGCCCCCAGGGCGGGGCCAATTTTGACCCCGGGGCCAACATATAAACAATACTGGTAAAGGTTCTCAACACAATACTCCACACCAAATATCTAAGGTCTAGTCCTATTAGTTTCAGAGAAAAATGATTTTTCATGTTTTTCCTGTATTACTATATGTAATCAATAGAACCCTGGGGCGTGGCCATTTTTGACCCAGGAGCCATGATTTGAACAAACTTGGTAGAGGTCCACTGGACAATGCTGCACACCAAATATCTATACTCTAGGCCTTGCAGTTTCTGACAAGAAGATTTTTTAAAGTTTTTCCTATACATGTATAACTCTATGTAAAACATGTGACCCCCGGGGCTGGGCCATTTTTGACCCAGGAGCCATGATTTGAACAAACTTGGTAGAGGTCCACTGGACAATGCTGCACACCAAATATCTATATTCTACGCCTTGTGGTTTCTGACAATAAAATTTTTTTAAAGTTTTTCCTATATAACTCTATGTAAAACATGTGACCCCCGGGGCTGGGCCATTTTTGACCCAGGAGCCATGATTTGAACAAACTTGGTAAAGGTCCACTGGACAATGCTGCACACCAAATATCTAAGCTCCAGGCCTTGTGGTTTCTGACAAGAAGATTTTTTAAGTTTTCCCTATATAAATCTTTATAAAATTAACTGACCCCTGGGATGGGGTCAGTTTTGACCCCACGGTCATAATTTGAACAAACTTGGTAGAGGTCCACTAGATGATGCTTCATACCAAATATCTAAGCTCCAGGCCTTGTGGTTTCAGAGAAGAAGATTTTTAAAGATCCAACTTTTAAAATCTAATTTTAGCTCCAGTGAACCAGAAATGCAATGGACCAGAACCATTTGAACAATCTTGGTAGAGCTTCATGCAAGGAACATCCCAAGCAAGTTTCCTTTAATTTGGCCATTTGGTTTCAGAGGAGGACGGACAGACGGACGGACGGACGGACGGACGGACGACGGACAAAGACTGATCAGAAAAGCTCACCCTGAGCACTTTGTGCTCAGCTGAGCTAAAAACAAACTTGTAACACACTCCAGTTTTTATTTCATCATGTTGCTAGTTTCTCTAATTCAGACTTTACATGCAGATCAACTGTTGTGCAGGAAATGAACTAAATTGTCTCTACTATGTCAAGTTGGCAGTTATGACAAATTTGTTATATGAGTGACTGATCTAGTAAATTTGTGAGCTTTTTGTGAGATTTTTCTTAAACACATGTCAAAAATGGAATGGAACAGCTTTGATAAATTAGACACTATAACGTCTCTAATACTGTGTTTTCCATTACTGCGTCTCCATCTTGGACAGTTTCTTACTGATATATGACATCTATACTGCCAAAAAGTAACTTCATCTGATTTGAACGAAAGTTCAAGTAATACATATGCTTAAACTCAGCTGGTCTGCAATGAAATACTGAAAACATCTTTGAATTGCGTGACAACAGCACTTTTGATATTATATTCTTCAGAAGACCTACCTTTTTTTCACCTATCAAACTACAGCGAACATCAATATTTAGAAAAAAAAATCCTACTATTTTCTAGATTACAGAGCTATAAGAGTTGATTACCATCATATCTAGTACTTTAGCATGGCTTTAACAACTATAATTGTGTTATAATAATAATAATAACAACAAGAGGGCCATGATGGCCCTAGATCGCTCACCTGAATACTTTGCCTTTAGGTCTGCTGTTGAGCAAACATCAGAAGCTTTGTTAAGATTCTCTCTATATAAATTTATATGAATTCAAGTGACCCCAAGGGTAGAGCCAATTTTCACTCAAGGAGTATAATTTGAACAAACTTTGTAGATCACCTCTAGCTGATGCTCCATTAAAAATATCTAAGTTCTAGGCTTTGTGGTTTCAGACAAGAAGTTTTTTTTAAAGTTTTGCCTATATAAGCCTATGCAAAATCAACTGACCTCCCGGCCAGGGCCAAATTTGACTCTAGGGGTATAATTTGAGCAAACTTGGTAGAGGTCCACCAGACAGTGCTACATACCAAATTTTAAGGCTCAGGGCCTTGTGGTTTCAGACAAGAGAATTTTGAAAGTTTTTCCTTTCTGTTGTCATGGGGACCAGATTTCTTGATGGAATTCAATTCTTTGAACAACTTTGGTAGAGCTTCATGCAAGGAATAACCCAGGCATGTTTCGTCAAAGTTGGCTTAGCAGTTTAGGAGGAGAAGTTGTTCAAGTCAAATTGTTGATGACACACGATGCACGTTGGACAATCAATGATCCCAGTAAGGGTGAGCACTTTGTGCTCAGGTGAGCTAAAAATGAAAGGTGCATTTTTAACTAGCTGTTTCTTTTAATATTATAAACTGTTCTTCTGTCAACAGTATGGCTTA
This sequence comes from Cyclina sinensis, assembly GCA_012932295.1. Classification (NCBI taxonomy): domain Eukaryota; kingdom Metazoa; phylum Mollusca; class Bivalvia; order Venerida; family Veneridae; genus Cyclina; species Cyclina sinensis. Next base: position 22,872,051 of record JAAONU010000013.1, on the reverse strand, counting down.
TACAATCTGGGAACTGTCTCAATAGACAAGATTTTTTTCTCATAGTTACCTTTCTCGCTTCTAACACTTCTAAAACATATTTAAAAGCATACCCTAAAATCTAAAGTACTCCATTTTCTTTAAAATAGTGTAACTGTGAATGATATTAAATGAATTATTACCCAGTGTCAAGCTGTTGGTGAAACATTTTAAGTAAAATGGATAAACTTAATGCATTAATATTAGTCTTTATACAGAGAATGTTGTTGTACCATCTTTGGATGGACAGCTAACTACTTTTTTCCACATGAATACTTTCTTAAAGGGAAATGAAAGTAAAAAAATTCAATCAATTCCATAATAAAATTTGTGCATTTTTTGTTAAGTTTTGAAAATTTCACGAATATTGAAAGATTATTTACTTAGAAACCCTTAATTAAAAGGAGCAATTTTTCAGTTTTCTGTCAACCAATAGAACACACTATCTTGGCACATGACCATTTAGGTTGTGACATGCTTATCTTTATCTAAATTGATAACGACTAGAATAGGTAAGCTCATTGGAAGAATGTCTATTTGTTTCATGAATGTTTGCTAAATAAACTGATGGCTTATTTTGTATTTTTCCAAAAGAAAAAATCTGTACGCACTGTTTCCGCCAAAATTGTTTTTGCACTTCAATGATTTACTATGCAAATTATTCAATTCAGTGTAATTATCAATCAATCATTTTATTGCATTAAAGAAACACATGCGACTTTTTTAAAAATCAGCATCATTATTATTTAACAGGGGATTATAACACCTGTGGTGCGGCATTATTTTTCATGACAGGCAAATTAGGTCGAACCTGAAACCAACCATGTATAACGGATTTTCGAAGATCAAACGGCAATTAACAGTGGCTTATCCAAACACGGATATGTCACAGGCTATTATGCGATCACATTATAATTACATAGTTATAACTGATGTCCTATTGGCATTTATAGCTCTGATAAGGACATAATTCTTTAACACTTGGAAATTTTATTTTGAATTAAATGTCATTTTTCCAGAGATCTGGCATTGTATTTTTACTTTTATTTGAATTAAATTTGCAAACATCAAACTGAAAGAACTATGTCTGGGTTTTTTTCCTGGAGAGAAAAATGTTCAACCTTGGATTTAAAGAAAATTTACACTTGTTTATCATGCTGATTTTTATTCGCCAGAAAACAAGGTAAGTTCATCATGACTTTGAATTTTCAATTTAAGATTTGTAAATCAAGCTCGAACCTGAAAGAAAAAATCAAATAAAATTATGATACTAAAAAAAGTTTATGGTATAAAAAATAACCAGACTTTAAAGTCAGAATTGCAATATATTTTGTTAAACAAAACCATTGACCACCCAGGGTGTGACTAAATACAGGATCTAAGTTCTGACGGAGGATCTAACTATTTCCTGAGGACACAGCTTCATACGAGCAAATACATAAATCCATGGAATCAGTTGTATGAACTGACGAATAATACAGTTGGTATTTCTTACTATGAATGATCAAAATATATTACAAGACATGCCTTGTTCTGTCCACAGATCTTTTGTATATGGATAGAGCTTCAAACGAATAGATAATTTAGTTTAAAAAGGTGTATTTTGTACAGATAGAACTTTGTATGATTAAATTTTATAGTTTTAGATGATGAGTTACATCATTTATCCAAATATAAATACAACAATTTATTTAGATGAAATCTACGAATCACGATGTGTACACTTCCGCTATTCTCCAATAGGTAGAATTAAGCCACAAATCTTAAGTCTCGCTTTCTCTCGCCATGTATTTTTGGAACAATGGCACTGTCTATAAACCGAGGGACAACGTCAATTTTTGATTTCAAAAGTCAAAATTCATGTACCGGTATTTGGAAATCACAGATTTTCATAATAGCTTGGATTATGAAATAAAACGAGAGTTGATTTAAAATATACATTCGAAATTTTTGTCTTTCGGTACACTTTAAGCTCTAAATGAATAAAAATGAACATATATTCTTCTTTTTAATATCAAATATTTTTCATTTTATAGCAAATGAGACAAGAGGGCCATGATGGCCCTGTATCGCTCACCTGAGAATGACTGCTTTTAACAAAGTTGCTATTGACCTGGTTAATTAACCCCAGATGACCCATATTCAAACTTGACCTAGAAATTATTGAAACAATCTCTTTGACAAATTTCAAGGTTATTTGTACTGAAAATGTTACCTCTAGAGTGTTAACAAGGTTTTTCCATGTTTGGGCTCTATAACCTAGCTTTTTAACCTAGATGTCCCATATTCGAACTTGAGCTAGAAACCATAGAATTAAGCTTTCTGACAAATTTCCAGGTTGTTTGGAATTATAATGTTACCTCTAGAGTGTTAACAAGGTTTTTCCATATTTGGGCTCTGTGACCTAGTTTTTGACCCAGATGACCCATACTTCAATTTGAGCTAGAAATTGTCAAAGCAACCTTTCTGACAATTTTTCAGATTATTTGGGCTGAAAATGTAACCTCTAGAATGTTAACAAGATTTTTCTATTTTTGGGCCATGTGACCTAGTTTTTGATCCCAGATGACCCATATCCAAATTTGAGCTAGAAATCATTGAAACAACCTTTCTGACAAATTTCAAGGACATTTGGACTACAAATGTAACCTCTAGAGCATTAACAAGGTTTTTCTACTTTCGGGCTCTGTGACCTAGCTTTTGACCCCAGAAAACCTATATTCAAAACTGAGCTAGAACTCAGCTTTCTGACAAATTTCCAGGTTATTTGGACTGAAATTGTAGCCTTGAGAATGTTAACAAGGTTTTTTCCATATTTGAACTCTGTGACCTAGTTTGTGACCACAGATGACCCATATTTGAACTTAATCTAGAAATCCTCAAGGCAACCTTTCTCACACATTTCCAGATTATTTGGGCTGAAAATGTAACCTCAAGAGTGTTAACAAGATTTTTCTATTTTTGGGCTCTGTGACCTAGTTTTTAAACCCAGATGACCCATATTCAAACCTGAGCTAGAAATCATAGAAACAACCTTTCTGACAAATTTCCAGATTATTTGGGCTGAAAATGTAACCTCTACAGTGTTAACAAGATGTTTCTATTTTTGGGCTCTGTGACCTAGTTTTTGAACCCAGATGACCCATATTTGAACTTGAGCTAGAAATCATAGAACATCCTTCCTGAAAAATTTTAGATTAATTGGTCTAAAAATGTTACCTCTAGAGTGTTAACAAGGTTTTTCAATATTTGGGCTCTGTAACCTAGTTTTTGACCCCAGATGACCCATATTTGAACTTGACCTAGAAATCGTCAAAGCAACCTTTCTGACAAATTTCCAGATTATTTGGGCTGAAAATGTTACCTCTAGAGTGTTAACAAGATTTTTCTATTTTTGGGCTCCGTGACCTAGTTTTTGAACCCTGATGACCTATATTTGAACTTGAGCTAGAAATCATTAATAGAACCTTTCTGACAAATTTCCAGGATATTTGGACTGAAAAAGTAGCCTTTAGAGTGTTAACAAGGTTTTTCTATATTTGGGCTCTGTGACCTACTTTTCCAACCCTGATAACCCATGTTTGAACTTGTCCGAGATATCAATGAGACAAACATCCTGACCAAGTTTCATGACAATTGAGGCAAAAATGTGACCACTAGAGTGTTAACGAACTAATTGTGAACGCACGGACGGACGACGGACAAAAGGTGATCAGAAAAGCTCACTCTGTCACTACGTGACAGGTGAGCTAAAAAAAAACTAATATGTAGTATATCTTCAGTTAGGGAGTACATGCATGGTACCAGTATATCATCAGTTAGAGAGTACATGCAGGGTACCAGTATGTTGCTTTAATGTGAACAAAGCACTAGCATGCATGGTGTCATGTCAAGAAAAAAGCCAACTGGTAAAAAATGTTTCTGTTTAACTTAATAAATCAACAATATTTCTCACAAGAAAAGGTTCAACATCTATCCTAAGGCTAATAAAACTGGAAAAATCTTGTTGTATCAAGCGTCTTCATAAACATCATAAACATATAACAAGAGGGCCAAGATGGCCCTGGATCGCTCACCTGAGTTCTTTGGCTTTAGGTTTGCTGCTAAGCAGTATTTCATTTTTTAATTGAAAATATGTAAGTGCCTACAAACCAAATATGTAAAATATCAGTCAATAAATAAAGGCTCTATGACAGAAAGTAGAAATATCTATTATAAGCTATGGTGACCTTGACCTTGACCCAGTGACCTCAAACCCTACCCCTGTCCATGCAAGGAACCTATATACTGAATATCAAAGATATTGGTCTATAAATGAAGGCTCTATGAGTTACACTAGGCAATGCTGCATACCAAATATCTAAGCTGTAGGCATTGAGGTTTCCAGTAAGAAGATTTTTAAAGATTGCCTTTTTTACATAAAAAGGGCCCCCGGGGCGGGGCCAATTTTGACCCCAGGGCCAACATATAAACAATACTGGTAAAGGTTCTCAACACAATACTCCACACCAAATATCAAAGGTCTAGTCCTATTAGTTTCAGAGAAAAATGATTTTTCATGTTTTTCCTATATAACTATATGTAAATCAATAGAACCCTGGGGTGTGGCCAATTTTGACCCTGGTTTCAGACAAGAAGATTTTTTAATATTTTCCTATATAATTCTATGTAAAACTAGTGACCCCTGGGGCAGGGCCATTTTTGACCCAGGGGTCATGATTTGAACAAACTTGGTAAAGGTCCACCTGATGATGCTTCATACCAAATATCTAAGCTCTAGGCCTTGTAGTTCTGGAGAAGAAGATTTTTAAAGTTCCAACTTTGAAAATCTATTTTTAGCTCCTGTGGCCTAGAAATGCAATGGACCTGAACCATTTGAACAATTTTGGTAAAGCTTCATGCAAGTAACATTCCTGCCAAATTTCAGCAAGATTGGCCCAGCAGTTCAGGAGTAGAAGTTGTTTGAAGAAAAAGTTGACGGCGCACGCATGGACGAACGACGGACATCAGGCGATCACAAAAGCTCACCTTCAGCACTTTGTGCTCAGGTGAGCTAAAAACAATGCCAGGTTTTATAAAGTCTGAAGACACTCTAGAATTGTTTGAAAGTAAACATACTTGTTTATACCTAAGATAGTCAGGAAGTAGTCAATTTCATTTTAATAGCTTAGTCAATTCTTTGGTTAGAAAATTATTTATTAGGATGGGACAAATCATTTTTCATGAATTTTATCTTGGAAAATATATTTTAATGTTTTGAATCTTTACATATTTTTTACATCTTTCCTAATAGCAACTGTTTTACATGAATATTGCATAATAGACCAAAAGTGGTGTCCTGAAACATTTTGTAACAAGTGGTGACAATGAGTGGTACAGTGGAAAAAAATATTTTCACTTTGAATGGAATTATTGACTGATACATTTAGAAAAATATTCAACTATCAAAAGCGATAAGAATTATATTGCATCTGTCAGTTTAAATTAGAGAAAGTCTGTTTGAAGTAAAGTGACTCTCAGATTCATTCTTGTGACCTTTCGTACCTTGTATTTCTTATATAGTGGTTCGGAGCATTTATCCATGAAACGAATGCCTGTGCCAAGACTGGTGAAGATGCCTTGTTGCAGAACGTGTCACATGGTACAGCAAGCACCTGCTTTGGAGATACCGTATTCTATATTTAACAGAATTCCCCATATGCCCCAAGTGGGTGTTTACAACTAATTGCATTTTCCTGTGCAATGTGACCTACAGTAGCTGAGTTTTATTGTTAGAAAACAAAGACTTAACCAACAGTAATGAGGGAGAGTAGAAAAAACTTCGTTTATTTCTACCTTTCAATTGTGAACGAGCTGCTTTAACACCTACAACAGAAACAGTTACCATAACTTTGATCATCTGCATGACAGGACAAATTTTACAAATCAGCCTTTAAGTTACCAAGTTCAATGATCATGTTTCAGCACTAACATTTCACTCTTTTTACTGTTATTTACCTTGTTGTTGATAGCTCTGTCTGCCTTGTAGCCAAGGTCTGAAATCAGAACTTGCATCAGTTCCAAGAAATGACGGCCTGTTTCTCCTTTAAACTATTCAAAAGTCCCATTAAATGATAATGACTTACTGTCATTGATTTTTCTAGAACTTGATTATGCCATTGTAGTTTTCATCATAGAGTTCTGGTGTGTGTAAATTCAAGGTGAGGTAGGCCTAAACAGCTGACATTTCCAAAAAAAAGCTGTACTTAGCTGTGGTTTCTACAATCAGGTATTGATCCACCTGAATTTCAGACTGCATACTTTGACCGAGTAATTTCTCCTAACATTTTTTACTACATTCTACATAGCAGACATATTAGGCTTATATAAAACCCTCAAATATCATGAGTTTTCATGACCCTTGGATCTTGGCCAGTTTGAGTTGTTTAAGGATTTGGAACACTTTAATACTGGCATCAATAACAATACAATCAAGTACAAATTCATTTTATTTCCAGGTTCTTTTTCTGTGAAACTTGGTTCAAAGATGATGGCTAGATGATTTGTGTAATTTCAAGACATCTACTGTCCCCAACCCCCTTTGACAGTTACAGTCTTTCATGTATGCAGCATGCTAGTATTTCAAATGTTGTAATGGTATTATCCTTTTGTGCCATAAAATGTCATTCGGTCAAGGGAATTAAAAAAAATCAATGAATAACTTTTAGCTAACTATATGTTAATGAAAGTTGCAGACAGTCTTAATTGAAATGCAGCCAGTAAAATATAAATTAATGTTTAAGCTAAAGCCAGTTCCTTTGTAAAAGGAGTTTTTCAACAGACACTAGACTTCAAAGGCTTGTGGTCTTCTAATGTGAAAAAAGTACACAATTGTCTTTCCTAGTTTTTCACACAATTTCAAACTTTGTTTTCATTAATATAACATTTACCATGAATTAAACAATTAAACATTTAGCCAGAAAATCAAATTTATCAATTTAGTAATTTTCAAAACAATTGCATCTTCAAACAGACATAAATACTTTTTTGTCTTGTTTGTATCCAAAGAAATTACATTTTTCAGATATTAAATTGCAAGACCTTGACACACAGTCTAAGCCAGTGCATTTATGTGTGCTTACCTTTAACAAGAATATAAAGAGCTAAAAATGACATCACATTTTGACAAAACAACAAGGCCATTTGACATAAGACAGTCAATTGACAAGCTCACATGTTCCATAGACAAAATGACACGTGTTTTTGACAAAATAGCATAGCTGTTTGAGATAAGACACTCTCTGGACAAAATAAACGAAAGTTTGAAAAAGCAACATGACCGTTTGAAATAAGAACACAGTTATTAGACAGTATCAAATGATTTGTAGACAAGATCACACTACTTTAGCTTTTAATAAGACATTATCTGAACAAGAAAACACCAAATGTTAACATAACATCATGTGCATTTTACATAATAACACAGTCAAAAGTCAAGTTCACTAAATTTGTAGACAAGGTGAAATGATTTTTTGTCATAATAACATAGCTTTTTGAAATAATAGGACACTTTTGGACAAGAAATCACCAAATATTAACATACCATGACATGCATTTAACTTAATAACAGAGTCAATAGTTAAAAGACAAGTTAACAAAATTTGAAGACAAGATGACATGACTTTTTGTTATAATAACATAACTTTTTGAAATAATAAGGCACTATCAGGACAAGAAAACATCAAAAATTAACATAACATCAAGTGCATTTTACAAAATAACACAGTAAATGGACAAGTCTACATGATTTATAGATAAGATAACATGTTTTTTGACATAATATGTAGCTGTTTCACATAAGTAGACACTATCTGGGAAAGTGACACTATCTGGAATATGACATTGCATTTTGACAAAACAACAAGGCCATTTGACATAAAAACACAGTCAATAGACCAAGTTCAGATGGCTTATAGAAAAATGCTGACACAAGTTTTTTACATAATAGCACAGCTATCACTATCTGGACAAGATAACATCACATTTTGACAAAAAACATACATATTTGACATACTAACACGCTTTACAGATAAGTTAACATGATTCATGGACAAGATTGTGTATTACATATGTGTTTGACATAACAGGTCACCATCTTGACGAGATAACAATTTAAGACATATGACAACATAAGACAGCTGTGGCATTCCATAAAACTTGGTGGAAAATGACCATGCAGTTTAGGAGGTGATGTGGTTTGAATTCTGTTTTCTAGTTTTAGCTTTTGCAGCCCTTAGGTGCAGTGGAGCAGAATTGTTTGAGCAATTAATAAAACATGAGGGCCATGATCGCCCTGGATAACTCACCTGAGTACTTTGGCTGAGGTCTGATGTTAAGCAAACATCAGATGGAACATTACATTTTCTAATTGAAGATTTTCAAAGATCTCATATTTTATACAAATAAAACCCATGGGGCAGAGGCAATTTCGAGACAGATGACATCTGAAAAAAAATATTGATGAAAATCTATTTTTAGCTTATTTTGTTAAATGGAGCAGAACCATTTTAGCAATTTTTTTTCCATTTTTCAATAGAGGGCTATATAAGGAACATATCTGTGGAATTTGGTGGAAAATCACCTTGCTGTTAAGATGAAGATTTTGTTTGAATTTGTTCTCTATTTTTAGCTTTTGTAACCCTTGGAATTGTTTGTGCAATTTTAGAAAAAGGCAATCAGGAAAATTTCTGTAAAGTTTAAAAGAAAATGGCTTAGCAGTTTGAGAGGAGATGTCATTTGAAGCCAAATATTGATGAAAATCTATTTTTAGCTCTGGCAGCTGTTTTGTTCAATGGAGCAGAACAGTTTTAGCAATTTAAATAAAGGGCTCTGTAAGGAACATTTCCATGAAATTTCATGGAAAAATCACACTGCTGTTTAGGAGATGTTGGTTGAATTATTTTCTATTTTTAGCTTTTGCAGCCCTTATGTGCAATAGAGCAGAACAATTGGAGCAATTTTAGAAAAGGGCAATATAAGGATCATTTCTGATAAGTTTGGATTAAAATGTATATGTAGTTTTGGAGGAGATGTCATTCGAAGCCAAATATTGACAAAAACCTATTTTTAGCTCTGGAGGCCATTTTGTTTAATGGAGCAGACCACTTCAGCAATTTTGATAGAGGGCTATGTAAGGAACATTTCCGTGAAATTTTATAGAAAATTACCTTGCCCTTGAGGAGGAGATGCCATTTTAAAGGAACATTTCTGTCAAGTTTATTTAAAACAGCCTTGCAGTTTTTGAGGAGATGTCATTTGAAGTAAAATGTTGACAACAGATGACAGACTCCGAAACAATGTGACCCCAATAGCTCACCCTGAGGAATATAAGGAATTTGCTCAGGTGAGTCAAAAATCAAAGCACTGAGGCACTGGAGAGTCAGTGTTATGTCATGATTAACTGTGACAGAAATGAGTTCAATCTTGTGTTTAACTTTATCAGGTCCTGTTTCAGTCTTACTTCGAAATCATCTAGCTACTCCAAGAATGTACGATTTAAATGGGACGATACTGAATGGCAATATACAAAACAGCGTTCAAATCTAGAACTATTTTTAGCTGGCCAAATCATACTTTGTAAAGAGCCAGCTACAGTATTTGTTGAATTATGGGTCATCTGATAAGGTGAAAAATATGGCACTGATATTCTGTGATATGCTATGAAGTTGAGAAAATCCCTGCCAGAAAAATGAATGATATCAAAATGAATGGTGATTTGTTTACTTACTCATCATTCTTCCTCCATAGATTTCAAATTAATGTAATTTTGGTAAATGTTTGACTGTATTTTCAGTTCTCTGCCTCATAAACCACTTCAGTGCTTTAAAACATTTGCTAAACTAATTCTTTTATCTTTACTATTTAACTTGCTAACAACTTTAAAATTCATGTTATTTAAAGCAACAAACCTTTTCCAGACACAACTAACTGTCAAAGCAGTCCAGTAATAAAATCACTGTATCAGACTCTATGATCAAATATACCGCAGTATTGCCATTTTTCCTGATTCTTTGTGTTATGTTTTCTCTTTACGAAATGGTTTTATATAAAGTGTTTGTAAGACTTGTGAAATAGTGAGAGACAGTAGAAAAAAAAAATTAGGAATGTGTCCAAAGGACACAGATGCCCCTGCTAAATGACACTGGACACAAACTTGGTAAATCAACATTGTGGGCAAACCTGTAAATATGGCATAAAATATGACAAGGAAAAGATATCAGGTATTTATCTTTCTATCTATTGTAACATATTAGCCCTTCTAGAAGACAGCATAAGCAAGGCTTTATAGTTAAAATTTTATGGAAATGGTAACTGCTGATTTTAAACACTAGCCACTCCACTGTATCAAGCTACATAACAAGCATGTATCTAAAAGCAAGCCAAGCTAAATGCATTGTAGACAGAAATAACAGTATCTGCATAACAAACTCAATAGCATGCATAATTTGAAAAAAATATTATAAAAATACTTTTTTCTAAATGAACAGGTAAGTGGTGCATTTTCAAAGACAAGTTCAGCAGTCTCTTACAAGTATAAAATCTTCAGTCTCTTTAATATCCTTTAGGAGATTGCATCAAAGCAACAAAATGGTAAGGGATAAAACCTATGTAGCAAACTACTGTTATTTCTGTTGCACCCATATAAGAATTATATCAAAGCACACATACATGCCATCTCCGTGGTCTAGTGGTTAAGGCGTCTGCTTATGGAGCGGGAGGTCGAAGGTTCGAGTCCTGTCAGGGGCTTGTTCTGATTCTGATGTTGGTGAGTCACCAGTTAGTTAAAGAATGTATACTGATTGCCTGTCTGCCAGGCACCTGGCACATAGGATAAGGGAAAGGCATACATGTGAACTCTCCCGATTCTGGCGGTAGACTACCGATTTTGGGCAATCAAAATCCCCCTCCCGCTCGGGGCTTACATTCTACCGACTTTATTCATAACATCCCAAAAAAAAATAAATTACAAACACCTGAGTGATGTTGATTAATGTAAACAATATTTTGACTGGTTTACCAATAACGCTACGTGTACTACGCTGCTGTATATTGGAAAATGAGACCCAGTCTAATTACACCTTGACCTAATTATTGGAAAGTTTTATTGTTTGTGTATTGTCAGTTTGACACTTTAAGCGCTTGCAATTATGAAGTTGTTAATTGCCAGGCAGATAAGGCACACATCAAAGACACAAGAGAGACTAGAAGCTGGTAATTACTGCACTTCCACTGCCACAAAGCAATAGAGACCTCGAAAGATTGTACTGTACTGTTATTTCAAAACTGTCAAAAGTCAAACGAACCATAGCCTGTCGAATAGGACTCCGAATGTATTGTTGTGCATGAAATTCTGTTGCCAACTGTTATGACTTCCATGTGACCAAGGAACTGTGTGGTGTAGTAGAAAAGGCATGTGTCAAAAGGGAGAGTGAGAAGAGTAAAGAGAAAAGGTACCAATGTTCAACTTGAGTGTAAATAAGACAAATTTGACTGTTAACTGATAAAGGCAGAGTGACTATTCAGTGTAAATAATGAATGTTTACTGTTTATTTTTTGATACATATTAAACCGATAACAGTTTTTTTCTGTTATCAATACAATTTTTAGCATCTGTACATGGACCATGCCTACAGTACGCGCCAGGAGGAACTCACATTTTCCGCTTTATTTCGCGAACACGGAAAAAAAAATATCCGCCGCGACATCGAGGAAAAAAACGGATTTCCTCGATGTCTCGACATCGCGAAATATCTCGGCGACATTTGACGACCAGCGCGAAAATAATTAGAGTCATAACTCACCTGGATAAGCTGAACATTTAATGAAATGACCGTAATGAAACTGTGCATTTTACGTCTGCCAATTATGTGACATTTGGTAAAATTAAAACCAAAATTTCTCATATATTTGCTGTGTTTCCGTCGTTGAAAACGCTCGTTATTGTATAGCAAAATCGATCAATAATTTTGTCAAGCGCATAGACGATACAGATGTCGCAGTAGGGTTTACATGTTGTATGTTTTCTTTAAATATAGCAGAGCAGTTTTAACACGTGTAAATCGAAAACCAGTCAATTTATTTTCTGAAAATAGGGTCAGCTGTTCCGAGAAACAATTACTTTCGGTTTTGAATTGTCATTCCTTCCGTTAACAAATACGAGCATTCGTAAACAAATGAATCAGAATGAGAGTTTTATGAGAGTTTTATACATTTAAATGATATTTTAAAGCGTAAAATTCGCCGAAATGCGTGTTATCAGGAACTTTGTTAGCCTCGATACGTCAATTCTTACCTATGAAAAAGTTCGCGGAACCATTTAGCGGACGTCCGCCGCGATATTTGGTGACCATGTCCGCGGCGGTCGTCCTCGAAATGCGGCGGATTTGGTCGCGTTTTAAGGAATGGATAGTCCGCGACGACCTCGAGGAAAACGAGAGTTCCTCCTGGCACGTACTGTAAATAATGTTGTGTCGGTAAATCTCCCACTTGACAGACCCAATCTCCCTACTTTCTGAGCCAGATCTCCCTACTTGGCACCAGGAAAAGTTCACATGTATGGGAAAGGGGAGTAAATGTGCACACTAATAGAGGTGTCTCATAAGCCCAGAAGGCTGGCCCTTTCAGTAAGGGTGACACTAAAATAAACAAGCACTTTTTGCACTTTTACTTTACATGCAGCCCACTACAAATGTCTATTACATTCATGTATGTTCTTTGTTGCACACCTGCCTTGTGTGATAATTCCATATTCAACCTCTGCTACCTTACTAAAACAAGAGGGCCAAGATGGCCCTATATCGCTCAACTGAATATGACTGCTTTTAACAAAGTTGCTATGGACCTGGTTAATTGACCCCACATGACCCATATTCGAACTTGACCTAGAAATTACTGAAACAATCTTTCTGACAAATTTCCAGGTTATTTGGACTGAAAATGTAGCCTCTGTAGTGCTAACAAGGTTTTTCGATATTTGGGCTCTGTGACCTAGTTTTTGACCCCAGATGACCCATATCCAAATTTGAGCTTAAATCATCAATACAACCTATCTGATAAATTTCCAGGTCATTTGGACTGATAATGTAGCCTCTAGAGTGTTTACAAAGTTTTTCGATATTTGGGCTCTGTGACCTAGTTTTTGACCCCAGATGACCCATATCCAAATTTGAGCTTAAATCATCAATACAACCTATCTGATAAATTTCCAGGACATTTGGACTGATAATGTAGCCTCTAGAGTGTTTACAAAGTTTTTCGATATTTGGGCACTGTGACCTAGTTTTTGACCCCAGATGACCCATATCCAAATTTGAGCTAAAATCATCAATACAAACAATCTGACAAATTTCCAGGACATTTGGACTGATAATGTAGCCTCTAGAGTGTTTACAAAGTTTTTCGGTATTTGGGCTCTGTGACCTAGTTTTTGACTCCAGATGACCCATATTCAAACACGAGCTAGAAATCATAGAAGCAATCTTTCTGACAAATTTTTAGGTTATTTGGAATTAGAATCTTAACTCTAGAGTATTAACAAGGTTTTTCCATATTTGGGCTCTGTGACCTAGTTTTTGACTCCAGATGACCCATATTCAAACACGAGCTAGAAATCATAGAAGCAATCTTTCTGACAAATTTTTAGGTTATTTGGAATTAGAATCTTAACTCTAGAGTATTAACAAGGTTTTTCCATATTTGGGCTCTGTGACCTAGTTTTTGAACCCAGATGACCCATATTCGAACTTGAGCTAGAAATCATAGAAACAACCTTTCTGATTATTTGGTCTGAAAATTTTACCTCTCCTTGTACAAGAAGTTTTTCAAAGATCAATATATAAGCCTATGTAAAACCAAAGACCGTGGGGTGGGGCCAAATTTGACCCCAGAGGTATAATTTGAACAAACTTGGTAGAGGTCCACTAGACAATGCTACATACCAAACCTTAAGGCTGAGGGCATTGTGGTTTCAGACAAGAAGATTTAACAAAGTTTTCTCTATATAAGCCTATGTAAAATCAGTTGACCCCAAGGGCAGTGCCAAATTTGACCCCAGGGGCAAAATTTAAACAAACTTGATAGAGGTCCACTAGACAATGCTACATACTAAATCTTAAGGCTCAGGGCCTTGTGGTTTCTCACAAGAAGATATTTAAAGTTTCACTATATAAGCCTATGTAAAATTGATTGACCCCCGGGGCGGGGCCAAATTTGACCCCAGGGGTATAATTTGAAAAAACTTGGTAGAGGTCCACTAGACAATGCTACATACCAAATCTTAAGGCTCAGGGCCTTGTGGTTTCACACAAGAAGATTTTCAAAGTTTTTCCTTTAAGTTGCCATAGCAACCAGAGTTCTTGATTGAATTGAATTGTTTTATTAACTTTTTGTTATTTATTTATTCAGTATTTATTAACTTTTCTTCATGCAAAGAATATCCCAGGCATGTTTTGTCAATGTTGGCTTAGTGGTTAAGGAGGAAAAGTTGTTCAAGTCAATTGTTGACAACGCACGAGGACAGACGCTGGACATTCAACGATCCTAAAAGCTCAACCTGAGCAGTGCTCAGATGAGCTAATGACATGATGAGCATGCTGAAAGTGCTGAAATTATGGGCAAGAAACAAGAAATTATCATGGTGGGGATGTGTCATCATCATATGATAATAAACACATTTTTTTTTTAATTCCGCCATGCACAAGAAAGTTATCAGCCAGACACGAACAACTTTTTCCTTATATTAATATAAGAAATAAGCCAAAACTTCATGTGTCCACTGTGACCTTGACCTTTGAGGGAGCAACATATTTCTTTCATGCAAACCGTCAACTTCATATGATGATCAATTATGCCAAATTATTTCCAAATCCAACAATGCAAAACAAAGTTATGAGCCTGACACGCACATCTATTGTATGTGCCCCTACTACACACACACACATACAAACACGCACAGAGAGGGTAAGCTCGCTTGCCATTATCTTGGCGGGGGCATAAAAACAGGCATACAAGAGATCACATATTCTTGATAAATTTCAATCATACCTGTAAAGCTTTCTCAATATGCAAAACAAGTTTACATTCATTGACAAGTTGACATTTTCTTGCTGACGAAGAAGCTTGTTAACTGGAGGGGAAGACTGTTTGACAAAGCAAACTAAACACTGTGCTACCTATGAACAAGAGGGCCATGATGGCCCTGGATCGCTCACCTGAGTACTTTGGCTGTAGGTTTGCTGTTAAGCAGTATTTCATTTTTTAATTGAAAATATATAAGTGCCTACAAACCAAATATGTAAAATATCAGTCAATAAATAAAGGCTCTATGACAGAAAGTAGAAATATCTATTATAAGCTATGGTGACCTTGACCTTGACCCAGTGACCTCAAACCCTATCCATGGGTAGAGGTCCATGCAAGGAACCTATATACTGAATATCAAAGATATTGGTCTATAACCGAAGGCTTTATGAGGTACAGTAGATAAATCTATTTTTAGCCTCCGTGACCTTTAACCTAATCCAATAATTTGAAAAAGCTTGATAAAGCTTGCTTCATGCCAAATTTTAAAATTCAAGGCCTTGTGGTTTCAGACAAGAAGATTTTTAAAGATATTAAGGGCCCCCGGGGCGGGGCAAATTTTGACCCCAGGGCCAACATTTAAACAGTATTGGTAAAGGTTCTTTACCCAATACTCAACACCAAATATCTCAGGTCTAGACCTATTTGTTTTGAAGAAAAATTATTTTTCATGTTTTTCCTATATAAATCAATGTAAAACAAGAGAATCCTGGGGCGTGGCCAATTTTGACCCAGGGGACATAATTTGAACAAACTTGGTAGACATCCACTAGACAATGCTACATACCAAATATCAAAGCTGTAGGCATTGTGGTTTCTGAGAAGAAGATTTTTCAAGATTTCCTTTTTTACATATTAAGGCCCCCCGGGGCAGGGCCAATTTTGACCCCAGGGCCAACATATAAACAATACTGGTAAAGGTTATCTACACAATACTCCACACCAAATATCTAAGGTCTAGTCCTATTAGTTTTGGAGAAAAATGATTTTTCATGTTTTTCCTATATAACTATATGTAAACCAAGAGAACCCTGGGGCGTGGCCAATTTTGACCCAGGGGGCATAATTTGAACAAACTTGGTAGACATCTACTAGACAATGCTACATACCGAATATCAAAGCATTAGGCACTGTGGTTTCTGAGAAGAAGATTTTTAAAGATTTCCTGTATAAGTCTATGTAAAAGGAAGTGACCTCTGGGACGGGGCCAATTTTGACCCCAGGGAAATAATTTGAATAATTTTTGTAGAGTTCCATTAGAGGGTGCTAAATGCCAAATATCTAAGCTCTAGGCCTTGTGGTTTCAGACAATAAGATTTTCAAAGTTTTTCCTTTAAGTTGCCATAGCAACCAGAGTTCTGCATGGAATCAAATTCTTTGAATAATTTTGGTA
This sequence comes from Cyclina sinensis, assembly GCA_012932295.1. Lineage (NCBI taxonomy): Eukaryota > Metazoa > Mollusca > Bivalvia > Venerida > Veneridae > Cyclina > Cyclina sinensis. Next base: position 22,855,523 of record JAAONU010000013.1, on the reverse strand, counting down.
GAGCTTCTTGCAAGGAACATTTCTGTGAAGTTTTGTTGAAATTGGCCCAGTGGTTTAGGAGGAGATGTTCTTTAAAACAAAAGTTTACGGACGCCACACGCACGCACCGACGACGGACATTGACTGATCACAATACCTCACCTTGTGAACTACGTGCACAGGTGAGCTAAAAAAATTACTCACTGATCTCCAAAGTCATGCACGACCAGCAATTTGCCCACTGTTTTGAAAAAAAAGCCCACAGATTTCACTATTGCATGTGTAGTAAGCCCTCAAAATCTAACATAAAACAACTAAAAATAAAGACAAGAGGGCCATGATGGCTCATTATCACCCACCTAAGAACCATTCTAGATATTGTTCAATTTTTCCTTACTGTAACTTCCAAAAAAGAACATAGATCAGTTGGCTGTCAAGGTTAAAATATGTTTGCAAAAGTGTCAATGTGTTTTAAATTTCTTTTAACCAACCAAACTCAAACAAATATGATAAAGGTCCACCAAAGGAATATTTCTGTGAAATAACATTGAAACTTGGCCAGTGGTTTCTGAGGAGAAGATTTTCAAAGTTTTCCATTTAGTTATGTAGTGAAAACTTGCCAAAATACTAAAGTAAAAGTTATTTTATCAAACCAACATGACTTCAAGGAATTTCAGAAAGACCACAGGAACATTTCTGTGAAGTTATAAGGAATCTGGGCCAAGGGTTTCTGAGGAGAAGATTTTTTTGATTTTTTATTTGGCAAGTTATTTTGAAATTGTATGGTTTCTCAGAACAAGGTTTTTAAAGTTTTCTTTATACTGAAAAGTTGCCCTGCTCCCTGTCAACCAACATTTACCTTGCTGGTGAACTTGCACAGAAAGTTTCAGATTGATAGTCCTAGAAATGTGAAAGTTGTTCATTTTACAGGATTTTTGGTATGACAGGCAGTAAAACCACAGAACAGACCTTCAGATCCATGAACAACACATCAGGCACATCTATCGGTGAACATGCACATCAAGTTTTAAATCCATAGTTGTAGAAATGTGGTTGAAGTTTGCATCACAATTTTTTTTCTATGTTGGACTGTAAAACCACAGAGAGGGAATTGGTGTGCATGAAAAATGCGTCACTCATTTCTACACTTATTGGTGAACATACACACCAAGTTTCAAATGGATAGTCCTAGAAATATGGAAGCAGTTCGCGTCACAAGATTTCTGCCAAGGACTGACCAACCACCCACAAACCTGCCTGCCTGACACACAAACCTTTAGATGACTCCTATATACCCATGCAAACAAAGTTTGGCAGGGGTATAAATAGATTCATTTCAATAATTTATTATATATTTTCAAATAAACAAGTTAATATTATCAGTACAAAATCAAAGCACTGAAAGGGCAATGAAAGAATGCCTATTTTTTTCTAAGACTTTCTAAATCTTCTGAAATAAGCAACTGGAAATGCCTTGAACATTACTAGGCAGATGAAGATTTGAAGTACCTGGTACCATTTACTACCGCTTGCAAAACTGATTAGAGTTTACCCTGTTAGGTAAAGAACAAGACTCCTTGGTACACCTGTCAAAAATCAATTAAAGCGCCGCCCAATGTGTTTATATCAAATTCCACATTTTACCTGTCAATAGTGTATTTCTAGTGTACAAAATGGAAAAGCGGTTAAGAAAAAAATATTGAGTGAAGATTTCCGGTAGCAATGCAGCGACAATTATGACACAGCAACTTTGGCGCCGCCTAGGCACATTTTTCTGGCTGCAGGAAGTTTTGCAAGACACAGTTTTATTGACAGGTATACCTGAGAAAACTGCCTCGCTGTGGTTGGATCAACACTAAAGTGACAGTTTAAGCTACTGAAATAAACATCGTAACGTCATTTTTTACCGTGTTCCGAATATGTGAAACTCTAATCAGTTTTGCAAGTTTTAGAATGTTTGACCTTACAAGACTGAGGAAGTTTACACATCAGGTTGATTTAAGTAAATTTCTGGCAGGAACTCTTTTGTGTTTTGAAAAGTGACTGACAGTGATCTATTTCAGATCAAGAATTGCAGAAACTAGCAAAACTGCAGGAAAAATATTTTTCATCAATCTTTATATTGCAAATTATAAAACTCAATTCACATTACCACTTTAAAGTCATGTGAAGAACCAACATCTTAAAGAATTGAAGATAATATCAACTGGGCCTGATCCATTTAAATAGTTTTTTTATATCTTTTTTTTAAATCTCTTAATAAATGACACTAAGCTGCAACTTCCTCTTACTACAAACTTTACCATAACCAATCTGAAAGAGAAATTCAATAGTTTCTTATCCAAATAACCTTTTGGAAATAAAGACCTTTAAAATTTCATAACTCAAATTATAAATCATATTTTCCCTGATTATCAAAGTAATTTCTTATTTGACCTTTAATTTGTCCTCCAAAAAATAATTGGATTCAAACAGCAAACAGCTGACACTTAAAGGAGACGAAGTCCATTTCTCTACAATCCAAACAACAAAAATGATGTGTTTAAATAATTCCACTAATCAGACAAGAAGAAAATAAGATGCTAACAGTAGACTGACAAACATGCTCCAGACTTATCCATTTTTTACCAAAATAATGCATATCAAACAGACCAAATGAGACAGTCTATCTAGACATGATTATTAATATAGTATGACAACTACAGGATTAGATATCTGAAATTGGATAGCTGTATTTACCCTTGAGAAAAAGCTGTCAAACTCGTATCACAAAGAAACAATTCAGGCAAAAGTTGTGATACAGCAAACTAATAAGCACCATATTAATGTTACTGGAGAGAAGATGAAACAGAAATGATGTCTGTAAGGGAAGATTTGGTAGATGTTATATTTTTCATATTATTCAGACTTGGATTAGACTGACTGCTGCATTTTATAGAAAAAAATCATAGTTCTCTGAACACTTGTTTTGGCACATAGATTTGCTCTAAAAATGGGTATCAAAACAAAACTTGTATTAAATTTTTCTTTTTCGTTCCTGATTAAGTAACTATACATTTTTGATATTTCAGAAATTAATTGTCTAAAAAACATTAACATTTTCAAACAACTTAAAGTCAATACAAATTCTATTTCTAATGTTTCCTTCCTAAATGCTACTCAATAACTTAACTTTGAAATGTTTCATGCCTCCAGTTTGAATTTAAACCAAACTACTAAAATATTTCCTTTTTTCTTATGGTAGCTTCAGTCTTTTAAACTGTATTTTATAAGGCACTAAAATAAATTCTTCTAAGTAAAAATTCATGTAAGTCCATGCCTACATATTAAGTACTTAAAATTCCGTTAATATGACCAGTTTCAAAGATTACTGACTCTCATGTGATTTTGATAAAATTAAAGTTGTCTTAATAATTAGCAGAATTTCACTTAACTTAATCCTATTCTTGCTGGAAAAAGACATTGGTACAGACATGCTAATTACCTTGCCTTATTTGCTCGATAAAAATTCTTGTAGAAAAGCGAAGTTGTCTAAGAGTAATTGTTGGCTAATGATGTTTGAAAAAGGTGTGGACAGTCTGAATGAAATGACTTTAGTGAGGGAGCTCATCTGATTAGTATATTTGCCAATTTCATTGTTAGTGTTAAACTAGGAAACTGAATTTGTTTTCTTGACAATTAGATTTCCAAGAAAATGCCTAAATCATCATTTTCCTGATTTGAGAGGACAAGAAAACAAGTTTAACCAGACGTACACTTTTTACTAATGCAATTCTTCCAACCTTCTTACAAAAAACTCTTTTATCTAAATTATAAGAAATGATTTTAACAAACTTTTTTATTTCAAACATGAGAGAATAACTATGACAAAACATTTTATCCCAACATAGAACATTTTTATGATACCCTTCAGGGCTCTCGCTAGACTCAGAATTTTGGGAGAAGTCACTTCGCCCTGGGTTGAAGGTTAGGGAGAAGTGGACAGACTTCAGAGCGAAGTGGATATTGTTTCGTTACTCTTTGTTTTGGAAAACGTATGCTTATGTAATACTAAATTTCCCTTTAATAATTGATCCCTTTTATCAACCAGTATTCAGAAACATAATGAAACTAATATCAACTATTGATACCCAGACCTTTTGGAAAACAATGATCGACGATTAAAATGTACTGTAACACTTCCGACGATCAACCTTTCATTGCTGACTTGTTTTTCACAGAAAACCTGATAGATTGCACCTTTTTTGTCTCGTGATACAATATACATACCTACACAGTTTAATCGCCGTCATTGCTCAGAGGGTACCTGATCTTAATCAAGCCCATAATTGCCGAAACATCGCAATCAAATAGTGATCAATTAGTGGTAATTTATAAACACTGAAATCAGCTAAAAATATCCGACAGGAAACTCATTATTATTCATTACTCAATAGTGCTTTTTTAAAAACTAAATGCTGATTGGTTTATTTCGCCTAAGTGTTGGTATCGAATGTTCTGGTTGAAAAGATATAAATAACATGGGCGGAGTCTTCACTCATACGTCACACATGGCTATAACAGAAGAAATAGCGAGAGGCGGAGTTTTAAGGGGATTCCCTAATGAGTGGCTGGCAAGCGATTGTTTATGTGTATTGTAAAAAAAAAACTGTGTATCGTAAAAAAACTGCCACATTTTATGACACCATTGACTCTTATCCATGTCTGCCAAGGGCAACTAAATTTTGATAAGGCAACTTGATTTTCGCTTTGATCTTCACGTAAGGCGAAATTTGAGACAGCGAAGCGACGACTTTGCCCGAATCGCCCCCTTGCGAGAGCCCTGCCCTTTTTCATCCCAGGATGAGAAAATATGTGATTAACTTTTTTATCCCAACATGAGAAAACTTCTTATAATGATAAACATTTTATCCCAACATGTACAGACATGCTAATTACCTTGCCTTATTTGCTCGATAAAAATTCTTGTAGAAAAGCAAAGTTGTCTACGAGTAATAGTTGGCTAATGATGTTTGAAAAAGGTGTGGACAGTCTGAATGAAATGACTTTAGTGAGGGAGCTCATCTGATTAGTATATTTGCCAATTTCATTGTTAGTGTTAAACTAGGAAACTGAATTTGTTTTCTTGACAATTAGATTTCCAAGATAATGCCTAAATCATCATTTTCCTGATTTGAGAGGACAAGAAAACAAGTTTAACCAGACGTACACTTTTTACTAATGCAATTCTTCTAACCTTCTTACAAAAAACTCTTTTATCTAAATTATAAGAAATGATTTTAACAAACTTTTTTATTTCAAACGTGAGAGAATAACTATGACAAAACATTTTATCCCAACATAGAACATTTTTATGATACCCTTCAGGGCTCTCGCTAGACTCAGAATTTTGGGAGAAGTCACTTCGCCCTGGGTTGAAGGTTAGGGAGAAGTGGACAGACTTCAGAGCGAAGTGGATATTGTTTCGTTACTCTTTGTTTTGGACAACGTATGCTTATGTAATACTAAATTTCCCTTTAATAATTGATCCCTTTTATCAACCAGTATTCAGAAACATAATGAAACTAATATCAACTATTGATACCCAGACCTTTTGGAAAACAATGATCGACGATTAAAATGTACTGTAACACTTCCGACGATCAACCTTTCATTGCTGACTTGTTTTTCACAGAAAACCTGATAGATTGCACCTTTTTTGTCTCGTGATACAATATACATACCTACACAGTTTAATCGCCGTCATTGCTCAGAGGGTACCTGATCTTAATCAAGCCCATAATTGCCGAAACATCGCAATTAAATAGTGATCAATTAGTGGTAATTTATAAACACTGAAATCAGCTAAAAATATCCGACAGGAAACTCATTATTATTCATTACTCAATAGTGCTTTTTTAAAAACTAAATGCTGATTGGTTTATTTCGCCTAAGTGTTGGTATCGAATGTTCTGGTTGAAAAGATATAAATAACATGGGCGGAGTCTTCACTCATACGTCATACATGGCTATAACGGAAGAAATAGCGAGAGGCAGAGTTTTAAGGGGATTCCCTAATGAGTGTTTATGTGTATTGTAAAAAAAAAACTGTGTATCGTAAAAAAACTGCCACATTTTATGACACCATTGACTCTTATCCATGTTTGCCGAGGGCAACTAAATTTTGATAAGGCGACTTGATTTTCGCTTTAATCTTCACGTAAGGCGAAATTTGTGACAGCGAAGCGACGACTTTGCCCGAATCGCCCCCTCGCGAGAGCCCGGCCCTTTTACATCCCAGGATGAGAAAATATGTGATTAACTTTTTTATCCGAACATGAGAAAACTTCTTATAATGATAAACATTTTATCCCAACATGTACAGACATGCTAATTACCTTGCCTTTTTTGCTCGATAAAAATTCTTGTAGAAAAGCGAAGTTGTCTACGAGTAATAGTTGGCTAATGATGTTTGAAAAAGGTGTGGACAGTCTGAATGAAATGACTTTAGTGAGGGAGCTCATCTGATTAGTATATTTGCCAATTTCATTGTTAGTGTTAAACTAGGAAACTGAATTTGTTTTCTTGACAATTAGATTTCCAAGAAAATGCCTAAATCATCATTTTCCTGATTTGAGAGGACAAGAAAACAAGTTTAACCAGACGTACACTTTTTACTAATGCAATTCTTCTAACCTTCTTACAAAAAACTCTTTTATCTAAATTATAAGAAATGATTTTAACAAACTTTTTTATTTCAAACATGAGAGAATAACTATGACAAAACATTTTATCCCAACATAGAACATTTTTATGATACCCTTCAGGGCTCTCGCTAGACTCAGAATTTTGGGAGAAGTCACTTCGCCCTGGGTTGAAGGTTAGGGAGAAGTGGACAGACTTCAGAGCGAAGTGGATATTGTTTCATTACTCTTTGTTTCGGACAACGTAAGCTTATGTAATAATAAATTTCCCTTTAATAATTGATCCCTTTTATCAACCAGTATTCAGAAACATAATGAAACTAATATCAACTATTGATACCCAGACCTTTTGGAAAACAATGATCGACGATTAAAATGTACTGTAACACTTCCGACGATCAACCTTTCATTGCTGACTTGTTTTTCATAGAAAACCTGATAGATTGCACCTTTTTTGTCTCGTGATACAATATACATACCTACACAGTTTAATCGCCGTCATTGCTCAGAGGGTACCTGATCTTAATCAAGCCCATAATTGCCGAAACATCGCAATCAAATAGTGATCAATTAGTGGTAATTTATAAACACTGAAATCAGTTAAAAATATCCGACAGGAAACTCATTATTATTCATTACTCAATAGTGCTTTTTTAAAAACTAAATGCTGATTGGTTTATTTTGCCTAAGTGTTGGTATCGAATGTTCTGGTTGAAAAGATATAATTCTAACACTATCTGCAATTCGCCGACAATAAGCAAAGAAGGAATTGAGCGTGATATATCATAGGCAGTATAGCACGCTGAACACAAGCGCGCGCCAGCTGACGTCAATGCAAACGTTACTGTTAAATAGTGCACATACTTGCGCCCCTTATAAATATACCTACGTGTTAGAATGGAAATAGATTTTAACATTTTCGTGATCTACCGTCGTATATATCACGTATATACCTACGGCCTTCGTGATTAAATTACTACGCATCTGAACTCGATACCGTGATATATCAGACGGTATATCACTCAAACTTAAAATCTATTTCCTAAATAACATGGGCGGAGACTTCACTCATACGTCACACATGGCTATAACAGAAGAAATAGCGAGAGGCGGAGTTTTACGGGGATTCCCAAATGAGTGGCTGGCAAGCGATTGTTTATGTGTATTGTAAAAAAAAAACTGTGTATCGTAAAAAAACTGCCACATTTTATGACACCATTGACTCTTATCCATGTTTGCCAAGGGCAACTAAATTTTGATAAGGCGACTTGATTTTCGCTTTGATCTTCACGTGAGGCGAAATTTTAGACAGCGAAGCGACGACTTTGCCCGAATCGCCCCCTCGCGAGAGCCCGGCCCTTTTTCATCCCAGGATGAGAAAATATGTGATTAACTTTTTTATCCGAACATGAGAAAACTTCTTATAATGATAAACATTTTATCCCAACATGAGAATTTCCTATGATAAACATTTTTATCCTATCTTTAGAAAATTTCTGTGATGAACATTTTTATAACTTTATTATCACAACAAAGAAGATTTCTATGACAAACTTTTTTATTCCAACATGAAAATTATTATGACAAACTTTCTTATCCCAAAACTTAGAAATCAAAATCCAAGTCATATGGAATCTTCAATGAATTAGAGTGCAGACCTGTGACATTAATAATTTAAATCATACATGCTGACCAAGTGCAAATGAAGAAGATACCTTTATTTATGATGACTCACCACAATACCACAATATTGCACTGGTCCAACACTGAAGACTCAGAATGGGAGGAAGGCTATATGAAACATGTCCATCAGTTACTTCTTACAATCAGTGACTTTTATGGCTATACAGAAATCTTCCTTCATTTAACCTTTTCACAAAAAGGAACATTTCCCTGGTCAGTTGGTTATGTAAATTAACTCAGTTTCAAAATGTACTGACTGTTTGAAAATAGATAAGGATCCTTTCCTAATGCTAGTGTCTCATAAAAATCGGCGACACCGACATCTCAGCGTCTTCCCCGATTTATGGCCCGTCGGCGGGAAAAACCTTGAAAGCGACATCGGTGCACACTGTTTGTCGAGCGGTCTCATTAATCTGACATTCCCACGATGTCGGTTTCTTTGATTGCCGACGAGCAGCCACTTCAATCGGAGATCAAACGGTGATGACCCGTCGATTAGCAATTGATTAGTCACCGACTAGTCGAGATAGTATACTACTATATATACCCGGCGAAAATGCAAGTAATCGTTAATATATATCTCAGACTAGCCACGGATTATTTTGCGAGTGATCAATGAATAATCGATGGGCACACGGCGATATGTATACCATCGGCCGTGACCTATCCGGGAGCCTGCAGTACATCGGTAGAAGCACGGCGAGATGCCTGCGACAAGTGCCCGATAATGACAAGCGAAAAAGAAATCTGAGACATCGGTATGGAGTGATAAATCGCCAGTAACCCGGCCGAGGGTCGGACGTGATCCGGCTGACCATCGGCGATTAGTCACTGATGCTATAACGATTTCACGGGGTAGAAATTTTTCCTCCGATCGATCCAGAAATTTTAACTTGGAGGTAAGTTTTGCCGACATCTCGCCGATCTAAAAAAAACACCTGTTTTTTTGGCTGAGGCGCAGATAAATCGACGATATATCGCAGACTACTCCCCGAAAATGCCACAGATTCCCCAAAAACTCGTCGTCACCCCATCGCTGACCCGTCGAACCTTTTATGAGACAGTGGCTTTACCAAGGTAAAAGACTTGAGATATGTTTCTAAAATTAATCAAACATGGTTTAGCCGTAGCACTTTGTGAACCACCTAAAAAAAATAAAAAAAGCTTTTAATACTAGTCTCTGTACAGTTCTTTAACATGCAGAACAGAATACAGAAAATGACTACACTATACTGGGTAAGTGTTTGCTGAGAGATAATACTGGCAACATGTTTTTTTTCTTTTTGATGTAGAATTTTCATTATTTATGCAAATGATCCCAATTAAACTGCATCAAAAATGTAGGGAGCATTTTAATTAAAATAATTTAATTTCCAACAATCATAAACTTGCAAACTTTTCAAAAATGTCCACGGTCCCATTTCCACCAATTTTATTGACACATGGATACATCCACTTATACAACAAGCAAGTAACAACCGGTCAATTTCATGTAATCTACACCCCACTGTGTACACTACTGACCCATTTATTATGATACATGCAATTATTTATGCATATTAGGTTCTGTCCTCACTTAATTCACAACTTTGTGGTATAATAGGGCATCAGAAATTCATGAAATCCCATCACTACTGTGTATGCCTTTAATTGGAGAGAATTCCATGCAGGCTGTATTCCTATGGGGTGCTGTATTCCCTATGGGGTGCTGATTATCACAACCGATTCCTTGACCCTCTCTTACTGACTTTGTTTTCTTACATTTAAAATTTTTCATTACTTCCTATTACAAAGCCCAAGCAGACATCAATAAGCATTCTGAAAAGGTTAAACAGACTAACTCAATATTCAGTGAGGACTGCATGCTAACTGTTCTTCAATACATTTTTAAAATAATAGGAATCTTGCTGTGTGAAACACCCACCATTCAGTAGTTTTGTGAGACAAGAATCCTTGCCTAAGTGATAAATGTCATGTAATTTATAATAATCATGTTATTCTCGTTATTATTATTCATCTTCTTCAAAGACAGATTTTTATTAAATCAACATCACATGGCAAAATGAATTATAGCACATGGCTGAAACTCAGCCAAATTTGTGCATTGATTTCATAGGAGAAATTCAGCTGAATTTTACATTTACACGCAAGTGAGAAATTCAGCCAAATTTAAACATGTGAGAAATTCAGTCAAATTTATACATTAATACACATAAGCAATTCAGCCAATTTTATACAGTTATATAAATGCGAGAAACTCAGCAAAATTTATACATTTATTATATATGTGAAATCCAGCCAAATTTAAACATAATTGTGATAAATTCAGTCAAATTTATACACATGCAAGAAATTCAGCCAATTTTATACATTTATATAAATGTGAGAAATTCAGCCAAATTTATACGTTTGAGAAAATCAGCCAAATTTATACATTTACATTCTCACCTGCCATAACAGTCACCTTGTGTAAACAGTCATTTCATGATGCTCCTGTTGAAAATCCTTCTTTATAACAAGTAAGTAAACAGTCCCTTTATGTCTGCAGCCAGCAGTTGTGCTAACTGCATTCAATTTGCAGAAAATCAAACTGCTTTAGCAGTCACATATATCGTATTTATTCCATTAATCGCCCGGGCGTTTATTAGAATCGGACCTTGTCTCAAAGTAGGGGTGGGCGATTATTAGAGACAAAGGTTTTTATCGTAGACGTAAAATGGTTAACAAACTGTGGTTTACTGTCAATTTAATTGCTTGTGAAGTTATTCAGGGTCCTCAGGAAATACTGAGCTCTAAAACTCTCCGAAATGCGTTTTTGTTACGCTTCCTTCCTTAAAACTGATGAAAACAGCATCTGCATGTTTGTTTACATTCAAACCGGAAGTACCTGTAGTGAGTATGTGGTTCCCTGCACTCGCTGTTTAATATGCAGGTCAATACGGTCCATATCACGTAAAAGCCAGCAAAATTGTGTGTCATATTTTTGAAGGTTATAAAAATGTAAAGCACAAGCAATACTATGCTTTGCAAAATTCTTTAGCGATTCGGCATTTCCTTTCAAGTCGGTATCAATCCAAAGTGTCGGATTTTTATGAACCTAGTGACCGGCAGATCAAAGAGAAACATACAGCAAGTCAAAACCAAAACGCTGATGTAACCAGCCAGTCAAAGAACAGAAAACAAGGTTCACTGCCAATCACTAATAAAAAAAAAGTTTAGACTCCGCCTATATGGTTTGTCTAAAGCCTTTTGATTCACCTGTCAAATTAAAGGTGAAGCTTAAAGCTACCCTAAGGTGTGGCTTTCTTTTTACAGGCAATATCACGCTCCCGCAATCCAGTTCAACAACTGTAAAGAGTGGGGTTCGACTGTATGTATACACATGTGCGAAATTCTTATCAGTACAGTCTCTTCTAGCTGTCAAAGGGGGAAGTGAAGGTACACTGAACAGCACATTTCTACACATTAATAGAAGTCAAGATACAAATGAGATGGTTATACTTTAAAAATTCATTCATAAATGACCTTCCAGAAAACTGCCTTGTCCAAAAACAAGGACACTACCACACTTACTACCATATACACTCCCAGTTTGCTGACCATCTCCTTGAGGTCACCATACTGATAAAACAAGTTTCCTCAATGTAACCAAACCTTGATAAGCCTCATGTTTTACTGACCTGTTGATGGCAAAGTTTTATAAGAATATTTGCTCAGTACTTGTTTACCAAAAGGAGCTACTTTCATGTAAAGTTCAGGGTTTGTTTCTTGTAAACAACTGGTAGGATCATAAAGTCAAAACCTGTTTACAAAAACTTGAGACCAGCAGCATGTGACCAGTTTACAATTCAATGCATATTCAAAGACAATCAATCCACCAGTTTTCCCTCTACTTTGATTACAGAGTATTCTGACTAACTCAAGAGAAAACTTGATTAAATGACCACTAGATACAACATTTTGCTTAAAACTCCCTAATGTGAGTTATTCTTGTGTTAAATCCTCTCAGAAGTGGGGGTATCTGAAATTCATAATCAACTCTTTAAATTGACAATTTCTAATTTATATATAGTAAACTCTGTGCCATGAATAATTCATTGGCAATAAAATTAAGTCAGGAGCTTATCTCTACAAAGGTCTTCCTCCTTGTTTAAAGGAATGACAAACCAATTCATCTCAGAAATAAAGGAAGTCACTATAACCATAGCATTACTAATCTTCTCTTTATTATCAAGGTGTTGTGTTCGTATGTATGTGTGTGCATGGATGTGTGAATGTATGCGTGCGTGTGTTCAACCTAATATAAATAGCCTATGAAAAGCATCATCACACACTGTGATAAAATTTTCAAAGAACTGAAAAAAAATTATTGCTTATCTTTTATAAAATTTTAGATAAAAATTGACTGAAACTAATGCTAAGTTCCAAGGGTAGGCTGATCTGTTTTGCAGACATAATAGCCATTATACAACATTTGCATACCTTTTTTTGTTCTGAAATGCCATCAAATTGATTGATTGTAGATTATTTTTCTATTTTTGGCAAATGTTTTGGCAAAACAAAACAAAATTATATTTCTTATTTACAAAGAAGAAGTCATATGTTATCACTAAAAGTTTTATCAGACAGAAAAGATAAACAAGAGGTTCAAGTGACCCTGGGTCGCTCACCTGAAATGTGCTGTACAAGGTCCAAAGGTACACATGGTCACAGAATGTAATCTCTACAATATCAAAACTGCTGTCCTATGATTTAACCTGGTGACCTAGTTTCTGACCCCATGTGACCAAGTTTCAAATAAGCCAAAGAATCCATCAAAGCAACATTCTGACTAATTTTTCATTGACCTCTTGAGTATTAAAAAATGGTTTTCCTATGATTTGTCCTAGTGACCTAATTTCTGATCCCATGTAACCCAGAATTCATCAAGGCAGACATTCTGACCAAGTTTCATTTAAAATGGATAAAAAATGTGACCACTAGAGTGTTAATAAGGCTTTCCTATAATTGACCTAGTTTTTGACCCCACATTTTCCAGATTTTATAATTCTCCAATATTTCAATGAGATCAATAAACAGGTCAAGTTTTGTGAGGATCTATTCAAAAATATGGTTTCTACAGTGAAAAATATTTTCTTTTTTTATTATTGGATCCAGTGACCTAATTTTTGACCTTATGTCACCCAGTTTTGAATTTGTCTGAGATTTTACTGAGGCTAACATTCTGATAAAGTTTCATTCAGATCCAACTGAAATTGTAGCCTCAAGAGTGTTTACAAACAAATGTAAATGGATCCTGGATGATGGACACCTGAGACAAAATAACATACTAAAAGCTCATCCTGGAACTTCGTGCCAGGTAAGCTTAAAAAAAACAACACTTTTTAAAAGAATAAAATAAAAGAATTGATTAATATAACTATATGCACTGCAAATAATTAAACTGTAACAAAGCATTGTGAAGTTTAATTTAAACCATGTTATGATTTTATTGTACAGAATATAATTCAATATACATAACTGAGAGTGTGGTTGTGATATTCAAAAAGAAGAGCGCCGCAAGGCGGAGCAAAATACATCCGTCAATTGAGCAATTTGTTTCAATAGCATCTATCCACCTATGAAATTTCAAGTCATAGCTTTGATAATGTAGGAGTATGTTCAAGACAAACATCAAGTATGAAAAATGAACTAAGGAGAATAACTCCAAAATCATGAAGTGTACAGTGACGGTTCTTGTGCACTGCACTTTTTCTGAATGAGATCTATCCACCTGTGAAGTTTCAAGTCAATAGCTTTGATAACATAGGAGTTATGCTCCGGACAAGAAAATTACACAAAGGTACATAACTCCACAATCATGAAGTACAGAGTTACAGTTCCTAAGCACTGCACTTCATCTCATTAAGACCTATCTATGTATCAAGTGTCTAGCCAATAGCTTTGATAATGTAGGAGTTATGCTCCGGAAAAGAAAATTAAACAAAGGGGAATAACTCCAAAATATTGAAGTGCAGAATGATGGTTCTTGTGCACTGCACTCCGTTTCAATCAGATCTAATCACCTAGGAAGTTTTAATTCAATAGCTTTTATAGTGTTAGAGTTATGCTCCAGACAAGAAAATTAAACAAAGGGGAATAACTCCAAAATCATGAAGTGCAGAGAAATGGTTTTTGTGCACTGCACTCTGTCTTCATGAGATCTATCCACCTATGAAGTTTCCAGTCAATAGCTTTGATAGTGTAGGAGTTATGCTCCAGACAAGAAAATTAAATAAAGGAGAATAACTCCAAAATCATGAAGTGCAGAGTGATGGTTCTTCAAGTCAATAGCTTTGATAGTGTAGGAGTTATGCTTGAGACAAACATCAGGACACCACCCATCCACCCACTTTCCCGCCATGGGTGATCCCAAAATACATTCTGTCTTCAACAGCATAAAATAAAAGTGGACAGAAATTGGTTTCTAGGATTTAGATATGGCATATGATAGAGTACATAAAACACACCTCTAAAGTCTTCTGACTTGTAAAACCTTTTGATTAATTTTCTTAAGTCTGGGCAATGAGAGAGCAAAATTCTATAAATAAAAGCCAATACTTCAGTGGTCAGAGGTTTTGTTTCCAGACTATTACAACACTCAATTTTTCAAAAAAATGTTTATGTGTTAAATTCCATAGAACAATTCTATCTAAAATTCAGTTGATAGAATGATATTCTCTTTCATAAAACAAGAAAATAGTTCATTGTAAATGACTTCCTGACAAAACAAAAGCATTTCATTCATACAGAATTTTACAAAATTAAAAGTATTAAGGGTAATTGTGGCTGTAAACAAAATAACGTAATAATTTTACACTTTTTTTTTTTTAATTCTTTACGTAAATGATTAACCTTTACTGAGAAAATTTGAAAAGTCTCTTACTTTTAACTTGTTTAATTCAAATCTTACATAACAGTAAGTTATAAGATTTCTTCTGTTTCATACTAATCTTGCCAATATGGATTGCAAAAAGAAAGCAACATACTGGTTTTATTTTCTTTCAAGCAAATCCTGTGTTTTTATGGGAAGCAACTGTTATTTCAAAGAAATCGTCAAGTGAATACCATCAGGCAAGCATTGTTTTTCATGTACAAAATTTATAAGTTTGTTTGGTTTCTTGTCCTGTTTTCCTTCTTATACAGACTGTGCAAAACTTTATAGCATGCATCAGCAGTTGGATTTACACAGAATGACTTTTATTGTGCACTTTTAGCAAGTTCTGATGTTACATATCGACAGGTCAAATAAACTTGCATTCTAAGTATTTTCTTAGTAATTAACAGGCTTCTACAGAAATAAAAAAAGAAATGCGTCACAGACACTAATGTCATGGCAGCTTATAATCTGATGGTACCTTGATCATTTGTGCCAAAAATTGTTGCAGTCTATGAACTGAACATACCCATACGTCCAGGGGAAAGATAATTATATGTCCTTTACCTATTTGCGTGGCTGGTAAAATTAATAATTTCCAAAACTGATGTGTTTCAAAAAAATGGATCTAGTGTTTTGTACCAATAGATCACCACATGCCTTTTACAGGAAAAGGTTTTCAAAACAGTTTCTTACCTTTTAACTTTTGGATTTTTAAGCTCCAGTTTATGCTACCCCATAAAAGTGCTTTTTAAAAATAGATGTATTTTTAATGTATTTTTTCTAAATATAAATAGAAGTAAAAATACTGCTATAAAACATAACAAGAGCTATCACTGAATATGATTAATACCCCAACAATACCACCTTGTCAGAGGCAAGAGGGGAAAACATCAAGTAAGAACTAAATAAGCAATGTAGATTTATAGGTATTGTGTACCACACTTCCTCACAAAATTTTCTACCAAAATTTTCTATCAAAATGACTAAGAATAACAAATTGTTATCATGTAGGCATCATTTGTACCAAATTATTTCAAAATCACTTGATGAATGATAAAGTTACAGTGCAGACACGAAATATGGAAGACCTCTAAGAGTGAATTTGACGTTTGTGTTATGCAGCTGTAAACTGCAACATGCCCAAACTTCTTTTGTGAGGGTATAATTAAGGGAGATATTTAATAAACATAGCCATGTAGTGTTGTGATTCTTAAACACTGTACTTTCTATCATTTCATCTATCTATTGTTTTGAATATCAAGCATACATATTGAACAGCTTTTTAAGTAATTCTCTGATAAAAACATCATTAAAATAATAAAGAAAGGTGTTTAAAAAATTGGGCAAGGTAGAGTTATACTTCTTTGATAATGCACGTCCTCTATTTGCCCTCTATCAACAATTGTAATATCAGCTCAATCCCCTGAATACTTCAGGAGTTATGCTCCCCACAAGCATTAAACAAGGAAGTTATGATGCTCTTATATCCCTAACCCGTGTACAAACCATTTTAAACAACAGGGCCTATGAAGGGATCAAGGTAAGATCACACAATCTTGAAGTTGAAATCTAATTGCAAAATTGTACACCTGGTCCAAATTTTACGGACACAGCTTCAAATACAGTAAGTAGGTCAGCAGACATGCAAAATGTAAAAAGTATAGTTCAAATTTAGATACTGTGCAAAAACAAGAAAGTAGGTCAGTAGGTCAATATCAATGTCATCTAAGGACAAAGTTGAAATCTTCATACAAAATCAAAAGTTTTCAATATTGTAGCTGCAAACACAAGAAAGTAGTTCAGTAGGTTGAGATAAAAGTCACATACAGGTCAAGAACTAAATTAAATATAGTTTGGTTTATTGGGGTTTAATGCCAGTTTTAACAGCTGAGGTCATATCCCGGCAGCCACTCCACCTAAAAAGTGTTCCTGGGTATCCAACCAGTTTACTAACCAATTTATCCGCAAGTGACTGACTACTTTCTCACATGCTACAGAGGTAAGGGACAATTAACCTATAGAAGCATTGTCTGAGATCAATTATCACTGAGAAATTTTGGCGGCCTGGTTGGCTTAAAAATGTATAAAAAAAAGCCTTAAATAAGGACCCCAGGGACATAGTTTGAACAATCTTGGTAGAGGTCCACTAGCGGGTCTGAACAATCTTGGTAGAGATCTACTAGCGGATTCTACAAACCAAATTTCAGAGCTGTAGCCCTGGTGGTTTTAGACAAGAAGATTGTTTAAGTTTTTCCTTTTGGTTGCCATAACAATTAAAGTCCTGCCTGGAATTATTTCTTGAACAACTTTGTAAGAGCTTAGGAACTTATACAGGGATATTCCTGCCTAGTTTAATTCACTTTGACCCTTTGGTTTTGGAGTTAAAGTCACCAAATGTTGACGACAGTCACCACATCATCACAAAAGCTCATAAAGTGTTTTCAATCTTGCAACAGAAAGGTGTTCCTATGCAGTAATCTCCCTGTCATTCAGCATGATGTGGCACTATATATGACGAAATTAGGGAACAGTTAATAAACACTAAAACGATTTTGCTTGTGATCGAAGTGGTATGACAAAGTGCACTCAAAGATAGTCTGTTTAAATATACTTACAGAGCTACAGATAATTAATATTCTTGATGCTGTGCATCCATGTTTTTCTAGTTTCCTGCTAACATACTAGTGAACAGTTTTCTATGGTAAGAAAGAACAGAATAATTTGGTTTTATTGGGGTTAAATGCAAGTTTTAACAGCTAAGGTCATATCCTGGCGGTAAGTCCTCCTAACCAGTGTTCCTGGGTATCCAACCAGTTTACTAACCAATTTATCTGCAGGTGACTGACTACTTCCTCACTTGCTTCAGAAGTGACGGATAAATGACCTATGGACGCAATTTGTCTGAGATCAATTATTACGGGGAAATTTTGGCGGCCCTGATGGAGATTGAATCGGGATCGTCAAGTAAGGAAGAATAGAACTGTGTCACTTATCTCAATGTTATTTTTAATTTGTGCCTGATCTATAATATCACTGAAACACAATGGCACATGAAATATTTTTCATATCATCTGTGTGATTCTGACTTTAACCACGTTCATGATTCTATGAAACCTTTCATGGACATGTACCAGTACCAACAAAAAAAACTTTTACCAATTTTACCATCTCTCAAGAACTGAGATCTGACTTGAGAGATGGTTAAATTAGTTTTTCATTTTCTGACCATACAAATTACTATATGGATTGACTGTTGCTATATGGATTACTTGTTTCTATATGGATTAACTGTTTCTATATGGATTGAGTGCTGTTATATGGACTGAGTGTGGCACTTTCAATTTCTGGCCAAGCAAACTATTTTGAATCATCTGTGGCACTTCTGTCAAAATGTGGCTTTCTACCAATTACTACCTTTTTTATTCAAAAAGTAATGACAGCTAAACTTATCGGCTAATTCTGGTATAGACACTCAATGAACTATTATCCTGGACAAATTTTTGTTTGAAACAAAGGTCCGTTTCCAAACACTGAAGTGAAGCACTGCTAAAACAAAGAACTGCTTATCATAACAAAATGAGACTGAGATTATTTTTCAAAAACAGATTTTTTTTCTTTTCAATCTAATTTATTTATAAAAGGAGAAAAAAATCTCTTAATTCGAAAAAAAAAAAAAAAAAAAATTCACTGAAAAACACTGTATCCAGCCAGCTAATGTTCTACTATTATTTCATGAGTTAAACCTTTACCTTTATATTTTGAACACCGACTTCTGTTATATCAATTTAACAGAACATTATGGCATTCAGGAATCTAAAATAAAGACTTTCATCTAAATTACTACCACAGCGCTCAACAGGAGACAACCTACTCTGATTGGATAAGCCGCTCACTTATAAACCTCGTAATTCCAAAAGTCTTCTAATAGACAGCTTCATTTAGTCTGTCTGCTCTGTTATATGTATGAAGTAGAGGACGAATATTAATAATGCTTAATAATTCAATAATGCACTGGATTTGCTGTGCCGTATAATTAACAATTAAGTCAATAAAAGGACAGAATTATCTTTATTTGTTCTGTTAAAACTGGACAATCATACAGGTTGGCTTCCACCATACTATTGGACATCTATCACTGTCAGTTGTATGACCACAGTAACACTGATGTAGTGTATCACATATGATAGATTACTTCATTTCTATTGGATTGCATCTTAATATTCTTTACAAAAGGTATGTCTTCATAATTTTTTTCATTTAAATTCAGCATATGCTATTAGCATTAAAATCAAATATTCAACATTTCAGAAAGATTTTTTTTTTTCATTTGAATAATTTTTACCCTTGTTTCATAAAACTAACAATTCAACTCATGCAGAAAAAACAAAATTCATTTCATGTTCTCAGAATTAGCGTAAATTTACAATTTTTTTGAAATTTACAGATTTAAAATGAAACCTTGGTTATATTTTATTTAAATCAAAATTAATCAAAAGATTTCCTTAAACTAGATATTTTAATTAATTTTACATTTGAAAAGGAAATTATTTTCTCAGTTATTCAAATTTCAAATAAAATGTCTAGTTTTACAACAAAGATGAAAGAATAGAAAATATATTTGCTTTTATTACTAACACAATTAGAAGCCTTAACTACCATTATTACTTTTCTTTTTTTTAAATAATTTCCTATTGGCAGTGACTATCATCATAAAAATATTTTTAATCATAAAATGAATATAATCAAATTTTAAAAGAAATTTTAAAATCTGTTATATGCGAACTTTAAGCACAAACAAATATATACATAAAAAACAAACAGTTTAAGCACAATACTTCGAAATGGCAATGACCTGCTCCGAACTGTTTTTAAGCTCCTATCTTTCACATTTTCGTGTATTTTGTTTTCTGTAAAAGGATACTGTAGAGTACAGTGTGATTTCATTCTATTGCCATTTGTTCAATCATGTTTAAAGACTACTAAAACTCTCCTAGTGTGATATCTCTAAATAAAACCAGATGTACCATTACAAAATTAAGTCGACACATCCATGATTTGTTATTAAATGTCTGTTCACAATAGACATAAATTTCTGCAGCCTGTTTTTAAGAGGAAAATGCTTCCAAATGATATAAACTTCCTAGAAATATTTCTAAAACTCAGCTTTGATCTAATTAATACCTTGTATTGGTATAATTTGGTGATTTTGTGGCCTGAAAATGTTCTTCTTTCATGCCAAAAGCATAAAACAAGGAAAGTATTCCAATATGATATTCTGAAAAGCAAAATCTCTCTGGAATTAAGAAATTTTGATGTTGTTTAATATAATCCATTATAACAGAAACAAGAGGGTGGTCGATAATTGTTCACCAAATTCATAAAATGAAGAGTAATATCTAAAGCTTTGTTGCTGTGGTAACTAAATTCAGCAAAATTAACATGTTTATAATTTGAATAAAATAAATCATATTGTGGAGGGTGTTAATTCTTTGCCATAAAAATAAATACACTTAAAGATTTATAAAATAGTTGTTACAATGACTTTTAAAATACAAAATTACGTATGACATGATTCAGTCTTAAGTTTGATTTTCTTTTTTTTTGTAGCAGGCTGGTTTTAACAGACTTTTAAAGACATTTTAAAGAAAACAAAACACTTCCTAAAATATTCCAAGCCCTATCAGTTAAAGATTTATATGCATAGTTCCAACATTTCGACACTGACACAATTTATATGTTGGTGCTGACACATTTATTTTCTAAATAAAATTTCAAGTAAAATGTTACCCCAAGCTGAATAAACAAGATATATATTGCTTTACTCTTCTTATATAAATGATTTAACAGGTTGTGTAACTGTTTGCAAACATTCATGACAGGATGTTATATATTTATATACACACATATATCTTGTAGAAACAAGATTTCTATCTGTAAATCTTACCATCTCCCCCTGTATGTTATAACTGCTGCTACAATTCTCTAAAATACATTAACAAGAAATACATCCATTATTCAAAGCAGTCTGCCACAATAATATACTTTATCTTTTTACAACATTTCTTTTTAAACAGTTGCCTTCTAAAAAATGTCTTTTATTATGAGTGACTGAAATGAGCTGTACAGCGGAATTTTCCTGGGATAAAGTTCTAAAAATACCTAAGCAAATCTGTTCATGCTCTCACAATATACGACAGGCAGACTTATTTTTTCTTTTCATTTTTCCAGAACATTTTGGAAAAACAAGACAATCAGGACAGCTCATTTTTTCATAAAATCTCATCCTATACAGTATCCCTTCCTGTTTTCTAGATAACAAAAAGATCTGGGGTCTTAATTTTTAAGCATTTTAGTAAAATTTCAGTCTTTTTTCTTAAATTTCAAAATATACTTCAGTATCCTAATTAAAAAAAAAACAAGAAAGAATTTGAAAATTTCTTTTTGTTTCTTATTCTTGACAATATAATAAACATTGTTTTTTTTTGCCATTATCACGAAAGCTGTCATTTGATTTGCAAAATTTCTTCTTTAGTCAAACTTAACTAAGAAAAACTTAAGACGCTTTTTGACAACAGCCCAGCACCATACCTGATAGGCTTGTAACCATTTCATAATTCTGTTAACATATCTACATTATGCTGTATGAAAAAGCAATCCTGCTTGCAACATTATCTAAGAACTAATCAAATACCCATCTAACTTTATACACAAGTCAAAGATATTTTCTTGTAGAAAGAAATTGAAGGAATTTCTATTTCAAAGCATAAACATATTCTTGGGAGGTGCTTTTAAATGATCATCTTTCCAAGTAAAATATATCAAAATTCGTTTTTTTTGTATCTGATAAAATTGTACAGGTTGCCAATCACTCCGATCCATGCCTGACATAAACCAAATATTTATTAAGAATAATAAAAAAAATATTCTATACTTTTAAATTTAGAGGTAAAATTCATAAAGCATGTTAGTCTTTTTTTTCTTAAATCATGCATTTTTTACTTTGATATATTGCAATTCAATAAACAAAGAAGAGTTTAAAGATTTCTTTTTATTTCTTTACTTCTTGACAATATAATGATCATTGCTTGAAAGTTTCATATTTCAATAATGTTAAGTCAAACTCAGCTAAAATATCTTAAGATGCTTTGGGAATACAGCCCCTGGTTATAAGGTGCATTTCACCTGACTCCCAATCCTGACCTGACTAAGTTTATAGAATGGAATAGTTTGTTATTGTAACAGGACAGATCCATTTATCATTCATAGGGGTATCAGCTGAAAGTATACTGTCTGAATAGCAAGCATTGCTGATCATAATTAGACAGAAAGGATGTACAGGATAATCATAGAAATCATTTTTTAAAATTTTTGTTAGATTTCTTCAGACTCATACATCAGGTGGTATTTGTAAAAATCATGAAACTTTAGGATATTAATCTTTATATTTATCACCATTTATTTTTGAAACTGTGCTGACCTTTTTTTTTCAAAAAAGAAAAACAAATTCCCTTTTGGTTCCAAAAAGGACTTCCTCCTCACACCTTCAAAAAATAAAAATGTAACTGAAACCCTAGGTCGATGACATTTTCTGAGTGGTTAGTGAATGCTAATAGAATGTCACAAGAAATCTTAGAGGCCAGGAAATGTCTTGATTTTCAGAGACTGTCTGTCTTTTATAGACACACAACACTGCACACCATATGTGAACAGGTCTAATACTTTTTTTAAGTATCTTAACCCTTTACCACATGGTTAAGTGTTAAATCGCATATGCGACCAGTGCAGATCCAGATCAGCCTGCACATCCGTGCAGTCTGATCTGAACCTCCACTGTTCGCTTTTCAGTCAGAAATACTTTTATGGATATAAAAGCGAACAGTGGAGATCCTGATCAGACTGCACGGATGTGCAGGCTGATCTGGATCTGCACTGGTCGCATATGCGTTAAAACACGTATCTATGGAGTAAAGGGTTAAAAAGAACAGACTGAGAGATGAATGTGAAAAAATGCTATCTGCTTCTCTATTACATAACACTAAGAACTTTTTTGTTTTCATCCCCTAGAAACAGCAACTTTGCCTTATAACTGTGTATGTCGGGGTGTTATAGCCCTTAAAACTAATCCTTTTTATATCTTTGTCTTGCCAGTATATAGGCCAGCCTTGCTATCAACCCACACCTAATATTTCTGAAATGGAATTACCATCTTATGAAGATTTTATTCTAAAATTGTTATCCCATATCATAGTTAATGGGATCGAGTCTTCTATTTAGGTGAAGCCACAATACTGTTCTCTCTGTGTCATGAAAGGAAAATTTTTTGTTAACATTTATAAGGTATAAAATGGTTACCAGTTCTAAAGTGAACAATTTGTACTTGTAATTTACATCTTTTAAAAGTTTTCTTTTAAAATATCACCCTGTTTGATCTTTTTTATTAATTTTTGTGTGTGTGTTTTTTTTGTCAGACTGTCCCATCCAAAATATACAAGTCTCTTGTGATAAGATTTTCTTTTTTGAATATCTTAATTACTTCCTTCATTTTCATTTAAAAAAAAATAATAATTTACCGTATTTTTGTCCTTTCAATTGGCATTGGGGGTAATATATTATGTTAACATCTAAATACTAAATATATATTTCAATAAAAAAATAAGATAATCTTCATCATTCCATTTTTGTTTGGTACATTAAATATTCAAATTTGATTAAAATTAGATTCAAGCATTTTCTTATAATAAGGGGAAGAAAACGCTCCCTAATATAAGAAAAAATAATATGACATCTTGGTAAATTCCTTCTTTTATTTAAGTAATATATAATTTTAACAGGACATTGAAATTAAACTAGGGTTGGTGACTGATTATATAAATTTTCAAATTCAAATTAATTAGTCCTTTTATAGTTTTCTTATATTATTATTATAACTTATAAACTACATGTATAGGTTAGTGGTTATAATCATGCCACAGTCAAACAACCAAGTTAATCATATTAGTGATTTGTATTGATTACTAATAGATATAAACCAGTTTAATAGGCGAAAATTAATTTTGTGTACTGTTTCCGATGGATGGTAGGTTGATGTTTCTTTACCAAAAAATTTAAAGAATACTGGAATGCCATTGTACAAAATATAATATAAACCACTAATAATAATAGCTGATCCTGTAAAGTTATTTTTCACATTTTCCCAAAAAATTTCATATAATCTTTAAGATAATGACCAACAAGGAAATTACTGAAAAACACTGCAACACAAAAACCTCAAAGTTGTGGGTCAACACTGCTTACAGACAGGTGATATAATTGTCTGTGACATTTCAAGGGCTTTATGATATTTTCCTTGTTATAAAAACAAATGTTTGTCCCAATTAGTGTCCAATAATTGTCAGGTATTTATATAGGAAGTTAATGTCAGGAGAAAAATATTGTGACATTGCTGGCCCTATATTGTACAACCACAAGTTTATCTTGATTAATTTTAATGAAAAGTAAATATTCCAAGCTAAAGTTGCTGAAAAAAGAAATTTATTCTTCAGTATCATCAGCTCAAACAGACATATGATCAGTAACACTACAGGTGTGGGTTAAATATGTAAATATCCCAGTAACACAGGTCTTTTAGTACTTGTCTACTGGCTTGAATCTTCATCAAGAAAGGCCAAGTCAATACTTTTATTTGTACTGACAAACTGCTTTTGACAGTTATTATTTTGAAGTTATTAGTTTTTTGTCAAGATTTTATGCCTCCCCCTAAAATACTGTCAACCTAACCAGCTAGTATTAACTGGAACAAAACAAAAAAGACTTCCTCCCACATAATATCCAGAATACAGAATTGTTCTGTCACATGCAAAAGAAAAAATAATAATGCTGTCTCAGTGTTTAACAAACAGCTGATTTACAAATTTTGCACAGAAAAATAGGAAAGATGGCTAAGAGTTATGATTTTTACTATAAAAATGAGCACATTATGTACAGTAGTCTGAATAGGCAATTCAAATGAAGTGACGTTTTCAAAAGGTCAAATCCTTTCCTTAGGTAGCATTATATTCTTTTACACTCTTGAATGATTCGAGTAATTGGCTCACAAAGCAGGCTGTAACTTTGCACAGATTAAAGAAAAACTGAAATTTTTGTTTTGGATCTTTTGGGATTTACCATTTAGAAGAAACTGTCAACAATTTCATGAAGTAGTCTGGTCCCCAAGTTTCACTCCGAACTTAACAACAATATATGCCCTTTGGTAAATACACTAAATCTACAAGTTTCGGTTAATCCAGCTGTGACTGGTACTAGTAATTAATGTAAATGGCTCTTAATTCTTTACATACCTGTTTCTATCCTGTGTGTTGTCTCAAGACTAATTTCAAATAAGCTAACCACCTTTGCAAAAGGATCACACTTTCAATACGATCACCTGAGCTTAATAACCTGGGTCAGCTTTTTTCTGTCATACATTGTATTCAATTACTTTTGGTTTGAGCTTCTGTTATGGATACCTTGCTAACAAAAATCTTTAAAACCAGCAAGAAAATTTCTTTATTTGTTGGTTTCAAGCAAGGAATTGGAGACCAAACTTGTCAGTACAAACCGGTACAACTTTTGTCTTTATAAAGTCTCCTGGACACTCGCTTATCTCTGTATGGTTATAGTTACACCGAATTGTAGCTACTGTTCAAAGTAAAGCATTACTGTTTACACCTTTTTTTAATCAGCCATTTTTTCATTGATAAATACATTATCCTTACAATGCAACCTACGACAACCAGCTTTTTTAAAAAAAAAAATTGTTTGTATTTGTGTCTTTTGATAGCGGAAATAAGCTTTTCTATGAAAAAGTATGAATGTAGATACAGTAAACAAAACTGTCTTTGAAGACTTCACATTAACTTCCATAGTTTCTTCTGATCTTTGTTTAAGAAACAAAACCAAACTTGTTACACTATGACCTATGTCCCTAAACTGAAAAGCAATCTACATAACAAATATAATTATTTTATTACATTCATTCCATGCTGTATCTTTAACCATGCTTAAAATTCCAACAAATCTTAACATCATGAAAAACACATGTAAAGTTATCATTTCCTCTCTCCAGAGTAAGTGTATCATACACAAAACATAAAATTTCTTGTGTTTTATATGGATAACAACAGGAACATTACAGTAAGCATAATTCTTTAATTATGACTACTAAATGATTTACAAGAAATTGACTGCAAAACAATAAATTGTGTTCTTTATTTTTTCAGCTCTGAATAATTCAAATTACCATTTTTAAGGATAGGACAAAAACATCTATTTGAATACCCCATAAACGAACCATCAAGATATTTTATGTGTGGTTTATACCCCAAAGGATTTAGAATTTATCTGGCAGTGAATGTTTGTCCTTTAAAAAAACACCTGATAACTACAGTATGCCTCTATTTGTGTGCTATAGGTTTCAGTTTTTATTAAGTCACAGCTTTCCGTTCTCAGTACCTGATTGGTTGTCACTTCTGCTCTTTGTGGAGCAATTAAAATAAACCGAAAACAGCTGTCAAGTAGTCTTGCTCAACAAATCAGTGTAAAAAATTTATGCGTATCAATTATAATTGTATTCTCCCTTATTTTTTTATGCCCCGAAGAGAGGCATATAGCAATCGCACTGTTTGTCTGTCTGTCAGTCCTGTAAAATCTTGTCCTCACTTCATCTCTTAAACAGCTGAAGGGACTTTATTGAAACTTAATAGAAGTGTTTGTCACCAAGCTTAGTCGTGCATATCGTCAGGAGATTCCGCTCGATTTATTTTTGACAGAGTAATGAGCACTTAGTAATTTTTTTTTTCACTCTAAAATCTTGTCCTAGCTTCATCTCCAAAACCACTTCAGGGATTTCATTTAAACTTTATAGTGGTATTTGTCACCAAGCCTAGTCATGCATATCATCAGGAGATTCGGCTCAATTTATTTTTGGCAGAGTTATGGGCACTTAGTCATTTTTTTTACTCTAACTTCTACATTAAAGTCTTGTCCACACTTCATCTCCAAAACAGCTTTGAGGATTTCATTGAAACTTCACAGGAATGTTTGTCACCAAACCTAGTTGTTCATATCATCAGGAGTTTCTGTCGAATTATTTTTGGCAGTGTTATGGGCCCTTTGTCATTTTTTACTCTAACTTCTATCTTAAAATCTTGTCCAAGCTACATCTCCAAAACCGCTTGGGGGATTTTATTATATATAAAACATCAGTAGAGGTTGGGAATAAAACAATATTGTTCATATTCAAGGCCAAACTCATATCTCTTCAACCTTCATATAAGAATAAGCAGAAAAACATAACTTTACCATTTACCCTCAGTTCATGCTCTATTTTTTGTCTGATCTCTTTTCCACAGGCATATTCAATTATATATTTACAGCAAATTCATTTTAAAGGTACATTTCGGGGGCATATGTTAATTTACAGTGACAGCTCTTGTTTTAAATACTGGTATAGGTCTTTCAACCTTAAAATCACTGTGTTTTCTCACAAAAATATACACATCTATGACACAGCAATCTCTTTAATATTGATAACTTCATGTAAATATTGAAAATTTCATGTAAATATTGATAATTGTTTCACATGTAAATATTGATATTTTCCAAGGGAGGGACCCTGTCCATTCAGTCATGCATTGCAGCTATTTTCAGTGAAATCATGACAATTTCCATAAACAGACTGAGCTAAATCATTTAATGAGCAAAATAATTTTTTGCATGTGGTAAAAATAGGTATAAATATAAAACCACCTGTTCATTTACTCTCTGATCATTTCCCAGACCTGTTTCTTATATTTACAATGATTAATTCCTGATCTGAGCTTGTGAATTTATTACAGCTGCACCTGATGCTCAGAGTCTCAATGTTTCTTGGTGGTATTTTTGTGAAGATGATAACAACTTATGGAATCTAACCATTGTTACAGTAGTAGTTTCTCGGGTTAATTAAAGAGCTTTAAAAGACCTTTTGTCTGTAATAAACTGACCAGTCTGGTTTAAAATTGAAGGAACTATATTTGTTTCAAGTTGTTCTTAAATACAATTACTGCTTAGTAGAATAAACCTAAAACATTTTTGTTTAGCTTTATGCTTATGAAAAAATATTTAACACTTAACCTGCTGGAACCGAAAGGGATTAGCCTTTGCCACCAGTGCAGTCTGACCAGGCTCTATACTGTTGGTAGCTCTATTTTTGTATTTTGATATTGAAATCCCTTAAACTTTGAATGGACTGTTCCAATTTCAAAGCTGGGCAAATCCATTACAAAGTTTCAGCATGTTCAGGGTTAAACTTAATCTGCTGTAAAGCTTTAGTGATAACTACCTGTACTTTAAATTAGCATCACAAAAATGGAAGTTCTCATCTGTTGTTGGACTACTTTATATTTACAGTATGCATTTTTGTGTATATGCTTTTCATACTTGCATTAAGACCGTAGCAGGCAGGGTGAGCTTAGCTATAACTGACAAATCCTACAGTTATAGCACAGCTGAATGACTTTCACCATGTAACTGTGATATACAGGATTGAAGAACAGTGAAAACTGTCATTCACTGTGGTGTAAGTCTCAGTAATGTATTATCTACATTAAGACTGTAGCAGGCAGGGCGGGCTGAGCTATAACTGATAAATTCTACAGTTATAGCACAGCTGAAGTGCCTCCACCATGTAACTGTGATATACAGGATTGAAGAACAATGAAAACTGTCATTCACTGTGGTGTAAGTCTCAGAAATGTATTATCTACATTAAGACTGTAGCAGGCAGGGTGGGCTGAGCTATAACTGATGAATCCTAGTCTCAGTAACGTATTACCTAGTTACAGGGGGTATCTGTCCAGTCTTATTACAGTATGGTAGTTTATTTTTTACCATGCCAAGTCTTTTGCCCATCATTTCATTTTGGCGGACCCTTTGCTCATTTACATGGGTATCAATTGTAAACTTACTGAATAAATCATCATATACCTTTATAGTTCTGGTCTCGAGGGATGAATGTGAGGAAGTGCTGTCTGCTTCTCTATCTTATAGCACTTAGTGCTTTATTGCATTCATTCCTCAGTCTGCAAAAACAATTACAGTCAGCAGGATAAAGGTTTAATAATTTCTTACAGTGGACAAGTTGATAGTTACTGATACCATTGTTAGGGCAGAGAAGGTCTATTTTATAGAGAAATGTTGAATATCTAATACTTGTTTGTACTTACTTCTTAAACTAATGCTGTTAAATTACTAAGACAGACTTGTCCACCATTCACTCTGGAATTCCAACATACCTATATATCTTTCATAGGGGCTCTACTTGCACAGATATGCAGCCTGATTATGGAGGTGAAGCCAGAACTGTCAGGTTGTCAAGAGCAGGGCTTAGGTTAAAGATGTTCTTCTTCTTCTTTGTTTAAAATATAAGAAGGCTGTGTGCATTTTGAATTAACAAAAATCTGCATGAATTCTGGAGGAAACTAACACTAGATGGCATTTTACAAAATATTTTTAAATAATTTCCTATAATTTATCTTTTTGCAGTCCATCTCCTAAAATAAACATTTCTTCCTATTTTCCCAAACCAGTAAGAGTCCTTACCTGTGCACACATTTCATAAAGTCATTACAGCAACAGTTTGAAAGTACAGATCAATCCATTGCTATTTAATTTTATATTTCCTGGACCAGGATGCGTGGAGGTCATCAAATTAAGCTGATTGTGATGTAAGACAGATCATGGTGAACCATTAGACAGATAATGTCTTCAACTTCCACATCAAAGTCTTAGAAGGAAAGGCTTAAAACATTTCTGATGTTATATCAAAATCATCATAATCAGTTCTGGCATGGCTCTGTTATAATGGTTCTTATCAAATTCTGCAAAACTATTTATTTTTAGCAAAAAAAATTAAAGAAACATGCTACCCCTCCCAGGAGGTAGGATAGAATGTCACGAAATTACCCAGTCTCCAGCAGTCTGGGCAAGATCTCTTTTTTTTTCACTTGCGTGAAATGCCAATTTAATAAGTAAAGCATGATATTCTTTGTGCACCTTACAACATAGTTTAATGCAAGTTTGTTTGCATGGTTTATGTCATTTCGTTAACATAAATAAAATCTTGTAATTTGGTGGAATTATTACATTCTGGCTGCCTTGTTTAACTTTGATTCTATGATATTTGTTTGACTTGTTTTACAGTGTTTGATCCCAGCTTTTCTTCACAATCAAATCTAACTTGAATTAAAGAAATATCAACAACAACAAGATATCTGATCTATACAGAGAAGGCAGGTGGGGTACAAAGGTTTGCTGCACCTAAAATATATATATTCTAAAATGGTTCATTTTGGACTTTACCTGGAACTCCTACATTAAGATGCTTTCAGTCTCACATTTAGCTTAATGCAACTGTGACTGATGTAAAGCTCTCTGATAAGGGCTGCATCCTTCTATTTGTCATTTACTTTTTGACAGCTTCTCCCCCAGGGAGCAACTGTTTAAAGAAAAGTGACAATCATTTTCAAAAGAACCTGACAATTACTTAAAGCGACTGACTCACAGATGATGATAAAAAGAAAATGTTTATACATCTTGAAATTCTTGCTGTAATCGTGAAGAACATATTTAAACTAAATTACTGACTCAGTTTTTGTTACAGAAAAACATCAAAATATAATAAAGTTTTACACACTTTTATCGGTAAAAATTTACCCCGTTTGTCACGGGGTAGATACTTTAGTTATATAATTAATTTTGAGGTAATCTAATAACTAGGTCCCGTGGCTCAGTGGTCTATGTCGTCGCTCTTTATTTTACTGACCGTAAGGTCGTGGGTTCGAATCCTGGTTAAGTCAAAACTTTTTTTTCAGTTTTCATCCTGTATAGAAGCATAATATTATATTTTTTCCATAGTACATTAAATCCTCTTAAATTTGAAAGAATACAAAATTTCAGCAAAATTTTGTGAGTCAGTTGCTTTAAAAGAAATAAAACAAGAGGCCCAAGTGAAAAAAAAAAATTAATGGAAGAGGGAAAAATATTGAGGGGGGAGGAGGTGGGGGGTCCAAGTACCTACGTATTAAAAAAATTTCTGAAAACAAACAGGGGGTTGTGGTGTGGGGGGTGGAATTGGGGGGGGGTCCCATGCATGTGGGGGAGGGGAAGGGGAAGTACCTACCATCCCATGTAGGTAAATAATTTTTTTCCTATATAAGTCCAAGCAAAATCAAGTGACTCCTGGAGTGGGGCTAATTTTGGACAAGGGTACTAACAATCTTAGTTGGGGTCTTGATGTTGATCAAATATTCCAAGTTTGGTGTCACGTTTTGATAGTGAACAATTATTCCAAATTTGAAGTGAATAGCTTTGATGGTGTCTGAGAAATGGACCTTATCAAAAAGGTTAAACAATACGGATGCATTGAGATGGTCATGACAATAGCTCCACTTATTTTCTTCGAAGTGGAGGTAAAAATGAAAATATTTGCTTCCTGAATATTGATCTGTCTGGATGTTAACATGAATGATAAATATGCAGAACAAAGACGTTGAAAGTGTTTTCTTTCTTGAAGCATTTTTTGACACTGTGAGGTAAGATCACAGAACCAAGGACCACCCCAAACACGTCAAACTTTTCACCAACCTATAAAAAAAACCTGTCTCTGACATAAACCTGGCTGTTTGGAGATGTAAACCAAAAGAAAATCATTAAAATTTTTCAATCTGAAAGTACTATTTACTTTTGATTGGAACAAAATCATTCTTTTACCACAAACAACAGTGTTGCTGACTTCCTCATTAATGGTAAAAGATCAATTATGGCAAAACGTGCTTGCTTGTTGGAATAATCAGGTTTTAAACATTATTACAAAGAAATTTATCAAACATGTGCATGACATCTTTGCCTTTTTGTTGAAGCTAAAAGCCAAAACTTCAAATTTTATGATGTCTAGAGTGAACCAATCTCCCAAAATTGCTTGGCAAGATTGCGACTGAAATTTCATAGTGTTAAACCTGAAGAAACCACCGATAATACTGGCTGGATTTGTTCATTATCAGTCAATCTTGTATAACAGTAGTGGAGGTTCGTGCCCTGGATTATACTTTCTAATCATTTCTTATCATTTCCATACCAGAATGATCTGGCACCATTCAAGCTCCCACCCTGATAACAAAATGTGCACTTAAACCATCATAAGTGTATGGCAGTCGCTCAATTTGAATCCTCCAAAATTATCTTTCTGTTTTAATCTCCTTATCTAAAATCTTCCACTAACTTTATATCATAATGCAATAACTTTTCTGTTTGCTTTGGTGCCTTTTTCTTGACCAGCCTCATTTGTCATTCATAATTTCTTGTGAAATGCATATGGAAACAGTGGTGCCTGAAATCCACCTGGATGATCATTGTTCCATACACCCTCTCTGCAGTGCTTAAATTGATCCGAAAAATAAATTTCAACCATTCATCACTGGTTATGAAATAAACAGTTTTAACAGTTTTATGGTCCATTAACTTATATTGGGGTTATGTCTGGAACCAGCTCCAGATAAACTTCTTACCTCTAGCTAAAGTAAGAAGCTTTACTTGTTAAGATAAGTTTATCAAAAGTCACTGTGTTCATCTATACATTAAACAAACATGATTAAATTTTATTTTATGATTATCATTGGTACCTGGCCACTGATATCTGGTTAACCTTAATGACTTTATCTAGAGAATTTATATGGGGTTTATTTAGGGACACACAAAATTATATTCTAAAATATTTACACTTATCACAAGAATCACTATCAAAGAAACAAAGTAAACCAGTAGCCTTCTTTACTTCTTCAAGGGCTACAATTCAGATAAATTTCTTTATAAAAGAAGTGTGGTTGTAACCTTGTGTTTAAAAAAGAATATTAAAAAAAAATAAAATAAAATAAAAGGTTTAAAATTATAAATAAAATAATAGTATAGTTTCAGTCTTTATTGGGAAACAGTGTAAGACAGCAAATACACTGTATGATCTGATCTGCTGTCACATTCCCAGCAGTCATTACATTGCATTCTTATTTTATACATAACTGCAATCAATTATCAGTGACCACCCCCAACCTTCTCCCTCAAAATGCATTATGAACACTTAAATTAGATGAACACAGTAGCTTGGAAACTGGACTTGGCAACTGGACTAGGAAACTGGACTTGGAAACTGGAATAACATTGGAAATATTCAGACTTCTATAACTTTTTTTCACAATCAAGATGACATAACACTAATTTCACAATTTTCAGTTAAATTGTAAGATGAAATCAATGCAGCAATATACAACCAATGTTCTTTACATTCAACTCTCATCAAAAATAAAAGCAAAACTAAAGACTTTATTTCTTAAAATATGAATGTTTGAAATTTGTTTTGATAACCTAACTTGTATTCAGAAAAATACAGTCACTAGAAAACCATTAATCTTTACAGATTGCAAGTACAAAACCCTATCTTGCATGATCTGCACATATTTTGCCAGAGGAGCTTTGCTTCCCTGTGGTTCAGCCTTTTCCTCAGCTAGTTTTTTATGCAGATCAGAATCTGGCAAACCACACTTCATGCTAAGCCACTTATTTTTGGAGTTTTTCCCCTCAAGCTCTTTACTTCAGTTAAGGTAAAAAGAGTACTAAAACTGGAGTATAAAGCTATTTTTGCATGGAACCAGTAGTATTTGTATAACAGGGAACCAGTAATATTTTTGCTTAGAAGTATATTGCACATATTAGTGTCTTGGAGCTGCACTGACTGTAAATACAAAATGGTCAATGAGGAACATTTATTGACCATTAACCCTTATAATAACTGACTGTGGTTGTTTCTTCATGGTCTTGTGGTACCGTGTACACAAATGTCTCATCCAATGAATAAGAGCTCAAAGCCTATAATACAGTTGGCATGTCAAAGTACAAGGACTCTGAAATTACATTATGATCCCTAACACTATCCCCTAGAACAAGTAGAACATCTATCAAATAGCTTAAATAAATAAGTCTACCTTTTATTTAAGGGCTTAGCTAAACTGAGTAGATCATTTTTTGGTCACTCTCAAGGTCATTCCAAAGCATTTGATCTTTGAGGCAATCTGGCTTCAATAAAAACAACTTGTTTGTTACAAAAAATAATTATATAGAAGTAAGATATTAAGTAAAAACTTTGATTATATCACTTGAAAAGCTTCAAGTCTTATAAAAGCACAAATATGACAGATGAATGCAGAAATTTTTGTCAGCTCAAGATCTTACAAAATAATACTTCTATGGCAAAACAAGTTAAACTTTAGTGTGCTAAAGAATGCTGACAAATATCAAATTCAACTCCATAAAAACCCAAATTTGGTGTTGTAACATTTATAACAATGATGACTTTTAATGTCACTAGAAGGATCATATATATCAAATTTGAAATAATAACTGAAGCACTAAATCCAATCAAAAATAAAGGTCACTACACCTAGTCTGAAATACCATTTGAAATCTTAAGAAAAGATTATTTTTTTACATTCACAGTAACTGTTGATATTTGTGGTTTAAAAAATAAGAAGGAAAAAACTGACACCATATTCTGCAATGTTCCCACTTAACAAAAGGTATCAAGTCAAGTATATTGAAATATACAGGAAAATTAAATTATTTTCGGAATCAACTTAACTTATTACTGCCAAAAGTCAATACTGACTATACTAGGCAGGCTGAAATTACTTGTCAATGAAGTTTTCTGAATGAACATAGCACTGACTACAAACAGTATTATTCGGACTTTGTTTTTTTAAATTATTTTTGCCATATATTTTTAAGATTCCAAACATATATATATGAAATACTTCTCATTCTTTTTAAATAATTCCTTAACTCCTCAAGTTTGGAGAAATAATATAAACATTGCCATGATGTAACTTTCTATGTGATAAGTAGTCGCGTAACTATTCAATTTTATACCTTCTTTTCTACCCTAGCTATGTATTGCTTCAGCCCTAATGATCAGTACAATTCACCTTAAATTTTTAATTAAATTTATCCAGTATTTTGTCAGTCAATACTTTTATCAAGATTACATGAAATACTACATTTCTTCAGATGCTGGATTTCAGTGACTTGATCTCCTTTGTAATGAATGCATTCAACTAACCCACAAATGCAAGCAACCAGTGCATGCAATTCGATTATTATTCAGAATGAAGTCTGTAATAAAACTGTCCATCATTACAGGGTATATTCTACTCGATCCACATGCAACTGTATTGAGAATGCCTTTCAGAAGACAGGTTAAAGTCTTTATCCAGTGCATAAATCAGTATTACAGAGTTTAACTTTAATAATTTACCTAGTCTAGAATCTATAAGGAAGAAAATAAACCTACAAATACTTAGGACTTTTTATGTAACTCTTCATAGATATTAAAAACATTTATAAGGATTGAAAGCACCTCAGATATGATTAATTGTAAGACTGTAGGCCAATTGTTACCATAAAAATGTTAGCTGGTTAGGCTGGGAATTCTTTGTCTAGCTGAATCTTTTAGAAAAATATGTCAGCGCCTTTAAGATTGTTTACAAATATGTAATATATATCACAATGACTGTAAAAAGATTACTTAATTCTAAATAAGCTGATATTTGAATGTGTGAGGTTATGAAGATGTAGAGCATTTTATACTCATAAATACATTTCAACAAATAGATGAGATGCAAACTTAACAGCTAGAGTCTGCTAAGGTGAAGGTCAAAAAGAACTGCCTAAAATGATCCTTTTTTAGTTTGTCATGAATATTTTCTTTGTACAGAAGGAGACAAAAAATATTTTCAATCATCCATTATCATATATTTTCACATATTATTACTCTATGTAAAACAGTTGTGACTCTGCAATGAGCTGGGCCACTGATAAACCAAGAAGCATAAACAAACAAAAAATGGCTGAGCGCTGATCTTGTGGTAAAGGTGTCTACCTCTCAACCCAGGGATTGTGGGTTTGAGCCCTACAAGTGTCACGACCATTTTTCCTCATATGACACCAGTACTGGTTGGTTCCAGGAAGCAGACTCGGGAGCTGCAAGCTTTCTTCACAACTGAGCTAAAATAAATAATGATTAAACTAAACACCAATGGCTGACAACACACATAGACTAATGCTAAAAAAGAACCTAAGCATAGCATGTCCTAAAGGGCAATAACTCCTGGTAAAAGTGTAGTAAAGAGTTCATGAACCTGCTTCAATTACAAATTCAAAGCAACAGAAAACATGCTAAATTCAATATAAGTTTGCGAAATAGTGAGTTCGATTTCAGCAAAACCAACATAATGATGAAGTAGCTTAGAAAAGGAAGCTCAAAGCACACATTGCATTTCCTCAATAAATTCTACGGTATCATTTTCTTTGTATTAAAAACATAATATTGCCAACATTCAATCAACATTCAATCACTCATTTGCTTCTTTAAGGAATTAGGTTTATATTTCTTTTCAACATTTTTTCAAAGAATATGAATTAAAAATTCAATAAAATTCATTTAAATGATAAGGTTTTGGTAATAGCTGTACTTGTGAAAATACAAAAACCAATTTTGTTTAACAGGAGGACATAAAATTTTATTTCAAGGAAGAGAATGAAGTGTAACAGTAACTAAGAGACACACATTATTAATGAAAATTAATGCTCACCAATCCACAGCTCTAGTTGTCAAAAAGTTTCAGAGATAATAATACTACCGAGAGCTGTGTAATACAAAGTTATCTTTTGTATTATAGTGAACTTCATCATTTGAAAAGTAAGTTAATTTAAGAACAGGCTTAACTGCAAGTTATTACTCAAGATTGACAAGCAGTCTTATATGTCCTTTACTTCAATCATTACAAGACTTTTGCATTTTACTGATCATATAATTCTTTTTCCCCCAACTTCTGTGTACAACATGACATCTGTGTTTAATGGAAATAAACCTTTAAATGTACAGGCATAAAAATAGATGTAATCATTAAACAATTTTCTGTCTGAGCTACAATCAGCATAACTTTATAGATCTCAGAAGGAACTAGGCTAACATGTTCATTCTTTGCTGGAGAAACACAGGTCTAAAATTGTAAAAAATTTATCAAGTAAAAATATACTTGTTTTGTTTTCTTTTGTTTTATGAGAATTATCAGTAATGGAAGCAGCCAGTTTACCTAAAGGGGTTTTGAGAAGTACATGACCTCAAGGCTGAGATTTCAATATCACTGATATAAATCTTCTTTAACTGTTAACTTCTGCACTGATATAAATTTTCTGTAATAGTTAACTTCAGCACTGGTAAAATCTTGTGTAACTGTTAACTTCAGCACTGGTATAAATCTTTGGTGACTGTTTACATTGTACTTCAGCACTGGTATAAATCTTGTGTAACAGTTAACTTCAGCACTGGTATAAATCTTGTGTAACTGTAAACTTCAGCACTGGTATGAACCTTTTGTAACTGTTAACTTCAGCACTGGTATGAATCTTTTGTAACTGTTAACTTCAGCACTGGTATAAATCTTTGGTGACTGTTTACTTCAGCACTGGTATAAATCTTGTGTAACACTTAACTTCAGCACTGGTATAAATCTTGTGTAACTGTTAACTTCAGCACTGGTATGAATCTTTTGTAACTGTTAACTTCAGCACTGGTATAAATCTTTGGTCACTGTTTACTTCAGCACTGGTATAAATCTTGTGTAACACTTAACTTCAGCACTGGTATAAATCTTTTGTCACTTTTAACTTCAGCACTAGTAAAATCTTTGGTCACCGTTAACTTCAGCTCTGATATAAATCTTCTGTCACTGTTACATTCAACACTGGTATAAATCTTTGGTCACTGTTAACTTCAGCACTCTGTAAATCTTGTGTATCAGTTAACTTTAGCACTGTTTCTGTTATTGTTAGCTTCAACACTGGTACAAATCTTCTGTCACTGTTAATTTCAGCACTGGTATAAATCTTCTGTTCCTGTTAACTCAGCACTGGTTTAAATCTTCTGTTCCTGTTAACTTCAGCACTGGTATAAATCTTCTGTAACTGTTAATTTCAGCACTGGTATAAATTGTCTGTTCCTGTTAACTTCAGCACTGGTATAAATCTTCTGTTCCTGTTAACTTCAGCACTGGTATAAATCTTCTGTTCCTGTTAACTTCAGCACTGGTATAAGTCTTTTGTCACTGTTAATTTAAGCACTGGTATAAATCTTCTGTTCCTGTTAACTTCAGCACTGGTATAAATCTTATGTCAATGTCAACTTCAGCACTAGTATAAACCTTCTGTTCCTGTTAACTTCAGCACTGGTATAAATCTTATGTCAATGTCAACTTCAGCACTAGTATAAACCTTCTGTTTCTGTTTACTTCAGCACTGAAATAAATCTACTGTACCTGATAAACCACCTCTGAGATAAATCTTCTGTCACTGTTAAATTCTGGTATAAATCTTTTGTCTACTGTAATGTTTCACTGCATGCTGTTACCACTCACTGCATTACTGACATAAGATCACTGTCTACTGTTGTAACCTTTTGCTGATTTACTGACATATGAGTTCACTGACATAAGTAACCTA
This sequence comes from Cyclina sinensis, assembly GCA_012932295.1. NCBI lineage: Eukaryota > Metazoa > Mollusca > Bivalvia > Venerida > Veneridae > Cyclina > Cyclina sinensis. The sequence continues at coordinate 22,816,640 of JAAONU010000013.1, read as the reverse complement.
ATAATCACTACCCAGGCTATGGTATGTAAAAAAGATGGCATTTGTTTATAAAGGATTTGAGTCTAATGCAGGTTTTTACCAAGAAAGTTGAATGAGAAAATTTATTGCTATAAATAAGTAGAAGGTTAAAACTGGCATTAAACCCTATGCAAACCACATCAAAAATGTTAATTGCTCTGTTTTAAACATAGGCCAAAGGATATGGGCAGCAACCCAAGAGAGAAATGTTTATATATCATAACTTAATTACATCCAGTCTGTTATTTGAAAGAATATACTCCAATTTTAGAACAGAAATGCAAAGAATAGACTGTTTCTTTCTTGGTTCTGGTTCTGCAAATTTTGACTGATGCACTTTGCCAAAGCATAACAACTTGGCAGCAGTGACATCCTTTTTCTATACTTCTAAGTGCAGAGACAGAAGGATGTATAACCAATAATTACAGAAATGATATTCACATGTTTGAAGCTGATAATTACAAGTCAGAAAAGTTTATGCTTTTATGACAGAGTTTTAAAAAGTTTATTTTATAAAATACATTCAAACTGCTATTGAGTAAATTGCAATAGAAAAAAAATAATGTGGTACAACAAAAACACTTATTTCGGTCACTTAAGTACTGTTTGGCTGGTGATGTGCTACCGCTTGCAAAACTGATTAGAGTATCATGTATTCGGAAAGCCGTAAAAAGTGATTTTAAGATGTTTATTTCAGTAGCTTAAACTGTCACTCTACTGATCATCCAATCACAGCGAGACAGTTTTCTCAGGTATACCTGTCAATAAAACTGTGTCTTGCAATCTACCCGCAGCCAGAAAAATGTGCCGGGGCAACGCCAAAGTTGCTATGTCGTAAATGTCGCTGCGTTTCTACCAGAAATTTTTTCCTAACCGCTTTTCCATTTCGTACACAGAATGACACTTTTGAGAGGTAAAAGGCGGAGTTTGAAAGAAACATACTGGGCGGCGTTTTAACTGATTTTTGACAGGTGTTCCGACGGGTCTCGTTCTTCACCTATCAGTGTAAACTCTAATCAGTTTTGCAAGCGGTAGTAAGATGCTATGCTATACTATCAAAAAAATTCAATTCTGCATGAAAATTATCAGGTTTGTTGTCGACTGAAAGAATTTTGTTTCAACTGTACATGTAGAAAAAGTAACAACATGTATAAAAAGATGCCTTTAAAAAAAACACACAAAATATATTTTTCTTGCCGTAGGGAATCCTACCTGAGTCACTGTCACATTATCTTCTACATACTATACACTTAAAAATAACTGGCAAGTAAGGTAGTGCCAAGTAATACCGTTTAATGGTATCATTAGATAAAGAATATGTTGTTCACTAAAAATTACAAATTGTCTTTTTTTTTAAAAGAGATGTTAAACTGAGGTCCCATGTATCAATGCTATATACTTAGCATGGAAAAGAACCAGGGGTATCTCTAGAATTGGATGCTTTCTGTATCTTGCACTATCCCTCTCAACCTAAAATAACTAATCTCTGCAAGGGGCATCAGTCAAATGGGCAACCAGTACTGGCAATAAATAAACTCAAATAGATTGCTTGATGTTGATATATTGGAACATAAATTTGTTATCCAGGTAATACTATGTGACAACACTTATATAAGTATGGTGAAAATTTGTTACAAAGTGATGATCACTTAACATAAGTAGTGAAAAATAGTGAACAAAGTTTGTCACAAATTTAATTACAATATTTAAGAGGAGTATATTACAAATTTTACACTTCTTTTACCTATTCTTAATTGAACTTGCTGGAAATTAAGTGATTCAATTAATAAATATTCTAGTTTTCGGACAGCTTTGGAATTAGATTATTTCTTTTGAAAGCATGTTTTTTATATCAACAATAATTAGCAAGATCACGTTTTTCCTTTTGAAGTTAACATTTTGCCAGCTTGCTGATACCATAATTCAAAATAAATGATAACGTACTGGCCCCTTCAAAAACAAGATGTAAAGTGTGTGATAAAAATCACCCTCCAAAGATGTTCATTCTTATGTAAGTAATGAAGCATAACCAAATAATCATTACAATTTTACCTTCTGGAAAACAATTTTTTTTAATATCACCCATTATATAAATCCTTTAATTTGAATAACTGAAAGGAAATTTACCAACAAAAGTGGATTTATCAAAAAAAATAAGAGGAACAGTCAAGACCCACAATCACAATAAAAACCTTTTCACTTTTTTATGGTTTTTTAGTTCAATACAAAATTTTAAAAGACTTACATGTAGTTTAACGTCTTGTAGTCATTTTGAAAAACTACGAACAAGCATTAATTTCGGAAGTGGAATGGTAGTTTCAGGACACCTTTTATCGACGATAGTGATGCTTTTGTGAACATCCTGTAGAAATACTGATATCGTAATAAAAATACACAGGATTGTACAGAATAAATACACATAATGTAAATGCCATCTTTATAATATGACTAATTAATTATATTTTCAGATCTCAAAGATTGTGGTACCTGTCTGAAAAAAGAATGGTTGAACCAGTCAGCAATGCTTTTTACTTGCCAGGAATACTTATCCTTAAACTGAAGGAATACTATTTAACCCACGAGCTTGTAATCTACCCACAACTGGAAAACTGAGCTTGCAGTTACAGCATAGACCAACATAACAAAAAAAATGTATGCTGATAAATATAATGCCGATACCCTAACAGATGACTTTCAGACTGGAAATGTGTTTAGTGAAACGAATATATCATATTATACAACTTCATTAGACAGGAATCAAACAATAGTTTATCCAAATGGGACATTTTATAGCAATGGATCATGGTACCAGTATTATGACTATGGAGACTATATGTATGGACACTATCATTATAATGAAACCCCTCCACCATGTAACTTTGACTGGGAAACCTTGATGGAAAATGCCCTATTTCACAAAATTTGTATCAATATTCTTCTTCCTATCATCTGCACCATTGGCATCGTGGGGATCATCCTAACAGTGATTGTTCTAAGCCGAAAGACCATGTCTACGTCAACAAACAGCTATCTTATATCACTGGCAATGTCTGATCTGGCTTTCTTGCTTATAATGGCAACAAGATGTATTGATGAAAGGCTGTCAAGAGAGGCTCATTACCATTACTTAGTAATTATGAGTTACGTAAACGTTTTTTTACTGGCATTTCTCCTAGCTTCTGTTTGGTTGACAGTCATGCTTGCGATAGAACGCTACATTGCAATATGTCATCCTCTAAAAGCAATGGGAATATGTACAGTAGCAAGAGCAAGGATTATTATCGTGGCGATACTCATTTGTTCATTTTTGTTTAAAATCCCAGAATTCTTTAAACTCAAACAGTACACCTTCTATGACCACTGCATTGGAAAGGAAGTACCATTAATGCACCCAACAGACCTTGCACTTAATGAAATTTTTCGCCACATTTATTCTTGGTTTGACTGTTTCCTTTTGGCTTTGCTTCCATTTTCGTTACTGCTTTTCTTGAACGTCTGCCTTATACGAGAAATTCACCGTTCTACTAACTACCTGAGGTATCATCTTGCCAGTGACTCGAACGTTCAAACTATCATTACAGGAGAGGAAATGAAAATAACAATGATGCTTGTCAGTGTTGTTGTAGTGTTCTTCATTTGCGAGGCACCTCATGTAATCCTGGTTGTGATGAAGCGTCTGCAGCCTGGCGAGCAGTTCCCGCATTTACAACTCATGATAAACATTACGATACTGCTATTTGCTCTTAGATCATCGTTTAATTTCATATTGTATTGCTGGTTTAGTGAGAAATTTTGGAACACTTTTAAGAAGACCTTTTGCATGCCACAGTGCTTTCTCACACATGCTCCAAACTGGTTACGATCACGTGTGTGGAACAGCAGTGACAGAGGACATGGGAACAATAATCGTAAGATTTCTTATTTCAATACAAAAGAAACAACTTGTTAAGTCAATTCTTCCTTAGAATTTTCTAATAATGCTGTCTTAAATCTCGTCTGTACTTAATCAATATCTATTTTTAAGGCAATTGTACTTACGTGAAACCCGTTATAACATTTAAACACGAAACTCTCCTGTGTGTTTTTTTTTTATCCACACACAATGCCACTATTGCAATAAACTAAAATTGTACAACAGTAAAATTTGACTTCAACATTCAGTTTTAAAAGCATGTATAGTTCTTAGATACTTCTACTTTCTTAATACTAGAACATCTGTAGTTTTCTTTGCTAACTGTTGTACAAATGAAGGATAATGCATGCAACAGAACGCAGATGTAATTGACAGTAAGACTTTGCCTTAAACTGTATGAAAAGCTGTACCACCTTCACAAGTCAAGTCTTTTAAGTAATCATGTCCTGCATATTTAAGAAGTAAGCTGCCTTCATATTAATTATATGATATATATCAATGTGTATAATAATTTTGTTTCGAAGTAAACTTCTCTAATTTTTTTTTTTCATTGATGGTGATATTAGTCAATTAATCAGCATTAGATTGAAGTGCTATTAAAATGGCATTACTGTATATAGTAGCTTGTATTTTGTTCACAGTTACTCATGTCATATCTGTACTGGTTACAATGGCAATTCTATGTTTGTATGAAACATAATTACTTTCTTTTTAATGTGACATTATCAAAACAAAATTTTTTAAGCTGTGCATTGACCCTTGAAATGAACATATTGTCATGATACAGTAAATTCTATAAATAGAGTATTGCACACATTAAAAAAGTCCCATAAAATGCTTTTAAAAATGCTTTTTTTATGCCCCAGGAGGGAGGGCATACTGCTTTTGGTCTGTCTGTGTTTGTTTTTCACAACACTTTAACCTTTTAGAGGCCCCGCCAGGGGCAAGGCATTCATTTGAACATAGCACTTGTTTTTTCTTACAATGCTCCATTAACAAAAAATTAACAGGCCTACTTCCTTTTATAGGTAATGCGGCTGTTGAGGTAAAAATGGATAAAGTCAAAAACCTAAAAGGTGCAGTAAATGATCCTCTTATTATTTTTAGATTTTAAAACATCTGTCATAAAAAATACTTGTAGCTTTTGTCAGATTTGTAAGATATGCATCAGCATTTGAAGTTGCAATCAATGTGTAATTTTCTAAACAAGCATTACTTCAGTTTTCTTTTTAACTGATACTATATGAAGTGTTTCAAAACAAGAAAAAAGAAAACAGTACTGAAATTCTGTTTTTACCTAAAGGAATCTGTTAAAGAAAAAATAGATGATAATTAAAAAAAAGTCCCTGCAATAATGTCTAGACTAAGGCCAGTCCTTACAGCTTTAAATTTAAGTATCGTGTTTATTCTTTATGTTTTTATATTTTCAATAATAAATTCACTTACTCCACCTTTAAATGGTAATGTTCTATGTCAAAGATGTGCAGACAAAAATGAGGTATTTCTGCTTCACAAAATGAAGACTATTTTTTGAGCAGAAATAAATCAAAACTGGATTTCTTTCTGTGTTCTTGACATTTGTTCAAGGTCATACAGTCTTGTGCTAAGTTTTGTGAGCAACAGTGAGTAAAGTGTTGCATTGTTGTAATTATTTGTGCCAAACTGTTTCATTCTCTGTCTGTACAAAATTGTGGTAATATTACATTAAAAAGTGACCTTCACTTATACCCTTACCTTTGAGCATTTTACCTTTTGCCCTTGCATACTGTGTAATTATGGTAACTTTTAGTCATTCATTACTTTAAAAGACCCTCCAGGCCCTAAGACGCAGGTAAAGTTGAGGGACATTTATGGGGAAATTTTAGAACAAAAAAAAAATTTACATTCATCTATATGATATGTAAGTGAAATTTGATCAGTATATTTGAGTGCTTGGACCAACGCTCGGCGTATACCAACACTCGGCGTAAATCTATTTTTTCACGGAATTGATATTTTTTCTTAGAAGTGATTTAAAACTTTTCTTTAATTCGAGTTAAGTGTCATTTCGTCTATCTTTTCATGGTTCTCTGAACTTCCAGTATCATCACGTGACTTAAGCATAGCAGACAGAAGGGGATCCCATTGGATAAAACAGACAAAACGCATTGTTTTCTACGTGAGATCATGTACTTCCGCTGTTTGATACGCAATGAATAGAAACAATCTATTTAATATTTTATTTATTTTGTGTTCAAGAAAGGTTCTTTGCATAATAACAAAAGATTTCTTTTTGAAAGGTCGCCGATCAGGTCATCTACGGTACGCCGAGCATTGGTACAATTTTGTGCAAACCGCACATGTTTTACTCGGTCTATTTATAGACTGCCCTGTTGTTTATGTCACGGTTGTTTCACATGGGGAAACTTCGTAAGGATTTGGCAAAGTTTACTCTTGAATATAATTAGTTCATAACATGAAATGAGTAAATTGTTTAGTCTCTTCAAAGAAATTCCTTTGATTTTACGCCAAGCATTTGTCTGACCGCTCTATTATATAATGTATATAAGACTTTAAGATGCTTTAGCTATCATTAGTTTGCAGTATTGTTTTGTCATCACTATTAGAGTAAATTGCATGCATTCTGTGAAAAAAAAAAACAACCTTAGATATCATATATGTAACTGTTATGTATTTATTCATAAGTAAGATTTTATTTATTTTCATTCAATATTTTATTGTGATCCCGGTGACATTATGTAGTTTAAAGGTTCTTTATCTCATGCTGGCATGATAGAATAAGAAACCATAATTATGTTACACATTTCACTGGTGTTAGTGTGATTAAGTGTTAGGGTTCAGTGCAAAAGTAAGTAATAAAGGGTGCAAGAGTGAGACTCTTTAGCTACAGATCAGGGGCTTCAGTTCAGCTTAGTTCGGGTATGACTTGCAAATTTCTCTTTTTCAGCTTCATACTCATGAGGAACATCAGTACTCAAAATCCCATTTCAAAGCATTAGGTCATTATTTTAACCAGTGTGATTTAGACTAGAGGAGATTTTGGCATTCCCTGATAGAGCAGATCTTGAATAAAAGTCCCACTGGATGGTTAGAACTAAAGGAAGCGTTCACAGAAAAGTGTATTAATTAATATTTATCTATACAATTAGTAAGATACACTTAGTTTTGCACTGAGTCTTCTTTTGTTTTTCATAATATGGGAGATTTTATTCTGATGTAATAAATATTTGTTTTTGAAGTTAATTATTAGTTTACCAGGGCTTTTTGTTAAGAACAGCTTAACTGGTAACTATGGCTTAGTATTTAAAACACAAAGGAAAAAAGCACAGTCTGCACAAAGCCCTTGGTTATTAAGTCAATACATATTTTCAGTTTCTTTAAACTATAGTTATTTAGTTTTCATTTGGAAAGTATTTGTAGAATTTGGAAAAATTTAACTACAAATGACCTTGACATCGACCTTTTCTTTGGAGCTGTTAAACTGAAATCTTACCTATGGACCAACTTAAGGGGTTAAAGGTCAGTTCTTTGAGACTGACCTTTAAAAAGACATACGGTATATAAATGTATAATTTTGTTATTTATGTACTGTGAATTGTGTTAATGTAAAGCTTTTAAAGACTATTGTTTTGCTAGAAAACATGTTGCTTGCTATTAAAAGTGGTGAATTTTTTGTGTGGTTGTTTTTCTTTATTTGTTTTTCTGTGTTCAAAGCTACTGTCTTCAGTTTTTAGGTTTATTTTGCTCTGTAGATAGATGCTTTGTTGCAACCCTAAATAGAAAACAGAGCTATAGTATCAACAGATTTCAAGAACAACAAATTTCAAGTACAGTTGCAATCCTAAATAGAAAACAGAGCTATAGAATCACCAGATTTCAAGAACAACAAATTTCAAGTACAGTTGCAATCCTAAATAGAAAACAGAGCTATAGTAACAGATTTCAAGGACAACCAGTACAGTTTCAGCCTTTTTTATTTCCTACTGATTCAATTTAAGTTCGTGGAATTTGTGTGAACTGTTCTTGAATGTTTCCTAGAGTTTATAACAAGTACAGGAAGTCAAACTTTAGGACTGATACAGAAATATTCTAAGTGCTACTAAATAAAGAAATTATCAATGATCTGAGCTGGTGACCTAGATTTTGACCAAACATCACTGGTATATCTGTCATTCTGGAGAACATTAAAACAAACATTCTCACCATATCTGATGAAGATTGGGCCACATATGTGGTATCTAGAACATTTATAAGGTTTTCAAATGATCTGAGATGGTGACCTACATTCTGACTGGATCTGACCCAGTTTCAAACACATCCTAGAGATTATCAAAATATTCAATCTGACCAAGCTGAATGAACATTGGGTAAAACATATGACCTCAAGGTTCTCCACTGGTCTGAGCTGGTGATGACCTAGAACAAAATATCAATTTGAATATAATATAAATTACAAGAGGACCAGATGGTCCTTGGTCACTCACTTGAACAGAAACTACCAAACAATTGAAACGAGAGGGTTGGACCTTAGGCACGTGTCGAATGACAAACATATACAAATAGTTCAAATTTCAAAGACATATCTTCAAAAACAAGGAAGCAGGTCTGTAGGTCAAGGTCAGCCAAGGTCAAAGTTAAAGTCTGCATGCAAAATTAAACAAATAGTTAAATTTTCAATTGATGTAGCTTTAAAAATCAAGGAAGTAGGTCAGTAGGTCACATTAAGGTCAAGGACAAAGGTGAATGAAGGTTAAGTACCTTCCTACCCCATACAATGACTTTATTTGACCCAGGTGGGGGAGGGGGGCTGGGTACCCTGGTGAGGGCAAAGATCTTCCAAAGTCCATCTAATTAACTAGGCAATGCTGAAACATATATATCTAAGCTCAAGGGCTTTCACTTTCCTATATTACTCAAGGTAAAACCAAGTGAACACTGAGGCAGGGCCGATTTTGATTCAGGGGCCATGATTTGTATAAACTTGCTAAAGGTCCACTACACAAGCAAAATATCTAAACCCTATGTTTATGACAAGAAGAGGGATTAATATAAGTTGCAAGAACTTGCTTCCCAATTGATGTTAAATAGATAAGTTTAAACTAAACTAGAAGATTTATTAAGTTTTTAAATTTTGCCTGTATAAGTCTATGTAAAATCAACAGACCCCTGGGGTGGGGTCAATTCTGACCCAGAGCCAAGATTTAAATAATTTTGGTAGAGGTCCACTAGATTATGCTTTCAACCAAACATGTAAGCTCTAGGCTTTGTGCTTTCAAACAAGAAAATTTTTAAAAACTTTGTTCCTATATAACTCTATGTAAGATCAAGTGACCCCTCAGGCGGGGCCAATTCTGATCCAGGGGCACTGATTAGTATAAAATTGGTAGAAGTCCCCTAGTCAGTCATTCGCACCAAACATTTAACATCTAGGCCTTATTTCTGACTAGAAGATTTTTTTAAGTTTTTCCTATACAAGTCTATGTAAAATCAACTGACCCCTGGGGTGAGGCCAAATCTGACCCCAGAGATATGATTTATATAACTTTGGTAGAGGTAGATGGAACAAACAAAATATCTGAACTCTGTTTTCAGACAAGAAGATTTTCTAAATTTCCCCTTTGAGTTCCCATTGCAACTAGAGTGCTGCATGGAATTCCATTTCTTATATAATTTTGAAAGAGTGCCATACAAGGAACATTTCTGTAAAGTTTAATTATGGTTTACCCAGTGGTATAGGAGATGTTGTTTAAAGTCAATAGTAGAGGACAGATGGACAGATGGACGAAGGATGACCTACAAAGCTTTACCTGACCTTTGGTCAAGTGAGCTAATAATATGAATCAAAACTGAGTTAAAACTCATAAAAACATTTATCAGGACAAACATCCTGACCATGTTTCATGAAGATTGGCCCAGTACTATGACCACTACAATGTACACATGGTTTTCCACTGATCTAAGCTGGTGCCAGTATAACCCAGTTTTAAACAAGAAATCCCAAAGACAAACAATCTTCTCAAGTTTTATGAAGATAGGGTCAAAACTGTGGTCTCTACAGTTTTAAAAAGGCTGAACCCAAATGACCAAGTTCAAACTCATTCAAGTGAGTCAAGAGAAACATTTTGGCAAGTTTTATGAAGAATGCTAGTCTGAAAACATGACCTCTGGACAGAAAGCTCATAAGCTTAAATATTCATAACAGCCATTCATAATTTTAGTATGTCGTGAGCACAGCTAAAAATCAGGGATGTAAGTGAAGGCTTGAAAGTTCGGATCCAATGCCGAACGTTCAAATGTATTTTTGGCATTCAAATGTTTAAAAAGAAAAGCTCTAAAAAATGAAATCCTGAAGTATTGAAGAAGTAAGAACGGCATTATAATCAGGTGAATTCACACCTATTGTAAAAATATAAAGTTCATTGTTTACTTAAGATCTCTTCCAATTCCACTGACTGACATATTACTGAATCAGTTCAATCATAAAAGTTCCACCCCCATGTTACATTCCTAATGCGTTGTAATGATGTTTTAACATGAAACATTATTTTAATTACAAGAAATCTGAGTACCTTTACAATAAACTAACAGCATGTTTAACATTGAATTTTCTCTAAGAATACATTGATACATGAAGTTTTTTATGAGGTCTTACATTTAAGACTAAACCTTTTTATGACTAAATTTACTTTAGCCATTTTCTGACCTAGATATTTGAAGTAAAACACTTAAGCTTAACTAATCAGACCTTACAGACTTGAACTGAATATATTTCAAGACAGGTTTTATTTTTGGACCTTACAAGACTTAAACTGTCTAACATAACCTCAAGGCACTGCAGAACTTTCATTTAAACAAGAGGGCCATGATGGCCCTGGATCGCTCACCTGAGTACTTTGGCTGTAGATTTGCTGGTAAGCAGTATTTCATTTTTTAATTGAAAATATATAAGTGCCTACAAACCAAATATGTAAAATATCAGTCAATAAATAAAGGCTCTATGACAGAAAGTAGAAATATCTATTATAAGCTATGGTAACCTTGACCTTGACCCAGTGACCTCAAACCTTACACATGGGTAGAGGTCCATGCAAGGAACCTATATACTGAATATCAAAGATATTGGTCTATAAATGAAGGCTTTATGAGGTACAGTAGATAAATCTATTTTTAGCCTCTGTGACCTTTGACCTAATCTAATAATGTGAACAACTAAACAAGCTTTCAGACAAACTGCCAGGATATTTGGACTGAAACAGTAGCCTCTAGAGCGTTAACAAGATATTTCTATTTTTGGGCTCTGTGACCTAGTTTTTTACCCCAGATGACCCATATTCAAACTTGACCTAGAAACCATCGAAATAACCTTTCTGACATATTTCCAGAATATTTAGGCTGAAAATGTTACCTCTAGAGTGTTAACAAGATTTTTCCATATTCAGGCTGTGTGACCTAGTTTTTTTACCCCAGATGACCCATATTCGAACCTGACCTAGAAATCATTGAAACAACCTATCTGACATATTTCCAGGATATTTGGGCTGAAAATGTTACCTCTAGAGTGTTAACAAGGTTTTTCCATATACAGGCTCTGTGACCTAGTTTTTGACCCCAGATGACCCATATTCGAACTTGGGCTAGAAATCATCAATACAACCTTTCTGACATATTTCCAGGAAATTTGGGCTGAAAATGTTACCTCTAGAGTGTTAACAAGGTTTTTCCATATTCAGGCTGTGTGACCTAGTTTTTGACTCCAGATGACCCATATTCGAACTTGACCTAGAAATCATTGAAACAACCTACCTGACATATTTCCAGGATATTTGGGCTGAAAATGTTACCTCTAGAGTGTTAACAAGGTTTTTCCATATACAGGCTGTGTGACCTAGTTTTGGAACCCACATGACCCATATTCAAACTTGAGCTAGAAATCATCTTAACAAGCTTTCTGACAGTTTTTCAGGAAATTCGGGTTAAAAATGTTACCTCTAGAGTGTTAACAAGGTTTTTCCATATACAGGCTGTGTGACCTAGTTTTGGAACCCACATGACCCATATTCCAACTTGAGCTAGAAATCATCTTAACAAGCTTTCTGACAGTTTTTCAGGAAATTTGGGCTGAAAATGTTACCTCTAGAGTGTTAACAAGGTTTTTCCATATTCAGGCTGTGTGACCTAGTTTTTGACTCCAGATGACCCATATTCGAACTTGGGCTAGAAATCATCAATACAACCTTTCTGACATATTTCCAGGATATTTTGGCTGAAATTGTTACCTCTAGAGTGATAAAAAGGTTTTTCCATATTTCGTCTCAGTGACCTAGTTTTTGACCCCAGATGACCCATATTCGAACCTGGGCTAGAAATCATCCAAATAACCTTTCTGACATATTACAAGGATATTTGGGCTGAAAATGTTACCTCTAAAGTGTTAACAAGGTTTTACCATATACAGGCTCTGTGACCTAGTTTTTGACCCCACATGACCCATATTCAAACCTGAGCTAGAAATCATCAAAACAACCTTTCTGACATATTTCCAGGATATTTTGGCTGAAATTGTTACCTCTAGAGTGATAAAAAGGTTTTTCCATATTTCGTCTCAGTGACCTAGTTTTTGACCCCAGATGACCCATATTCGAACCTGGGCTAGAAATCATCCAAATAACCTTTCTGACATATTACAAGGATATTTGGGCTGAAAATGTTACCTCTAAAGTGTTAACAAGGTTTTTCCATATTTGGGCTCTGTGACCTAGTTTTTGACCCCAGATGACCCATATTTGAACTTGAGCTAGAAATCATGGAAACAACCTTTCTGACAAATTTCCAGATTATTTGGGCTAAAAACATAACCTCTAGAGTGTTAACAAGATTTTTCTATTTTTGGGCTCCATGACCTAGTTTTTGATCCCATATGACCCATATTCGAACTCGTCAGAGTAATTACTGGGAAAAACATCCTGACCAAGTTTCGTGACAATTGGAGCAAAAATGTGACCAGTAGAGTGTTAACAAACTAAATGTGAACGGACGACTGACGACGGACATTCATCGATCCTAATAGCTCACCCTGAGCCAGCTCAGGTGAGCTAAAACAAAGGCCTAACTAGACACAGATCAGGCCTTAAAATAAACCTTTTTCTAACAAGGCATTACAAGACTTAAGCTAAGACTTATGCTTTACTGTCTTAGCGATACAATACTTGAGCTTTCTCTTAAAATATCTACCATAAAATACCTACCAAAAAAGCTTTTTATTCACTTCAGCTTTGTCTGACAAGGCATAACAGGACTCTTTCTGACAAAGCTTTCTGGGACTGAAGATTTTTTTCCATTTTTGACTTTTCCTGTCTAGACCTTAAAAGACTGAAGTTTTTTAAGACTGAATGTTTCATTAATCCCAAAATCAATGTTATATTATCTTCCTTAAAAACAACAAGAGGGCCATGATGGCCCTAAATCTCTCACCTGAGTCTCACTGCTCATGTTTCAAGTATCGTTACTGGTTGTTACGATTGTTCGTTGTTTGGAAGTTTGAATAAGTTTGCAATAAGTTTGAAGACTCTGGGTGTAATGGTACTCAAAGAAATAGTTTTAATCTACAGGTCCCAGTGAACTTGACCTTTGACCTACAGACCCCAAAAACATTCGGATATAATTACTCTATGAAGTTTGAAGGTTCTGGGTGTAATGGTACTCCAGTTACTGAGCAGAAATAGTTTTCATTCTACAGGTCCCTGTGACCTTGACTTCTGACTTACTGACCCCAAAATAATAGGGTTCTTTTACCGAGTAAAGACAATCATCCTATGAAGTTTGACGGCTCTAGGTGAAATGGTACTCCAGTTACTGAGCAGAAACAGTTTTCACTCTAGAGGTCCCTGAGAACTTAACCTTTGACCTATGGACCCTAAAAACAATAGGGTTCTTCTAATACTATTATCCTATAAAGTTTAAAGGCTCTGGGTACTAGTTACTTTGCAGAAATACTTTTCACCCTAAAGGTGACCTTTGACATACTAGCCCCAAAAACATGGTTCTTCTATTTAGTAAAAGCAATCGTCTTATGAAGTTTGAAGGCTCTTGGTGAAATGGTACACCTGTTATTGAAAGGAAACGGTTTTCACTCTAGAGGTCCCTCTGACCTTGACGTTTGACCTACTGTCCCAAAACACAAAAGGATTTTCTCTACTCAATAAGGGCAATAACCCTGTGAAGTTTGAAGGCTTTGGATCAACTGGTACTCAAGTTATTGGAAGGAAACGAAGTGTGACAGACAGACAGAGAGACAAACAGACACCCATGGACAGGGCTAAAGCAATATGTCTCCATCAGAAGGGCAGGGTTGGGGGGAGACATAACAACGAACAATTGAAGGTCTAGCCCTTGGTGTTTCAGAGCAGCAGATTTTTCCCTATAAAAGTCCTTGAGTAAAATCAGATGACCCCCCTGGGTGGGGACAGTTTTGACCCCTGGGTCATGATTTGAACAATCTTGGTAAAGGTCCACAAGACAATGCTGCACACCAAATATCTAAAATCTAGGCCCTGTGATTTCTGACAAAAAGATGTTTTAAAGTTTTTCCAATATAACTCTATGTAAAACATGTGACCCATGGGGCGGGGACTTCTTTGACCCTGGGGCTATGTCTGAACAAACTTGGTAGAGGTCCAATAAACAATGCTGCACACCAAATATCTTAACTATAGGCCTTGTGGTATCTAAAAAAAGATTTTTAAAGTTTTTCCTATATAACTCTATGTAAAACATGTGACCACTGGGCGGGGCCATTTTTGACCCAGGCGCCATGATTTGAACAAACTTGGTAGAGGTCTTCTAGACAATGCTACATACAAAATATCTAAGCTCTATGCCTTTTGGTTTCTGATGTGAAGATTTTTTAAACTTTTTCCTATATAACTCTATGTAAAACAAGTGACCCCCGGGCCAGGGCCTATTTTGACCCAGTGGCTATGATATGAACAAACTCTAGGCCTTGCAAGAAGATGTTTAAAGTTGTTCCTATATAACTCTATGTAAAACATGTGACCCCTGGAGCCAGGCCATTATTGACCCAGGGGCCATGATTTGAACAAACTTGGTAGAGGTCCACTGGACAATACTGCACACCAAATATCTAAACTCTAGGCCTTGTGGTTTCTGACAAGAAGTTTTTTAAGTTTTCCCTATATAAATCCATGTAAAATCAACTGACCCCTGGGGTGGTGTCAGTTTTGACCCCAGGGTCATAATTTGAACAAACTTGTTAGAGGTCCACTAGATGATGCTTCATACCATATATCTAAGTTCCAGACCTTGAGGTTTCGTAATAGAAGATTTTTAAAGATACAACTTAGCTCCAGTGAACCAGAAATGGAATGGACCAAAACCATTTGAACAATCTTGTTAGTGCTTCATGCAAGGAACAACCCAGGCAGGTTTCATTAAATTTGGCCCATTGGTTTCAGAGGAGATGTCGTTTGAATGAAAAGTTGACGACGGACAGATTAACGGATGATGGACAAAGACTTATCTGAAAAGCTCTCCCTGAGCATTTTGTGCTCAGGTGAGCTAAAAATGTATGCCAAACATTGAAGTCACTATAAAAAGTCTCAAGGTTACAAGGCTAAAACAGCTATAAAAAGATTCTTATTATTGGTCATATGCATGTGGTATCCAAATGCATATGATCTAAGACAAACAGTTGTCAAGAAACAGTGTAAATGATTCTACACATTTAGGTCACTATGACCTTGGCATCTGACACACTGACCTCAAAATCTATAGGGGTCATCCACTCAATGTTTGCAATCATGATGTAAAGATTGAAGTCTCTATAACAAATGATTGTCAAGTTACATAAGGAAATGGTTTTCAATGTTAAGGTCTATGTGACCTTAACCTTTTACCTACTGATCCCAAAATCAATAGGGGTCAATAGGGGTCATTCACTCAATGTGTGCAACCACTATATGAATTTTGAAGTCTCTTAGACAAATGGTTGACGAGTTATAGAGTGTGAATGATTCTAAACATTTAGGTCATTATGACCTTGACCTTTGACACACTAACCCATAAATGTATAGGAATCATCCACTCAATGTGTGCAATTATGATGTAAAGTTTGAACTCTCTATAACAAATGATTATCAAGTTACATGACAGAAATGGTTTTCAATGTTAAGGTCAACGTGACCTTAACCTTTTACCTACTGACCCCAAAATCAATAGGGGTCATATAATCAATGTGTGCAACCACAATATGAATTTTGAAATCTATACCACAAATGGTTGTCGAGTTACAGGGCGTGAATTATTCTAAACATTTAGGTCACTGTGACCTTGACCTTTGACACACTGACCCAAAAATGTATATGGGTCATCCACTCAATGTGTGCAATCAAGATATAAAGTTTGAAGTCTCTATAACAAATGATTGTCAAGTTACATGGTGGAAATGGTTTTCAATGTTAAGGTCTATGTGACCTTGACCTTTGAGCTACTGACTCCAAAATCAATAGGGGTCATTCATTCAATGTGGGCAATAAGCATATCAAGGTAAAGGACTGTAGGCCAAAGAGTACTCAAGTTATCCTCCAGAAACCAAATTGCTAACGGACGGACAGACAGATGGACGGACAGATGGACTCCCTGGCCCTTCTGGCATATAAAAAGAAATAGTATCAGTAAAAGCTGGCATCTAACATAGTCAAGTACACACATTCTGGAAGTGGTTCTCTGAAGAACACAAACTGACCTTTACAAACACTAGGGGGTATTCAATCTGGGCCTTTCATGTCAACAAGTAGATCTGCAACCCCTACTGGTCAACCCTGAATTTTTCAAAACTTTCATTTTAAAATTTTAAGTTTCTCTCACAGAATGATATACCATTTGTTTAAAAAATCATCCAATATAAAACTCATAACAAACACACTGCCTGTCTTGAAAGCCAACCTACGGTACATGTTTCTCCCAAGTGTTGTCTGTGTCTACAGACAAGTAACACATGTTTCTAAATGTATCAAGAAAATGCCTTTTTATAAAAACTGTTTCTATTGGCAACTAACAAATATCTTCCACAAACACACCATCTGCAACTAGCACGTCTACCACAGACATATTGTTTCTTCAGACAACTCACACATGTCTTAACTGCCTACTTCTATATTTAAGTGACATAACATTATCTATCCCAAAGACACACATACTGTCAAGTTTCTACTAACAACCAGAAATTGTCTCACATGGTCACAATATTCGTTTATACAGACAACCATAAAAAAATTTCCACAGCTATACAGCCACATGTTTTCCACAGACATACTGCTTGTTTCTACATAAAAGATTATCTTGAACACACAGTTTCTACTGGAAACAGAAACATTTCTCCCATAGTCACACTTTCCGTTTCTGCAGACACACTGAATTTTACTGCAGCCAACCAACAGATGTATTCTACAGGCAAACTGTATTGTTTTTACAGGCAAACCAGACATACTGTTTCCAAAAATACATGCAAAATGATCTCCCATAGATAGAATATATGAAAATGTATAAACGTAAAGAAACCTTCTATGTACTGGTTAGATTTATATATTTATAATAATAATAATAATAATTTGATCATTACATCATGATAATTATATCGTAATTGCTATGATCCAGAAGAAGGGAATAAATAATCAAACTGTCAGGTTCTGTCCATCTTTCAGTGTAGAATTCATTTCCATTCTGCAACTGTGCCATTTTTTTCAGAATTTTGATGTAACTTGAAAAAAGTTTTCATCACATGAGGACAATGTTTTGCTAAGAAGACCTAGGTTTCTAAGGTCAAGATCGGGGTCAGAAATAAAAATCCAGAAGATTTAGAATACTGCCATTCTTCATGTTCTTGTCTGCTCTGTAACTCTGTGATTCTTCAAAGGATGGTAAAATAACTTGACATAAATGTTCACCACACAGAGTATATGTGTTGCAAACCATCCGTCTATTTGTGTGTAACACCAAATAACATAGAATCTTTAACTCTGCCATTTTTTTAAAGGACTATGATCAAACTTGCCAAAAAAGTTCATCACATGGAGACAACAGGTCAATAATAAGACTTTGGGTTTCCAAGGTAAAGGTCAGAAATAATTGTCCAAATAATGTAGAATACTCCTAGCCTTGATAATCCTGTCCACTCTGTAAATGTCATACTTTAAAAGATTCTAAAATCACTTGACACAAGTGTTCACAGAGATGCAACATGTTGCAAGCCATCCATCTTTCTGGCAGTGTTTCTATTTGTCTCTACTGCCAAAGAACAAAGAAAGTACAGACACAGTTTATGACTGGTTTGTAACTCTGTCTCAGATTTTGATATTACTTGCCACAAATGTTGATCACACTGATATAAAATATCAAAGTTAAGATCAGAATTCATTATCCAAATAATATAGAATACTGCTTTTACATTCTTGTCCATCCTGCAACTCTGTTGCATATTTTAGGATTTTGAAATAACTTGGCACAATTTTTAGTGTTGGAGACTGACCATCTGCCTGTCCACTAGTCCATTTGTCTGTTATGCCTTACATAACAAAGGAGGTACCACCCAATATTATAAAATACTGCTTACCTGTATGTTTGTGTTAGCTCTGTATGTCAATATTACATTACAAAATTTTAAGAAAACATGGCACAAATGTTTACCATATAGAGGCA
The DNA here is from genome assembly GCA_012932295.1 of Cyclina sinensis. Classification (NCBI taxonomy): domain Eukaryota; kingdom Metazoa; phylum Mollusca; class Bivalvia; order Venerida; family Veneridae; genus Cyclina; species Cyclina sinensis. The sequence continues at coordinate 22,797,997 of JAAONU010000013.1, read as the reverse complement.
ATATGTAGCAAATTGTTCATTCATTTTCTGTACCTACCACAAAATTGTAGAACACTGTATATCTGTCTGTTTTTGCTATGTACCCAACATGGAGGCAAAATGTCCATACATCATTCTGTCTGTCTGCCCTTCATCCATGCTGCCTTCCTGTAGATTTGTCATTTCACTTAAACAATACTTTTTGCAAGCAATGACATTCTGGGGCATTTGTCTCTTACAGTGACAGCTCTTGTTTTTGAGGATGTTATGGCAGTTAAAACAACAGTTTATAAAAAGATTATTCAGACATAACTAAACTCAGCTATCTTCTCTGTGCTTGCTGAAAAATTACAAAGGAATTTTTTTGCAGAAGAAACATTTCAAGGTGATATCTTATCTGTATGGCATGTGAGATGCAATTATTTTTTTTATTTTCATTTCAGTAACTGCCGGTGGACATGGAGAAACAAGAACAACAACAACACACTATGACAATGGCATGATGCTTAAATCACCGAAGGAAAACCACCACCATCAAATACACTACCATATGAACACAAATACTTCAAATACAATTGTGTGAAATACTTTTTGAAGTTTTAAATTAATAGACAAGTTTACTTTTGGTCAAAGAAGTAGACCAAATCATTAAAAGTAATGTAACTGGGGACAGTATTATAAATTCTAAGAATAAACTATGACCATCCCCTGTGATATTTAGTAGAAAACACCTACAGGTGTTCAAGTTAAACCAATAGTATTATATAAAGTACTTGAATACAATCTGTCTAAGGGATGAAACTTTGAACATTCCAAGCTTTTCTGTAAATAAATATCTGTTGGTGTTAAACAGAAGTTTGTGAATATGTAAGGATTAAAAGTAACATTTTTCAGTGAATTCAGAACTTGTGAAAACATGAGTATATTGCTGAGCAAAAATGACTACTGTCCAAAGCCCCACCTAATTCTTCTAGGTCCAGCATCTTCTAGGTCCAACACAAGTCAGCCAGCCTAAATATATGTCTATCTAACCCATATTTCCACACATTACCCTATCCTTTCAAGCATCTCTTCTTGTCACAATAACACCAGCTTGTTAAAAGCAAAGAAAATAATTACAATGCAACAATGCCAGAAATGTATCAAAACAGTTTTAATTAACTTTAAATTTAAACTGTCAAGTTCGGATGCTTAGTTAAGTTCAGAGTTCATACTACACATGTCTGTATGTCACAATGTTTCTGAAACATTGGAAAGCAAAATTATTCATTTTATTTTTATTTAGACATACACATAATAGAATTTTCTTTGTTTGTATAATTTATTGTTGTTTTCTTATCTGGACAGGACTTATTTTACCTGGTTGTACAGGCATCATATCAAATGTCCAAACTTACCTTGCCTGGTTGTACTGGTATCATATCAATCAAATGGACACTCTTAATTACAAAAACAAATTTTTGTGATCCAGCTTTGCAACAGATGTATCAGATTCTGGATGAGGTAAAGTCCCTCAGTTTCTGTGATCCAAGGCTAAGAACACATCATTTGGGAGAAAAACTAACTTAGAGTGGTCCTCAAGTTTCACCATGTTTGTACTGCATTGTCATTTGACTGTTTTAACTTACTCCCGCAGAAACCAATATTTGGCTATATACCGAAACAATGGGATTTTCATGGAATACAATTATTTTCACCTGAGAGGCAATAAGTGGGTATTTTTACAGGTGAATATAACAAAATTCCAACATAACATAAGAATGAAGTTTTCAGGAAAAAAAGAAATGTACTCTTAACTGTTTCAGCAGCATTCATTTTCATAGGAGCACAAGATAAAAAGCTTGATGTGTTTATACACACCTTCAACAGTTGAGAATGAACAATAAAATGTAATAGTACTCATTTTTTCAACACATTTTTTTGTTGTGAAAAAGGGCATTTTCTATCCAGTTATATGAACAAAACTAGCTGACCTTGCTGAAAAGCTTTCAATCTTTTCATTTACAGCATGCCCACTCAATTTCAAATGTAAGGGTACATCTACCCCCTGTCATTAAAAATTGGGGGTACATTTCAAAATTTGGGGGTACACAAACTTAATTGCTTAATTACCTGTAACCAAAATTTCATATATCCAAAATTAAGTGCACTAATTTCAAAAGGCTGATCTATTATTCATATTTTTATTTCACATGAAATTTGGGTGGATCAAAATTAATTAAAGTTACTGTAAATGATGAGAAAATTAAGTGACAAACCTGAGAAACTCAAAATACTTTTTTGGCAGTTAATGATATTCAACATTTTTGCTTACGACAGTACATGTGAGTTCAAGGGGCAGCTAAAATACTTACGAATCTGACAGTGCTAGAGACAATATTTTGGCAGTGGATTTGTGGTTAAGACTGTCCCTAACAGTTGGAAGACGGCAATGGCATTTAGCGGATATGCGATTAAGACCATCCCAAACATTCAAAAGATCAGCATCTGAGTATTTGACACTTCTGAAGATTTTTTCTGTACGTGCATGTACCTCCTGCCTGCAATTTTTATGCGTGCATGTAGAAATTTGTGCGTGAATCATGCACTCTAGTGCGTAAATGGGCATGCTGATATATAAAACCAGTGTTTGTGCTTTTCAACACAAATAAAAGTTTGTTCGGTTCCTTCTGTTGGGATAATATAGAATGTATATATATATATAATGTTTATTATATACTGAAAATTATTATTTTGCTGAGAATACTTTTGAATTATAAAATGGTCTCTTCAAATGTAAATATTCTTGTAAGAAAGTAATAAATGGAAAACTAAGATGTTTATTGTTTTTGAAACCAACAAAGGGTCTAATTTTTCAATATTGGAGCAACTACAGTCTACCTTACAATAATTTCATGTATATTTTAAGCACAAGACCCCTATTTACCTCAGAAAGAAACTACTTCAGTGGGTTTTATACTCATATAACAGTCATACATATACTCATATAACACTCATACATGTACTAATATAATGCTCATAAATATACTCATATATCACTCATAAATATACTCATATAATGCTCGTACATATACTCATATAACACTTATACATATACTCATATAATGCTCATACATATACTCATATAATGCTCATACATGTACTCATATATTATTCATAAAATGCTCACACATATACTCATATAACACTAATACATATACACATATAATGCTCATACATATACTCATATAACACTTATACATATACTCATATAATGCTCATGCATTTACTCATATAATGTTCATACATGTACTCATATAAGGCTCATACATATACTCATATAACACTAATACATGTACTCATATTACACTTGTATACATATAACACAGACTGCAGAGGGAGACAGCCAACTTGGCTGCATAAACATAGAGCACAAGGACACTAGGTTGATGATGTTGTTTTTGAGCACAGTGGACACGCATGCACGTACAGAAGAAGTTATGATTAGTCCATCTGTAACTGCATTTCCATTCGGTTATTGGTGGTTTTGTTATGGCTATAAACCAGTCTCTCACAATCATATCTTGACATTGTTGATGGAAATGGGGTATTTCAAACAAACTTTTTGCCTGCCATAGTGCCAATGCTTTCTAAATGTCCTGGAATTATGTTTCAACATAACCTGTCTGCATTGAGTAAGAATAAAACATGACTTTTAATGACTGACAACACTAACACAACACTGTGACCTGACAACTCACCAGACTGTCACCCTATAGGCCACACGTGGCAAGTCCTTGAACATAATTTACAGCAACACCAACATGAACCAGGAAAGATTCAGGACTTGACTGCAGAACTTCTGGCAAAGTGGGCAAGTGTACCAAAATACCTTCATTGTTATGTGTTAGGAAGGTTGAATTTTGCAACAGACATTATTTTTTGGTTACTGACTGTAAATCTCTATTAAAGACACCAAGGTCATGAAAAGTTTGTACTAAAGACATTTTCCTATTTTTCAGTTCACTGAATTACATGTAATTAGTATTCTAGTAATTGTTTCAGATAAACTCTGTTCCATTTTTTTGACAGTGTATTATAAATCACTCAGAAGTAACCAATCAAGTCATGTACTACAATCAATTAGCTTCCATAATGTTATCCACTTTTGCTAATTGTTTTCCAACTTTGGGTCACACACAGAACTGACATTTATTGAAAATGCCAAGAGGCTCAAGGGTCCAGAACTAGCAGCATTAATAATTGGTATAATTTTCTATATCTTTCAAGAAACCAAAATCATGCATGCATTATCTGCTTGGTGATGACTGGTATAAAATATCACAACTTGAATGACTTTTAGCTTTGCCTCTGATATTTCCAATGACATCAGAATTTATGTAAGTTCCTGTTTGAAGAAGATTAATATGGTACTGGTAGATATTATGTACTAAAATTTCAGCTACATTACTTTTAAATTCAAAAAAGTTTCAATATATCCCATCTTTTTATACAAGAAATGCCACCATGCTACGAAACCAGGTTTTCAACGTTTCACCAAATAATTTTACAAAAGAAAAATGTTTTTTTAAGACATTTGTGAACCTGATCTAAACCCAAGAACTCTTGACTGAGGACTCCTAAAACTCCATAACTATACCATAAAAACTAGAGACTATATGATTATTAAACATTTTAGCAATGCAACATACATGTATAATCTGCATGAAGCCATAAAAATAACTTTGAGTGTGTACCAAATGCACGCAGGTGTCAGGATGCTACAGGGATGCTGTATACAATGTATCATGAAGATCAGTAAATTTAAAACCCAAGTTATTTAACAGTAACTGATTTTCTATTTTTAGTAACAGTGACCTTGACCTTGACTCAACTGATCCTAAATATAATCCTAAGCTAGGTTCCGTGCATGGATGATTTATTCCAAATTTGGTCAAGATTGAAAAATAAATACTTAAGTTATTGACTGGAAACCAATTTTCTATTTAAGTGGCAGTGATCTTCACCTTGACCAGACTGACTGCAAATAATATTACAAGCTAGGTTTTCATTCAAGGGTGCTTTACACCAACTTTAGTCAGAATTAGTCATTCCAGTCTTAAGTAACTGACTTGAATCCAATTTTCTATTTGTAGTAACAGTGACTTTGACCTTGACCCAACTGACCCCAAATACAATCCCAAGCTAGATTTTTATGCAAATGTGCTATACACCATGTTTAGTCAACATGAGTCATTTCAAGTCTAAGTTTATGACTAAAATCCAATTTTCTATTTCTTGTAACAGTGACCTTGACCAGACTGGTCCAAAATATAAATATATCCCAAGCTAGGTTATCATACAAGTGTATTATACACCAAGTTTGGTTAAGATTGACCAAAAAAACTAAAGTTATTGATCGGAAACCAATTTTCTTGATTTACCACAATAAAAAGTCAATCTTTAAAACTTTATGTATCGACTTAGAACTCAATACAAGCAATCTTTAAAACTTTATGTATTAATTTAGATCTCAATAAAAAGTAAATCTTTAAAACTTTATATATTAATTTAGATATCAATAAAAAGTCAATTTTTAAAACTTTATGAACTGAATTAGACCTCAATCAAACAATCAATCTTTAAACTTTATGTATTCACTCAGATCTCAATAAAAAATTTATCTTTAAAACTTTATGTGTTAACTAGATCTCAATAAAAAGTCAATCTTTACAACTTTATGTATTGACTGGGATCTCAATAAAAAATAATCTTTGATCTCAATAAATAGCCAATATTTACAACATTATGTACTAAATTAGATCTCAATAAAAAGTCAATCTTTAAAACCTTTTGTATTAACTAAGATCTCATTAAAAAAATCAATCCTTTAAAACTCTATGTATTCATTTAGATGTCAATAAAAAGTCAATCTTTAAAACTTTATGTATTGAGATTAGATCTCATTTAAAAGTCAATCTTTAAAACTTTGTGTGTTGACTTAGATCTCAATAAAAAGTCAATCTTTAAAACTTTATGTATTGTCAGAGACCTCAATAAAAGAAAATGGAGGGCCAAGCTGGCACAGGATGGCTCACCCTAGTACTTTGGCTCTGGGTATGCTGTCAAGCAAATGTCTGAAGCAATATTACATTTTCTAATAGACGATTTTCTAAGATCTCATAATTTATACAAATAAAACAATGGGACAGAGGCAATTTTGAGCTAGCAGCTTGTGAGGAGATATTATTTGAAGCCAAATATTGATGTTAATCTATTTTTAGCTCTGGTGGCCATTTTGTGCAATGAAGCAGATCAATCTTAGCAATTTTAATACAGAACTATGTTTGGAACATTCTGTAAAATTAATTTGAAAATCACCTTGCAATTTAAGAGGAGACATTGTTTGAATTTTTTTCTACTTTTAGCTTTTGCAGCCCTTAAGTTCAATATAGCAGAATGGTTTGAGCAATTTTAGAGTAGGGCAATATAAGGAAATTTTCTGTAAAGTTTGAAGGAAAACGGCTTAGTGGCTTAAGAGGAGATGTCATTTGAAGCCAAATATTGACAAAAAATTTATTTTCAGCTCTGGTGGCCATTTTGTTCAATGAAGTGGAACATTTTAAGATATTTTAATAGAGGGCTCTGTAAGAAATATTATCATGAAATTTGGTGGAAAATCACCTTGCTGTTTAGGAGGAGATGTTGTTTGAATTTTTTTTATTGTTTTTAGTTTTTACTGCCATTACGTGCAATGGAGCAGAATGGCTTGAGCAGTTTTAGAACAGGGCAATATAAGGAACATTTCTGCCATGTTTTGTTTAGAATGGTCTAGTGGTTCTTGAGATGTCATTTGAAGCCAAATATTGAAGAAAGTCTATTTTTAGCTCTGGCTGCAATTTTATTCCTTCCTGTTGGCATAGGAACCAGAGTTATGCTTGGAATCAAATTCTTTGAAGAAATTTGCTAAAGCTTCATGCAGGGAATATCCCAGACAAGTTTCATCAATGTTGGCTTAGCAGTATAGGAGCAAAAGTTGTTTAAGTAAAATTGTTGACGACGCACGACAGATGCCGGACAATCAATGATCACAAAAGCTAACCCTTAAGCTAAAAATCAATTATGACAGAAAACAAATGAGAATAGGAAAGCAAAAACATCATCTTTTAATATCATGATGAAAATCAACCACACTGGATTGCTCAGAAAGATGAATTTTGTGACCTTATCTATATTCCAATCAAATGAAAATTGCCTTCCAGCACTACCTACAGTACTAAACAAAACAAGATGATCTTGATAAGCTAATACATAACTCGGTGATGGATTGCAAAAAATATTGTAAGAAAACTTCTAGCTCCCCAGTGTAGAACTGAGCTTTCTGACAGGCTGAAAAACTCAAACAAACATTTTCTGACAGAAGAATACAATTTTCAATACAATAAGTGCTTGTAACTGTTTCCTAAAATAAATTTCTTACTGCAGACAAAGAGTCTTTCTTATCTAAGCATGGAAACTGGGATATATTCAGAAATTATCATGACTCAAAAAAAAAATGTGCTTATCAGAGTTTTATCATAAATATTCTTTTCATTGGTGTACAGCATAACTGAAGTTTTTCCTCCTGTGACCATCTATTTTACAAACTCATACAATATCAAGGAATAAAATTTTGAGCTAAGCTTATTTTGCATGATTATTTTCAAAGAGTTTCTGCAAAAAGTTGAAGAAAAATCCTCCAAAAGATGAATAAGAAGATGATAACATACAAGATTTAAAACAAAGGCCTATAACTCCAGTAAAACTAGATGCACCAACATTCCTTCCTTCAAGACTGTCTACAAACCTAGCTTATTCATCTGTAAAAGTCTGAAGCAAATCCTCAAAAAAATAAAGAGGAGTTGGACGATGTACATACACACAGACATACAGAAAAGAGCAATGCTATTTTCCCAGCATATTGTGAGTAGTGATTAAATGATACCACATAATGATAATAATATTAATATCAGTAATAAAATTAATGCTTTTCTTTTAAACACCAACATCTTCAGGTCTTCTTTATCCTTACATTAATTGAAAAAAGAATATCACCATATCTTTATATTGCAGATCCTCCTATTTTTTAACTGTTAAGCAATGTTTACCTTACATTCTTCTTATAACCCCTTTTTGAAATAGATTTTTTGTTGCATAAAGCTGTCAGAGAAAATAATGTTTGAAACACAGAAATATCATTTTATTAATCCCTTGGTATATTTTAGCTAAAAAAGAAAAAAAAAATACAGCAGATACAGCAGATCGTATGATTCCAGCCAAAGGCTATAATTTCACATAACTTCTATAATTTTTCAATATAATTAGCTCATCCTCTGTTACTGCTCCAAAGTAGAGCTTGACAGGTCACAAAAACTTACTGACTACTACACATTCAGGCAATCTAACAATCAAAATGGTATGAAACAGCCTACTTTAATTACATTCTGTTGTCATGTCAAGAAGTAATATGAAATATACAATGCAATGAAAAATGTGATTCTGTGGAGGAGTTATCCACTAGGTCCATCATGCTGATTCAAAATATCACATTTTTACTGCAATGAAAATGAAATTTAAAATACTGAAATTTAATGTTGACTTGAACTCTCTTGTCTCAATACTGAAAAAGTATATGCCTAGCAACAATTACTACAGTTACTATATTAAAGATTTGCAAAATCTACATTCTGCACATTAGGTACATAATATTTTTCTAGGGATGGGATGATTCCACAAATATCAGAAAGCCATTATTCAAGTACCCATTCAGGGCTTTTTTTTTTGCTAACAGATTGATGCCGATAGTCAGCGACTTCCCCTTGCTTTTTGTCCCCCCAAAAATTGATGTTCCCCTAAAAACTAGACATGCCCACAGGCAGAATGTCAAGCCCGCTCGTCTTAATTCAAACCTGAACCTATAAGCTTCAGATCAAGGAGAAAGATGTATACATAGGTGAGATGAGCGCAACACATCCTCTTTATACCCAAGGCTTAATCTTGACATTGCACTGACATTGTAGAAGTTATGCTCCGGACACGGGTTTCGAGCCGACCCTCCAATTGTGACCTTGACTTTTGAGTGGCTGACCTGGGTTTCGCATGTGACACATAACCCTATCATGGTGAACATTTGTATCAAACTGTTTTGTAATCCTTCAAAGAATGAGCAAGATATAGACCGGACAAATCTAGACGGACGCACAGACTGACAGACACACATACACCAAACTGCCAAAAGTGAAAAGGAGCGACTAAGTCGACCTCACCACAAGCGGGCTCAACAATTTCAAAATCCTCTGACCACTAAGCATAATACTTCAAAGCATAATCAAGATACAGCGCCAACAAACAAATTTTAATATTTTTATTTGACCTTTGACCTCTTGTGACCTTGACCTTCATTTTGTGCGAGACAACTCAACTCAACATGGAGAACATTTGTGCTAAGTTATATTAAAGTCCATCCATGTATATAGAAGTTATACTCGCAAATGAATGTTTTATTTTGTTATTTGACTTTTGACCCCTATATATGACCTTGACCTTTGCCACAGACACCTGAATTTTTCAAATCCTCTGACCACTAAGCATAACACTTCAAAGCATAAGCAAGATACAGCGCCAACAAATTTTAATATTTTTATTTGACCTTTGACCTCTTGTGACCTGGACCTTCATTTTGTGTGAGACAACTCAACTCAACATGAAGAATATTTGTGCTAAGTTATATTAAAACCCATCCATGTATATAAAAGTTATACTCGCAAATGAATGCTTTCTTTTGTTATTTGACATTTGATGCCTAAGTGTGACCTTGACCTGTGCCACAGACACCTGAATTTTTCACGCGACACTCCGCCTCACTATGGAGAATATTTGTCCCCCCCGAGTTATATTAAAATCCCTCCATGCATGTAGAAGTTAGCTCAAGACACGGGTTTTGTGCTGACCCCCAAGTGTGACCTTGACCTTTGAGCGGCAGACCTGGGTTTTGTGTGCGACACACCAACCCATCATGGTGAACATTTGTACCAAATTATTTTGAAATCCTTCAAAGAATGTGCAAGATATAGACAGGGCAAATCCGGACGCCCGCACACACACAGAACTATACGCCAAAAGTGGCGACTAAGTCGAGCTCACTGCAAGAGGGCTCGACAAAAAGTCATTTTCCCCTGCATCAAATTTAACATTTTCTGATGGTTTTGGTAAAATAATATAACATTCTCTTTAATAAAATAGTAATTTATCTTCAAATGTACTATTTATGGACGAGTATGATTTTATACTTGATCCAAGGCTAAATATAGCAAGTATTACACCATTTTGTCCCAGCATTCCTCACTCGCTAAAATTAATTTGGGCCCTGATGTATAATATCATGACGGGAAGCATTCTTATTTCTCCATCTGCGGAAAATCCCAGAAAAATGTCTAACAACTGGAGAAAGTATAACAAAAAGATAAAACTTTCTAATGCAAAAAAGTACAAAGCATATTGAATCTTTTTTCGGGCAAAAAGATATATCTCCATTGGATCATACTCTGAGTCAGGGAATTTTTACAGACGGAGGTGGATGAACGGGATGAAACAGAAAGTACGATCAGCACCGACAGCGGAACCGTGTCGGTCAGTAACTGTACCAGTACTCGACTTGAACTTGAAAGTAACAAACTTGACAGTCACTGTTTCAACTCAAAAATACGAGGCCAGATACTCTTAGTTATATTACAGTCTTTGAAATGATTGTTAAGGGCAACACAAGTTTCAACAACAGTTCTGCATATCCTCTTCATGAGGGAAACATTTGAGCTAAGTTTGAATAAAATCCTTCAAGGGGTATAGGATTTAAAGAGAGGACAAAAAAATTGTCTGACTTTCCAGTGTGACCTTAACCTTCAGCCTATGTAAAGCAGGGTCCAAAAATGTGTGGAAATAATGTGACCCTTGGGGCAGGGTCAATTTTGACAGTGGGGCCATGATTTTAACAAAATTAGTAGAAGTGACCTAGAAAATGCTACATACCAATCATCTTAGTGCTAGGCCTTGTGGTTTCAGAGAAGAAGATTTCTAAAGTTTTCTCTATATAAGCCTAAGTAAAGCAGGGTCAGACAACTGTGTGCTCAGGTGAGCTAAAACAATAAGTCTCCCACCCAACTTTGTGGGGGAGACATAATAATGATCTAATAATCTGACTTCTTTCCAGATACTGTCTCACAGTTGTGAATAAATGAAGAGATAGATAAAGAGGTACTGTAAAAAGGCCGAGTCCTTGCAAACAGATCCCTGGATTTTTGTATGTGCTCAGTAAACAGCTTTGCTACATACAAGGTTAATTTCTTGGACTAGGGCGGTTCAAGGTGTCCACCACAGTTCACAGAAAGCTTTGTGCAGCATTTTTTAATAACCTCTGACTATGAGATATTAAGTCAATTTTTGTTAGTTTTACAGTACTTTTAGTAATATCAAGGGTATTCAAATGGATTTGTGGTAGTAGGGGCAGACTCAGTATTGACCAGGTGTGTGGCTGTTCTACTAAACTTTATCAGCTATTTTATTAAAGAATATTTACTTGCAGAATGAAGCATAAAGTTCAGTTCATTTGATCTATTCTTAGACCAAGGTGTTTTTAAATCTAGTTTAGACCCTTTTCTGGGTTTTTTGACATATAACACTGCACAAAAAGAAATATAAACTTGAGATATTATGTGACATACATGTAGAACAGAATAGCTGAGGATTGTGAGGTTTGCTCAACAAAATTGTTCACCTGTTTTTTATTATTACAGATCCAACTACATGCAAAAAAAAGATTATTTGATATGCACTAGCAAGTTTTTCCCACTATATGTGATACAATATTGTGCTGCAAAAGTTTCAAGATATTATATCATTCTGTGGAAATAACCTATAATTATTTCAATGATAAAAAAAAAATTGCTGGAAATATCTGAGGGAGAAAAAGATGTGACAATATTAATGCATTCATGATAAGTGAATTTGGATACCTGTGAAAAAAAAACAACTAGTTTTGTATTTTATAAGCCTGTCAAGGACATTATCAGTCTGAGGACATGATTGGTTATCATAGTGAATGAAGTAAAACTCAAAGTATTGAGCACAACATTGTAATTACACCTTGCCGATAAGTATCAAACATAGTACCTCTGTGCCAAATATCAGTATGACTGATAAATGAACAAGAGATTTATCCACAACAGAAGTTAAAGCCCCATTATCTCTCAGAAACAATCATTCTGAACACATTAAATGGGTAGTTGAATTTTATTCCTTTGTTGATTTTTGAAGTCCTGATAACTTGCACAACATCAGATACATTCTTTACTCTCTGAAATTTGATCAGATCTGAAACCTTAATAATTAGTTTTTGTTAAAATCCAAGATTTCCAGAAAGTTATGACTGTTGTTACAAAACAGACATCAATTTATGCATAGAAAAGTGTCTAGGCAATATCTGAGGACACATTACCCACACCAGTAAACTGATGTGTTGTTTTGAATTTATTTCAGATTATGTTACTTGTTTATAAGTGGTATAAAGCTCCTATAAGACATCATCTGAAACACCCACCAATAAAAAATGTAATCAAATATGGTATTTTCAAACTCATTCAAAATACCACAGCTGCTTTTAAATCAGGTATTTTCTAAGCAACAATTTAAGTGGAGATCAGACACTGGGTATTCTATATATATTATGGTATAGCATATTTGGAATTTGAGAATATTACTTTATCTTAGGGGAAAAAAATGCTGTTTTTAAATTACAGAGTACTACCAAACTAACAAGACAAGTGCACCTAGTCATCTGTGCAATGCACCCCCCCACACACACACACACAGAGTAAATCTTCTTATTTCTTGTTTGCCAATACAGTAACTACTGCCACTTAAATAGCATGTTCTATGAAATTATTTCCAGAACAAGACGTGATTTAAGACATTAACCACAAGTTTTAACAAACAGATGAAAAGTTAATGGCAAATTTCATTTTAAATAGGTAATAAATGTGAATGCAAAACAGAAATGCATGAAACATTCCCATGAATTCTACCAGAAAATTATTAATTTTTTTTTTTACAAATTTAAACGTAAATACAACTATAGTTTGGTAAAATCCAATCATTTGTAATATAATAATCATTAATCAATTCTGAACCTTTTTATGACTTTTAAAAATTCTTGAAGGAATCATACTGAACAAATTTCATTTGATTTGATAAAACCTGATATTTCAAAAACTGTTTTGACATCTGCATTACCTTATCAAAACTTAAAACTCCAGAATAGCAGGATAGGGAAATCCTTACAATTTTATAGTTACCTAATTGTTTCACATACAAATCCTGTTACCTTTCAGCTTTCTTGTCTTACATGTGTACCCTTTTCTTCTCATCATGACATTTTTAGAGTCAAAGCTGCTGAGTGGTCAAGGAATAGAACACTGCACTCCTAACCTGGTGGTTGCAGGTTCAAATCCAAAAAGATTTGTTCTTAATTAGCAAAACCTTGTTTTTCAGTCAATGTTATATAAATAAGTTTAAACAAAATCAAACCTAAAAAAGAAATAAAACTGAAGGATGACGAATTGGTGCTTTGACCTTTGTGAAGAGGACCAGATCAATATAAATTGTAGATCCTTCAAAAGAAGTGGTTTTTTTTGACAATCTGATATCAAGGTCAAGATCATTTAAGGGTCAAGGTAAAAAATAAATGTGTCATTTGGAAGATCTCTACCAAAGGCTTGCTGTGTGCAAACATAAATAAGTTCAGTAATAAGGGAGTTATGGCCAATATTATGTATTTTTGACAAATGGACCTTCAAAGTCAAGGCCATTTAGGGGTCAAGCTCATATAAATATATGTTAGGGGGAAGGTCTTATCCTAAGGGGAAAGTATGAAGTAAATACATTTACTAATAAGGAAGTTATGGGCAATGCTATGTTTTTGGATGGAAAGACAGGCAGAATGACAGATGAACAGACTAACAGATAAACATTTAAAAAATTACATGTGAAGGGGGCATACAAACAGAGGGGGCATACAAACAGACTAGTTAAGCAAACACTCATAATGAAAACTGAACAAACAACTTAATGCATACATTGTACAAATCCATTCTTTTGATTAAATTAATCTATTTTCTGGGAACATTTGATATAGAGTACACCCAATGCTTATCAGTTATCACAGAGGTTTCCAAAAAAATAAAAAATAAAATTGGAAGTATTAATTTGGAAGATTTATGTCATGAAAGAGGATTCAGTACCACAAATATTTAGTACAGATCAGATCTAAGATTCATGTCATAAGAGATAATTCGGGGACACAAATAAAAAGAGATGTTTATAAAACATTTATGCCCCACAGAAGCTCCTTCTTGCTGGTGGTAGTTAACGAGTGATGGCTATGTTGTAAATGAGGCAAGGCCCAATCATTGTCCAGATATTTATCAAAAACAGTTTTGCTATTCAATGTCACTGTGTTGTTGACCTTTGACCCAGCGACCTTGAAACACAACAGGGGTCATCTACTTCTCATTAACAACCAGCCTATCATGTTTGAGTTGGCTAAGCCCAAGCATTCTCAAGATATTGATCAGCTGTGCAATGTCACTGGGCCTTGACCTTTGACTTATTAACCAACAAGAACTGTCACTGTAAGATGACAATGCCCCAAAAGTGATGCTTTGACTTTGGGCAGAGGAGCAGTCATTCAGGGGTCAAGGTCAAATAAATAAATAGGTCAGTGGCAAGGTCTTGTACACAGGGGTGTTGTGTCCAAGTATGAAGTAAATCCACTAATTAATAAAGAAGTTATGGTCAATGTTAAAGTTTTTGAACAATTCAAGGTGAAGATTATTCAAGGGTCAAATAAGTTTAGGTCAGTAGGAAGGTCTTGTCCACAGGGGTGTTGTGTCCAAGTATGAAGTAAATCCACTTTCTAATAAGGAGGTTATGGACAATGTTAAAGTTTTGGACAACTGGATCTTCAAAGTGAAGGTCATTCAGGGGTCAAGGTCTAATAAATATAGGTCAGTGGGAAAGCCTTGTCCAAAGGGGTGTTGTGCCAAGTATGAAGTAAATCCACTTACTAATAAGAAAGTTATGGTCAATGTTAAAGTTTTTGGACAATTGGATCTTCAAGGTAAAAGTCATTCAGGGGTCAAGGTCAAATAAATATAGGTCAGTGGGAAGGTCTTGTCCAAAGGGATGTTGTGTCCAAGTATGAAGTAAATCCACTTACTAATAAGGAAGTTATAGTCAATGCTAAAGTTTTCAGAAGGACTGACATACGGACAGTTCAAAAACTATATGCCTCCCTTCGGGGGCATAAAAAAACAGTACAGATCATCTACTGGTCATGACCAACAGGCCTACCAATGTTAAGGAACAAAGACTGAAGCCTTCTGCAGATATTATTTGGAAATGGTTTTGCTGTTTAATGTCATTAAGGCATTTGACCTGGTGACCTCAAAAACCAGTAAAGTCTTCTATTAGTCATGACCAACCTGCCTTCCAGGTCTGAATGGCAAACTGTGAATCAGATGTTGTGTTCATGGTCAAAGTGCCCCTAGCTTTTGACTCCAAAAAATAGAGGTAATGTACATGACCAACCTGCCTTCTAAATTTTAGGAGCCTAGGCACATGTGCTTCGTAGTTGATTGATTCTAAATAGTTTTGGTATTCAAAGTCAGTCATTGGGCCTTGACCGTTGATCTAGTGACCCAAAGAGCAATAGGGGTCATCTACTGGTCATGAACAACCAGCCTATCAACTTTGTCAGCACCCAAGCGTTCTTTAGATATTAATCAAAAATGTTTTTGCTATTCAATGTCAGTGTAGTGGTGTCTGGAATATTATTATGGGTCATCTACTTGTCATGCCCAACAGGCATACCGTGTTTGAAAAGCAAAGGCCAAAGTGTTCTCCAGATATCGATCTGAAACAGTTTTGCTATTCAAAGTCACTGTGGCTTTGACCTCTGACATAACTGGCCAAACAAGATCTGTCACTGGAAATTGACATATGCCCCTGAAATGTAGCTTTGAATTGAAACTGGTCTAAATATATAATTGAATATGCCTGTGGAAAAGAGATCAGACAAAAAATAGAGCATGAACTGAAGGTAAATGGTAAAGTAATGTTTTTCTGCCTCAGATTCTTATATGAAGGTTGAAGACATAATTATTCAATGAAATAGAGGGCTGTGAGTTTGGCCTTGTATACAAACAATATTGTTTTATTCCCAACCTATACTGATGTTTTATATTTAATAAAATCCCCCAAGCAGTTTTGGATATGTAGCTTGGACAAAATTTTAATATAGAAGTTAGAGTAAAAACTGACTAAGGGCCCATAACACTTCTAGGTTTGGTGACAAACATTTCTGTGTAGTTTCAATGAAATCCTCCAGTGGTTTTGGGGATGAAGCATGGACAAGATTTTAATATAGAAGTTAGAGTAAAAAAATGACTAAGTGCCCATAATTCTGCAAAAATAAATCAAGCGGAATCTCCTGACAATATGCACAACTAGCCTTTGTGACAAACATTCCTGTTAAGTTTCAATGAAATCCCTCAAGTGGTTTTGGAGATGAAGCGAAGACAAGATTTTACCAGACAGATAGACGAACGGACAGACAGTGTGATTACTATATGCCTCCCTTCGAGGGCAAAAAAGTATTATTGGTCATCATGCCCAACCACCCTGCAAAGTCTGAAGGTCCTGGTGCAGTTTTTCTTGAGTTATTGATCAGTAACTATATTCAAACTGCAGGCCCCTGTAACCTTGACCTTTGACCAAGGGGTCCAAAAAACAGTAGGGGTCATCTACTCATAATGCCCAAACATCCTGTAAAGTTAAAAGGTCCTATGTGCAGTAATTCTTTCATTACTGATTGTAAACTATGTTCAAACTGCATGTCCCTTTGACCTTTGTTCCAGTGGGTAAAAAATAATAGGGTTCATCTACAGAAATTGCCCAACCTAATTACCAAAAACTAAGTCTCTGTGTCTAAGCATTCTCAAGTTAATTTGGCAATTGGAAACCATGACTGACAGACATGAGCAAAGCAATATACCCCTATTTCTTTGATGGAGAGCACTGAAATGAAAAACTGGACCAGGTTAATGCCAAGTGCTCATTAAATTAACAAGTTTATATTTTCTCAGTGCAAAAGACAATACAAAGGCTCACACCATTGCGAACTTTCATTGATCTGCTAAAGTAAGGAAATGAGAACACTTTTCCATGCAAAAACGTAAATTTGCTTTGTTTAGATCACTCACCTTGGACGGCTATATCGCTCATACCAATTTTTTGCAGCTAGTATCAAATTAAAATTGATGCTACAAGCAAAGGTTTGAGACCTTCCGGACATCCGTTCATTTGGCGGATTATGAGAAGAACTATCTTAAAGACATTGAGAGCCACACCTAATAAAAGACCAGACATCTTCTCTTGTATGTTATTGTTCTGGAAGCAAATGGCAAATGCTGTAATTTTTTTTTCAAGGTAACAATTCAATTTCAATTTAGTCATCTTATTTTCTAGCTAGTGTGTTGGAGTGGCACACCATTTATGACAGTGGGTGGCCAAGTGAAATGCCAAAGTAAGTCAATAAAAATAATGAAGGTTTCATCTTATTTCTGTAGTAAGCAAACAAAGTTGTTTCCATCCTTGTACAATAAAGCAGCTAAAATTTAATTCAATGTCACTTGTAAGAAAGTAACGAGAGCAATTACTTTGTTTACACTTGTTCACTTGTTGCACATGAGGTTATAGACAGTACAGGGGGTTCAATTGTTGGCTGAGAGACATGTACAGACTAATGTATCCAGTTGCCAGACAAGAGTTAAATGCAGTCTTTTCAAATTGACATTTTGATGTTATTGTCATATTTTTACTTTTCTGGAATTGAAATTTCATTCTCTTTTGTTATTTCAGCTGATAATAATTACCTTATTCAATACTTAGACTGCAGTGTACCTGTATGCATTACTTTCATGAAAAAATTTCAAAACTCCTTTCATTCATGAAATAGTAAACTGCAACATGTTTTTACCTTTGACATCAGTCTATTTACATGTATGACAAACTGAAGGGTAACAAACCTGGTTCTTAATTTCTTTTGGCAAATGTTTGTTCAAGGGTTTTCCAAAACCACAAGCTAAATAACACTAACACTAATTACCCTTGACCACTAAGTGTCACCTTGACTTAAAAACAACAGACATAGTTCTTACAACACTCTCTCTTCCCAAGGTATCCAAAGCGATTTTTAAACAAGAGGGCCATGATGGCCCTAGATCACTCACCTGAATACTTTGCCTTTGGGTCTGCTGCTGAGCAAACATAAAAAGCTTTTTTAAGATTCTCACTATATAAATCTATATGAATTCAAGTGACCTCCAGAGTAGAGCCAATTTTCACTCAAGGGGCATAATTTGAACAGACTTGGTAGATAATCTCTAGTTGATGCTCCATTAAAAATATATAAGTTCTAGGCTTTGTGGTTTCAGACAAAAGTTTTTAAAGTTTTGCCAATATAAGCCTATATAAAATTAACTGACCCCTGGGGTGGGGCCAAATTTGACCCCAGGGGCAGAATTTGAACAAACTTGATAGAGGTCCACTAGACAATGCTACATACCAAATCTTAAGGCTCAGGGCCTTGTCGTTTCAGACAAGATGATTTTCAAAGGTTTTCTTTTCAGTTGCGATAGCAACAAGAGTTCTTGATGAAATTCAATTCCTCATGCAAGGAATATCCTAGGCATGTTTCATCAAAGTTGTCTGAAGTGGGATGCTTTATGTATAAGTATCTTTCATGATCCCCTTTTACTTTAAATAATTTCAGGCTTCAACAGTTGTCAGTCATATGGGCAGCAAGTGCTGTCGATAAACTTTTTTTACCATTGACAATAACATTCAGTATTCAATCATTACCATATTTTGAGGCAAAAAAGAGCATGATTTATGATTAGTCAAGATTGAACAAGGGGACTTTGTGTCAGTAAACAATACATTTGCATCTTGAAACACATGCAGAACAGCATAGAAAATTATATAAAAATAAGAGAGTGCAAAATTCAAATATTCCTGACAGCTCATTGGATGCAAAAAGTGAGGAATGATCAATCAAAATGAGCACACAAGATAAATGGAACCAATTCCCAGCATGCTATGCTGCATGGAAGTGATTTCAAAGATAGTACAAAGAACTTCATTTAAATTACTCTGCAAAAAGAGGACTTTTGATTGGTTAACTTTTCATAAATGACACTCCAATAACTGTTTCCTAAATCTATCAAAACTTTTGACAAGATATAAATCAAAACAAACAAACAAAACTTCATGTAAAATTTAACTTCAGTAAGGTCATTTTTTATATAAAAAAAAAAAATCTTAAAAAATTTAAGAGCTTTTTTCCTTGGTCTATTTATTTGCAGGGACCTTTTCAAAGATAAAATGGATTTTGAAGGACCCCAACATCTCTAAGTTACCCAATCCTGGGTATTAAACCAGTGCTCACTTCTACAATGCACTTTTTTCCTTAAATTTCAACTTCAGAAATGTGGAAGCATCTCACAGCTTAAAAAAACATTTTTTTGGCAACCCTGCCTTTTTTTCTGTGGAAATTGAAAAACTTCATAAAACGTACAATATCAGACAATTTTTGTAATGTATCAATTATTGAATTAACTCTTTCGGCGCCATAGTCGCCAATAGGCTACTCACGGCTCACCGCCTATCGGCGACTGGAAGGTGTACCGAT
Source organism: Cyclina sinensis (assembly GCA_012932295.1). Classification (NCBI taxonomy): domain Eukaryota; kingdom Metazoa; phylum Mollusca; class Bivalvia; order Venerida; family Veneridae; genus Cyclina; species Cyclina sinensis. The sequence goes on along the minus strand of JAAONU010000013.1, from coordinate 22,778,199 downwards.
GTGTCCGGGTTTTAGACTCGTTTAACAACCACATTACGACATTGTATGAACGTTTTACGGTAAACGGAAAGTAAACACACAGAAGTAAACGAAATATTGACAAAAAAGCAAATTTGAAGCGATTTTTGCAAGTTTTTTGACCATGGCACCATGCATGAGTGCCGATGAAGTGCTGAATCAAATAATGAACGATTCTGACTCTGGTTCAGAGTTAGAAGTGTCCGATAATGTAAGTAAAGTGTTGTGTTTGTTCTAAAATATCTTTGTTTACTTTTTTAGAATTGTTTTATTTGAAAAATAGAATACACAGACTCTTTTGTTTGTACACGACCTCACCTGTGGTATTTCAAATTTACTTGGCCTTGATGTCTGACCTCTTTTATTGTATTCAAATTGGTAAAATATGTATCTTAGGCTTACAAATAGGCCAGTATATGTATTATAATACATTATATTTATAATATATGTTATTTATAATTTCAGGAGTCCACACAGACAGAATCACAGTCATTAACTACGCCGAGTGATAACGAGGGTGACGATCCAGTGGCTCCTGCCTGAGGTCGTGGTCAGGGAAGAAGAAGGGTCCGTGGTCACAGGCAAGCAGCAGGGCTTGGACGTGGAATTCAGGCACAGGTAAATGTTTGACCTCGTCAGCAAAGCAGGCAAAATGTTCCACCTGAGTATCGATGGGAGTACCTGAATCCGTTGGATGATTTTGATACTGATTGGTTACCAATAGACAATAATCGTCGAGGCGTATTAGTTAACACTGATGACTTCAAGCCAGTAGATTATTTCAGGCTATTCTTCTCTGACTGAGTCGATGGTTCTTCACACAAATGAATATGCAAGACAGTACTTTGAAAACAATACAAACTTTAGGCAGTATTCTAGGTTGCATATTTGGAATTGACATTGTTGACCCCACATACCAGGGGGTTTACAGCCCGAAGAATGAACTAGCGCTGGACGAGTCCATGATAAGTACAAGGGGAGGATATTTTTCCGCCAATACCTGCCGGCAAAGCCGACACAATGGGGAATAAAGACATTTGCACTCTGTGAGAGTGATACAGGTAATGCTTTGCGTTTCATGGTGTACACCGGGAAATCAATGTTTCCAGTTAACCAGGCATCCAATCTTTCTATGACTGAACAGGTGGCTTTGGAAATGGTAAAAGGGTATGAAAACAAAGGGCACATCCTTTACACTGACAATTTTTATTCATTGCCTCAGCTATTTATGGCTTTGAAGAACATTGGGATTGGTGCATGCAGGACTGTAAAACCATCCAGGAAGTTTCTACCATATGACCTTATGCCACAGGTGTTGCTGCTGAACAAAGGTGACTCACCAGTGTTCATGAGAAGTGAGCATCTCATGAAATGTGCAATGATGGACACAAAACGTGTTTACTTTCTAAGTACAGTACACAAGTATAATAGTTATGAAAAGCGTGTACGTGACCAAAAATCTGACTCGGGTTTTCGCTCAGTTGATCGTCCGATTATGTGTGAGGACTATAATCAGTATATGAATGGAGTAGACGTGCTTGACCAGAAGTTGGGAAGTTATGCCTACCCCCATAAATCTGCAAAATGGTACATGATGATTTATCACTGTATTCAAGAAGTTGCTATTGTGAATGCATATAGTATTTATGTAAAGTCTGTCGAGGATGGAAAGCGCTCTGTGTCTCCCCGTGTGTTTCGGGAACAAGTCATTGATGGCTTACTGGAAGGGGTTGAGCTGCGAACAAGTAAGCGGGGTCATCCAACCACATCTGAGAAGCCAGATCGCTTGACGGGTCTACACTTCCCAGCTCAGTATGAAGACGTAAAACACAGGCCAGACTGTATCATATGCAGTGACCGAACCACCCCAGGATGGAAACAAGTTCAAACATGAAATTACTGCATTGAGTGTGCAAAGCCAATCTGTGTAGATAACTGTTTCTGCATATACCATAATTTCAAAGACTTTCGATTAGAGGCTGGCAAAGTTGTACACAAGTTGTAAAGTATCAGAAAATTGACCTGGTTTGTTTAGATTATAAAGGGACTGTAGTTGGTGATTTCTTGGAATATAGTATTGGCATTGTGTTATAATTTAGTCTTTGTAACACTGTACTTATTCAAAAGATAATGACTGGTTTTGAAATTGATTTTGAAATAACTGGTGCTGTGAGAAAATGCTGAAAATTTCATTATCTTAAAATATGATAAAGTTATACCATTTTTAGTTGTGATACCAAATCTTTGAAAATGAGGGATTTTGAAAGACTGACATACTTGTATATATTATTATAATATAATTTATTATAATAATATTTATAATTTCTATAAGTAATTATTTTTCAAGCTTAACATTTGAAAAATTGAAGCAAATTTAGGAATTTTTATATGAAATTTATCGCCAGTTTATAAAATTGTACACCAAAAACTTGCTTATACCCTAATGCAACAAATTTATCAAAATATATTTGGCGCTGACGCTAATGGTTTCTCAGAAATTTGGCGCGGAAAGAGTTAAATGATGCATTCATCCAACATTCTACCTCATCTATGCCTATGACCTTTTATTACCTTGATTTACAAATATTTACAAACTTCTAAGTCAAACTGACTATATAAAGACATTTTATAAAATCACCCATTTGAAAATATAGGTGCATCTTAAGAGAGTTAATACCAATTATCAACCAGTATTCCAGTCAAAGGTTGCATCTTATATGCAAATACTAATCATATGCAGGAATGCACTACAACCCTGCTATACTTGGTCATTTAATTTTCCTGGTTGTCATGCAAACTGAGGAATTAGTTATCCTAGCAAACTAAAAGAGTAAAGAAGTAATTCTCTAATGCAGGAAAAGTTATAGATTTCTATCATTTTGGAGGCACTTTACTTGTAATAATCAAATAACATTGTTTCTTTTGCAAACTAAAGAGTTTGTTAATCCAGCAAATCTAAAGTAAATAAACATTTAAAATAGAAGTAAGGAATATTTTTCTTTTTTTTTTTCTGAGTTTTTCAGATGTCTATTAGAAACTCTGTCGAAAAAAAAGAGTAATATTGATTTTGCAAAAAGTTCTGCAAGTACCAAAGGAGTGAAAAGATGAACCCCACTTCTGCCCAAGATTCTCTCACCTCTTTCTAATCTAAGTGTAAGGGGAAGTCACTTGTCCCTAAAATCTGACCCTAGCAAGAGTTCCAAGTAAACACCTTAAAATACTGCACCGAAAACCTAGAATGTTTTTATAAATTCAATTCTGTTGCAGTAATTCGTAATGTACTTTTATAAAACTTTTTGCCCATACTATCTCTATCATCATAAATACTGAACTGAAAAATCAAACCCTGGTAGCAAAATAAACAGATGAAGTTTTGCTATCTGATTTGGCTCATCTTTTCAAAATGTTTCCATCCCATGATAAGTAATTCCAAGTACAAAAAAACTGAATTTAAGATATATGTATATTTCCCCGACCACCAGTACAAGTACATAATTACAAATCGTATTATATTTCAAATTCTAAATTTCAATCTATATCACCTCATACAATATAGTTTGGGAAACTGTTATTATCACTGTCAAATTTCAATGAATTTCAATGTCTTGTTTTCCTCTGGCAGTTTCAACGTTATTGTCTTATCCAACAAAATAACTATTGTGTAATTTTTTATTCTGATAGCTATAAAGTTCATAATAACACATGTACGATACACCCATTTCTGTGTTAGACAAAATTTTCAAAGTGTATTCTTAGACTTCACTGATAAGCCTTTTAAAATAACAACAGTGTTTGTTGATAATTTTCAAGTAAACATATCTTACAGTGTAGATTCTTAATGTAATTTTTCTAACACTTATGTAAAGGTCACTGATAACAATGATAACAGGGCATTCACAGCTGTTTTCCTATAGAACCTCCAAAACATATTATCATTGCATTAGCACACAATTTTTTGAAATACAGTCATAACCACTGAACATTTCACATTTAAATTTGAAGGCTATATATAAGAGGGCAGTGTCAAACAGTATAAAGAAATGTGTTTTAAAGACACAATAAACTCTGTGATCAGTGGTACAATAAGAACACACAACCCCTGTAAACCAGGGGTCACAAGTTCCATCCCCTACTTCTCCACTTATACTACTGTCTTTTGAAAGGATCTCTGCTTAACACTCAGCATGTTATAGAACCAGAATAGTCTCTGAAATGAAATGCTTTCTCTGTCTTGAATTATCATATGATTTATACTCTGTTTGCATTGAGATTGGAACACTGCTAGGGAAGTGAATACAAAAACTGGACAGGCTAGACTACTAGACACCTGATCTGGCTGCTGCTTGCATTCCACCAGGAATGAAAACTTTTTAAGTGATATTCCTTGAACTAAAAAACATTTTATCTTGCAGGATTAACATAAGCTGTTTCCAAACTGATGTGAAATTGACAAGACCCACCGCAAGCGGCTGCCACGCTCGACTTTTTCCTATTTTCAAAGGCAAACACATCAGAGGAAGCACACTGCGGTGAAGGGGAATCAAATGAAACATCATTTGAAAATATAATTATCAAATTCATCCATACCTAACAAAGTTATGGCCAAATTTAGCAACATTCAGAAATTTGACCTTAAAGGTAAAGGTCAAGTTCAGTTTAACCTGCTTTGAAGGTATTGTCTAAAAAGTAGTTATGTCTAGAAAGAAGACACTACATCCATTAATAACAAAGATATAGCAAAGTTAAGGAATGTCAAGGTCATTTAAAGGTCAAGGTAATACCTGAATTGTTCAACATGTTTGTTTATTCTCAGTCTTGTTTTGTCCCAATATAGATCAAATCCGTCCATAAACAATAAAAATTTGGCTATTTTAGCAAAATTCAATAATTTGACCTTGACAGTCAAGGTCATTTTAAGTTCAAGGTCAAACCTGAATAATTTAACATGTAGGATTTGCCATAAGAGCATTTTGTCCAAGAAAGAATCGAATCCAAATAAAATAACTTGACCTTGAAGGTCAAGTTCATTTTAAGGTCAAGGTCAAACTTGTATCATTCAACCTGTCAGTTTTGTCATAAGTGTTGTTTTGTCCAAGTATGAATCAAATCTGTAAATTGATAAAGTTATTACATTATAAGCAAAATTCAATAATCTGCTCTTGACTGTCAAGGTCATATTAAGGTTAAGGTCATACTTGAATAATTTAATATATAGGTTTTTTCATGAGTGTTAGTTTGTCAAAGTATTAATGAACAAGAACTGTCACTGTAAGATGACTATGCATCCAAAAGTGGTGCTTTGATCTCTGAGCTGAGAACCAGTCATTCAGGGGTCAAGGTCAAATAAATATAGGTTGGTGGGAAGGTCTTGTCCAAACGGGTGTTCTGTCCAAGTATGAAGTATATCCACTTCCTAATGTGGAAGTTATGGATCTTCAAGGTGAAGGTCGTTCACAGGTCAAGGTCAAACAAATATAGGTCAGTGGAAAATTTTTTTCCAAAGGGGTGTAGAGTCCAAGTATGAAGTATATCCACTTACTCATAAGGAAGTTATGGCCAATGCTAAAGTTTTCTGACAATTGATGTCCAATGTAAAGGTCATTCAGGGGTCAAGGTCAAACAAATATCGGTAAGGGAGAAAGTCTTGTCCAAAGGGGTCCGAAGGGGTGTTGTGTCCAAGTTTGAAGTAAATCCAGTAACTAATAAGGAAGCTATGGCCAATGTTAAAGTTTTCGGACCGACTGACGGACGGATGGACAGTTAAACAAGAGGGCCATGATGGCCCTAAATTGCTCACCTGAGTCTCATTGCTCATGTTACAAGTATCGTTATTGGTTGTTATTGGTGTTTGCTGTTCGCAAGATTGAATAAGTTTGCAATAAGTTTGAAGACTCTGGGTGTAATAGTACTCCAGTGACTGAGCAGAAATAGTTTTCACTCTACAGGTCCCTGTGACCTTGACTTTTAGCCTACTGACCCCAAAAATGACAGGGTTCTTTCACTGAGTAAAGACAATCATCCTATGAAGTTTGAAGGCTCTGAGTAAAATGGTACTCCAGTTACTGAGCAGAAACAGTTTTCACTATTAAGGTCCCTGTGAACTTAACCTTTGACCTATGGACCCTAAAAACAATAGGGTTCTTCTAATACAATTATCCTATAAAGTTTGAAGGCTCTGGGTGTGATGGTACTATAGGTACTCTGCTGAAATACTTTTCACTCTACAGGTCCTTGTGACCCTGACCTTTGACATACTAGCCCCCAAAACAATATGGTTCTTCAATTAAGTAAAAGCAATCATCCTATGAAGTTTGAAGGCTCTGGGTGAAATGGTACTCCTGTTTTTGAGTGGAAATGGTTTTCACTCTAGAGGTCCCTCTGACCTTGACTTTGACCTACTGACCCAAAAAACAAAATGTTTTTTTCAACTCAATAAGGGCAATAACCCTGTAAAGTTTGAAGGCTTTGGGTCAACTGGTACTCAAGTTATTGAAAGGAAACAAAGTGTGACAGACAGACACCAATGAACAGGGCAAAAAAAATGTCTCCATCAGAAGGGCAGGGTTACGGGGAGACATAACAACAAACAATTGAAGGTCTAGCCCTTGGTGTTTCAGAGCAGCAGAATTTTTAAGTTTTCCCAATATAAGTCGTTGAGTAAAATCAAATGACACCCCCGCCCCCTCCGAGGTGGGGCCAGTTTTGACCCCAGGGTCATGATTTGAACACACTTAGTAGAGGTCCACTGGACAATGCTACACACCAAATATCTAAACTCTAGGCCTTGGGGTTTCTGACAAGAAGGTTTTTTAAAGTTTTTCCTATATAAATCTATGTAAAATCAACTGACCCCTGAGGTTGGGTCAATTTTGACCCCAGGTCATAATTTGAACAAACTTGGTACAGGTCCACTAGATGATGCTGCACACCAGATATCTAAACTATAACCTTGTGGTTTCTGACAAGAAGATTCTTAAGTTTTCCCTAAATAAATCTAATTAAAATCAACTGACCCTTGGGGTGGGGTCAAGTTTGACCCCAGGGTCATAATTTGAATAGATTTGGTAGAGGTCCACTAGATGATGCTTCATACCAAATATTTAAGCTCCAGGCATTGAGGCACGAAGAAGATTTTTAAAGATCCAACATTTAAAATCTATTTTTAGCTATAAAAAATTCTATAGAAATGCAATGGACCAGAACCATTTGAACAATCTTGGTAGAGCTTCATGCAAGGAACATCCCAGGCAAGTTTCAATAAATTAAGCCCACTGGTTTCAGAGGAGATGTCGTTTGAATGAAAAGTTGATGGCGGACTGACAGACGGATGGGCAGACAACGGACAAAGTCTGATCAGAAAAGCTCAGTCTGAGCACTTTGTGCTCAGGTGAGCTAAAAACTATATGCCTCCCTTTGGGGGCATATGAAGAACTAGAAATGACGTTATGACCAATTTTAGCAAAATTCAATCATTTGACCTTGACATATAGAGATCAAGGTCATACTTTAATGATCCAACATGTCAGTTTTATCATAAATGTTGTTTTGTCCCAATATGAATTAAATCAAACCATAAATAACCAAGTTATGTCAATTTAAGCAATATTCAATCATTTGACCTTGACTGTCAAGGTCATTTTACCATAAAGGTCAAATCTGAAAATTTTTCAACATGTCATTTTTGTAAAAAGTGTTGTTTTGTCCAAGTATGGATCAAATCCAACCATAAATAACAAAGTTATGACCAATTTTAACAAAATTCAATGGCCTGTCAAGGTCATTTTATCATCAAGGTCATACATGAAAGAATCATCATGTCGGATTTGTCATAAGTGTTGTTTTGTCCACTTGAACCAAATCCATATATAAAAAAAAAGATACGACAATTTGAGCAAAATTGAATAATTTGACCTTGATGGTCACAGTCATTTTAAGGCAAAGGTCACACTTAAATAATTTAACATGTCGGCTTAGTCATAAGTGTTGTATTTTCTAAGTCTGATTCAAATCCGACAATAAATAAAGTTATGTCCAGTTTTAGCAAAATTTAATAATTTGACCTTGACTGTCAAGGTCATTTAGAGGTCAAGGTCAAATTTGAAATTTTCATAATGTCAGATTTGTCATAAGTGTTGTTTTGTCCAAGTATAATTCAAATCCATAAAAAATGAGAAAGTTATGACAATTTAAGCAAAATACAATAATCTGACCTTGACAGTCAAGGTCATTTTTAGGTCATGGTCACACCTGAGATTTTCAACATGTCAGTTTTGTATTAAGTGTTATTTTTTCCAGGTATAAATCAAATCTAACCATAAACAAAAAAGTTATGGCAAATTTTAGCAAAATTCAATAATTTTACATTGACTGTGAAGGTCATTTTAAGGTCAAGGTCATATCTGAAAGAATCCTAATGTCGGATTTGTCATAAGTGTTTTTTGTCCAAGTATGAATCAAATTCAACAATAAATAACAAAGTTATGGCCAATTTTACTAAAATTCAATAATTTGACCTTGAAGGTGAAGGTCATTTATGAGTCAAGGTCAAGTTCAGTTTGGTCCACAATTATGGCCAACTTTAGCAAAATTCAATAATTTGACCATGAAGGTGAAAGTCATTTATGAGTCAAGGTTAAGTTTAGTCTGGTCTATTTAAAGGTCTTGTCCAAAGGGTTGTTGTGTCCAAGCATGAAGACAATCCACCTATTAACAAAAAAGTTATGGCCAATTTTAGCAAAATACAATATTTTGACCTTGAAGGTGAAGGTCATTTATGAGTAAAGGTCAAGTTTAGTCTGGTCTACTTGAAGGTCTTGTCCAAAGGGCTGTCCATGAATGAAGAATCATGATCAATATTAAAGTTTTCGGACGGAACGGCAGCAGCAATGCCACCATGACTGTAGCAATAACTTGATTTTTTCTTCGTAAAAAGTCGAGCTAATAAAGAAAAACAACTGGACATATTTGGGAACTCATAAAAATATGTAATTTAGTTTATCAGTAAAACATCTAGAATATGCAAAATCCTTAATTAATATGGCAACTTAAATGTCAGCTGAATCATAAGTAATTCTTAACTGCCTATTAACAAAGACAGTCTATGTCAAAACGGTCATTTGCATGAACATAATATTCACCACCATTAAATCTATCATGGTATATTTGTGAATTTTTCATCAGCATGACATGTAATTATATTAATTATAGCTAGCTCAGAATATAGAGTACACATTCAAGGCCAAAACCTTGACTATAAAGAACCAGTCTTTTGCTTTGTGAGAAAATTTCTTTCGTACACAAAAAGAGACTCACTGACCATCAAATGGTATTAGTAATATTTTGACCACCTCTATACTAAACTAGTGAAAAAATTATGGGAACAAAATCTATTGCATCTTGTCAACTTAACCGTGCCCATTCCAAGCTCCAGGAGTGAGTCATCTAAAGAAGTCAATATAAGCTGCAGTATTAAAGTTTTACCATATTTGAAAGTATGCGGTATTATTATCAAAGTAAGTGTAGGAAAATTAGTCCATGCATTACCAAAGTCTAGCTGTTCATAACAGTGTTCTAAACAGTTCAAAATCCCTCTTTTACTGTACTTTCTCCTATCAAAATGCATCTATAAATGACATTGATAGGAAACAGCTCCCTCTTTCTTTCTTGTGAGTTTAATTTTTTCCCTTCAGTCAACAATACCGGACCATGATCAGCCTGAAGCCCTATAAATTATACATAGATCTATCAAACGAAAATTACCCAGTATCAGTAAGTCCTAAAAAAAAAATAGCTGAGTAAGTTTGCTACTCTTTACTGTGTAAAAGTACAGAGAAAGAAATTTTATTACCTCCCTTTAATTATTATCTTTGGTGCAAAAACACATCAAGAACTGTGAAAAATCAAATTTTAAAGAACAAGAGGGCCATGATGGCCCCAGATCACTAACCTGAATACTTTGTCTTTGGGTCTACTGTTGAACAAACATCAGAAGCTTTTTTAAGATTCTCCCTATATAAATCTATATTAATTCAAGTGACCCCCTGGGTAGAGCCAATTTTCACCTTAAAGGGGGCATAATCAAAACAAACTTGATAGATGACCTCTAGCTGATGCTCCATATCTCAGCTTTGTGGTTTCAAACAAGAGGATTTTTAAAGTTTTGTCTATATAAGCCTATGTAAAATCAATTGACCCCCAGGGCAGGGCCAAATTTGACCCTAGAGGTATAATTTGATCAAACTTGGTAGAGGTCCATTAGACAATGCTACATAACAAATCTTAAGTTCAGGGCCTTGTGGTTTCAGACAAGAAGATTTTCAAAGTTTTTCCTTTCTGTTGCCATAGCAACCAGAGTTCTTGATGGAATTGAATTCTTTGAACAACTTTGGTAGAGCTTCATGCAAGGAATATCCCAGGCATGTTTTGTCGAAGTTGGCTTAACCGTTTAGCAGGAAAAGTCGTTCAAGTCAAATTGTTGACGACGCACGACGCCAGACAAACTATGATCCCAACAGCTCATCCTTGAGCACTTTGTGCTCAGGTAAGCTAAAAAGTAATGTCAGTTCTAAGTTATTGCAGTTCTTCTTTTACAAGCAAAGTTTTCAAATAAACCATAATTACTGCAAAAATAGCAGTAGGAGATCAAATGAACAGAATTAAGCTGTGTCAATGTCTTAATGAAAATAATGAAATCTACTGAAGAACAGAATACTTACTGAAAGCCCACAGGAAGGACAGAGTATTTTTCTACTGATATGAAGGGTTGAAAATCTTATCAAGGACCCAGTAGGGGACATTGTTTACATGAAACACACAGCTTCAAAAATTCAGTAATATTGCTCCTCATGCCAAATACCCTACAGGATTCTTGGCCAGGGATATAAATCTCTCAGCAAACTGCACCTAGTTCACTTTTTTAGCTGTAACTGAATGTTACTGAAACGTATTGTACTGGTAAGCTGTTTTCAAGTACAGTTGAGGTCATTCTGTTATAACTAAACTGAATGTATGGTATTTTTATATACCATACTTTATTGTTCATAAATATTTGCTTGCATAATTATACTTGCAGTCCTCCAAAGGGAAGTAAGTAACACAGCATGAATTCTAATGTTTTTCTTGAAAAATGACGTGTGAAAAAAAATTGAATAAAAAGAGTTAATTTTTACATAGATCTATTTCTTTAATAGTTCAGGAGTTGTAAACAACTAAAATATAGTTTGATCTTGCATTGTCAAGAAAAACTTAAAAGGTTGTTCTTGAATTCTTGAACTGTTCAGCACTGCTCATGAACATTTTCTTAAACTATACATTTACCATTTAACTGAAATAATGCAAATCTGAAGAGTTTTAATGGATAAATTCATGCAAGCTCATGAATATTTCTTTCTAACTTCAATGGCATATCTTTTTTGCATAGTGATGCTTTTCATTTCTGTCATTCCTGTAAATACAACAAAACAAGAGGACCATGATGGTCCTACATCGCTCACCTGAATACTTTTCCTTTGGGTCTGCTATTCAGCTAACATCAAAAGCTTTTTTAAGAATCTCCCTATATAAATCTATATGAATACAAGAGACCCCAAGGGCAGGGCCAAATTTCACTCAAGGGGCATAATTTGAACAAACTTCGTAGATGACCACTAGCTTATGCTCCATTAAAAATTTCTAAGTTCTAGGCTCTGTTGTTTCAGAAAAGAGGTTTTTTAAAGTTTTGACTATATAAGCCTGATGCTCCATTAAAAATATCTAAAATCTAGGCTTTGTGGTTTCAGATGAGAATTTTTTAAAGTTTTGACTATATAAGCCTATGTAAAATCAACTGACCCCCAGGGCAGGGCCAAATTTGACCCAAGTGGCATAATTTGAACAAATTAGGTAGAGGTCCACTAGACAATGCTACATACAAAATCTTAAGGCTCAGGGCTTTGTGGTTTCAGACAAGAAAATTTTCAAAGTTTTCCTTAAATAAGCCAATGTAAAATCAATTGACCCCTGGGACAGGGCCAAGTTTGACCCCAGGGGTATAATTTGAAGAAACTGGAAGAGGTCCACTAGACAATGCTATATACCAAATCTTAAGGCTCATAGCCTTGTGGTTTCATACAAGATTTACAAAGTTTTTCCTATCTGTTGCCATAGCAACCAGAGTTCTTGATGGAATTGAATTCTTTGAACAATTAACTTTGGTAGAGCTTCATGCAAGGAATATCCCAGGCATGTTTTGTCAAAGTTGGCTTAGTGGTTTAGGAGGGAAAGTCGTTCAAGTCAAATTGTTGACGACGCACAATGCACGCCGACACACGCCGGACAATCAACGATCCCAAAAGCCCACCCTGAGCAGTGCTCAGATGAGCTAAAAACTAATGTTCCAAATTACAATTATTTTTTATTTTCTCATTTTCATGTGCACAGACAAAATTAAATACCACACTGCAAAAAGTAAAACATGAAATAAAAAATGACTTCTTCCTCAAATGCTGTAACGATTGTCTGTCATAGAATAATTAAGAAAATTTAGTCTCGTGTAGTAATTACTACTGCAACTATCCACTAATGCCAAGCTGAAACAAAGAAAAAAACAGAAAATCTCAGTATGAAGTCCGTTCTAACCATTATAATTTGCAATTCTCTCCTATAATGATACATTGTCTGTAAAAACACTGCACCATTAGTCTTCACATCATGTTAAAACATTATGACCTAACCTATGTCAAAATAAACATTTCCAGACACCCTTTCTTTCTCAGCAGTTATTTCTCAACATGTTTCCATATCAACTAATTACAAACAATAGAACCAAAGAATTCTGAAACTGCCAAACATCTACCCTGCAGTGTTTCAAGAGATTACCCTCCTAGAAAAACCTAGAAATGTTTTACTCTCATAAAGATTGTCTAAAACTGCTTTCTTTTATCTGATGCTATATGAAATAAATAGTTAGTTATCCACCTTTCAATTTTCCTTTAAATGTTTAAATTTATCACACTGCCTTAAAATAAAAGTAAATGTTCCTAGTCTAATCATATTCTGTAATTTTATATTCCTAATTTTAAAGTAAAAAACAAAATACAACTTTTATTGCTAAAATCATTACCAAGAATATCCAACAGCTTTTTCCTAATGAACTTGTTATCTCAATCTATTTTAGTTTATTTATTGTCGGTACCAGTTATCCCTTCTATGAACTTGTTAATATGAATAGTACAGTTAAGTATACCCTTCTGACCAGAGGGGCAGAAATGTTTCCTAAACTGGTCTGGCCCTGCAACGATTACACCCCACCCCCCACCCCACCAACTTATTTCTCAATGCCTTTTGTGGAACAATAAATGTTATTAGACATCATGATAACTTAATCTTAAAACATACAAACCTGTGGTTTGATATGTATAAAAGACTTGCTACCAATAGTGCCATTGCTGTTTATGTTACGAATTTCATAATGCAATTTTTTTTCAACACCATGCGGTCACATTGGGCATTTTCAGTTGGGACTATGAATGAGTCTACTTGGTTATACAGATAAAAGAAAATGCACGTTGTGCTGCAGCTACAAATGTAGTCACTACATTTCTGGGGGAAATGGGTTGCCAGCCACACCCTGAGACAGGTTGCCATCCCACTCAGTGTTTACTTTTAGCATAGTCAAAATACTGCGTTGAGCCATTTGAATATTGCATTTAAAAGGTGAGAAACGCACAAACGATTAGCTTTTACAGCCCAACCATTCTGAGTAAAAAATAATTGCCTACCGCCTTCAGTTTCATCAAAGACTTACACATTTTAGTTTTCAAACTGTGTGTGCATGCATGATTATAAAATAAATGCTTTTAATTGGTATAGAATTAGGAATAGAAAATGGTCAAATTCTGGACCGACTGAAATGGAACTTTTGGAGAATCAAACTGGTCCCAGAGATTCTGAATCGGTCTGGACCGACCATTTGTAGGATTTCTGTAAGCCTGCTTCTGACCATAATGAATCATGATTCAGTCAAATATAGGTAACGGAATACACCTGTTATCAATTCAAATAATCAAAGAATTACCATTACAGCCCCAAGCTCTTCCACTGACGATGTCAATGGTCTTTCGAGAGTAACATGCAATCTAAATCCTTGGTCTCATATCAGAGCTTTACACTGAATATGAAATGGAAAAGACAAGGTCTCTAGAACTGGGTAACATGTTTGAAAAAGTTACAATACAAATGACAAACAGACTTCAACAGTCACAGATCTCAAGTGTTTGAATTTTTTTTTCATTTATATAATGAGCTTTACAAGGTAGACTATCGCACTTTACATTTTTTTTTAAACACTTTATCTTGACACAGCAATTTGCAACTTTTCTAAAATTTTAAATAAAATTACTTCCTGTAAAGTAATAATCTATTATAATTAACAGTCACCCAGGTTTCACAAAAAGGCCATGATGACCCTATATTGCCCACCTGATTACTCTTTCACCTACGACCTTCTTTATAATAAGAGGGCCATGATGGCCCTGTATCGCTCACCTGAGTATGACTGCTTTAAACAAAGTTGCTATGGACCTGGTTAATTGACCCCAGATGACCCATATTCGAACTTGACCTAAAATTATTGAAACAATCTCTTTGACAAATTTCCAAGATATTTGGACTGAAAAAGTAGCATCTAGAGTGTTAACAAGGTTTCTCGATATTAAGGTTCTGTGACCTAGTTTTTGACCCCAGATAACCCATATCCAAACTTGAGCTACAAATCATCAAAAAAACCTGTCTGACAAATTTCCAGGATATTTGGACTGAAAATGTAACCTCTGGAGTGGTAAAAATTTTTTTTACATATTTGTACCATGTGACCTAGTTTTTTATCCCAGATGACCCATATCCAAATTTGAGCTAGAAATCATTGAAACAACCTTTCTGACAAATTTCAAGGACATTTGGACTAAAAATGTAACCTCTAGAGCTTTTACAAGGTTTTTCTACTTTCAGGCTTTGTGACCTAGTTTTTGACCCCAGAGAACCTATATTCAAAACTGAGCTAGAAATCATCCGTAGAATCTTTCTGACAAATTTCCAGGTTATTTGGACTGAAAATGCTACCTTTAGAATATTAACAAGGTTTTTCTATATTTGGACTCTGTGACCTAGTTTTTGACACCAGATGACCCATACTCAAACTTGATCTAGAAATCCTCAAGGCAATTTTTCTGACAAATTTCAAGATTATTTGGGCTGAAAATGTAACCTCTAGAGTGTTAACAAGATTTTTTCGATTTTTGTGCTCTGTGACCTAGTTTTTGAACCCAGATGATCCATATTTGAAACTGACCTAGAAATCGTCAAAGCAACCTTTCTGACAAATTTCCAGATTATTTGGGCTGAAAATGTAATCTCTAGAGTGTTAACAAGATGTTTCTATTTTTGGGCTCTGTGACCTAGTTTTTGAACCAAGATGACCCATATTTGAACTTGAGCTAGAAATCATAGAAGCAACCTTCCTGACAGATTTCCAGATTATTTGGTCTAAAAATGTTACCTCTAGAGTGTTAACAAGGTTTTTCAATATTTGGGCTCTGTGACCTAGATTTTGACCCCAGATGACCTATATTTGAACTTGACCTAGAAATCATCAAAGCAACCTTTCTGACAAATTTCAAGATTATTTGGGCAGAAAATGTAACCTCTAGAGTGTTAACAAGATTTTTCTATTTTTGGGCTCCGTGACCTAGTTTTTGGACCCAGATGACCCATATTTGAACTTGAGCTAGAAATCATCATTAGAACATTTCTGACAAATTTCCAGGATATTTGGACTGAAAAAGTAGCCTCTAGAGTGTTAACAAGGTTTTTCTATATTTGGGCTCTGTGACCTAGTTTTCCAACCCTGAAAACCCATGTTCGAACTCGTCTGAGATATTAATGAGACAAACATCCTGACCAAGTTTCATGACAATTGAGGCAAAAATGTGACCACTAGAGTGTTAACAAACCAATTGTTAACGGACGGACGGATGGACGACGGACAAAATGTGATCAGAAAAGCTCACTCTGTCACTACATGACAGGTGAGCTAAAAATGAAATAAGGTAAATCTATGTTTTGACCCTGTGACCTAGTTTTGACTGAGATGATCCATATTCGAACCTGACCTAGATATCATCAAGACAAACATACTGACAAGTCTTCATGACATTTGGGAAGAAAATGTGGCATGAAGAGTGTAAACAAGGTTTTGTATGTATTGATCCTGTGACCTTGTTTTTAATCCAAGATGACCCATTTTCAAATTCAATCCAGATATTATCAAGGCAAATATTATGACAAATTTTCCTAATATTTAGAAAGAAAACATGACCTCCAGTGTGCTAACAAGGTTTTTTTTTATGTCTTTACACCATGACCTAGTTTTTGACCCAAGATGACAAATATAAGAACATGACCTTAGTATCATTAAAGTTGCAGTGGATCAGTGGTCCAGTGGTAACTCTCAGGACTGGACACCCAGGGGTCCCAAGATCGATCCCCTGCTCCTCCACTAACATTACTAATTGTCTTTAGGATAAGACGTGAAACTGAGGTCCCATGCATCAGTGCTGTACACTGAGCATGTAAAAGAACCAGGGGTGTTTCCGGAATAGGATATGTTTTCTGTATCTTGCACTATCTCCCACAACATTACATAACTAACCTTTGCAAGGGCGTTGGTCATAAAAGCAACTGGTACTGACGATAAATAGACTGAAATATAAATAGATAATTGAGGTCAATATTCGGACAAGTTTTAATAACATTTGGACAAAAATGTGGCCTCTAAAGTGTTAACAAGGTTTTTCTTTGAACTGACTTGGCGACCTTGATTTCAGTCTGACATCATCTATATTCACAATTGTCCAAGATCTTTACAGGCAATTTTTCTGACCAGGTTTCATGACCACTGGGGCAAAACCGTGACCTCTAGAGTGTTAACAACCAATTGTGGATGACAGATCATAGATGTAGAACATTCAACCATCCTAAAAGCTCACCCTGAGCTGTGCCCTAATGAGCTAAAAAGTCAACTTCATGCCTGTATCTGAGCAGTATGACAGTATTTTCTAACCAGGTAACTTGGTTTAAATTATTTATTTACATTTTATTTACATTAATTTGGAAACAAATTGTTGCAACTTATATCAATCCCACATGATGACTGCTTTCTGTCCTTCAAACCAATATTCATGTTGGAACTGTGGTATGTGGAAAGTCACTGCAAAATCTCACCTTACGGAATTTGAACCAGCCACCTCTGGATCCAGAGAGCAGTGCTCTACCCCTCCTCCTCCTAGAGGACAATGATAGAGAACTAGAATGCAACATTCCTGATTCTAAGGCTGCTGGTTCAAATCTTACCAGCTTCAATTTTCCACTGACCTATATGCATTCAACACTTGGTAACAGTACTGGTTTAAGCAGAAGAAGTTATAAATACTATTTTTTAACTGAGTTGCAATGTAAGTAACATACTGGATAAAATTATCAGAATGGTTATAATATACAGTAACCTACCAATAATCTACCCTAGATATAATGTAAATTGCATAATGAACCTAGATAATTATTCTGTTAAACTTTGGCAGAGAATTTGCCAAATATTAGTAATCTATTATCTAGTTCCTGAAGTTTTCCTGTTCCAATTCTATTTTTCTTTTCTTTATTGCAAAACACACCCACAAACTGGCTAAGATTTATAACTGTCCATATAACATTCCCTAATGACTGCAAATGATTTTGTTTGGCCAAAAACGTGTATAAAACAATTACTGCACAATAATTCTGTTTTCTCTAGAGATAGAAGAGTGATTGTTTGCTTCTTTTTTTATTACAAAAGGACATTACATTATCCCAGAAGACATTATAATTCATAGTGATCGTGACAGGAACAATTAATATCAAGCTTCTGGAAGAAATTGCCCTAATTCTAGATAGAAATTTAAGGCAAGGAGAACATCTGCCCTATTACTTTTGAACTTTAATCTTGCACTAAGCATAGGTATCCTATTTCCATTGTAATCTAAGTTGTACTGATTGTCTCTGAATCTGCATTTACCTGTTATGTAAACTGGTCACATGCCACCAACTAATTAAATTAAGTATTCTGCTTGAATTTAGTCTGATTTATTGACTGATATTACAAAGAAGTATATTTTTCTGAGCATATGTAAATATTCCTATCATGAATTGTCAGCTGTTGAGCTGGAGGTTCCCTACTGCAATGTCAATGATAGGAGAGATCCCTGTGACGTCACACAGCAAAACAGATACATGTCTGGTGGGCAAAAACAATAACATAAACAATGGTTGTGTACAGGACAGGAATTTTTAAACTTTCATAACTTTTTTGCTATTTAAAAATTTGGAATTTCAAAATTTAAATAGTTCCGAATAACTAACAATTTTCATATTTTCATATAAAAATATGATTAAAAAATGAAAAATCATTTTTAGTGACATTTAATTTTTTGTAAGGCCAGAAGACTGTGAAAACTATTTAGAAAAATAGTGTAAGTTAAGACTTCATAGTTCGTTCATTTTAACATATAAATACAATATATGTTAACGATTAATTGTTAAATTAATTACCTTTTCATTGATAAAAAGCTTTTATATATATGTGTAATATAAACAAATTTATGACCCATAGAAAAACACTACCGATACCATAAAAATACAGGCTATCGGCATCTGCCCACCCAACTTGTGTCTTATCAGATGAAAAGATCACGCTATGTTTGCAAACACGATTCCTCCTATATACAAATAACAATGCTACATTTTTAACCTATAATTCATAAAATTAAAACTGCAGCCAGAACTTAACATAGGATGATGTACACCTTGGAATGCCAAAAAATTCTAAAGAGCAAACTTTATACTTTAGTCTATTGTTTAGGCAATGGCAAAACACTTTCTTCAGGATGACTTTTTTAACATGTTTTCATTTAGAACATCACAGTGTTACAGTTAAAGGGGTCACAATGTTACAGTAAGAGGGATCACAGTGTTATGGTAAGAAGGCTCACAGTGTTACAGTAAGAGAGATCACAGTGTTACAGTAAGAGGGATCACAGTGTAACATTAAGAGGGATCGCAGTGTTACAGTAAGAAAGATCACAGTGTTACTTTAAGAGGGATCACAGTGTTAGAGTAAGACAGATCACAGTGTTACAGTAAGAGGGATCACAGTGTAACATTAAGAGGGATCACAGTGTTACAGTAAGAGAGATCACAGTGTTACAGTAAGAGGGATCACAGTGTTACAGTAAGAAAGATCCCAGTGTTACAGTAAGACAGATCACAGTGTTACAGTAAGAGGGATCACAGAATTACAGTAAGACAGATCACAGTGTTGAAGTAAGAGGGGTCACAGTGTTACGGTAAGAGGGGTCACAATGTTACACTAAGAGGGATCACAGTGTAACGGTAAGAGGGCTTACAGTGTTACACTAAGAGGGATCACAGTGTTACACTAAGAGGGATCACAGTGTACAGTTAGAGGGATCACAGTGTAACAGTAAGAGAGATCACAGTGTTACAGTAAGATGGATCATAGAATTACAGTTAGACGGATCACAGTGTTGAGGGGTCACAGTTTAACAGTTAGAAGGATCAGAGTGTTACAGTACAAGGGTGATCGGTGATCACATGTGTCGACTGATGATAGCCAATTAAACAGTAATATTGAGATGTGATTGGACAGTTTGTAGGCTAAAACACAATTTTTCATTCAAGGGCCATAACTCAGCCAAAAATCATTCAAGAGAAGTAGTGTGGACAAACATTAAAAATAAAAATCATAAAAGGGCCATAACTCTGACAAAAATCATTGGACTGGAAAATGCCGAAGACATGAACAACTAGACTTGGTACTGATAATTCCTGTGAAGTTTGGATGAAATCGCATCAGTTGTTTCTGAGGAGTAGTCCGGACAAGTTTTGTGACGGACAGACAACGGAGAAGTGATCCCTTTATGTTGCAGGCAACACAAAAAGGGCTAATAGGTGACAATTAAGAGGGATCATAGAATGATACTAAGAGAGAGCACAGTGTTAATTAAATGGGTTCAAAGTGTTACAGTAAAAGCAATAACAGTAAAAAGGATCATAGTGCAAGAGAGATCATAGTTTTTAAAGTAAGAGGAGTCACACTGTTACATTAAGAGGGATCATAGGTTACAGTGAGAAAGATCACAATGTTACAGTAAGAGGAATCATAGTATTACAGTAAGAGGAATCACAGTATCACAGTAAGAGAGATCACACTGTCATAGTAAGAGGGGTCACAGTGTTAAAGTAAGAGGGATCACAGTGTTAAAGTAAGCGGGATCACAGTGTTACTTAAAGAGGAATCATAGGTTACAGTAAGAGAGTTCATAATGTTACAGTAAGAGGAATCACACTACTACAGTAAGAGAGATCACACTGTCATAGTAAGAGGGTCAAAGTGTTAAAGTAAGAGGGATCACAGTGTTACTTTAAGAGGGATCATAGGTTACAGTAAGACAGATCATAATGTTACAGTAAGAGGAATCACAGTATTTCGGTAAGAGAGATCACACTGTCATAGTAAGAGGGGTCACAGTGTTAAAGTAAGAGGGATCACAGTGTTACTTTAAGAGGGATCATAGGTTACAATAAGACAGATCATAATGTTACAGTAAGAGGAATCACAGTATTACAGTAAGAGAGATCACACTGTCATAGTAAGAGGGGTCACAGTGTTAAAGTAAGAGGGATCACAGTGTTACTTTAAGAGGGATCATAGGTTACAGTAAGAAAGATCATAATGTTACAGTAAGAGGAATCACAGTATTACAGTAAGAGAGATCACGTACACTGTCATAGCAAGAGGGATCACAGTGTTAAAGTAAGAGAGATCACAGTGTTTAGTAAAAAGGATCACATCTTTACAGTAAGAGGGAAAAGAAACTGCCGAGTCAACCTTCTGATAATATTGCAAACATTTTTACCGCTGTTCATTCTTCTTCAGTAAATGTGAGCAGTAATGCTTTTTAAAGATATTTTGTAAAACAACTTGTCTGCAACAGATATAAAACAACAGACAGACTTTTCAGCCTTAAACAAAATAATTTTTCTAACAAAAAGAAAAAACAAGAGGGCCATGATGGCCCTTAATCGCTCACCTGAGTCTCAATGCTCATGATACAAATATCATTATTGGTTTTTATTGGTGCAAGTTTGAATAAGTTTGCAATAAGTTTGAAGACTCTGTGTGTACTGGTACTCAAATGTTTTAGCAGAAATAGTTTTACTCTACAGGTCCCAGTGATTTTGACCTTTGACCTACAGACCCCAAAAACAATAGGGTTCTTCTAATATAATTACCCTATGAAGTTTGAAGGTTCTGGGTGTAATGATGGATACTCCAGTTAAGATTTTTAAGCTTTGTGCTCAGGTGAGCTAAAAATGCAAGTGTCAAAAAAGCATTTTTGTCATACGAAAAACTGGTAAAACAAATGGTTTTGTTAGACACTGCAATGATTTTTTTCTATGATTACAAGTACTCTTGAAACAAGGTAAAGAACTGAATTCTACAAAAGTTTAAAGGATGTATAGATGGCTTAACTCAATAAGTTTTCACTGGATATAGGTTATTATACCAGTTCTTTAGAACAAATGTCTGTCTTGAACAAACTTCTTTTGCTGAACTACTGAAAGCAAATACAGTCAAAATATGACTGACAGACTGGGATAAAAAAAACAAAATAATGGTATATAATAAAACATCATTCAACCTCTCATGTACATTTTGTTTGTTACAACAAAAGACAGGATAACACAAACAAATGCTACTCTACTAAACACAAGGGCCATGATGGCACTACATCACTCAACTGAGTACTATGGCTGTGGGTCTGCTTTTGAGCAAACATCATAAGCAAATTTACAGTTTCAAAGACCTAATATTTTATTCGAAAAAGACCCTGTGAGTGGGCCCAATTTTGACCCAAGGGAGATAATTTTCACAAACTTGGTACATATCCAGTAGACAATGCTATATACAAAATATCTTAGCTGTAAGGTATACATTTTCAGACAAAAATGTTTTCAGATTTTTTCCTACACAGCTTAATGTAAACAAGGCAGAGTCAAGACCCCCAGGTAGAGTCAATTTTGACCATAAGGAAACAAGTAAATTTGTGAGCTAATGCTCACTAGTGATACCCCCGCTATCAGAAATTTGACTTTCATAATGTAATTTGCATTTATCATATGTATAAAGAGTGTCAATTTTTTCCGATTTAATACAACTTCATCCAAGGCACAGCTAGATGGATATGAAAATGGTCCGAATAATGAACAGGTATTACACCTGTGATTTCTGATTCATCGAAGTCTTTATTCACAAAAACACGATCAAGTGAACCTCCTTTCCTGTGTGTTGGTAACTTCTAAGTATTCGGTAAACAGGAAGTAGATGAGCAAGGAGCATATAATTGCTTTATACCATATGAGAATATAGGATAAAGCAATATGCAAAATATCAGGCTGCTGCATCTTATAGTTGCTGAGAAAACTGTGACGGAAATTGTGAATGTATGTCAACTATGTGTAAAAATCTAAGTATTCGGTAAACAGGAAGTAGATGAGCAAGGAGCATAAAATCGCTTTACACCATATGGGACTATAGGATAAAGCAATATGCAAAATATCAGGCTGCTGCATCTTATAGTTGCTGAGAAAACTGTGACGGAAATTGTGAATGTATGTCAACTATGTGTAAAAATCTAAGTATTCGGTAAACAGGAAGTAGATGAGCAAGGAGCAAAAATCGCTTTACACCATATGGGACTATAGGATAAAGCAATATGCAAAATATCAGGCGGCTGCATGCTCTAGTTGCTTAGAAAACTGCAACGGAAAATAAAGATGTCGTTTGGTTGATGTAATGCACCTATATAGTGACAAAATCTAAAAATACTCGGTAAACAGGAAGTAGATGAGCAAGGAGCATAAAATTGCTTTACACCATATGGGACTATAGGGTATAGCAATATGTGAAATATCAGGCTTCTGCATGTTATAGTTGCTGAGAAAACTGCAACGGAAATTTGTTACGGACGGACGGACGGATGGACGGACGGACACACGGACAAGGGTAAAACAGTATACCCCCCACTTCTTCGAAGCGGGGGTATAATAATTTCAACAACATTTGTAGGGTTAATTATTTATTGTATATACCAAATATCTAATGTCTTTTCAAAGATTAAATATTTTACACAAATAGGACCACCACTGACACCAGGGACATAATCTGAACAAATTTGGTACACATCTTAACTCTAAGGCATACAATTTCAAACAAGAAGATTTTCAAAGTATTTTTGACATAACTCAATGAATTGAAAAAAAACAGGTTAATGGGTTACCCCATGTAGGGTAAATTTTGATAATAGATTTGAATAATCTTTGTACAGGTCAACTATACAATGGTACATACCAAATATCAAAGGTCCTGAAGTTACTGTTTCTGACAAAAAGAGTTTCAAAGATTAAATATTGAAGCAAGGTGTTGACAAAAATTCATTTTTAGCTCTGGTTGCTATCTTGTGCAACAGAGTGGACATTACTTTGAAATTTGGTTGAAAAAATCTGATGGTTCAAGAGAAACATTTTATTTATTCTGGTGGCCTCTATATGCAATAAGTGGAGCCTTTTGAGCAATTACAGAACAGGGAAAATACAAGGAATGCTTTTTGGTGAAATTTGGTACAAAAAGACCTTGGGGTTTAAGAGGATCAGTCATTTGATTTTTTTATTTCTATTTTTAGCTCTTCTCATCCTTAATTCCAACAAAGCAGAATGGTTTGAGCAATTTTAGAAAAAGGGCAATATAAGGAACATTTCTGTAAAGTCTGATGGCAAAATTGCTTAGTGGTTTGTGAGAAAATGATATGACTACTTTGAGACAGTAAAAACACATCAATTGAAGATGGGCTATGAAATATTAGTTGTATATTGAAAAAAGTACATTGTATATTACATTTTGTCAGATGTGCCTGGCAGTCATAACCATATTTAGTCATATATGACCTTTTACAGTCTGTCCTACTAAAGGTCACATATGACATGTTTAACTGTACATTAAGAGTTTCCATCAAGCTCAAAAAAAAAAATCTACACCAGGGTGTGACCAGAAGAAGTGACAAAACTTTTCCAAATACCACATTTTGTATGCTGGAATGCAAAATGTATACAAGGAAAAATGATACTGAGAAATACTCTTTCTTGATGAACCTGAAAGTTTAATCAGCTGAAACAGAGAAGTATGGAATTATGAACAAAAACTTAATACAAAAGTAGTTATCTTCAACAGTCTGGGTAAGACAAAACCTTTCTGTTGGCACCACCTTAGAACATAGAATGAACTGTGTGTAAAAGCATGCACAAATTAAACAAACATATTTCCTTTTATCATTGATTTAGAAGTTCAGTAATAACATTTCCAGAATTCTCAGCAGTATAAAATAGAAGCATGAAAGGTCTATTTATGCCCTTATCTTGCATGCAATAAACCTAACATGTGCTTATCACATCTACAGGTGCAGTATCAACACACTGCTTTGTTTCCTCAGCATTCCAGCTTTCCAACAAAGAGAAACTGCATGAAAGCTGTCCTCTAAATAATACTGCCATAATGTCACGCAAAAATTTCATTTTTTATCTTAAAATTTTGTAACTTCACATAATTTCTGGCAATCATTATTCTCAAAATTGCCAAAACTGCAGAACAGAGCATATAAACACAAAAACACAGAATTATTAGTGGAATAAATCATTTAAAAAACTTGATATTCATGACATGAAAAAGATGTTTCATTTATTCTTTTAACAAAAAATATTGCAATGTCATAAATTGTCATTCTTTGAGAGAAAGGTCATCTGACAAAAGATATATATTAATGACTATCATTTTCTCATATTTGTTCATTTAACAAGGTCATAAAACCTTTGCATTTTGTGTTGCATTTATGGAAATAAAAAACATTTTTTTTTTATACTGAACTAAAATATGGCTTGTGTAGGTGTAAAGAGGCAAAGTCATCAGACTTAATGATTTGTTAATTCCAACATGTATATTTGTGAAATGGTTTCCTGTACCTTCAATGTCTGCGCTACACAAAAAATTAATGCCATTTTTTCTGCCATCTCAGAATACTCAAGATCTTAAATCCTGAAGACCGTGCTTTACTCCCAATGACTGCTACAAAACAAATTTGTATCTAAATACAGAATTAGATGATCTGTCAAGTTTTATTCTATTCATGAACAGTACATGAACTTTCAAATCTCTCCATGAATGATGGTCAGGACATAAAAGTGGGACGGTGTTGTGTCATGCCAACACAGACAATAAACAATACATCATTGCAACAGTCATAGTTACTCTTCTGTGTCTACAATGCCACAACAGCTATATAAGAACAAGATGATGGCCCTGGATCGTTCACCTGAATATTTTGCCTTTGGGTCTGCTGTTGAGCAAATATCAGAAGCTTTTTTTTTTAAGTTTCTCCCTATATAAATCTATATGAATTCAAATGACCCCCAGGGTAAGAGCCATTGGGCATAATTTGAATAAATTTGGTAGAGGAACTCTAGCTGATGCTCTATGCAAAATATCTAAGTTCTAGGCCTTGAGGTTTCAGAGAAGAAGATTTTTTGAGTCTTCCCTTTATAAGCCTATTTAAAGTCAAGTGACTCCAGGGCCGGGCCATTAATGACCATAGGGCTTAATTTGAACAATCTTGGTAGAGGGCCTCAAGCTGATGTTCCATGCAAAAATCTTAGCCCCTGACTAAAATTTTTTAAGGTTTTTCAAATATAAACCCATGTAAAATCAAGTGACCCCTGGGATACAGCTAATTTTGACCCAAGGGGCATAATTTGAATAAATTTGGAAGAAGACCTCTAGCTAAGGCTCCATGCAAAGTGTTTAAGTTCTAGGCCTTGTGGTTTTAGACCAAAAGATTTTAAGGTTTTCCCTATATAGGCCTATGTAAAATAAATTGACACCCAGGCTAGGGCCAATTTTGACCCAGGGGCATATTTTAACAAACTTGGTACAGGACCTCTAGCTTGTTCTCAACACAAAATACTTAAGCTCTATGCCTTGTGGTGTCAGACTTTTTTCTATAGTCTCTTGGCAGAGGACCTTGAGCTAATGCTCGATGTAAAAAATCTTAGCCCTTGGCTTTACGTTTTCAGACAAGAAGACTTTTAAGGCTGCCTATAAGCCTATGTAAAATCAATTGACCCCTGGAGCAGTGCCAATTTTGACCCTAGGGGTATAATTTGAACAAACTTAATAGACGTCCACTAGACAATGCTACATGTACATATCAAATCTTAAGGCTCAGGGCCTTGTGATTTCAGACAAGAAGATTTTCAAAGTTTTTCCTTTCTGTTGCCATAGCAACCAGGGTTCCTGATGGAATTCAATTCTTTGAACAAATTTGGAAGAGCTTCATGCAAGGAATATCCCAGGCATGTTTTGTCAAAGTTGGCTTGGTGGTATTGGAGGTTGTTCAAGTCAAATTGTTGGAGACGCACACCGCATGACGCAAGATGCACGCCGGACAATCAATGATCCCAAAAGCTTACCCTTGAGGACTTTGTGCTCAGGTGAGCTAAAAATCACTTAGAATAAAAGCATACAGGCTAAGTATAAGACAGTCTGATAGTCCTGACCAGTCGTCAGGGATTGGACAGTGACCATGTTTTTATATTTAATGGCGATGTATACTGATGCACTGCTTTGTTTAGGAGCATAGCTAAATCATTCAATTAAGTAAAAAAAAAAATTATTTGCCAAGCAAGCTATAATCAAGATTAGTTTTTCTGAACAACTTTATTTTGTAATTATTAGAACAATTGTTACAGATAGGCCCTAGTACGTAACAAACAGCCACCATTATCAAACAAAAGTATGAAATAAAACCCTTAATAACATCCAAAATGCTAGATTAATGGCCATCATAGTCCAATATCAATACAGCAAGTTGATTTCTTGAATATAAATGATACATTAATTCCATTTTATGGAAAGAAACACTGGCTCTAAACTAAGCTCTTGATTGGACTTTTATGGTGAAAATTAGACGTAATGACTTTCGAAGAAGGTTTTATTTGGTGTTAGGTTTCTCTTCTGTAATTAAACAGAAACATGATAATAGGTCTGCAGAAATTTCTTCTTGCATGATTATTCAGATGACTTTTTCTGTGGCAATGGTACATGTGATTAGCACGAGACTACTTCAGTTAGGTAATTACAGATTACATAATTATGATGTAAAGCAATTTTCTTAATGATCTTGACTATCTTATAATCAAATTATAGTCAATATCATAGGTCCAAAACTAAACTGAAACTGATCACTGTGTTTCATGTTAACTGTGAACCCGTATTATAAAGGTAAAGGTAAAGGCTTTGTTTATTACAATGTCACCCCTACTGAAATGGTCAGCCAAGTTGGCTTGTGAGACACCTATCTTTTGTGCACACATTACCTCCCAAATCCCTTATACGGTATAATATAAATGTTAGAAACTTGATAATGATTGAAGTTTATTTTAGCAGATTTATTACTGTAACTTGCATCATATCAATTAACCTGATAATCAATTATATGGACTCTTTATAAATAAACTTTGAATTACTGATTTCTTTTTATTCTGAATTGAGATGTTTGCAACTGTAGCAGGTAGGTATTCTCCATATCTATGACTGTGCTGAAAACATGTCATCAATTTAAACAACATTCTTCATAAGACTTTGAATGTTTCACCATGCCTGTTGTTTAACAGTTCTTGTCTCGCAGGGGCATAACTTTGTCAGTAAGAATGCTGATTTTTAGCTCAAACTAGAAAGGAAAGGTGGTGTGGAGTGGGTGATATTTTAGCTCAGACTAGAAAGGAAAGGTGGTGTGGAGTGGGTGATATGATCTTACAGGAAATGAACTGAAATTTCATGTGAAAATTCAATTTTCCTAACTGTTGCAATAATGAGTCAGTATACATCTATTCTGGAAAATGTTTTCACAGTAACAGTAATAACATAAGGTTTACTGCCTCTTGAACAAATTCCAATTTCTAAACAAATTAAAGGGATATAACTGTTTATAAACAAATTCTATCAATCAACAAAGTTTTCTTCTACTAGTAGGATAAAATACTCTCATGGTTACATGTACAAACAAATATTATAAAATTAGAATCCTTTATGAAAACTGTTAAGCAAAACCAATATGTAACCTTTTCATAAGAAATAAATTTTACCATTTTACAATAATTATGTTTAACAGAATCCTTAATTGGTACCTACTATGTGACTGGGATGAAAGCTATCAAAGCTTATCACTTCTGTTGCATACAAGCCAGGAACAGTTCTACTAAATTTCGACATTTAATATACATGATGTAACCATTCCCTATTTCCTTTACTGCAACATTTTTTTCTTTATTTCTTTTTTTAATACCCATTGAACCTATAAATGACAAACAAACCCTTAGCTATTTTCCCCCAATCTGAATATATGTCCTATATTCTTCTCTAATCATTTTAGCTTTAAAGCAACTGACTCAGAATTTAGCTAAATTTTTTTCTTTAAAATTAAAGAGAAGTTAATATACTATTAGAAAAAAACATAATTTTATGCTTCTATACATCACGAAAACTGAAGAAAAACAAAATGATTTCAACAGGATTCGAACCCATGCCATTACAGATAGTAAAATTTAGTGCAACAATCTAGACCACTGAGCTACACAGACTAATTAATATCAATTGCAAAAATTAACAATGTAAATAAAGAGTGTATATCAAAACCCTTTTAGTCAAAACCCCCTTAGTCAAAACCCTCTTGGTCAAAACCCCCTTAGTCAAAAACCCCTTAGTCAAAAAATGGCATAGTGGTCAAAACCCCCTCAACAAAAATAACAAGGTGTTCAAAACCCCCTTAGTAAAAATAAAAGGGTAGTCAAACCCCCTAAATGGGTACATTCCAAATCCCCTTGGTGATATGAAGTATTTTTTAATTACCATGATACATTTAAATGATTAGAGTGTTTTATTTCAAAAGTAAAGTAAATGTGTTGCAAATATAGATAATGTGTTATGTTGTTTGTTCAATCAAAATGTTGTTAATTAAAAAGCTCTTTTTTTCCCTTCTCAATATAACTAATGTTTCCCTAATGTGTCCCCTTTCCTAATATTTCCCTGCTTAACACAGAAGTGACAGAAGATCAAAGAGAGATCAGCAAAACTGAGTTATAATAATTATGACAAACTGAGGGGAATTTGACAGAAATGACAAAAATCAAAGAGACATCAAACAACTTGATAATTATCACAAACTGAGGGGGTTTCGACTGCCCTTTCATTTCTGTTAAGGGGGTTTTGACCACCTAGTCATTTGTGTCGAGGAGGTTTTGACCACTAAGTCATTTTTAGACCAAGAAGGTTTTGGCTGAGGGGTTTTGAGTGTCCCCCTAAATTAAGTATCTACCCTGCGACTAACGGTGTTAGTTTTTTACTGATAAAAGTGAGTAAAACTTTATATTATAATGTGTGCCTGTAACAATAAATGAATCAATAACTTATTTTAAATATGTTCTTCACAAATTCTATATGTAGAAACATCTTCTTCTTTATATATTGTTGACCCATCTGTGAGTCAGTCGCTTTAAAAGTCAAGAAAATGCTAAACACATTCAATTCAATTACGTTCTCTTACATTTTTCTCATCTCCTCAAATACAAAACAATCTTAGTATGTCTCACACACTTGCCAGATATTTTTTCACTTTCTTACATTTCTTCCCAATTCAAGATACCATTAACAACATGAAAAAGTCACTAAATGTCAGTATCCTTAGAGTCTAAACTCTCAGGGATACAAAATTTTTCTGAAGACTTTTGTCAAGTTGTCCAGACAATACACCCATGGATTCTGAATGATAATAGCTTCAAGATACTGACAAATCCTACACTGCTGTAAGACCAATGACTGCTGGTGACATTTATTTCAAGTGATTCCAGCTGTCATCCTAGCTTCCAAATACTTTGAGATGTCATGCTAAGATGTTTATTAAAGCTGTCATCCTAGCTTTCAAATACTTTGAGATGTCATGCTAAGATGTTTATTAAAGCTGTCATTCTAGCTTTCAAATACTTTGAGATGTCATGCTATGATGTTTATTAAACTAATTACATAGATTTCATGGGTGAAATTTACATTATGATTGCAAGTCTTACTGACACTGATTTCAATATAAATTTTGATGTAGAGGTGAGTACTAGAGGCAATATGTTATGAAAATAAATTATATCTTGTAGATCCAGGTTTTCTTAATGGACAAATGAATACATAAATGAATAGAAAGTTTTGCTCTTAAATGTATAATGTCCATGTTGCTATCTTTTAATATACACTGTTATGAACCTAGCTTCCATTATGTCTCCAGTTACTGCATGATCCAGATTTTCCATCAGACATACATAGTACCGCTTGTAAAACTGATTAGAGTTTCACGTATTTGGAACACAGTTAAACGTGATGTTACCATGTTTATTTCAGTAGCTTAAACTGTCACTTTACTGATCATCCAATCACAGCAAGGCAGATTTCTCAGGTATACCTGTCAATAAAACTGCGTCTTGCAGTCTATATGCAGCCAGAAAAATGTGCCTGGGCGGCGATTATGTTGCTGTGTCATAATTGTCGCTGTGTTGCCAATGTGTTACTAACTCAACCCCTCGCTCATTAATTTTGTAAGTTGTCAATTGAACTGGAAAGCGATTCTGTTAATGTTTGAATTTCTTTGGGATACTGATTAGAGCTGTTGAAGACACTAGAATGACACTATTGACAGGTAAAAGGTGGAGTTTGAAAGAAACACATTGGGCGGCGCTTTGATTTTTACAGGTGTACCTACGAGTCTCGTTCTTGACTTAACAGTGTAAATTCTAATCAGTTTTGCAAGCAGCAGTACAGCAACATGTATCAAAGACAGAGATGGAAGCTGGATAAACTCATAGCTACTATGCATAATCTACACATTCATATTCATATCTATCTACATAAGAACTTACAAGAGCTTAGCTTCCATGTTTTTCAGGTTATACTAAGATCCAGACTGTGTGGACAGATGAAAACACTAATGGACAAATAGAAGGTTAACCTATAGTCACTTCCTGTACTACAATGGTAAGGGGTGTAAGCTGGTATGTTTGGCCATCCCATGTTCATATCTATTCATTTGTACTGACCCACTATATTTTTCCTGCATATTATATTGTCAATTCCATCCTGATACTGCTTAACAAATTAGGTCAAATCCAATTTCTGATGAATAATGATTACAATTTTTAATTTGATGCCTATTATTACAAAGCAAATAGAGATGGGTTTCAATCAGCACCAATTAAGTTTGAATTGAACATCATAATGGAATCATTTATCATGTTCAAATATGCATCTATTCATTTGCTATGCACTTACAGGGAACTATATAAAATTGCGAAGACCTGTAGGTTTTCAAAATTATGAATTATCAAACTCCAGAGAGGTTTACTTTCACAATATACATGTAGTGCTCTGACAGTAAAGAAAATAAAATGAAATTGCTTTATCATATAAAATGGTCATATATACTCTATTTGTCACAATATGATTCAAGGATATGCCTTTAATTAATTAAGACAAAATTGGTTGCAGTTATAATTTTGTTTTTGTGAACAATGAAAATTCATTACAAGTATCTTTTACTGTAATGTTTTCTATATTTGCTCAAGAATATAACTACATGTGATAAAAGAAGTTGATGTTTCCAACCATAAGCAGTCAATAAACATGTGTACCATTTTAAGTACACCAAAAATTAGGCTTTCATTTCATTATAAACACTAGTGATACTTATTATTGTTTCCGTTATCTATCAACCCAAGATGTATTGTCCTAAATTACAGTAACCTCAGTAAAAACACTATAAAACTTTAGTAATTTGGATTGCCAGAACAACACACTCTTACCACATTTCCCGTGAACTAAAAAGAAAGACCGGCTGAAAACAGTATGACTATTAAGGTAATTCTGGCAAAAAAAGCTCTTGTTAATTTCTCGAAAATTATCGATAATATCAGTCATGGTAACAGACCCTTGGACATGATCAATGGAAAATCCAACAGAGTACCGCATATCATCAGCGCAACTGCAATAAAGATATGTCATAGATGTGACCAAGACGTTATAAAAGCCAAAATACTAAAGGGGGATCAGGAATGGACAGGAAGTTTACCTTGTGTGCAGTTAGGTCCAAAATGTTTATCGTCTGCACAAGTGTCACAAGCATCTCCTCCAAACTGGCTGTCACACTGGCATGTTCCATTACCAAAGTACCCCTCAATACACTGTTACATGACATATAGGAATAATTCTGAGTGATAATGTATATACGGTAACCCTTAATTTTGTAAATGGAAATCTTTGTTTCTCTGATGTTGATTCTTTCTAACAATGTTATTGACAGATAAACTGACAGTGAAATGCGAAGTTTCCTTTTTAACATAAATATTAACTGTTAAATGTTAAGTTTCTTCCTATGGATAAATTTACAGTGAAACTGAAAGATCTTAAATGAGAACATCTAATCATTGTTCACAAAGAAACAGAACAGGTGTTATATACCTTTCCCCTTCCATTACAAGGATATTTGTGGCCACCAGGACAAGGCATGCAGTCAAACCCATAGAAACCCTCGCAGCATTTAGCAATCTGAAAACAAGACATGCATCTCAATATATGTTTACTAACTCTTTACCCTTATTTCTAAGTTGTCTTGATTTAATCTTAGCACACAAGAACTGTCACTGTAAGATGACAATGCTCCCGAAGTGGTGCTTTGACTTTGGGCTGAGGACCAGTCATTCAAGGGTCAAGGTCAAGTAAATATAGGTCAGTGGGAAGGTCTTGTCCACAGGGGTGTTGTGTCCATGTATGAAGTAAATCGACTTTCTAATAAGGAGGTTATGGCCAATGTTAAAGTTTTCGGACTGACTGACAGACGGAATGACAGACGGACAGTTCATAAACTATATGCCTCCCTTTGGGGGCATAAAAACCTTCTGACCATCTATCAACACCATTAAGATGAACTTCTTTAAAATTTTAATCTTGCATACTGCAAATAAGAGTCATCAACATAATATTAAAATGGTGAATTCATGTCATGTAAGTGCTTCTCAAATGAATTTTTACTTTCAGACAAGTATGTCAGACAAGAATACAAGGTAGTTAATCTTTCCTTAAACTTTGTTGAAACTCTCAAATGTAGAAGCAATTTCAGTTCTTAAAGTAATCAATTTACCAAATACAAGTGTACTGCATGTATCTTATACCCTAAACAAGCAGCAACAAACTTCTCCTTTCTCACAAGAAGAAGTAAATCTTAAAGATCTAGATTTCCCACTGGCTTCCTATATTTACCCCACAAGATTATGTAAATACTTACTGTGTATGTTCTATTGCACAAAGGGGCACAGCCTGTCCTCCTCACATATCGATGGTCACTGAAACTTTTGCAAGTTATATTTACAATAATTAATTGGAAGCACAAAAAGTTAAATTCCTGTTTGGGCCACATAAAATATCACCTGTTTGATAAGTGAGATTTTTAAAAAAATCTCTTGTCTTACCCTTTAAGATAAACATATATTATATCTAAAAATTTAAAAACTTGCAAGGAAATACAAGTGAAATTTAATATTTTTACATGTGTCATATTAATCCTGCAAGACTCAAAATAAAATATCACATGTCATTTGTTATATCTTTCTGCATGGTGAACAAGTTGGCTGCTTAAAAAAACATCCAATGGGTTATGCCAAATAATTGAATTTTACATATGATCAAATCTTTATGCAACATTCCTTGTGATATTGATAGTTGTCCTCTCCCTTAAATATTTCAGTCTATGTTAGTAAATTTGTCAGGCTGTGAACAAAGCAAGTAATTTTTTTAGAATATATAGTATTATTAGTGTTTATGAGCACAGGATATAATGAATACACTATAAAAATATAAAAAAAAATCTTTGAGAAGTCAACACAACTACGAACATCTATTTTAGAAGTATCATAAAAGGCCTTCCAGAATAAAAAAGGAAATTCCATTTGTCCTTTTTCTGGGGGAACATTGATGGGGGAACATTCCCCCATCTCACCTAAAAGATAGAGGAACATTCCCAAATCTCAGTAGTAGATAGGGGAACATTCCCCCATCTCTTTAGTAGATAGGGGAACATTCCCCCATCTCAGTAGTAGATAGGGGAACATTCCCCCATCTCAGTAGTAGATAGGGGAACATTCCCCCATCTCAGTAGCAGATAGGGGAACATTCCCCCATCTCAGTAGTAGATAGGGGAACAATCCCCCATCTCAGTAGTAGATAGAGGAACATTCCCCCATCTCAGTAGTAGATAGAGGAACATTCCCCCATCTCAGTAGTAGATAGAGGAACATTCCCCCGTCTCAGTAGTAGATAGGGGAACATTCCCCCATCTCAGTAGTAGATAGGGGAACATTCTCCCATCTCAGTAGAAGATAGGGGAACATTCCTCCAACTCACAAGTAGATAGGGGAACATTCCCCCATCTCACAAGTAGATAAGGGAACATTCCCCTATCTCAGTAGTCGATAGGGGAACATTCCCCCATCTCAGTAGTAGATAGGGGAACATTCCCCCATCTCAGTAGTAGATAGGGGAACATTTCGCCATCTCAGTAGTAGATAGGGGAACATTCCCCCATCTCAGTAGTAGATAGGGGAACATTCCCCCATCTCAGTAGAAGATAGGGGAACATTCCTCCAACTCACAAGTAAATAGGGGAACATTTTCCCATCTCAGTAGATGGTAGGGGAACATTCCCCCATCTCAGTAGTAGATAGGGGAACATTCCCCCATCTCAGTAGTAGATAGGGGAACATTCCCCCATCTCAGTAGTAGATAGGGGAACATTCCTCCAACTCACAAGTAGATAGGGGAACATTCCCCCATCTCAGTAGTAGATAGGGGAACATTCCCCCATCTCAGTCGTAGATAGGGGAACATTTCTCCAACTCACAAGTAGATAGGGGAACATTCCCCCATCTCAGTAGTAGATAGGGGAACGTTCCCCCATCCAGTAGTTGATAGGGGATCATTCCTTAAACTCACAAGTAGATAGGGGAACATTTCCTCTTATAACGATTGTCTTTCCCCATCTCACCATTGTCTTTACTATTAGACATGATAATATCTTGCATCTCTTATTCATTTTCCCCATTTTAGTGTAAAGTAGGTTATTATCCCCTGATAATCTTTATTGTGTATAAAGAAGTATGATGTAAAATTTCAGGAAACATTGTTTTGTTTTTAAATGCAAAAAAATGAGAATTTCTTGTTTTGAGAGCAATATCTATTATTGTGTTACTATATATAAATGTATACAAAAAAGACAGGATTTTTTTTATGTCTTTAGTTCAAATAGACATTTAGTGGATAATAGATTTATTTTATATTACGAGCAATCTAGAACAATCTGATTTTATACAGATAAATGAAAATAGTCTTGAAATAACTGGGGGTTGATAATAATGTAACTACTATTTTAATAAGAACTTTATACTAGAAGTATCAAAGCAACAACATCACAACTTAAAAGGTAAGTATCAGGATAAAAACAGCAAAGTAATGGAACATTTAACAAATACACAAAATAACCTAGAGAAAGTCCAATATGCTAACATCTTACCAAAATTAAAGCCAATCAACCATATTGTCTTAGTAGCTGGACAAATAAACATTAAGTACATAGTGACATTGCTAAAATTACACTATTGTCCCATTCATTCCGTCCAACATGTACACCACATACCAAGAATCGTCATTTGCAGAAATCTTGTCGCAGCTTCAGACTGGTTTCTTATTCAACTTCCACATACATGTATATGAGACCTATTTTAATGCAAAAAGATAAGTACTTGCATAATTAGGTCATACAGACTTTCAATAAATAAGATATATATGTTTATCATTTGTTATAGTAAAAGCCCTTTTCTTTGAAAACATGGGCTAGTGCATTATGATGCAATATCTTGTCACTTATCACTGTGACTCAGTGCCTTTTATATTTGATAGATTGCTAAGTATTGTTTATAGTATTTGAAGATGAGGCTGTAATGTAAAACTTTTTAACAATCATTTTTTTAATAGTTAAACTGTTGATCAGCTATTGTGTTATCAGAATCATCATTATCATCATCATAACTTTCACTATTTCGTCTATTTATACAGCAATTAACAACTATAAGTTACTTTGTTTTCGTTAAGACATACCTTGGAAAAAAAAACAGTGATTGTCAACAACATCTTTTCTGAGTGGTGTCACCAAAGCCCATTACAGGGGGTCAACTTTGATAGTTTCAACTTGTTTTCACCTGTCAAAGTCCTTGTTATGTCTGTAACACTGTGACTTTCTACGTTTCTGGTATACCCATTTTTGTGATGTATTATGTATTTCCGCAACTGTACAAACGATCCATTTGCTGAAAAGCTTCTGGCAATCCTTTTTTACGGAAGATTATTTATTAACCTGGAAACAAATCATCGGCTTTAAAAGTCTGTTCCACATATTCATGTACATGATTTAATGCAGTTCTAACTGCAGACCACACTTAATGTCACATTCTTGTGCCTTTCAGTATCATATCAAATTGTGAATATCAAGTCTCACAAAAACATATCATCACAGGACCAACACTTGTCTGTTTTATTTATCAGAAAAAACATGCAAATACATACCCATGGCAAAAACAAAAAATATATATGTATATATCTTTTATCAAGTACTTAATCAAACCGGAAAAAAGCAAATTAAAAGAACAACTGAAAAGAGTGGGTGGGGGTCTAATGGGATGGGGTGTGTTGTCTGCCAGTACCTACTCATCCCAAAAGATAAACTAAGCAAAAGAAAAATGAAATGAAATGAATTAAAAAGGTGTAACAGTGTGATGAGGTTGGTAAGTAAATATTTAAGTTACCTTATCTGTTATCATATTTTGAACAAAACAAGAGAATTAAACACTATCAAAATACAGGATATTTTACAGTGCTCGTTATATTGGCTTTGTTGCAGACATTCAAATACTGTTCAGCAGAAGCATGTTATGTCCACATATAATATCTATTAAATGACAGACATGCAGTTTTTGCTTACTAGATATACTAATAAGGTTTATACTGTGGTAAGATTTAAACAGTGATATATCCAAATAGTTTGAACTTTAGATAGTAAGAAATGAATAGAAGAGATTGATAGCTATGTCGTCAGTTCCAGTTATTGGTACCATGTCTTTCACATTTAAGAAAGGCCAGACAAACACTGATAAGATATTTGTATTACTACACAGAACAGTTGTAAAACAATGGCAGCATCTAAGACAAGAGCCACCGCAAGTGGGAGCCACGCTCGACTTTTTCCTATTTCCAAAGGCAAACACAACAGAAGAATCACATTGTGGTGAAGGAAGGATTTCAATCTATGCATAACAAAGTTATGGCCAATTTTACCAACATTCATAACTTTGACCTTAAAGGTCAAGGTCATGTTCAGTTTAACCTTCTTTGGAGGTATTGTCTAAAAGGTAGTAATGTCTAAGCATGAAAACACTACATCAATCAACATAACAAATATAGTGAAGTTAAGCAATTTCAAGGGAATTTAAAGGTCAAGGTTATACTTGAATTGTTCAACACGTTTGTTTTTATTCTCGGTGTTGTTTTGTCCCAGTATAGATCAATTCTGTCTATAAATAACAAAAATTTGGCTGTTTTAGCAAATTTCAATAATTTGAAATTGCCTGTCAATGTCATATTTTTGTTAAAGTCAAACCTGAATAATTGAACATTAAGGAACTGTTGTCATGAGTGTTGTTTTGTCAAAGTATTAATCAAAAAGAACTAAAAATGACGTTATTGCGAATATTAGCAAAGTTCTATAATTTGTATTTGATGGTCAGGGTCATTTGAAGGTCAAGGTCATATTTGTATGATTCAATGTCTCAGTTTTGACATAAGTGTTGTTTTGTCCTAGTATAAATCAAATCAAATCCTAAATAACAAAACATTGGCTATTTTAAGCAAAATTCAATAATTTGACCTTAAATGTCAAGGTCATCTATAGGTCAAGGTCATACTTACATAAATTATAAAATGGGTTTTGTTGTTTTTTCAAAGTATGAATCAATTCAATAGATAACAGTTATGACAATTTAAGCAAAAAAACAATAATGGTATGATTGACAAGGTCATTTAAGGGTCAAGGTTATACCTGAATTATACAACATGTCAGTTTTGTCAAAAGTGTTGTTTTGTTCAAGTGTGAATCAAGTATACCATAAATTACACAGTTAAGATCAATTTTAGCAAAATTCAATAATTTGATCTTGATAGTCAATGTTATTTTTTAGATCAAGGTCAAACTTTAATCAAAATGTCTGATTTGTCAAAAGTATTGTTTTGTCATCAAATCAGTGCTAACTGATTTATCCAGACTGAACTGTCAAAGTATTAATCAAAAAGAACTAAAAATGAGGTTATTGCAAATATTAACAAAATTCTATAATTTGACCTTGATAGTAGGGTCATTTGAAGGCCAAGGTCACACCTGAATGATTCAATGTGTCAGTTTTGCTGTAAGTGTGTTTTGTCTCAGTATAAATCAAATCAAATCATAAATAACAAATATTGACTGTCTCGGTCATTTAACAGTCAAGGTTTTACCTGGATTATTAAACATGTCAGTTAGGTCAAAACTGTTGTTTTGTTCAAGTATGAATCAAGTCTAACCATAAATTACACAGTTATGATCAATTTCAGCAAAATTCAATAATCTGATCTTGCTAGTCTAGGTCATTTTTTAGATCAAGGTCAAACTTTAATCAAAATGTCTGATTCCTCTAAAGTATTGTTTTGTCCAAGTAAGAATTAAATCCATAAATAAATGACAAAGTTATGACAATTTAGGAAAACTTCAAACATCTGACCTTGACAATCAAGGTCATTTTTAGGTCACGGTCACTCCTGAGTTTTTCAGCAAGTCGGATTTGTTGTAAGTGTTGTTTTGTCCAAGTATGAATCAAATCCATAAATAACTACGAAGGTTATGACAATCTGAGCAAAATTCAATCATCTGACCTTGACGGTCAAGGTTATTTATAGGTCATGGTCATATGTGAGTTAATCAACATGTCTGTTTTGTCATTAGTGTTGTTTTGTCCAAGTATGACTCAAATCCAACCATAAATAACAAAGTTATGGACAATTTTAGCAAATTTCAATAATTTGACCTTGAAGGTGAAGGTCATTTAAGAGTCAAGGTCAAGTTTAGTCTAGTCTCCTAAAATTCAATATTTTGATCTTGAATTTGAAGGTCATTTAAAGTCAAGGTCAAGTTTAGTCTGGTCTACTTGAAGGTCTTGTCCAAAGCGTTATTGTGTCCAAGTATGAGAAAATAATCTATCAAGGAATAAAACAGTTACTATCAATGATAAAGTTTTCGGTCGGGAACGACAACAACACCATGACTATAGCAACTAGTCGATTTTTTTTAAGTTGGGCAAGAAATGACTGGTTCCTGATAATATAAATTTGGTGGTGTATAACCTGCATAGTGATATTAAAATTTCATCCAAAATTTTGTTTTCCACATAATCCATTAACAATTTTTATCCAAGAAATAATTCCTATTAGGTTATAACAAAAATTTGTCAGCTAAAATATACTGCCACATATTGTTTTTACAGTGTTCAGAATTCAAGGCTATGTGTTCCAAAATTGTAATCTCAGATATGAAGAAGTATAATAAGTTAACAAAATATGTTAAGAAAAATCCAAATATGAATAACCCATTTTAGTTCAGTTTTTTTCTTCTTTGCTGTGCTTCCACTTACCAGTTGCAAACAAAAGGAAAACAACTTGCTCAAATCAAACCTTCCCATTTTTCTACTAATGTTATGTAAGGGCTGGTTATTAGTTTTTATTTTACTACTGCTTGACCTTTACATGTTCATTGCAAACACAGAAACATCCCTAAAATCTAGCTTTGAAAATATCAAAACATGAGGACTGGAGCCAATAATTATCTACAGAACACTTTACAGAACAGGTAATCGATTTTTACCAAAATTTCAGAATAGCACTTAATGTAAAATCAGTTTCGTTTACAATAAAGTTTCTTTACTATAAAGAAAATTGTGACGTAATGTAATTAGAAATGATTAAAACAACATTCTCCTCCTGTGATAACCTTTATCCGCAACTAAGTTATACCCAGCCAATGCTGTGTAACCTTGTGTGTACAAATGTATCACTATATCTAAAATTGAAAAAACAAATGAAAAAAGGCATAAAATAAGCAAGAAAACGCAACGTTTAACTTGAAAACACAAATTAAAGTCGTCCATATATACAATTTACATTACATATCTGCCAGTATTTTCCACTTAATTAAAAAGTATCCAAAAACAAATTCTTTTTTGCCTGATCATTATAATATTGCAAATCCAACATTACTTACACTTTTAACGTAAACTATTGATCTGAATACACCTTGAAGATGAAATGTCTAAGCACACTGAATTTTCTGTCCGAAGTTTTATTTGGAAGACCCACTATATTTATGTCTTCTTTCCTTCTGTGATAGTGTTTAAATAATTCAGCCCTTTACAACATGAAATCATTTAGTACTGTGGTGTAAATAGGGCACTCTTGGCTGCTACTCTCTCTTTGTTTGCACTATTCAGCATTTTATGATCTCCATGGGAATTGTCTTGAATTGTTGAACTGAGGCTGCTCAAGCGTGTAATTTTAATATCACATCAAGCAATGAAGATCCCATATAACTTAGTCATGGCACTGGTAAGAAAACCAGAATCATGCAGTGTATTCATCTCTCTTCCTAAATAAACGAAGGAAAGTAAAACTGGTAAAGAGAAGAAAAAGTAACACTCCTCAACATTTGCACTAATTCTCTCAATATGAATAAAAGTTTAATCTCTGTTCAATTATATATTTTTTGTTTTGTTCTACATTTCATGCTTGTCTGTTTTCAAAGAAAATTCTCCTTAAATGTTAGATAATTTTAAACACTTGTATATATTTACCAATAAGAAATAACTGTGAATTGTGCTCACAAAACATTACTTTATTTTTTTCTACCACCAATGTCAATGATAGAATATGTTATTTGGATATTTGAATAGATGGAAAAAGGAAAATAGGAAAAACTTTTGTGGCTTTAAATCGCTGTGTTTGATGAAAAATAGACAATACTTCACAGGTAATGGTGATGAACAAATTTTGAATTAGCAAGTCAGGAAACAGGTAACTTTAACCTTTGATTTTGCAAATTTACTAAAATAAAGAAATTATGAGTTGAATTAAAGTGTATTATGTATTTAGCCGAGTAAAAATAAAATCATCATCTTACATTTGATTGTCTATGTTTTTATTCAAATGTGACCATAACCATGAGTTAGTAAAAAGGGAACACAAGTTCAACACCATTTCTGCATATCCTCTTCGTCAGGGAAACGTTTGAGCTAAGTTTGAATAAAATCCTTCAAATATGGGTGAAGTTAGAAGACAATCATTGTCTTATACTTCATTGTCAAATATACTGAGGTTCACATCAAAGCCAAGTTTGAAGACAATTCTTCAATAAGTATATGTTTTACTGAGCGGACAAGTTTGAAACGGACCGACTGATGGACGCGACAAAAATTTTCAGTATACCCCCCACCCATTCGTGGTTGGGAGTATAATAACTGTTTAAGAGCTACAGTGAGCAGTGACTTTTTTGATATGATGACACGAAAAACTGCCATGTGACAGATTCTTCGTTTCATATTGTTACATGTATCATGCATTCAAAATCCCTATTTAACTTTTTTCAGTTTCTCTAAAGATTTCTAAAATTTGCATTTCGCCGACACTAAACTAAGATAAATTCATTGCAAACGTCACCATTAAATAATGTACGTACTTGTGCCCATTATAATATATGTACGTGTTAGAATGGATATAGATTTTAAAATGTTCATGATCTATTGTCATATACATCACGGTCTCTTGTTCATATGCATATACATCTAAATTAAATTACTATGCATCTGAACTAGACACTGAGATATATTCAATGGTATAACACTCAAACTTAAAATTTATTTCCGAATTTACACAAGAACAAAATGCTTTGACAAATTTGCACGGAAAATAGTTTAATAATATTCCATGGCCTATAGTTTGCATGATTGCATATAAAGTAGGTATGGCAATTTCATTTTAACTTCTTGTGTTACAAAACAGCCATACAAGCTAAAATACAGTCTGGAGATAAAACAATATAAAGTGCAAAGCTATAAATCTCAGATAGGTAGCTTCAATTTACAAAATCAAATGTTGTTATCACAGTCAAAATCTAAAATTGTCTATCCATGCTAAGAAAATTCGATTATACCATTACTTTTATCACTTTATGTTAAAACACTGGGGCTTATCTAGACTGGTTTCAGACCCAGCAATTAATATGCTACTCCATAGTTACGTTAAGCTACATACTAACAAGTCCCTTTCAAACTACATATTTATCTTTTTTGTCTGGAATTATATGATTGCTAGGAGAGGAAAAAATGTTATTAGCGGGTAAAAAAAACATTTAGTATATCAATGCGTTAACATAAAAAGAAAAGGATATTATAGCCTGCAGCCAGGCTAGGACTTATTAGCTACACATTGCACTTGGTTTGACCGATAATCAGAGGTCAAGTTTGTAACAATGTTATCTGTTCACTGCTACACTTTACGCCAGCTTAGAGAATGAATTTCAGCCCAGGCTTATCAGCAGCATTAATTGGCCTAACTGTTAGAGAGTAATAAATCTCTCACTCCTGCTGGGTTGAAATGTAAACTGACCACAATCAACATCTTTGTTGCACATGCAGTTAGTTGGTTAAAATGAAGGCACTATTTAGAATTTTAGGGTCTGATTCAGATTTATAATGATTTGTCCCTTGAATTATAATCTGTACTTGTATTTAAGTGAAAGTTTATTTCAGTAAACATTAAGTTAACTAAAAAAATATATTTGTTAATAAAAACTGCTGCAAAATTTCACTATCTAAGTAAAAATGAACGGAAAAGAATCAAGAACAACTTTACATTTTTTTAACTATTTTTTTTTAAAGAAATAGCATGCATAAGTATGAAAATTTACATTTTTATGAGGGATTCCTTTTAAAACAGTTGGAAAAACATGGCATTTAACATATCTTCATTCTCGGAGCTAAATGTAATCGATGATGGCTGAAACAAGTTTTAGAAATTCAGTGATTTTATATCACTGTTGAAAGAAAAAACATTCTGCAAATGACACAAGAATCAAATGCAGCAACATTTTTCAGTGGCTAAAAGGAAAGACAAAATTGGAAAAGAAAAAGGTGGGCATCCTGCATTTGGAGTAAACAAGATCTTGCATTTTACTTTTGCTTTTCATGAAATGTTTAGAAAAATTAATTGACCAAACAAACATAATTCTTGACAACAGACATTTCCAAAAAGTTGAAACTATCAAAGACATAGAGGGTTGTCCTTGAAGTATTAAACACTCCTCATGACGCTGAAGTCTTTTATGATAACCAAATGGATAAATAAAAAATCATGATCTATGTGTTTTGTAATATAAGACCATGCATATTATTACCACCTTATTAGTTTATATCATTGTAAAGCGCCTTTGAACATGTATATGAAAAGGGCGCTATATAAGTTTGGTAAATAATAATAATAATAATAATAATAATAATAATGCATAGCCTAGCATTAATGTTTCAATGAAAACCAGTAGGGGCTTGGGCTCAAGCTAATTCTGACCTATAATTTTTAAAAATCTTCTATCTTA
This sequence comes from Cyclina sinensis, assembly GCA_012932295.1. Classification (NCBI taxonomy): domain Eukaryota; kingdom Metazoa; phylum Mollusca; class Bivalvia; order Venerida; family Veneridae; genus Cyclina; species Cyclina sinensis. The sequence continues at coordinate 22,734,130 of JAAONU010000013.1, read as the reverse complement.
AACTACAAAGAATAGAGCTTATTGTTTGGTTATAGCATGATCTAGTAGACCTCTACCAACATTTTCTTTAAAACTTGAGAGGTTAATGACAATGTAGAAATTTAGATAATGCCCCTGTTTTAACATGTTCATATTGATAATAATAAGTTAGATAAAATGTAGTTAGGTACTCAGATTACAGAGACTTTATATAAAAGAATGATAGCTTTGAAAATAAAAGGTGTGAATCGATGAACCACTGCATCATTTAATTTGAACTGGAAACTTTCTAATTGTATTCTTTCAGTAACAAAACTGTATTTACTGTTAAATTTAACCATGCTTGTGAAGAATTTGAAATTATTGTCTTTTGAAATATACTGTTTACTTCTCCCTCATAAAAATATTGTCTGAAATTGTTTGAATAATTCTGAATTTATCTGAATTCATAGTGAATACCTCTAAAAAAACTTATCTGTATGAATAGTTCTGTTTTTTTTATTTTATTTTTTTTTGGGGGGGAGGGGGGCGAGGGGGGACTGAAAATTTCTGAAAATATGCTGAATATTTTCTAATTATATATTTGCTATTCAGACATTTGAAAACTGCATGAATATGAAAGTAAGAATCATTCAAAAGACTGGTTATCTGCATTATTCTGAGTGCAAATATTCTACATTTTTCAGTATTTTGAGTTCAACAGAATTTTAAGATTCGCTTGTATAAATTTATCAAAGAACTAAATGAAACAAAAAAGTTAATAGTCACAAGTTTTAAACATCAGCTTTTTATTTTCAATTATTTTTTTTCAATATTTCATATCTTTTAAATATGTCAAAAAGATTACAAAATCATCACGGTAACATGAAAAAATCTAATGCAAAATTGTAAAAATAACTCAGACATGTGTCAATGCACTGATTTTAAACTCTAAAGAATAATACAAATTTTGTCTGAATACTCAGATGAATTGATGTCAGTCATTATAATTCTTACGTACAAATCAGGGCTTAAAATGTATAGATTGAAATGCATGTTATATGTTTTTTTTTCTTTTGAAATATTTGGAAGCAATTACATCTTAACAAACAACATGCTACTTGCATGTTACACTCTTTCATATTACACTTTAAAATTAGTTGATACAATAATCTGGATTATTCGGATAGTTGTGTCTTAAAGTTTCAAAGTATGATTTTTCAACTTAAAAAAAATATGACTTAATTTTGTCTGAACAATTCGGACTGTTGTCAAACTATATAATACGTACTAAGTTAGTTTGTTATTTATTGCGGTTTAAAGCCAGTTTTAACAGCTGTGGTCATATCCCTGCGGTAAGTCCATCTGACAGGTGTTCCTGGGTATCCAACCAATTTACTAACCAATTTCTCCTAAAGTGACTGACTACTTCCTCACTTGTTTCAGAGGTGAGAAACAAATGACCTATAGACGCACTGTCTGAGATCAATTACCACATGGAAATTTTGCCGGCCCTGATCAACCCAGGAACTCTAGGACTGAAAATTCAATGCCCTACCGACTGAGCTAACCAGACCGGCAAGTTCAGATGATAGTGGCTTCATCATTTAGGGTGAAATGCATAAATGATAATCCTCAACATTTTAATGATTATGTTTGTCATGTTAATGACATCAGATTTTAATAATAATACTACTAATAATAATAATAAAGGATAAAATGTTTGTGTTAAGAAAAATATCCTGACATAATACATCAATTATTGATAAGTTGATTGTTAATTATTTCGTGCTATTCAAAATATAATCTGCTCTATGCATAACTGGCCACATGCATAGAACTACATAATAGAGTAACTATATTTACCATTTCACTTTCATTTCATCAATTATGAAACTTATGTTAAATTTGCCTATAAAATATTTCCTGAATGGTTATTACACCAAGCACAAGTGAGGACACACTTTGTTTATTATAGCAAACTTGAAATAAATCTAAACATGTTTATATTTTAAAGACTTTTCATACAAGAAAAGCAGTTTTGTTTCCTCAAGTGGTATAGTACAACTAAAAGTTACTTTTCATGAGTATACCTGTTTATCATCTTTAAACTTAATTCTGTTTCTTTTTATTTCATTCATTTATTTTTTGTAGACCAATACAACTTAACACTTTTCTATTTCAAAGTTTTAAAAACTTATCTGTTAACATAATGTGGTTAGAATAACATTAATACTGCTGGTCTGTGCACAGCAGGTCATCAAATATTTATAACAACTTAATTGACCAGGCAAATTAATCACATTACAGGCCTATGCATTTTCTAGATGCTTGTAAAATAGGGTTATAGAAGTTTCTGCTGTGTGTTATCTTGCTCTGTATCAATTCATTAGGAGTAACAGAGGTCACAGTCAGGCTATAATGTCATGCTGAGCAGCTAAAGATAATACTGGAAAGTCTTGAAGGTTAACCTTGTGTTGATTTGCTACAGTTCTGTGGTTAGATATTCAAAGCCGTTTATCAAACATCTTAACCAATCAGATTATATTTTCGAGTAATTTTGAGGGAGGTAGAATTTACAAATAATACTGCTTCGTCATGTTTCTACACAAGAATTCTAATTTATGTCAGGATACATTCATTCCAGGTATTTTAAACTTTTATTTTTCTTCAAAATAAAGAATATTCATTTTAAGATTTACCTTATGAAATGAAAAAAAAACTCAAAGAGGAGACATTTTTAAACTATGTAGTTATTGAAAACTTTAATCAACTTTTGTTTAAAAGATAAGCAACAATTCATTAGAAAAAAGTCAACTACTGGCAGCATTTAGAGTGTACAGGTGAAAACACAGACACACTGTCATGTATGCTTAAAGTGCGTTTTGTAAAACTGTCAGTGTTACTATGCACGCATCTGAAAGAATTATTAAAACATTATATTTGTTTATATCGGATCCTACATTTTGAGGAGAATATGCAGCTTGAATGGATTATTATAGTTGACTTTAAAATCTTATTTGTTCAATGGTCTACATTTTATACGGGAGTAGCAATAGTTCTTGGATATTCTGGGACTTAAATATAGTTATAGGAAAGATCGAATAGGTGCATGTATACTGTTTCTAAAAATAGAACTATTGATAAGCATCTTCTTACTGGGATACAAAAGGTCTTACAAACAATGATTAAATGAAAACCTGAACAATATCAATGTAGACAGATGGGGTACCTTTTTGTCTGTTTTCATTTCTAAATTAATATATATGCTGAGAAGAATATTAGCGTAACATGTGTGGAACATGAATAAAAAATGCACAACAGTTATATTATAAGAGTTGTAGAAGGTAACAAAAGTCAAATAAGTCACATTATTTCATTTGACCTTGTGATATCCAACTAAATGTGTTTGAATTTTTTGCTAAGACGCTCTTTTCGAAATGAAGTTCAGAAAAAGTTGATTATGAAATATTTACACTAGAAAGTATATTTTACAGTGACTTAGGAGATATTAATTTGGCCTCTTCTTGCCAAACTCGAACACAAGTTTTTTGTTATTAATGGATAGATTTGATCAATACAGGGACAAAACAACACTGAGAATAAAAAATGTGTTGAACAATTCAAGTATAACATTGACCTTTAAATTCCCTTGAAATTGCTTATCTTCACTATATTTTTATGTTGATTGATGTAGTGTTTTCATGCTAAGACATAACTACATTTTAGACAATACCTCCAAAGAAGGTTAAACTGAACTTGACCTTGACCTTTAAGGTCAAATTAATGAATGTTGCTAAAATTGGCCATAACTTTGTTATGTATGGATGGAATTTATAATTACATTTTTAAATGATGCTTCATTTGAAATCCTTCACCAAAATGCGCTTCATCTGTTGTATCTGCCTTTGGAAATAGGAAAAGTCGAGCGTGGCCCCGCTTGCGGTGGCTCTTGTCTTATAAGTTGCCATTGTTTTACAACTGTTCTGTGTAGTAATACAGATATCTTATCAGTGTTTGTCTGGCCCTTCTGAAGAAGTGAAACACATGTCTGTCATTTAATAGATATTATTTGTGGACATAACATGTTTCTGCTGAACAGTATTTGAATGTCTGCAACAAAGCCAATATAATGACTACTGTAAAATATCCTGTATTTTGATAGTGTTTAATTTTCTTTTGTTTAGTTCAAAATATGATTATAGATAAGGTAACTTTAATTTTTACTTACCAACCTCATCCCACTGTTACAACACCTTTTAATTCTTTTCATTTCATTTTTCTTTTGCTTATTTTAATTTTTGGATGAGTAGGTACTGGCAGACAATACACCCCATCCCACAAGACCCCCTCATCCCCCCCCCCCCCCCCCCCCCCCCCCCCCCCCCACTTTCTTTTCAGTTGTTCTTTTAATTTGCTTTTTTCCGGTTTGATTAAGTACTTGATAAAAGATATATTTCTTTTTTTTACCATGGGTAAGTATTTGCATGTTTTCTTCTCATAAACAAAACAGACAAGTGTTGGTCCTGTTATGATATGTTTTGTGAGACTTGATATTCACAATTTGAAATACTGAAAGACACAAGAATGTGACATTAAGTGCAGTCTGCAGTTAGAACTGCATTAAATCATGTACATGAATATGTGGAACAGAGTTTTAAAGCCGATGATTTGTTTCCAGGTTAATAAATAATCTTCCGGAAAAAAAGGCAGCCAGAAGCTTTTCAGCAAATGGATGGTTTGTACAGTTGCAGAAATACATAAAACATCACAAAAATGGGGTATACTGGAAACGTAGAAAGTCACAGTGTTACAGACATAACAAGGACTTTGACAGGTGAAAACAAGTTGAAACGATCAAAGTTGACCCCCAGTGATAGGCTTTGGTGACACCACTCAGAAAAGATGTTGTTGACAATCACTGTTTTTTTCCCAAGGTATGTCTTAACGAAAACAAAGTAACTTATAGTTGTTAATTGCTGTATAAATAGACGAAATAGTGAAAGTTATGATGATGATAATGATGATTCTGATAACACAATAGCTGATCAACAGTTTAACTATTAAAAAAATGATTGTTAAAAAATTTTACATTACAGCCTCATCTTCAAATACTATAAACAAGACTTAGCAATCTATCAAATATAAAAGGCACTGAGTCACAGTGATAAGTGACAAGATATTGCATCATAATGCACTAGCCCATGTTTTTAAAGAAAAGGGCTTTTACTATAACAAACGATAAACATATATATCTTATTTATTGAAAGTCTGTATGACCTAATTATGCAAGTACTTATTTTTTTTGCATTAAAATAGGTCTCATATACATGTATGTGGAAGTTGAATAAGAAACCAGTCTGAAGCTGCGACAAGATTTCTGCAAATGACGATTCTTGGTATGTGGTGTACATGTTGGACGGAATGAATGGGACAATAGTGTAATTTTAGCAATGTCACTATGCAGTTAATGTTTATTTGTCCAGCTACTAAGACAATATGGTTGATTGGCTTTAATTTTGATAAGATGTTAGCATATTGGACTTTCTCTGAGTTATTTAGTGTATTTGTTAAATGTTCCATTACTTTGCTGTATTTATCCCGATACTTACCTTTTAAGTTGTGATGTTGTTGATTTGATACTTCTAGTATAAAGTTCTTATTAAAATAGTAGTTACATTATTATCAACCCCCAGTTATTTCAAGACTATTTTCATTTATCTGTATAAAATCAGTTTGTTCTAGATTGCTCGTAATATAAAATAAATCTATTATCCACCAAATTTCTATTTGAACTAAAGACATAAAAAATCCTGTCTTTTTTGTATACATTTATATATAGTAACACAATAATAGATCTTGCTCTCAATACAAGAAATTCTCATTTTTTTGCATTTAAAAACAAAACAATGTTTCCTGAAATTTTACATCATACTTCTTTATACACAATAAAGATTATCAGGGGATAATAACCTACTTTACACTAAAATGGGGAAAATGAATAAGAGATGCAGGATATTATCATGTCTAATAGTAAAGACAATGGTGAGATGGGGGAAAGACAATCGTTATAAGGGGAAATGTTCCCCTATAAACTTATGAGTTGGAGGAATGTTCCCCTATCTACTACTGAGATGGGGGAACGTTCCCATGTCTATTAGTGAGTTGGAGGAATGTTCCCCTATCTACTACTGAGATGGGGGAACGTTCCCCTATCTACTACTGAGATGGGGGAATGTTCCCCTATCTACTACTGAGATGGGGGAATGTTCCCCTATCTACTACTGAGATGGGGGAATGTTCCCCTATCTACTACTGAGATGGGAAAATGTTCCCCTATTTACTAGTGAGTTGGAGGAATGTTCCCCTATCTTCTACTGAGATGGGAGAATGTTCCCCTATCTACTACTGAGATTGGGGAACGTTCCCCTATCTACTAGTAAGTTGGAGGAATGTTCCCCTATCTACTACTGAGATGGGGGAATGTTCCCCTATCTACTACTGAGATGGGAGAATGTTCCCCTATCTACTACTGAGATGGGGGAATGTTCCCCTATCTTCTACTGAGTTGGGGGAATGTTCCCCTATCTACTTGTGAGTTGGAGGAATGTTCCCCTATCTACTACTGAGATGGGGGAATGTTCCCCTATCTACTACTGAGATGGGGGAATGTTCCCCTATCTACTTGTGAGTTGGAGGAATGTTCCCCTATCTACTACTGAGATGGGGGAACGTTCCCCTATCTACTAGTGAGTTGGAGGAATGTTCCCCTATCTACTACTGAGATGGGGGAATGTTCCCCTATCTACTACTGAGATGGGGGAATGTTCCCCTATCTACTACTGAGATGGGGGAATGTTCCCCTATCTACTACTGAGATGGGGGAATGTTCCCCTATCTACTAAAGAGATGGGGGAATGTTCCCCTATCTACTAGAGAGATGGGGGAATGTTCCCCTATCTTTTATGTGAGATGGGGGAATGTTCCCCCATCTATGTTCCCCCAGAAAAAGGACAAATGGAATTTCCTTTTTTATTCTGGAAGGCCTTATAAATAGCGCTAAAAAGGGAAAATTACAAAGAGAACAGCATAACAATTTTATATTTTACAAGACTAACATTTCGAGCGTGCATTATATATTTACTTACACATTTGAAATGAAACCATTGTATTTTGCATTTTTGTTGTCACATTTCAACAAGCTGGTATCCTGCAGGAGCAGTGGTAATGCACTGAACTGATATTCCAGGGGTCCTATATATTAGTGCTATACACTGAGCATGCAAAAGAACCAGAGGCGTCATTGAAATGAGATGCTTTCTTGTCTTGCACTATACCCAACATCCTAAAAAAGCTAACCTCTCTATGGGATGTCGGTCAAATGATCAACATGTACCAATGAGAAATAAACTCAAATAGAAAAGGAATATACAGTTAATTAAGCAATGCTCCCATCACCTGCTGACATTATATGCATTTTCTGAATTCTGCGCAATTGTTCAAATTGTTGAAGTTCTAAACATTCATTTAAATGAGGCTTCATTTAAAAAATATGAAATCTAATGATTATATCAAATGATTTTAGTGTGAAACATGTTTCTACGGCAAAACAGTTGCGAAAATCCTAAAGTCTGAATTGTAAGCCTGTTTTCTTTGTGCAGTAAATAGATTTCAATTTCATATGTTGTTTTTAAAAATTATGCTATATGTAAATTACAATCAATTTCTCTGTTAAATTTAAACACATCATTTACCTAAAAACACAAACATATATTTGCCACTCACATTGATACAATCAGATTCAATACATTGAATGCAGCTTCCTTAATCATATGATTGCACATTGTTAATTCTAGGGTCGCAAATAGGACTGCAAATAGGATTGCAGGGCTGCAGAATAAGGATGTCAGAAAATCTCCGGATCTAGATGCTCTGCTCCATATTCTGTTTCAATAGACGCTCTGTCACATTTTGAAAACTGGCCAGTATACTGGGTGATGCCCTTAGGGGCATAACCCAAAAATTAACTTTAATTGTTGCATGTCAATATTGCAAAACTGGCTTTTTACCATTTATACCAGAGAGAAGTGAAATTTTACTTAAATCCTCACAACCATTTAACACAAGGCATTTTATTTTGAGTCTCACGAGGTTTAAAGCACATATGCATGACATCCTGGGAATGTTTTAAGTTTTTGCGAATATATACATGTTCACCAGAAAAGGCAAGACAAGAGATTGTTTAAATCTCACCTGTCAATCAAAATAAAGTTAAAGTAATCATTATTTTGCTAAGATCTTGTAAAATTCTCAGATTACATTATTTGGAAAATCGATGCTATTATTGCAATTTACTGCATCTGTAATTATAGTTCTTGCATAGGTAAATAGGTAACTTTTGACCAAAATATGATGGAGTACAGTCAAAATTCCATCTCAGACAAAATCCCCCTCACCTACCTGGACAAAATCCCCCATGAGTGGACAAAATCCTCCCATGTTTTTTGTAAAGTCGCAAAATATCCCCCTTTTGAAGATTTCCAAGGTACTTATATTACCATTTGGTTACCAACTTTCATGGTTACATTAGTTTAAATCTATGAACAATAAACAATAAGGTATAAATTTTATGAAACTTTTACAGTTATGACTTGTTTGTTGATTTTAGGCAATCATCTGAAATGATTATTGTTTGTTTGTGGTAATAAAATTATACACCGCATTTTGCACATCTTTGTTTACACCACCATTTTAATAAAATATTGTTCATTATCAATTAAATGATAATTAAAAAAAGCATCTTAATTACTTTAACTGAGCTCAATGAGTGTATATCAAAACCCTCTTAGTCAAAACCCTCTTGGTCTAAAAATGACACAGTTGTCAAAACAAAACCCCCTTCAATTTATGTATAATTATCAAGTAACTCAGATAAAAAGCAGTCAGTACCCTCTAAACAGAAAATAAGAGGGGGAAATTGTCTATGCAGCAATTTCATTTACGGGGATCTTGTCCACTTGATAAAAAAATACAAATGGGTTATTTTGTCCACCAAAGGGGTGGGGGGTGATTTTGTCCAGATGTGCAAAAATGGATGAAGGGAATTATGTCCGGGAGGACTTTTATCTTAAAACCAAATCTGACTTACAATCGCGAATGCCCTATCCTGTGTGCTGGCCAACCTAACCTGGATTCATGGAAATATCTGGAGAAGATATGAGGTGTTGCAGTATAATACTGACATTCAACAGTAGTGTTCTAAAAAATACAAAGTAAAAATTGATTAGAACTGATATCAGTACCTTTGAAAGCTCTTTTTTTAAACATCAGTGGAATTGTCCATTTGCGGGTTTTATAATGCTTCTAATCTTTTTATTAGATTATCTAGCAAAAAAATGTCTATCAGATATCCTTTGTATGTCAGCTACTTTTGAAATTTATACTGTAAGGTTTTGGATGAATACAGTAAAAATCCGTTAATTAAGGTCAGTCGATTTTATTTATTCTAAATTATAGACTTTGGTTCTTTCAAACAACTGATTTTGGCATGATAAAGATACTATCAAATAGCTCTTATTAATTGCTTGCACTCTATTTTCATTTGTTCAAAACAGGGATGGGAACAAATACTTCAAAAATACTACAAAATTCAATTTTCGAAAGTTTTATTATGAAGTTGAAAAACTGTTGTGTATTATCAAACAAGAGGGCCATGATGGCCCTGGATCGCTCACCTGAGTAAGCAGTATTTCATTTTTAATTGAAAATATGTAAGTGCCTACAAAACAAATATGTAAAATAACAGTCAATAAATAAAGGCTCTATGACAGAAAGTAGAAATATCTATTATAAGCTATGGTGACCTTGACCTTGACCCAGTGACCTCAAACCCTATCCATGGGTAGACGTCCATGCAAGGATCCTATATACTGAATATCAAAGATATTGGTCTATAAATGAAGGCTCTATGAGGTACAGTAGATAAATCTAATTTTAGCCTCCGTGACCTTTAACCTAATCTTATAATTTCAAAAGCTTGATAAAGCTTGCTTCATGCCAAATTTTAAAAAATTAGGCCTTGTGGTTTCTGACAAGAAGATTTTTAAAGATTTTCTTCTATACTGCTATTTAAAACTTGTGACCCCTCGGGCGGGGCCAATAGTGACCCCAGGGACATTTTTCAAACTAGACAATGTATCATGCAAAATATCTTAGCCCTAACTTTTGCGGTTTTAGACAAGAAGATTTTTGAAGTTTTTGCTATGTACATATAAGGAAAACCCCTGACCTCTGGGGTGGGGCCAATTTTGACCCCAGGGCCATAATTTGACCAACATTGGAAGAGGTCCACAAAGTAATGTTACATGCAAAAAACTAAGCTCTATGCCTTATGGTTCTAGAGAAGAAGATTTTTGAAGATTCTACTATATATTTCTGTGTAAAAACTGATAAGCCCCGGGGTGAGGCCAATTTGACCCCAGGGGTCATGATTTGAACAACCTTGGTAGAGGTCCACAAGGTAATGCTACATGCCAAAAAGTTAAGCTCTAAGCCTTATTTTTCTAGAGAAAAAGATTTTTTAAGATTTTACTATAAACATATAGACAAAACAACAAACCCCTGGGGCGGGGCGAATTTTGAACCCAGGAGCATAATTTGAACAATCTTTGTAGAGGACCTATACCCAATGATACATGCAAAATATCAAATCTCTAGGCCCGACAGATTCTGACAAGAAGATTTTTTAAGATTTTCCCTATATAACTCTATGTAAAACGGGCAACCCCTGGGGCGGGGCCGTTTTTGACCCAAGGGCCATAATTTGAACAATCTTGGTAGAGGACCACTAGGTGATGCTACATACCAAATATCAAAGCTCTAGGCCTTATGGTTTTAGACAAGAAGATTTTTAAAGATTTTCCTTTTGGTTGCCATGGCAACCAGAGTTCTGCATGGAATCAAATTCTTTGACCAATTTTGGTAGAGCTTCATGCAAGGAACATTTCTGTGAAGTTTTGTTGAAATTGGCCCAGTGGTTTAGGAGGAGATGTTCTTTAAAACAAAAGTTTACGCACAGACGCACACACGCACACACGCACCGACGACGGACATTGACTGATCACAATACCTCACCTTGTGCACTACGTGCACAGGTGAGCTAAAAATGGCAGAGAAATGGTTTGTTTATTGGAAGCTTTAAATAATTATTAATTGATTGGCATATACACAATAAATCCCGTTCTTTAAAGCGAAAATTATCGTAATAAAACTGACTGTTACCCAAAATGGCAAGGGCTGTTTTCTTGTTGAAATTTCGGTAAACAAATAAATAAATAGACATTGATAATTTTATTAATATGCAAACTTAAAGCAAGGTTGTTTAAAATATTTTAAACATATTTATAAGAGGAAAATAATTGAGTAATTCTGTTTGATTGGATAACAAACAAGAGGGCCATGATGGTCCTGGATCGCTCACCTGAGTACTTTGGCTGTAGGTTTGCTGTTAAGCAGTATTTCATTTTTTAATTGAAAATATATAAGTGCCTACAAACCAAATATGTAAAATATCAGTCAATAAATAAAGGCTCTATGACAGAAAGTAGAAATATCTATTATAAGCTATAGTGACCTTGACCTTGACCCAGTGACCTCAAACCCTACCCATGGGTAAAGGTCCATGCAAGGAACCTATATACTGAATATCAAAGATATTGGTCTATAACTGAAGGCTTTATGAGGTACAGTAGATAAATCTATTTTTAGCCTCCGTGACCTTTAACCTAATCCAATAATTTGAAAAAGCTTGATAAAGCTTGCTTCATGCCAAATTTTAAAATTCAAAGCCTTGTGGTTTCTGACAAGAAGATTTTTAAAGATTTCCTTTTTTACATATTAAGGGCCCCTGAGGCGGGGCCAATTTTGACCCCAGGGCCAACATATAAACAATACTGGTAAAGGTTCTCAACACAATACTACACACCAAATATCTAAGGTCTACACCTATTTGTTTTGGAGAAAAATTATTTTTCATGTTTTTCCTATATAAATCAATGTAAAACAAGAGAACCCTGGGGGGTGGCCAATTTTGACCCAGGGGACATAATTTGAACAAACATGGTAAACATCCACTAGACAATGCTACATACCAAATATCTAATCTGTAGGCATTGAGATTTCCAGTAAGAAGATTTTTAAAGATTGCCTTTTTTACACATTAAGGACCCACAGGACGGGGCCAATTTTGACCCCAGGGCCAACATATAAACAATACTGGTAAAGGTTATCTAGACAATACTCCACACAAAATATCTAAGGTCTAGTCCTATTAGTTTTGGAGAAAATTGACTTTTAATGTTTTTCCTATATAACTATATGTAAACCAAGAGAACCCTGGGGCGTGGCCAATTTTGACACAGGGAACATAATTTGAACAAACTTGATAGACAATCACTAGACATTGCTACATACCAAATATCAAAGCTGTAGGCATTGAAGTTTCCAGTAAGAAGATTTTTAAAGATTGCCTTTTTTACATATTAGTGGCCCCCGGGGCGGGGCCAATTTTGACCCAAGGGCCAACATTTAAACAATACTGGTAAAGGTTCTTTACACAATACTCAACACCAAATATCTAAGGTCTAGTCCAATTAGTTTTCGAGAAAAATGATTTTTCATGTTTTTCCTATATAACTATATGTAAACCAAGAGAACCCTGGGGCATGGCCAATTTTGATCCAGGGGACATAATTTGAACAAACTTGGTAGACATCCACTAGACAATGCTACATCCCAAATATCAAAGCTGTAGGCATTGTGGTTTCTGAGAAGAAGATTTTTCAAGATTTCCTTTTATACATATTAAGGGCTCCTGGTGCAGGGCCAATTTTGACCCCAGGGCCAACATATAAACAATACTGGTAAAGGTTATCTACACAATACTCCACACCAAATATCTAAGGTCTAGTCCTATTAGTTTTGGAGAAAAATGATTTTTCATGTTTTTCCTATATATGTAAATCAATAGAACCCTGGGGCATGGCCAATTTTGACCCAGGGAATATAATTTGAACAAACTTGGTAGACATCCACTGGACAATGCTGCATACCAAATATCAAAGCTGTAGGCACTGTGGTTTCTAAGAAGAAGATTTTTAAAGATTTCCTATATAAGTCTATGTAAAATGAAGTGACCCCTGGGACGAGGCCAATTTTGACCCCAGGGAAATAATTTGAACAATTTTTGTAGAGTTCCATTAGAGGGTGCTAAATGCCAAATATCTAAGCTCTAGGCCTTGTGGTTTCAGACAAGAAGATTTTTAAAGATTTTCCTTTTGGTTGCCATGGCAACCAGAGTTCTGCATGGAATCAAATTCTTTGAACAATTTTGGTAGAGCTTTATGCAAGGAACATTTCTGTGAAGTTTTGTTGAAATTGGCCCAGTGGTTTAGGAGGAGATGTTCTTTAAAACAAAAGTTTACGCACGCATGCACGCACCGACGACGGACGACGGACATTGACTGATCACAATACCTCACCTTGTGCACTACGTGCACAGGTGAGCTAAAAAGTATCATCAATATTGACTCAAAAGCATGACTGCTTGTACGTGTATGTTTTCATAAAACATGATGTTAATCCTGTAACATTGTGAGACAAATAACTTTTAAATTTTTTTACATAAAACAGGTGCCAATTAAAATGAACAAAAGATAAAAAGGTATCACATTTACCCCTGTTGCAAACTGTTAATCCATAACGATGGCCCCTGCCAATCATGCACTGCAATTTCCTTGTTAACTGGGCAATTTTTTAACATGCGATAAACAAGCACAAACAGTTTTATTCTACATAATTGGCATACTTCAATGATCAAAAACAACAATACCTATTTTGAAAAAATATATAATTATGTACTAATTAACCAATATTCTAATATTCTAATTGGATTTTTAGATTCAAATATTCGGTCCATTTTTGAATATTCAAATATTCATTCCCATCTCTAGTAAAACAAAAGGGCCATGATGGCCCTAGATGGCTCACCTGAAAACTTTGCCTTGAGTCTGTTGTTAAGCAAACATAACATTCTCCCTATATAAATCTATATGAATTCAAATGACCCCAAGGGCAGAGCCATTTTTCATTCAAAGGGCTTTATTTGAACAAACTTGGTAGAATACCTCTAGCTGATGCTCCATTAACAATATCTAAGTTCTAGGCTTTGTGGTTTCAGACAAGAAGTTTTTTTTAAGTTTTGCCTATATAAGCCTATGTAAAATGAATTGACCTCTGGCGGGGCCAAATTCGATCGAAGGGGAATAATTTGAACAAACTTGGCAGAGGTCCACTAGGCAATGACACATACCAAATCTAAAGGCTCAGGGCCTTGTGGTTTCAGACAAGAAGATTTTCAAAGTTTTCTCTATATAAGCCTATGTAAAATTAATCAACCCCTATGGGCAGGGCCAAATTTGACCCCAGGGGCATAATTTGAACAAACTTGGTAGAGGTCCACTAGGCAATGAAACATACCAAATCTAAAAGCTAAGGGTCTTGTGGTTTCAGACAAGAAACTTTTCAAAGTTTTCCCTATATAAGCCTATTTAAAATCAATTGACCCCTATGGGCAGGGCCAACTTTGACCGCAGAGGTATAATTTGAACAAACTTAGTAGAGGTCCACTGGACAATGACACATACCAAATCTTAACGCTCAGGGCCTAGTGGTTTCAGATACGAATCTTTTCAAAGTTTTCCCTATATAAGCCTTTTTAAAATCAATTGACCACTATGGGCAGGGCCAAGTTTGACCCACGGGGTATAATTTGAACAAACTTGGTAGAAGTCCACTAGACAATGCTACATACCAAATCTTAAGGCTCAGAGCCTTGTGGTTTCAGTCAAGAAGATTTTCAAAGTTTTTCCTTTCTGTTGCCATAGCAACCAGAGTTCTTGAAGGAATTCAATTCTTTGAACAACTTTGGTAGAGCTTCATGCCAGGAATATCCCAGGCATGTTTTTCGAAGTTGGATTAGCGGTATAGGAGGAGAAGTCGTTCAAGTCAAATTGTTGACGACGCATGATGCACACAAAGGCAAGCCGGACAATAAATGATCCCAATAGCTCCATCTTGAGCACTCTGTGCTTAGGTGAGCTAAAAATAAATTCTGTGGACAGTTATAGCATACCAATTCAACATCTGGCTTGAAACATCTTCTTTCAGATCGACAGTCTCCACATGGGCCCTTGAAAAAATCATTTTATTTTAAATCTTGTAATCTTGCAATAGGTAAATTACCATAGCTACTCTAACACTAAAGATATCAATTATAGGTACTAGGATCATAATCTACAAACAAGGCATGCATGAGAATAAAAAAATCAAATTTTTTAACCACCAAATTGTCATACTTTACTACTTACAAGTTTAAGGTTTAAGGCTTGTACACAACATTTACCCCCCCACCCCGCCTCTCCCTACACACACAAGTTTTCAAGTTCATAAACCAAACTGTTATCATACATACCGTTATTCATCAAAATCTGACCTATGTTGACCCATGTTAAGGGTCCCATTTATGTTCTTAGTACTATCGTTGTGAAGAACAACATAAAAGTGGCAATATGTTTAATTGTATTTAGATGGCTAATGAACATTATGATATAAAGTTAGGAAAGCAGTGGTGAAGGGGTTAGAGAGCCAAACTCCCCATTCAAAGGCTGCTAGATTGAACCCCATTGGAGATAAGATTCTCCTGTCACATTCTACATTGAAATATTTCAGTATGGGTTCTGGTCTGAATCCAGGAAGTAGTCATTAAGGAGTAATACATTAAGTTGTAACAGCTTGTTTCCCAGTCAATGTAAAATGAATAGGATTTAACTAAACCTAGGCACATATTATAAAGACAAGTGTTAAAGGATAAGTGCTGAAGCTTACTGTTAATAACATGATAACTGTTAATAGAACCAACATACATGTTTTGTCTTTGTGTTTGTTTCGTTCAGTAGTTATATTCCTTCATGAAGTCACTTCATGACATCATAAAAGTAACATTTAAACTGAATATGCACACAAGGATATTATTGGATAAATTTTCATTTTCCTTTCCAGGGCAAATAAAACCTCAACCTATTAGAATCAGTCTTGTCAGTGATGATTGATAAGGTCTACAGCAATTATATCATAGCTAGTCTTCATATTTCTACAGAAAATACTTTCTGGATCATACTGCTCCAGTAAACTCTCTCTCTAGTTAAGCTTATTTATCGTCGGTACCGTTGCCCATATGACCGACGCCCCCTGGAGAGTTTAGTTATTTTATGTGGTGGGGGTAGTGCAAGATACAGAAAGCATCCCATTCCAGAGACACTCCTGGTTCTTTTACATGCTCAGTGTATAGCACTGATACATGGGACCTCGGTTTAAAGTCTCATCCGAAAGACTACTGTAAAATCAGAAATTTTCGCGAGGGTTTAATTTTCGCTTTATTCGCGAATTCAATTAATTCGCGAAAATTGATCCTCGCGTATATATTACCGTTATAGAAGTTAAAAAAATGTTGAAATTCAAGGATTGCGTTCCACCATTACGTCCGCCATTACGAGTGATTCGGAACAGTTTTGCTTTATCCCTTACGCTACATGTATAGGATAAATATTAACGAAGTATTTGATTTATTGTTGTGGTAACTTTTACTGAAAATCACTATAAGTGTCAATAGCATGTACTAATTATTCAATGGTCCATTTTATTTTTCAAATATTCCACAATTATTAAATGCCCGGATTATCATCGTTTTGTTTTGAAAACATCAAAAATGTCCAAAGCAGTCTGGTTACACCTGTAAAAAACGTGTAAAATTCGGTCAATTAAGGATAAAGTCAAACATGACTTATAACGGCTTTGGGCAGCTATTGTTTGTCACATTCAAAGGATGTTTCACAGTTTCTTTTCAAAACTTATTCAATAAGATATTCAATAGGTAATAAGTCCTATTATGTCAAACACTTTTTATTGTAATAAAAATTGATCGTCAAAAATATTTATTCTTACAACAGTCAAAATGAAATGGTATAAAACTGGCAACAAATAATAAGACACAAAATATAGTTCACTCATTTTATTGTGCAAATTTCATGATTAAAAATCAAGAATTAAGTACCATATTACCGGATTAAATAACAATCGAAGGTCAATATCGGCAATTACGTATATATATGACCGTTAAACAACTCCCGGACATGATGCGCATTTTTCACGCAACGTGATTTTTACATTATCACTGGCAACATCGGGCTTCTCAGTATGGACGAAAAATGAAGATCTGAAATTTTGATTTTCGCGAATATTTAACCTCGCGAGCCACTTTTGACTTAAAGATTCGCGAAATTTCGGCCTCGCGAAAATATCTGATTTTACAGTATTAGTAATGTTAGTGGAGGAGCGGGGGATCGAACTCGGGACCAGTAAACAAGTAAATGTGTTCAATTTATATCCCCTGCCATAAAGTACTGTCTCTTAGAATAACAACCAATAAAAAAGTTGGTGTTGTATCTAGGGATGGCAACGAATACCAAAATCAATACTCGAGTACTCGGTCATTTTTTCGATCGAGTACTCGGTTACTCGGATGATTTCCAATGATCTTCAAAGTTTTATCACACAATATCAACACCGTCTGCATGCTACTTTCGTTTTCTATTTAAATTCATAGAATTCGTAACTATAAATAGGACTGCAAGGGAGGAAACTTAGAATAACCAATAAACAAATTAAATCAACAATATAATATATTTTATAACGTTTTAATTAATGCAATATCAAGTTTAAAACATGTATAACAGTTCATATATCTTTTTTTCTTCTTGAAATAATATAGACTGATCGGCGGCATGGATATTGCTAGCAAATACATAATAAAGATAAACATAAGAGATCGTCAATGACAGCATATATATATATGTTTTATAATTATAAATAAAGGTTTAACAGTTCCAGAACAATATTCTCGTATTTTTCTCTAAGTACAGTGTCTTTATTCGAAGAAAATTAAACACTTGTCTATGAGTTCATCTTAACATCTTTTACACAGTTGATAACTTAACATTCATGCAAGCATACGTGTTACAGCACTACGCTGTACCTTACCGTTTTCAAAACAGTTACCTTAAAACAAGTTTCGGCTACAAACTGTCACACAATTAAAGGTAATTAAATATCATAAGAGGCCGAAAGACGTAAGCGACACAGGTGTTCAATCCCATGCGTGTGTCAAACTGTTGATCGCCTCGTTAAATTTACGATAACATTTCCGCACCTCTGCAAGGATGATTTGATTGCATTTAACAGGTATTTATGAAGATGTACATCTCTGAATTTCTGAACTAATTGGATACACCAATCTTTCTAAATTGCAAAAAAAATAGAAATTATTTTTTTCCGAGTAATAGAATATCAATTTTGTTAACCGATATTCGGACGTTCGATCGAGTACTCGGTTAACCGGTTACTCGTTGCCATCCCTAGTTGTATCATATGTAAAGATCATAGGTCACGGGAAGTGTGATTGACAGGTTGTTTCTTTGTCTTGCATCGAAAAAAAGATCTGTAAATTTTACTTTCACACCTGAGCTCACATATTAGTATACAAACTAGTTTGAAACTAGAAATGGGTTTTTAATTGAACAAAAACATATGTCTCCCCGCACCCAGTTGCTGCAGGCAGTATTGAGTCAGACAATTGTAAAATAAGGGGGATATTTTTGTCAAATGTACATGATGAACAAGAAACTCATACTCTGTCAAGGAAGGATTGAGCAGAAACCTTGTTTCATATTGTACAAAATGGTTGTATTCATTCAGTCTAGTACCTGTAGCACGTTGGAATCATTTTGATGGCAGTGCTGTTACACAGATATGGGCAAAAAACATGAAGCCAGTTACAAGGTGTCTTCTTCAAGCACTCAAGTTTAATCTGTTTCCATTGATAAGGAGAAAAGTTACATCATGATAGCTGTAGTATGTTGGAACTACTCCTACTATGTTGGAATTTGACATTTAACCTCCAAGTGTGACCCTGACCTTGAGACACCACACCCGCAAAGTGGGTTCTGCATGTCGCCTTGATGAGGTGAACATCTGACCCAAGTTTCATAAAAATCCTTCAAGGGCTTTTGAAGATACAGAGGGGACACGATTTTGTGACGGACAAACAGACAGACAGACAGATGGACAACCGGGGGAAAAACAATATGTCTCCCCCGGTGAGGTGAACATCTGACCCAAGTTTCATAAAAATCCTTCAAGGGCTTTTGAAGATACAGAGCGGACACGATTTTGTGGCATTTGACATTTAACCTCCAAGTGTGACCTTGACCTTGAGACAACACACCCGCAAAGTGGGTTATGCACGTCTCCTTGATGAGGTGAACATCTGACCCAAGTTTCATTAAAATGCTTCAAGGGCTTTTGAAGATACAGAGCGGACACGATTTTGTGGCATTTGACATTTAACCTCCAAGTGTGACCTTGACCTTGAGACACAACCCCTGCAAAGTGGGTTCTGCACATCTCCTTGATAAGGTGAACATGTGACCCAAGTTTCATAAAAATCCTTCATGGACTTTTGAAGATATAGAGTGGACACGATCTTGTGGCATTTGACAATTAACCTCCAAGTGTGACCTTGACCTTGAGATACAACACCCACAAAGTGGGTTCTGCACGTCGCCTTGATGAGGTGAACATCTGACCCAAGTTTTATAAAAATCCTTCAAGGGCTTTGAAAGATACAGAGCGGACACGATTTTGTGACGGACAGACGGACGGACGGACAGACAACCGGGGGAAAAACAATATGTCTCCCCCATTTTTAGATGGTGTTTTAGTTTTTATTAGGTATGTTATTCACACAGGTGTCAGCTTCTGTGTTTTTGAGCTTATCTGAAGACATGGCACCCTTTGTAAATAGTTGAAAGCCGCTGTTGAGTGATGTTATTTCTTTGACAGTTGAAGCAGTTCACTTAAAATAAACCCGATAATTACCATGTGCAACATGTAATTATTTTTAAGAATGTGCTAATTTGTAATGGTTTTGGATAATTCAAGGGAGCAAGGATGCTAACAAATGTACATTTCTGAAATGTTTTCATTTGTTCATAAAATACTGTAGTATGTAGCTACGTGTCTACGGGAAGTCACTCCAAATTTTACTTGCAGAAACGCAAAGTCACTCAAAAGATATTTTACTCCACTACACCGCGAAGTCACTTCATTTCTACTGGTGAAAATCATCTTTTACTCAAAGTCACGCTTTTTGCAATTACTCCAAACTTTGGAATTTGGACAATCCTTCAGAGTTGTTCTGTATGACTACTGTATATGATTTGGAAATTGGGTCATAAAATATATTATGTAAAGATACCATTTGACAATTATTGCCGGGTCACTGTGCATTACACCAAATGATTTGGACAGATGAACAAACCAAAACTGTGTCAAATTTTAGGAAATTCCATCCATTTAGTTAGATGAGATAGACAGACAGAAGGATAGACCAGCAGACAGACAGCACAAAATCTATATCTTTCTGATAAACACACCTAGGAAGTTTTAATGCTCCAGGCATAGCCATTTTGGAGAAGATGATTCTGCATTTTTTCCCTATATAATTTGATATGCCTTATAGATATATTATGCTCAAGTTTCAGATACAAATAACAACTACACATTTCCTATGTAAATATATAGAGGATATTTGTTTGTTTTTGTGGAAGATGAGAATTTATTTCATCGAGTGAACACCATATGTGATATTTTCACGAGTGGCGCAGCCACGAGTGAAAATATAAACATATGGTGTTCACGAGATGAAATAAATTCCCATCTTCCACTAAAAAAACAAACAAATTTTCTTTTTATTTTATGCCAACACGTCAAAAATGGCTATTTTATGACATTTTTACTCAGGGCCTTCAATAAATTCCCCATGGTGAGCCCCAAATCAGTCAATGCGTACTTTGGTCAAACCGTTACTCCACACAAAAAAAAAGTGTACAGACAATCTCCAATACATATGATAACTTTACTTCTGCTGAAATAAACTAAATACACTTTCATCAAATAACATTTATTTTTCTCTACACAGTTTATCAATATTTATTGAATTTTAGCCATACATACTTTAATTATAAAAGCGGATTTATACCGAGTAATATTCAATCAATTGAATTGAAAGTCGGCCATATTGGATATTGTCCATGTGAGTTATGTAAACAAATCAGACATTTTAAATAATTTATGGCGAATTTCATCATTGTTCACAACTAGTTAGGCTCAGGAATTCAATATTATAACTGGATTTAACAAGGTAAATAAATTTCACTTGCTGTCACTGTCTGAAATACAGCGGATTCTCTTGTATTTACATGGTGGGGAAAAGTAGTTCCGGCACAAACAGTGGATTATCAAAATGGTAATTTCACTGATTCAAAACAGTGGATTATCACTTTTATCTCACTGATATTTCCCTATATTTCATTGGTAGGCATAAAATAAAAAATAAACATGTTCGAGTACACACAGATTAACTATGTTACATTTAAAACTCTACACACCATAGGTAAACACAGTATAAGTATAAAGTCATTAAAAAAAGTGGCAGTTTTTTTAAAGAAAGCACCAACATAACATGACTTGTCATAGGGAATGAAGCTTCCCATACATAGTGTGTGTATTCTAGTAGCCTAATTAGACATTTTCAGTAAGAATTTCCTAGATTTCAATTACTCTCTGCAATAAAAGTATTTTATGCAAAGATGGACATAGTATATCTTTATCTAATAACATTGTATAAAGAAATAATCTAAGGCATTCAGTTCTGGTGTTACTGATGGAGTGTTGAGTTTAATAAGATATCATCCATTGGTTGCTAAGTTATGAGACTGACATGCAGACAATGCAAAATCTTTATCCCTCCACCTATGATGAGGGCCACTAGAACATTTCACATTCATAACATCCAAGACTTAGGCCTTGTGAAAGACTTTTTATCATGTTTTTTAATATAACTCTTTGGGATCACTAAACCATGGTCATTTCTGATCTCAGGGGCATAATTTGAATAATCTTTTAAAAGAACCACTAAACCAAGTCACATGAAAAACAAGTCACATGTGTTGCTCTCAACACATTAGTCCTCTTCCAGTTCTGCCTGAAAATAAACTAGAGCTATCACTGAATGTGATTTATATCTCCACATTAACTAGTCAGAGGAAAAGGGAAAAATGCATCCTGTTCATCTACTTATTAGAGAACAAGCAAACTAAGTTTCAAATCTATAGTCCTAGAAATGTGGAAGTAGTTCAGGTCACAAGATTTCGCTATGACAGGCTGTAAAACTGCAGAGCACATCTTAATGAAAAACATGTCCTGCACATCTTCACTTATTGGTGAATATGCACACCAAATCAACAGCCCTAGAACCTTTGGATGTAGTTCAAATCATAAGATTTTGCTATGACAGGCCTTAAACTACAGAGCAGGTATTTGGGCACATGAAAAATGCATCAAGTACATCTACACTTATTAGTGTTTTTGTTACTGTGGTATGGCCCCAGACAGACATACTGCCTGTATTTAAAAACAAAGTGCTATAACTCGCCTATAAGCTTGTAATTATGACGGCAAGTGACAAGCATTGTTTCCCTATTTTTTATCTATAATCCCTCTAAGTAGCAACTCAATCCATGCGAACACTTAAAAGACAAAAAGTGACGGGCAAATGTACAATCCAAAAACCTTTTCTCTGCACCTATGGCAGTGGATAAAAAATACAGTCAAAAACATAGAAGTAAAACAGCCAGACTTACCATAACTTCTTTGTATGAATACAAGTCACACTTATTTGGAAGAATTGAAATATCCCTGGCAATCAACACACCATCTATATCATGTATTAAACCATTACTGGCTGTTATATCTGCCTGTGTAATGTTTATACCATTGCCCAGTTGGAACTGACCCTAGAGAAGAAGGCAAATTATTAATTATATGAACATAATCATTCTTTCTCATTTGCTGACATTCTTAATATGACAATGAACAGTGAGTTTTTACTTTGTAAAACGTTTCAACTCTGTATGTTTACTTCTCCAAGGGCAAAGTTTTACTAAAATATTGCACTACAAAAATTTAAAGCCTTAGCTTAATATGCAGTATATTTAAACAGACATACATGTATAATCCCAAATTCAAACCAATTCATTTTCAACTTGCCCCTACCCTCTGACTTTGTCAGAAAGGATATACAGAGTCACAGGCAAACATACGAAAGTATAACTTATTTGTCCCATGCTGTTAAAGTGGGGGCATAACCACTGAACTTAAATCTAAGATTTTTAGAATTCCCATTTTTACTATTTCAAGGGCTGTTACTTTGTCATACTGGGATGAGCTGCTAAGAAAACCTTTAGATGAACAACAACTCATCATGGCAAACATTCTCAGAAGGTTTCATAATTCCATTTTAAATGTTTTAGGAGCTACACACAACACAAACATTTACCATTTGAACTGTGTAACTGTCATCATTTAGGAGCTACACATGAAACAAACTTTAAAATGTCCATTTTCACTATTTCAAGGGACATAACTGTAGCCACACTGCAATGAGCTGCACACAAAACTCCAAGTGCACAACAACTCATCATGGTAAACATTCATAGAAGGTTCTGTAATTAAATTTCAACAATTTAGAAGCTATGCATGACACAAACTTTTAAATGCCCATTTTTACTAATTCAAGGGCTGTAACTGTAGTCATACTGAGACAAGCTGCAAACAAAAACCCCAAGTGCATAGTTACTCATCATAGTGGACATTCAAGGAAGGTTTCACTATTTCATTTCAAATACTTTAGAAGCTACACACACCACAATCTTACACAAACTTTAAAAGCCCATTTTTTATTATTTCAAGGGCCATAACTGTAAACATACTGCAGTGAGCTGCAAACAAAACCCCAGATTCACAACAACTCATCATGGCAAACATTCATGCAGTTTTTTGTTATTTCATTTCAAATAGCTTGAGCTACACATTACACAAACTTTAAAATGCCTATTATTACTATTTAAAGGGCAATAAATGAGGTCAAACTAGGATGCGCTGTAATTAGAACCCCAAGTGCATAACAACTCATCATGGCAAACATTGATGAAAGGATTTGTAAATCCATTTTAAACACTTCAGGAGCTATATGCGACACAAACTTTTTGGATGGATGTATGGATGGACTAAGGTAAATCTTAGTGCACCTCTTCCCCAAGTGGGAACACAAAGTACAGGACCATCTGCTCATATAAATGTATAGCTAGTCTTCCACTTAAAGAGCATGACAATGAACTCAATCACTGGAAAAATACAACAATCAGCTTATTAATGTTTCAGAGATAATTCTCATTTTACTTGAAATGGAGAGGTTGTGTATATTAATACATGATGACTGCCCCAGGGGTCATTTAAATGTAGGTATTAGGTAAATCTGTTATCTGATAACATTTTGATTTAAAATTTGGCAAAATGCCTAGTCCAAGGGATGTTTTATATGAGGGTATAATGTTCAATCAGTTTCCTCGATTTATCTTCAAAGAACACTGTCCCAGTTAAAAAATTCTTACCGTTCTTGTAACATATACCAAGTTTGAAATTTTGGCAAGGGAGGTAATCCTTCTTGTATTCATCAGATCTGTTATTTCAAGCTGAAATTTAAAGAAAAAAGAAAAAAACGTTTGAATTCTCATAATAATTTAAGATGAAATTGAAATATTTAAGTAAAACTAAACAGAAGTATAAAGACAGTTAAAGAATCAAAACTGTGGTCAACAGACTATGCAGACAAAATATCTTATAAATGTAAGAATGTTCATCAAAGTTGATCACTAGGCAGTCTGTTCATTCATCAGGTTAAAAGTAAGACACACTTATGACATGCAAGTCTCATTAATGTTACCATTATTTGTGAAGTCATCAACATATGGAATGAGGAACAAGGAAATGTTTTGTAGGTCTGAGTGTTCTTGCAGTTCATTAAGAAGTTCGACAGTTTTTCACTGCCAGGTAAATTTCTCATTTAAGATGCTTTACCTGCAAGACTAGCAATTAAGAAGAAAGGAATTTCTTAGATTTTTAGGAAAGTTATTGAGTCTATGTTAAATAAAGAGGACAATTCAAACATTTTGACAAAGCTGTTATGCTACATGAGGTATGTTTAATTTTTATTCAGGTCTGAGTTTTCCAGGAGTTACTCAATTCTGACTTCCCAACCATGGAAAGGAATTTCCTGCATTTTTAAAAACCTATCCCAATTTTCTGGCATAGGTCACCTTTTTAGCTCACCTGACCACCTTGTGGTCATGGTGAGCTTTTGTCATCACCTGATGTCTGTCGTCTGTCCTTTTGTGTGTATGTGCGTGTGTGTCTGTTCCCACGCACATGCATGCATCCCTCTGTCAACAATTTTTTGTATGCATAATTGAACTTTCATTTTTTATTTGATTTGAACCAAAGTTGCCAAGAACTTGTATCACCATTAAATCTTACTTTCTTCTTTCAACTGGCCTGATCCAATCATGCATTACAGAGTTATGACCCCTGAAAGGTCCAAAACAGGCATATTTTGCCTTGTCTGCAAAACAAAGTTTCATTTTATATTTGTTTTAAACCAAACTTGCACAGAACTTATACCTTCAGAAGATCTTGGTTTCTTTCTTGAACTGCTTGATCCCATCATACATTTCATAATTATGGCCCCTGAAAGGTCTGCTTGATAAAAGTTTTATTTCTTATTTAGTATATTTGAACCAAACTTGCAAAGAACATGTATCACCTGTGACCAGCAGATCTTGGTTCCTTTCTTTCTTGCATTATAGTTACGCCCCCCCTTAAAGGGTCAAAACATGCATATTTTGCCTTGTCTGCATTGTAATGCTTTTTCGTTTTTACTCCATTTCAACCAAAGTTATACAAAACATTGGCCAGCAGGAGATCTTGTTCCTTTCTTGAACTGGCCAGATCCAGTTGTTGGCTGGATAGTTATAACTAAGGTCCCTCAAAGGCCAAAATAGGCATTTTTTGTATAGACTTACATCTACATAGGATTTTTTTTTTTTGTCAGAAACCGTAGTCTGTATTTTAGTTTTTAAATGTGCAATAAGGCCTAGTGGACTTCTACCAGGTTTGTTCAAACCATGGCCATGGGGTTAAAATTTGCCCCACTATATGGGTTACCAGGTTTTTTAATAAACTTTTATAGAAAACAAGAGGGCCATGATGGCCCTGGAGCACTCATCTGAGTACTTCGTCTGTGGGTCTGCTGTTATGGAAACAACAGAAGCAATCCTTAATTTTTTTAATTGAAAAATTTTTTAATTGAATTAAAACCTATAGTCCCCCCGTGAACCAGTAGGGGACTAAAAAGCCAATATAAGAAACATTTCTATATAAAGTTTGATGAAAAATGGCATGGCAGTGTGCCACTGGAAGCCAAAAAGAGGAAAATCTATTTTTAGCTCCGATGGCCATTTTGCGCAACAGAGCAAAACCATCTGAACAATTTTAATAAGGGCTACAATAGGAACATTTCTGTGAAATTTCATGGAAAATAACTTACAATTTAGGAGGAGATGTTTCCTTAGTGCAATGGAATGGTTTGAGGAACATCTCTGTAAAGTTTATTTTCAAATGGCCCACTGGTTTGTGTGATGTCATTTGAAACCAAATATTGATGAAAATCTATTTTTAGCTGTGGCGACCATTTAGTGCAATGGAGTGGAACTATTTGAACAATTTTAATAAAGGGCTATGTTTGGAACATTTTGCAAAATATTGTTGAAAATGGCCTTGCAGTTTAGAAGGAGATGCTGTTTGAATTTTTATCTATTGTTTGCTTTTGCAGCCCTTATCATCACTAGAGCAGCATGGTTTGAGCAATTTAAGGAAAGGGCAATATGATGAACATTTTTGTCAAGTTTGGTCAAAAATGGTTAAGTTGATTGAGAAGAGATGTTATTTGGACCCAAATATTGACCAAAATCTATTTTAAGCTCTGGTGACCATTTTGTGCAATGGAGTGGAACCTTTTAGCAATTTTAATAAAGGGCTTTATAGCAAGCATTTCTGTGAAGTTAGGTGGAAGAAGACCCAACAGTTTAGTAGAAGATGCTGATTTAAGTTTTTAATTTTTTAGCTTTTCAGCCCTTACAAGCAATGGGACATAACAGCTTCAGCAATTTTAGAACAAGAGGGCCATGATGGCCCTGGATCGCTCACATGAGTACTTTGGCTGTAGGTTTGCTGCTAAGCAATATTTCATTTTTTAATTGAAAATATGTAAGTGCCTACAAACCAAATATGTAAAATATCAGTCAATAAATAAAGGCTCTATGACAGAAAGTAGAAATATCTATTATAAGCTATGGTGACCTTGACCTTGACCCAGTGACCTCAAACCCTACCCATTGGTAGAGGTCCATGCAAGGAACCTCTATACTGAATATCAAACATATTGGTCTATAAATGAAGGCTCTATGAGGTACAGTAGATAAATCTACTTTTAGCCTCCGTGACCTTTAACCTAATCCAATAATTTGAAAAAGCTTGATAAAGCTTGCTTCATGCCAAATTTTAAAATTCTAGGTCTTGTGGTTTCAGACAAGAAGATTTTTAAAGATTTTCTTCTATATTGTTATTTAAAACTTGTGACAGTGACCCCAGGGACATTTTTCTAACAAACTTGGTAGAGGTCCACTAGACAATGCTACACACCAAATATCTAAGCTCTATAACTTACGGTTTCTGACAAGAAGATTTTTTTAGATTTTCTTACATAACTCTATGTAAAACTAGTGGCCCCTGGGGCGGGGCCATTTTTGACTCAGAGGCCAGGATTTGAACAAGCTTGGTAGAGGTCCACTAGACAATGCTACACACCAAATATCTAAGCTCTATAACTTACGGTTTCTGATAAGAAGATTTTTTTAAGATTTTCCTACATAACTCTATGTAAAACATGTGACCCCCGGGGCGGGGCCATTTTTGACCCAGAGGCCAGGATTTGAACAAACTTGGTAGAGGTCCACTAGACAATGCTACATACCAAATATCTTAACTGTAGGCCTTCTTGTTTCTGACAAGAAGATTTTTTAGTCTTTCCTATATAACTCTATGTAAAACAAGTGACTACCGGGGCGGGGCCATTTTGGACCCAGAGGCCAGGATTTGAACAAACTTGGTAGAGGTCCACTAGACAATGCTACACACTAAATATCTAAGCTCTATAACTTACGGTTTCTGACAAGAAGATTTTTTAAGATTTTCCTATATAACTCTATGTAAAACTAGTGGCCCCTGGGGCGGGGTCATTTTTGACCCAGAGGCCATGATTTGAACAAACTTGGTAGAGGTCCACTAGGCAATGCTACACACTAAATATCTAAGCTCTATAACTTACGGTTTCTGACAAGAAGATTTTTTAAGATTTTCTTATATAACTCTATGTAAAACTAGTGGCCCCTGGGGTGGGGCCATTTTTGACCCAGAGGCCAGGATTTGAACAAACTTTGTAGAGGTCCACTAGACAATGCTACATACCAAATATCTTAACTGTATGCCTTCTTGTTTCTGACAAGAAGATTTTTTAAGATTTTCCTATATAACTCTATGTAAAACTAGTGGCCCCTGGGGCGGGGTCATTTTTGACCCAGAGGCCAGGATTTGAACAAACTTGGTAGAGGTCCACTAGACAATGCTACACACTAAATATCTAAGCTCTATAACTTACGGTTTCTGACAAGAAGATTTTTTAAGATTTTCTTATATAACTCTATGTAAAACTAGTGGCCCCTGGGGCAGGGCCATTTTTGACCCAGAGGACAGGATTTGAACAAACTTGGTAGAGGTCCACTAGACAATGCTACACACCAAATATCTAAGCTCTATAACTTACAGTTTCTGACAAGAAGATTTTTTTAAGATTTTCCTATATAACTCTATGTAAAACATGTGACCCCCGGGGCGGGGCCATTTTTGACCCAGAGGCCATGATTTGAACAAACTTGGTAGAGGTCCACTAGACAATGCTACATACCAAATATCTTAACTCTAGGCCTTGTGGTTTCTGACAAGAAGATTTTCAAAGGGACATCTATTAGGCCTGGGGTGGGGTCAGTTTTGTCCCCAGGGACATAATTTGAACAAACTTGGTAGAGGTCCACTAGATGATGCTTCATACCAAATATCAAAGCTCCAGACCTTGTGGTTTCGGAGAAGAAGATTTTTAAAGATCCAACTTATAAAATCTATTTTTAGCTCCAGTGAACCAGAAATGCAATGGACCAGAACCATTTGAACAATCTTGGTAGAGCTTCATGCAAGGAACATCCCAGGCAAGTTTCATTAAATTTGCCCCATTGGTTTCAGAGGAGATGTCGTTTGAATGAAAAGTTGACGACGGACGGACGACGGACAAAGACCGATCAGAAAAGCTCACCCTGAGCACTTTGTGCTCAGGTGAGCTAACAAACCAAAAGAATTTGATTAAGGGCCAGATGAGAAACATTCCTGTAAAATTATTTTGAAATTGTGTCAGTGGTTTCTGTGTGAAAGTTTTTCAAAGTTTTCCATATAGTTACATAGTGAAAACAGACCCTGCCCTTTTAAGGACCAAAATGGCTTGAAGGAATTTGATAAAGGGCAACCTAGGGAACATATCTGCGAAATTATTTTAAAACCATGCAGGTGGTTTTTGAGAAGATTTTCAAGGTTTTTTCATTTTAGTTGCTATGGCAACCAGAGTTTGAAATTGGACCACTTAATTTAAGGAATTAGAAAGAGGACCAAAACATGAATATACTTCTGAAGTAGTTTGCAGGAAAATTTTCATTATTGACAGATGACCGATGAAGGGCAATCATCCATCACAACAGCTGACCAACTGTGAAGCTTCCCTCTCTTCTGTATTTTTCAAACAGTTTAGGTATCTATAACTTACCACATGCTCAAAAATGTGATTCTTCAACAGACCTAATAGATGTCCCTTTCCCTAAAAAAGAAAAGAAATGATATAAGGCAAGTACAAGAGTTTTTTTGAGATTTATGTAATCCCCATCACAAAACATAATAATTACAAAGGCCTGAATTTCAAATAAATATAGGTTGACATCCAAAACATCAATGCATAAGTCATGCTGTCTTATTGAAAAAAAAAATCAGTTTTTGTAACCAGTTATAAAGTTTGTGATTACCGAAAGCTGTTTTTCTGTTCAACAAGACCTGTCAAAGTTTGACTGCTGAAGAAATAATTTCATATTAGGATCTCCTAAATTGGTACTCTGCCTTTCAGGTTGAGTCAATTATTTTTGTTGAAACCAATGTTTGCTTATAACGAACGGAAAACTACAGGATCATTTAAGAGATTTATGCTCTGTTTTATATTGTTGCCATGGTCACAAAATTATTCTAAATTTATGTCTTAATTTAAAAGTACAAAAGTTCAGTAAAAAACATCTTTAATGATGTCTGTGCAGAACGAATAACCTTAAACTGGTGTCACATATCTAGATTTGAATGGGCAATATCTATTTACCTAAGAGGGTATTGCAGTCGGGAGGACAGCAAACAAAAGTAGAGTGTGGCACATTGCTTAAATGCTACATAAAATCCTTTAAATCATTAATATCTAGCTAAATATCTAATATGGACTCATCCTTCATTCAAATTGGACACACTCATATATCATTTGTAGTGATATTCAGAAAAAGAAGCTAATTGAAAGGGAATGAGTACAGATCTACAGATCAAGATCAGACTGGATAGATGTGTAGGCTGATTTTAGTCTGCATTTTCACAAAAAACTTAGTAGAGGACTTTTAGGTGAACTTGTATACCAAATATCTAAGCCCCTATGCACAGTGGTTTCAGATAAAAATTTTCTGGAAGTTTTCCCTAAGTAAATTTATGTGACCCTTGGGGCAGAGCCAATTTTGACCCTGGGGCCATGATTTGAACAAATTTGGTAGAGGTCTAGTAGGCCCTATTACACACCAAATATCTTAACTTTAAACCTTGTGGTTTCTGACAAGAAGATTTTTAAAGTTTTCCGTAAAATCAAGTGCCACTGGGGCAAGGCTAATTAGCTAATTGAGACTGGAGTCATGATTTGAACAAACTTGGTAGAGGTCTACCAGACAATGCTTCATACTAAATATCTAAGCTCTAGGTCTTGCGATTTAAAAGAAGAAGATTTTTTCACTTTTAAAATTTGTTTTTAGCTCCTCTGACCAAGATCTGCAATGAACTGAAACAATCTGAACAACTTTGAAACAGCTTCATGCAAGGGACATTTCAGGCAAGTTTGGCCTAGTGGTTTCAACGGAGATATCATGGACAACTGACAATCATTTATCCTAAAAGCTCACATAAGTACTTCAATTCAGGTGAGCTAAAAATGCAGCTAAAAGGGTATGTGTCAATAAAGAAAAAACAAATACTTCTATACTAACCTCAGAAGAAGTTAAGAAATCCAATGCTCCAATTGGTAAAGCATCAAAGGCACCATTGTTGGGTGCTAATACTGTTACATTCTGGGACATCAGAATATCTTTAATATCTGTGCCAACACTCTAATAAAAAATAATATCATTTTAATCAGAGTTATAAAGACTTAACAACAAAAATACAAGAAAAACCTTTCTAGGATCAAAGACTTTTCAAGCAATGCTTCAGGTCATGGCCTCTTGCCCCAGTACCAACCATGACCATTTGTGTGAAGAAAGTTGAAAGTTTTAATGGAGTGTAGTACTGGTTCTTCCTATGAACAATAAATAGGGAAAGTGCCAGCTTGATATGACTCCAATGATAAGAGGGTATTAAACAAAACTGAACCAAATCCTACAACACGGAGCTGATGTGGTCCAGTGGTAACGCGCTGGACTGGTATACCAGGGGTCCCGAGTTCGATCCCCCGTTCCTCCAATAACATTACTAATAGTCTTTCCGAAGAGACTTTAAACCGAGGTCCCATGTATCAGTGCTATACACCGAGCATGTAAAAGAACCAGGAGTGTCTCTAGAATGGGATGCTTTCTGTATCTTGCACTACCCCCACCACATAAAATAACTAATCTCTCCAGGGGGTGTCGGTTATATGGGCAACCGGTACCAATGATAAATAAGCTTAAATAGACAGATAGATAGATCCTACAGCACTTCAATAACAGAATGCACAGAAGAAGGTATATCAGTCATAAACACTCACCAGTCAAGTTCATTCAAAACTGTTCCATTACTGACACTGTTATGTTTGTGGATTTAAATCTGATATAAAGAATATTCATATTTTTATGTACCTATCAATGTTTTGCCCAAGGATGGGGCATTGGGATGACCCAGGGGAATTTTTAGTAACAGCTGGGTACCCCGACAACCTAACTAGCTAAAAAGAAATCCCAGGGAAGGTATTGCTGTAACTGATCAAGTTTGGTTAAAACAGGTTATCTGTGTCAAAGGAAAATCTTTGGAAACCATTAAGTTTGACCCTGCCCACCCACCTGCCCACCAGCCAAAACTACATCATTCATATAACCAGTTCTACTTTATTACTAGTTAAATACTCTCATGACTGATAAAACACTCAGAAAATGAACATTCTAAACATAAAAAAAGATTTTAAACAGGCTAACACTATGACTCTGACCTCTGAACCAGTAACCTCAATATTAATAGTGGTCATCAACTGGGCATGCCCAATAACCATTTAAAGTTTCAAGAAACCTAGGCCTCAGCACCTGCCAGTTATTGATTAGACAAGGATTTTACACAGGTGGCCACTCTGACTGTGACCTCAAATTCAAATTCTACTGGTCATGCCCAATAACACTATGGAGTTTAATGAAACCAAGGCCCAAGTATTCTCCAGATATGTGTGGGGAAACAGCTCATTTAAGTACTGAGAGCAAAAATGCTATAAGCTTTCCACTTTTCAAGTGAAGGCATAAAAAGATGTTCAACTCCCTTGAAAAACTCTTAAAAGAACTTACCTCTACTAGAGTCTGAAACCTATTGTACTTCCCATCCTGTCTGATATTTTCATAGATAGTCTTCTGCAGAAAAAAAAGAAATGCCATTATTGTAAATAAAATGCTGAAAAGTTTAAAAACATTGAAATTCAATTTACAATTATAATTCATTAAAGTTTCAATATTATCATTCAGATAAAAACAATGAAAAACCTAAATCATTTATCATATTTTAGTCTAAGTAGTATTTTGTTCTTGTGGTCTACCATGTTTTCACTAAGACTGATGATCAGATCAATTCAGAAAAAAATCACACAGGTATGAAAACTTCTTCAAATAGATTTTGAAGTTTGATTATGGCTCTAATACAACTGATGTGCTGGACTAACGTGAGAAGCTAGCATACATTTAACAACAGCGGAACTTTGGAAATTTAAAAGCACAATATTAAGTCACACACCTTAACAACAATCTTTTGGTCATACTACTAAACATCAGAATTCCTCACTATGACTCAAACCAGAGTCAAAACTTTAGCTGAGACAAAGATTCATTATCTCTTCAAAAAGCCATCAGATTTTTTTTTTATAAATTAAGTATATTACATATACAGACCGGACTGAAACTTTCTAAATCATGAACATGTACCTCTTCTTCACCATGATTGTCAGGTGAGTTTGTCATCAGTTTGTTTATAATATGGATTATACCATTAGACGCCTTTATGTTTCCTCGCACAAGCTTTGATTTTTTACTGCTTCCAAATAAGCGGAACTTGAACTCACCCTTCTGAAATATGTTGGATACTATAATTACAGGCAAAATAGAAGGCAAAGTTGATCAACTAGGGTCATTTCTGATCAAACTTTGAAGAACATTTTGGAGTCAATGATGCCATCAAAAGTTTCTTTTGTGTAAAAAGCATGAATCTAAAGTTTGTTTAAGTTTAGAGTAGTTTAACCTGATTTATTTTGCAAGTTTTCGCAATCTGTGTTAATTCCACTTGACGGCTACTTCCTGGGTTTAAACCAGTACTTGTGCTGAAGATGTAGAATGAGAACAGTCACAGGGGACTCACATTCCCTACAACCTCTGGGTCAGGAGTGCGGTGCTCTTACCCTCAACTCTTACTCCTCAATTTATCTAAAAGAAATAAACATTGAAATTATTGTTAGTAATGATACATCATGACCTACTTCTTGACAATTAGCAAAATACTGATAGTTCTGATTTGCCAAACCAGTAATTTCTTCATTAAACAGCTGATCTGCCTACACAATACTGGTATAACTAGGTCTGTATTAAAGAGACACCTTAATATTTACTTTATAAAATTTTCTGATATACATACCCAAGTTACCAGTAATTCAGCTGGTGTACCTTGAAGTGTGTGAAATACAGTCTGGTTTACGAGCTTCTCTGTTGTTAACAGACCAACAATAATATGCTGACGTAAAATCTGCCTCACTCTTACTTTGTTATTCAGCCATTTTTGGTACTGAAATTATGTATGATTTAAGTTATACTTCCATCATTATCATGACTATTCCAAACTTTTCAAAGTTCAGTCATTTAATTTGCAATCTGATCAAATATGTTTTTCTTTTTTTTTCATACTCCCCTATACTTACAGATACAAAAGAAAGTGCAAATGTAAACCATGACCTTGCAAAATTACTTACGTCAGCTGTATTTATGGTCCTGAAGCCCTCATTGGTTGGAACAAACATTGTGAAAAATGCATGCTGGGTAAGTTCTGAAGTGTAGTATTTCTCAATGGCACCTTGGATCAAGGTCATCTGTCCTTTAAGGTCAGGGTCACTCTCATCTAAATCCTTTAGAGTCTAAAAAGAATGTACATGGTACATTCATTTAGCAGCACATGTGAGTCTGGTTTTAAATAAATTCAGATGATATCAAAGAATTTGATGCAAGTTATCTTATGATTATGAACTTTGTAATATATATCGCTATATTTTGTAAATCAACTTTGATACGTAAAAGATAAATAACAGATAACAAAACAAGAGGGCCCTATATCACTCACCTAAGTACCAGTATTTTCAACATCTAGGCACATAAAGGAATCAAGCTGAGTTCAACCAAAGTTGAAGTTGAAACTTACATGCAAAATTATACAACTGGTCAAGCTTAAAAACACTTAGTAGGTCAGAAGTCAAGTTCAAATCTACATGCAAAATTATAAGTCAAGTTTAGATTTCAATGCTGCAGCTGCAAAACAAAAACAAGAAAAATATGTCACTACATCAAGGTCACATAAAGGTCAAAAACAAAGTTTAAAATATGAAGACCAGACTTTTAGTTTTTTTCTGTATTAGAACATTAAAAAAAAAGAACTAATGTGAAATCAAATGAACAACTGAGTGGGGTCATCAATGACCCCAGGGGCATTATCTGAACCACCTTGGTAGATGACCTCTTGTTGACCTCCATGCCAAATATCTAAGCCCAAAAACATTGATTACAGGGAAGAAGATTTTTGAAGTCTTCTCTATATAAAATCATATGACCCCTGACACCATGTTTTGAACAAATCTGACAGGTCACACATAGAATATCTTACCTCCAGACCTGGTTGTTTTCTGATAGGAGGATGTTTTAACTCTTTTCCTATGTTAGTCTATATAAAATCAAGTGACCATTTGGGCAAGACTAAATTTGACTCTTTTGTTATGATTTGAACAATATTGGTATATATTGACAATACAATTCTAAAAACAGTATATCTTAGTGCATATAGATGTTTTTGGATTTCCCAATATAATTCAATATAATCAGCAAACCCCTGGTGCAGGGTCAATATTGACCCCAGGGACATATTCTTTGAAAAATTGGCAGAGGTTCACTAGGTGATACTACAAACCCATGTTCGGTTACCCCTGGTACATATTCCGCACAACTACATTATGTACCGTGGGACAACTGACTGCAGATTATTCATTTTCATGAATATTAATTAATAAAGGGAAATAACTCTTCATCCAATGAGATTCCGCAGAACAAATAGATACTCTTTAATGTGGAGAGTAGGCATAACAACATGTTACTTAAAATACCATGATTTAAACACAGCCGCGAAAGGCAAACTGTATCAAGTAATTTCATTGGCTGAGATTGCACAATGGAAATCTTTTTGCAAACCAATGAAAGTAGGTAATAAATTATTCATGAGTACGAAATCTTACCCACCTATTGTCCCATGGTGGATGAACAGAGTGAAATGGAATGGATTAGACGTGGGTTTCTGAAGATGCTACAAACCAATATCAAAGTTCTCGGGCTCATGGTTTTTAGAGGATTTTCCAAAATATCACATTCTATACATATAGGACCCTGACAGAGGGGCCAGTTTGGACCCCATGGACAAAATATGAAGAATCTTGGTAGATGTTTCATTTGCAATGCTACATACAAAATATCTAAGCTCTAGGGCACACAATTTCAAACAGAATATTTTTCAATGTTTGTCCTATAAAATACAATGTAAAACAAGTGACATTTTTACCTACAATGTAAAACAAGTGACCTGCACGGCAGGATCATTTTTATCCCAGGCAGGGACATAATTTGACAAATCTTTGTAGAAGGCCACTAGGCAATGCCTTGTGTAAAATTTTAGGACACTTGGCCTTATGGCTTCAGAGAAGAAGCTTTTTAAAGTTTTTCCTATATATGTCTTTGTAAAAACAAGGGACCCTGGGGTGGAGGTAAAGTGACCTAAGGTCGTAATTTCTACAATCTTGGTAGAGATCCACTAGAGAATGCTAAACACTAAATTGAAGAGCTCTGGGCATGGTAGTTTTAGACAAAAAGATTTTTAAAGATTTTCATTCTTGTTGCCACAGCAACCTGAATTCTGCATAGAATTGAATCTTTTGAAAAACTTTTGGTAGAGCTTCATGCAAGAACATCTCTGCAAAGTTTGATTAACTTTGACTCAGTGGTTTAGGAGATGTTGTTTTAAAAAAATGTTGACAAAGCATGAATGATGGATGCCAGACAACAGGCAATCACAATACCTCACCATGAGTATTTTGTGCTCAGGTGAGCTAAAAACTATGTTTGTCTTTATTCTTTATCGTTTGTTTTTCTTTACTCGTGTTTAAAGAGAAAATAACAAAATATGTCCAAACAGATATAGCTTGTCTTACATTTGAACTTGTGACACACTGCCTACAAGTACATATAATTATGAAACATTCATATCCAACTTTACCTGTAAGATATTGGCAAAACAGACTTGTCCATCCCCTTCATAACCGTCATTGCATGTACAACTGAAAACAGATTTTAATAGCAGAAGCTTTTACATTAAACGGATGAATTTACAAACAATTAGACCTTAAGTTCACTTATCTTAAAATTTCTTACAATGAAATTCATTAATTCACAACACTTGAATAATAAAAAAATGTCTTAGTTCAGTTTAACGACTGTCTTTGAAAATGAACATTACCAAAAGTTTTTTTTTTAATTTTCCTAACACTCCCCTTTCTATGCTGAGCAACCAAAAAAGATGATGTCAATTCAATTCAATTTCATGTCTTTCATATGATATGGTCAATGAATCAAACCCAGGGCTTTCAGCACAAAAACAAAATGCTCAATTAAGTAATGCCATCAAAGCTATATCGAAATTATCTCATTTTTGTAACCAGTTTCTAAACCAGATCCAATGAATCACAATATGGGTCACTCACCTGAAAAGAAACTATCACATACTGTGTCAAATGGCAGTCAGTTCAAATACCACATTAGATATCATAAAGTATTTTTAAACCAAGAAAGGTCAATAGTTTAAGGTAGTTCAAGGTAAACCAAAGTCAAATTTGAAGTCTGTATGCAAACTTATACTAAAAGTTAAAATTTCAAAAAACCAGGAAGTAGGTCAGTAGGTCAAGGTCAGTCAAGGTCAAAGTTGAAGTCTGCATGCAAATTTAAAAATAAATAGTTAAAATTTCATTGATGCTGCTTCAAAAAACCAGGAAGTATGTCACATGAAGGTCAAGGACAAAGGTGGATGAAGGTTAAGTACTTTAATTCCTACCCCATCCAATGATTTTTTCTGAAGCAGGGGATACCTGAGTGAGGTAGGTGGGGGCTGGGTACCCTGGTGAGGGCCAAGATCTTCCAAAGCCCATCTGATTAACTAGGCAATGCTGAACCATATGTATCTAAGCTCAAGGCCTCTCACTTTCTT
Source organism: Cyclina sinensis (assembly GCA_012932295.1). Taxonomy (NCBI): domain Eukaryota; kingdom Metazoa; phylum Mollusca; class Bivalvia; order Venerida; family Veneridae; genus Cyclina; species Cyclina sinensis. The sequence continues at coordinate 22,695,874 of JAAONU010000013.1, read as the reverse complement.
TAAAACCTTTCCTATATAACTCAATGTAAAACCAAGTGACAACTGGGGTGGGTCCAATTTTGATCCAGAGGCCATCATTTGTGTAAATTTGGTAAAGGTCGAATAGACAATGGTACAAACAAAATATCTAAATCCTAGGCCTAACAGTTTCTGACTAGAAAATTATTAAAGATTATTCTATAAGTCTATGTAAAATCAGAGTGACCCCTGGGCTCAAGCCAAATCTGACCCTACAGCCATGATTTAAACAATTTTGGTAGAAGTCCACTAGATGATGCTATCAACCAAATATGCAAGCTCTAGGCCTTGTGGTTTCAGACAAGAAGATTTTTAAAAAACTTTTTTCCTATTAACTCTATTTAAGATAAAGTGACCCCTGGGGCGGGGCCAATTTTGACACAGGGGCCATGATTTGTATAAACTTGGTAAAGGTCCACTATACAGTGGTACAAACAAAATATCTAAACACTGACAAGAAGATTTTTTTGAGAGGACCATACAAGGATCATTTCCATAAAGTTTAATTGCAACTGACCCAGTGGTATAATAGGAGATGTTGTTTAAAGTTACATTGCTAAAGTTAAAGACGGACGACAGACAAAACAGCATACTAAAAGCTACACCTGACCTTCTGTCCAGTGAGCTAATAAAACTGTTTATTGCCAATTCCAAGTATTGCGTTTTAACTGTGTATTAATCTATGATGAAATTATTCCAAATTTTATCCACACTCATTCAAGTTTTATTGCAGACTGATTAAATAACACAAACAAAATAAGATTAAACATTTACCTGACTTCATATGGTGCAACAGTTTTACATACAGCTTTAGGATGGCAGGCTGATGTATTTAAGGCACAGATATCTATCAGAGAGCATCCCTGGTCAAGCACATGCTTGTGGTAGCCATCTTTACACATACATTCACTCTGAAAATAACTCATTTAAGAAGTCCATACTTTTCCTTTTTAAACACTGCATTATACAAATCTTTCCATTCCCTTTTTCAGCTGTCCTTTTTAAAACATTACCTGATGAAGTATCTCCTGATGTATGTATACAGTTTAATATTCAATCATTTTGATGTGCTGAATCTCCATAGAATCAAACTTAAACATAGTGTTTAGAAAGTCTGAAGATATTCTTTAAGCATTCCTGTCTTCCTAAAGAAAGTCCCATATTCATTGAAATACTAAAATGATTTTATTATCTTAAGAGTTACTTAACAAATCATTAAATTAAAAATATTCTGAAAATGCATTCTAGATATGATAAATGGAGTATTTCATTTTCCCACAAATGTTGCATGTAACTGTCTATTATTTCTTAAACAGTTGACTTTACTTTATTTATCTTTTGAATATTATCTTACCAGTCAGAAACCATATCAGGTACGTTTGAGTAATTGTCATCTTTGAACACCTTCTAATATTCTATGGCTATTTGTAGGTATTTTTGTTCCCCTATCCCAGTTTCAAATTAGGAATGATATTTTAGGAAAAGAGTTATTATGTAAATGTTTAACTTCTTAGAAATTGACTTGCCTTCAGATGACAAGTGTGAATAAAAACAGTAACTCATACACAATCTTATAAAATAGAAGTGAGCTATTTTTAATCTACTTACTTTAAAATGAATGGAATAGTACTGAAAATGCAATGTGCACCAATGTTCCTAACACTGTATATCATGTATAGTCTAAAGACAATTGTATCATACCTGTCCCACAGTAACAAAATTACAGATTGAAGTGTCAAGGTCACAACCTCCATTATTGACCTGACAAGGGTCAGTAGGATCACACTGGTATCCATCACCATGGAATCCACTGCCACATGTACAGTTTTTTTCAAGCCCTGTGATGTCTGCCATATCAGATCTGGTACATGAAGCATTCATATGGCATAATGGTGGCAGCGTACAAACATCCAGTTCTGCAATACAGAAAACAAATTCTTAGATATGGGCATAATACCTGATCATTTTTCTAAGAATCCCTTTCTTTCTTTGTGAATGAAAGTACAACAGAGATCAAAGATTTCTTTTTGTAGTTTGCAGTCATTTTATTTATTTTGATTCCTTTAGTCATGTTTTTCATCAGTCTTAAATACCTAAATACTTCAGACACAGGTTCAAACTTTCAAGCAACTGCCTCACATGTTCACAGTTTTCTCAGCTCAAATCTGGTGCAATATTTAGAGTGATGATTACAATGTTACATTATGTTATGTTCATGCAGAACTTACCTTTACATACCAAACTGGAATTGTCTGATGAGTTTGTGTTGTGTTCAACATATGGCCAGTTACACATACACTCAGCTTCCTCGTCAACCTCAACGCATTTCGAGTTATTTGGACATGTAACATTTACACACACATTTTTTGATACAGACACTGAAATCAATGTCAAAATGATTTTTGAAAGCCTGCAAAGAAAGCTTACCTTAAAAAACAAAAAAATAACTTAACACTATACTCTATCAGTCCACAGGTCGGAACAGAAGTAAATTAATTCCATATTTAGCCATAAGGAAAATAAACCCTGCCTCTGGCAGTCATGTTTCTTCACAGATCAGAGATCAATGTAAACTTCATAATTCATATAGAGGATAACCCAAGGAAAATTTGTTCCAAGTCATTTACAAATTAAGCCTGCACTTTTTAAAAAAAATCTAAACTTAAGTTTCTCATACTGACATAAGAAAATACGCCCCATCTCTTTTTCACAGAACCTTATAAGTTTCATGATTAGTTAGCCCACCTGACCAGCTCAGCAGGGCTCATCCTGGAGGGCGATTCAGGCGAAAATTTCGCCTTGTGCATTCTCATTTCGCTCTTCCGAAAGATCAAAGAGAAATCAACTTCGCCGCAAAAAGTTATAACTCCCAACTAACAAAGCGCTGGTAATTACTCGGCGATGTGAAGTAGAGAGTTGGTATCCGCCCATATGCAGAGCTATAATTATCATTGGCCAATCAGAGCGTCGCTTTTACAGGTGCGCGTATCGATAGACCGCCTACATTACACAAAAGGTTAAGAATTCATCGGTCTGAGGCAGGCATTATTTTGTGACAATTTGATGGCCACAACAAGGGATTAAGCGATAATTATACATTATCTGTGTAAGATTAAATAAACATGTGCTGTATTCGCTAATTGATGTAAACAATGCACTGTACTGTCGGTGTTTGACCTGAGTAAAGACGGGCTGTGATGGAGTTTTCATGGCTATCAAAAAAATCCTAAGTCAATTAAAATCAATTATATATCAATTATATTAATGACCAGTAACTGGATTGAGAGGTAAATCATAATCTTGATTGATTTCAATCTGTAGATATCAAGTTTTAACTTCTACAAAGTTATGTCGCTCAAGTCGTGGTTACAGGGCAAAATGCCCAAACCTTCTAGTAAAAGAAAACATGAGGAAGCATCTGATGTTGTGAGTTCTCCTCAGCGAAAATTTAAAAAAGCAAATTCTCAGAAATCTTATGATTGGTATTTTGTGGACAGTGAGGGTGTTTGGTCTAATTCTGCCATGGAAAATTATTTTTTTCTCATTGATAGCAAGCTATATGATGTTTTATTCAACAAGCTATGTTTCTAGTCTAAATTTGATAGTACGTTAAAGGTTTAACACTACAGTTATATGAATGAAACAGTATGAAGTAAAACTTCTCAGTGTTAGGAATATGAGAAAACTTAATGATGAATTCCAATATTATTCTAATCTGATGAGGATTATTTAATGTTTTTACAATAAATAAATGTAAAATTCTTCACTAAAATCTGGAAAAATTCACCTATGTTATTTATTGTGTTAATAATAAGACACTTTACTCTTTAGTAAGATGTAGTCACTCATGTTAAAAATAACATAATAAAGATAATGCAACGCAACACAGCACGTTCACAGGATAGTCTCACTTCTCCCTAATTTTGGCCGAGGGAGAAGTCACTTCTCCCTAAAATTTTACCCCAGGATGAGCCCTGCTCAGGTGGGCTAAAATCTCATTTTCACATTCAGACTAAGACTTTAAATAGCATTACAGCTTCATATATTACCTTGTGTGCAATTTTCACCACCTACAGAACTATTTGCACAAAATTCACAGGCATATCCAGTCCAACCAGACTGAAATTAAAAGAAGCTGGTAGTTAATTCAGTATTATTACATGTACATGTACATAATTTGATTCCACTTTACTACTCTAAACCTATATGACAGCAATAAGTGTGAAGTACTTCTGTCTACTCTATATTTACAGTTATCTATGGTTCTTACCACAGACTTTGACAGTAGTGGTCTAATCTCACTGACTAGATTTGGATTACAGCCAAAACGGCCCCAACCCACCACTGTTCCAAGAAATAAGCTGAATTGTAATGCTGGAACTATTCTGTGTCTAAAACTATGAAATGAACAGTCTGTGATCAATTCTCAAAAACTGAAGAGTGCTTGTCCTGATAGTTAGTGGGAGCTCTTATTATTAGATCTATATACCTAGCAAAATCTCAAAGACATGTTTTATTCCCTTTTCTCATAATTTTGAGGAATAAAATCAAAATCGAAACTATTTCCACTTAATTTATATTATTTGCCATCCAAAATATATTAAGTGCGAATAAATGAATGATAAATGATATCAATATAACAAAATTACAAGTTATTATTATTATTTACGACATGAGGCTATTTTGACATGGGGTCATTTTGACTTGTTTCGCTAGAATCATATTACACTGGCTTAAGTCCATAAGGCAATCGCAACATTAAAAACTTAAGAGTTTAAGAGTTTCTCCCTTTTTTCAGAGTGAACACCGTTAAGCTGTCACCAGTGAAGTGTAACACAGCATGTAAGAAAATTCTTTAAGCTAAACTGGGAGCAGGCAACAGTGATACTGTGTCTAATTCAGCCAGTCTTGAGTCTGAATTTAACTATGTTTGTTTTTTTTTATCTAGCAATTCATGGAGAAAAGTTAATTGGCACCTTTTCAAAAAGAGTCTGATATAAATAAAGTAAAATTTACCAACCTCACATGTACATTGACCTGTACCATTGATAAGATCTGAGCATGTCCCATGGCCATTACATGCTGAAAGATATCCCCCTGGGCATTCTGAAATAGTAAACCCATTTATTCTGAAAGCTTGGCATATATCGAAAGCAACTGAACATTGCATCATTGAATTTCATGTCTAATATATTTAAACATGCAACTTCTGAGTGAATTTTACTAAACTAGATTAGATATTCTTAGTTTGCAACTTTTGACCCTTTCATGAAATATCCAAATTGCTTATGAGACAACCTAGATACTATCAGTATCCTGTTCATCAGTGTTGGTCATACTTTTCCATATAAAATTTTCATCTCACAATACACTATTTTGTCTAGAGTGGTCAGACCAATGCTCGACGTAAAATCAAAGGAATTTCTTTGAAGAGACTAAACAAATTACTCATTTCATGTTATGAACTAATTATATTCAAGGGTAAACTTTGCTAAATCCTTACGAAGTTTCCCCATGTGAAACAACCGTGATGTAAACAACAGGGCAGGCTGTAAATAGATCAAGTAAAACATCTGCGGTTAGCACAAAATTGTACCAATGCTCGGCGTACCGTAGATGACCTGATCGGCGACCTTTCAAAAAGAAATCTTTTGTAAATATGCAAAGAACCTTTCTTGAACACAAAATGAATATTAGTATTAAACAGATTGTTTCTATTCATTGTGTATCAAACAGCAGAAGTACATGATGTCGCGTAGAAAGCAATGGGTTTTGTCTGTTTTATCTAATGGGATCCCCTTCTGTCTGCTATGCTTAAGTCACGTGATGATACTGGAAGTTCAGAGAACCATGAAAAGATAGACGAAATTACACTTAACTCGAATTAAAGAAGAGTTTTAAATCATTTCTAAGAAAAAATATCAATTCTGCGAAAAAATAGATTTACGCCGAGTGTTGGTATACGCCGAGCGTTGGTCCAAGCACTCTAATATTGTTCTTCTGTTGTGTTAACAACCTACATCGGCATTGTTACTAATATCACTGGTCATGATACTAAATCTACACGAAATGTCAGCAGGGACCGTAATTGTTAATAGTAAGATGTCAGAGAATAAATTTACTATATAATCTATATCGTCAGCTAATTCGTCAGCAGTTTAGTGCGACCCATACTTATACGTTTCACACGATTTCTTAAGTCATATTCATAAGATAATATTGTATTGTTTGGTAATTATACTAAATGACTTATTAGTATTTTGCTCTTCCATCGATATGAAATTACTATTTTCTTACTAACGACAGCTTATACTCACATCGTCCAACTTTTGACAGTTTCGCGGCAACTTCTACAGAGTTAGGAAATTTCACTCAAGAATAATTTTCGAAATTTATATTTGAATTTACTAAGGTTAATTTTACTTATATTTCTTCTTTGTATTCATTCGATATTTGTGTTTTAGCTTTACTGATTAAATTTATTCTAAATCAGTCCCAACTCTTTTCAATAATAATAAAAGTGAAAGTAGGGGATTCTTCGCATCTGCGGCTACAAAATATACACCTCAAAAAATGGAAGAGTCAGAAATTGTCAAAGAATTTTTGTGCCATTTGTGTCAACTTAGAGTTAAATATGACTACTTTGGAACTAAACCACCATTTGCAAAATCATTTACGTAAGTGAATATTAATCTTAAAGGTTTATTTTTTTGGTAATGTAGTAGTCCAACTAATCAGACTTGTCAAAGAGACATCGAGAAAATTTTTGACAGGGAATGAGGGATGTCTTTTTCCAAAGGCAGTATCTGGAGATACGGATCCGTACTTCTAGACCTGCGGTTATGGATACGAATCCGAATCACTAGACAATACTTGCAGAATTGTTAAGGGAAACGCAGCTTCTTTTACGATAAAATAAGTATTTATTTGTTTAGTTTAGTTTAGTTTAGACTCATTTATTTTACATCGATTCATCATTGTGATACAAGTTCTTACAACTTAGATTCATCACGCTCGATGACTGCTTCCTGGGTTCCATACCAGTATTCATGCAGCGTGGAGGAATGTTAAGATCGTGAGAGAATCTCACCTCTGACGGGATTGGAACCCGCGACCTTCGGATCCGAAGCCCTGAGCTCTATCCCTGGACCACGGTGCCTCTTACTTTACTTTAGAATGAACACATATTTCATGGTTTGGGCAGTTTTTTTAATTTAACTGACTTAAATTACCTTAACATGATGATTTATTTTCAAGTTATATTCAGTAACTTTTTCCTATGATATTATTCGAATAATCCAAAATCAAAGTTTCTGGCTTTTCTGCTAATGAAATGAGAAACATACAGTTGTCATCTCATGTAGATTTTTGAAATAGAGAGCTTTTATAGCTTAATCTGAATCTGCATGACATATTACCATTTCTTTACATTTTAATAGCTTCTAAATACTTTTATTTACTTATATCATGATCTCATATGCTCACTTCTGAACATATACAATGACCTTAAAAGTCATGGTGTAAAAGTGGCAATGTTTGGAGCTATGTTCCCCAGACATGACCGTAAATACAACAAAAGAAGAAAGAGACTAAACAAGATCCTTAATATGCATGAAGTCTGGTACCACAACAACTAGCTGCTGAACAATGACGCCATTGACAGAGCGAATAAAGTCCATCTCCATTGACAGATACTTCTCTTAGAGTATCAGAGACGTGTTACTTACCATGGTGGCAAAGTAAACAGTCCTGACTACTTTAAAGTCCTTTTCAGGACTATACAAATCACTCTCACAAGATACCCTCACAAATTTCATTTCTTTAGTGCCTGCTGGACGACAACAATATTTCTCAACCAGTATTCAGATTCATTCGGATTTAACATTCTAATGAAAAAAAAATTTAAGCTTCAGTATTCAAAACAAATTTTGATGAAAGAAAAACAATGGGGTGGTAAAAGAATGAAATAAAGCAGCAATCGCTTCATTTAGTCAAAATATAAACAGCTTTAAGTAAGTTAAAGGAAGGTCCGTATCCCTAGATACTTTCTTTTCCAAGTCGAACCACAAGTTTTTTATGCACGGAAAATTCCCAATTAGAAGTTGTTGGCAGCAATAACTAGCATATTTTGGGAGAAATGACCAATATTATCTTTTAGAGAATTTATCTTTATACTGGTTTTAATGAAGTTTTTTTACTAGAATAGTAATAAAATATATGTTCCTTCGATGTTTAGAGGAAATAGAAGATGCATTTATATTTTAATAGAAAAAATCAACAAAAGCAAACATTCCAGACACTCTAGCCATGTTGCTAAAGAGCTAGCTGAACAGCAAGGCTGTTGGAAGTAATTTGTTCATCTAGTGTCCACTACACTCCTCCCCTCTTTAACATTCAGGAGCTTGGCATCAACTGACTGTACAGCTTTCTACAGAGAGCCTGCTCCAACTGCGCAAGGGACTCAATTCAGCCCTGCACTTGTAGTGCACACAGGCATGAATCAAGGTAAAGAGCCAGCAAAGATTCTTGGAATTAACATTGCCAACAATAAAGTAACCTGGCCTATGAGCTCAGTTTGGGACACACATCTAAGTACTAAGCATGGATGATGATGCTTAACTTGCTAACTTTCTCAGACATTCCAACCATGTTGCTAAAGAGCTAGTCCCTATCTCAATCCCTCACTGAAATTCTGGAGCCAGGCAAATCTGCCTGCACTCCCAACTGGTGGCCTGAACCCACACATTGAATTATTCTCATCGCCAATGTAGAAAAATCCTACAGTCTCCAGTGAGGATTGAACCCAGGTCTCCTGGGTGACAGTCAGACACTCTAACCATGTTGCTAAAGAGTTAGCCTAATAGCGAGGCTTTTGGAATTAGCCTAATGTCACCAAGTCACTACAGTATCATTTTAAGCTACTCTAATGTTGTTAACAGGTTAATTGAAGCTTTAGCTTGTAATATTTTTCAGATAGAAGCTATTCGGTAATTTTGGGTCAGATTCTTCTTACAGTGCTGAAATAACAAAACTTAACACGGTCACCCCTGTGTATTTGGAGCCGGGAGTGCATGTTAATTTAGACATTTCACTTTAATCATGTTACAAGTAAATGAAAAATATAAAAAACACAATGTACCATAAAAAATAACGTTTAAATATTAACACTCATGGTGGCTTTTTTTAGTTATTGATAATCTTTTTGGGTTGGTATAAACAGCGAAATGTAATTTCATGTCCAAATGGGAAAAAAACGGAGATAAAAAAAAAACTGACATCACCCATTTTTAAAGACATACTTTATTACTGTAAAAGAATGAACAAAAATAATGTGTTGTAAATAATTTTTTATGTTTAGACTAGGTATCACAGAAAAATTTGTTTGGAAATGTCACTTTGACCCATGCTCTTTCTGTACATGGCATTTCAAATGTATTCAATACATATAATGAATTCAAAATTTTATTAAACAGGTTATGTAACATTTCTACATTTTGCCATTGATCATCTTTATTTCGCCATAACATTTTCTTGTAAATATTGGTCAAAGTGATTTTTGCACAAACTTTTCCTGATATCTATTCTGAAAATGTAAAAGAAATATTTGCAACATATTATCTTTGTATATTTATGTCTTTAACAAGAACTGTCACTGTATGATGACAATGCCCCTGAATTGGTGCTTTGACTTTGAGCTGAAGACCAGTCATTCAAGGGTCAAGGTCAAATAAATATAGGTCAATGTGAAAATCTTGTGTGTCAAAATATGAAGTAAATTGACTTTCTAATAAGAGATTATGGGTAATGTTAAAGTTTTTGGACAATTGGATCTTCAAGGTAAGGTTCATTTAAGGGTCAAGGTCAGATAGATATAGGTCAGTAGGAAGGTCTTGTCCAAAGAGGTGTTTTGTTTCTAAGTATGAAATGAATTCACTAAGTAATAAAGAAGTTATGTCAATGTTTAAGTTTTTGGACGATTGGATCTTCAAGGTGAAGGTCATTCAAAGGTCAGGGTCAAATAAATATAGGTCAGTGGGAAGGCCTTGTCCAAAGATGTGTTGTATGCAAGTATGAAGTAAATCCACTTACTACTATGGAAGTTATGGTAAGTGTTTAAGTTTTTTGACAATTGGATCTTCAAGGTGAATGTCATTTAGGGGTCAAGGTCAAATAAATATAGGACAGTAGGAAGGTCTTGTCCAAAAAGTAAATCCACTTACTAATAAGGAAGTTATGGCTAATGTTAAAGCTTTCAGACGGACTGACGGACGGACGACCGGACTGATGGATGGACAGTTCAAAAACTATATGCCTCCCTTCGGGGACATAAAAATGTATTGTATCAGTATTTTGATTTTTGAATATCCATTTTGCCAAGGTGAACCAATTTTATGGGCTGATATATGTTTGTTCACCTAGCTGTTTGTAACTAAAAAAATAGTGGTTCAACTTTTAAGCATAATGAATTAGGCAAGTCTTTGAGCACAGTGGTAACTTTCGGAAATGATTGTTTTTGAAAGGTTATGGTAAGTCATCATTTGAATGATTTAGTAAATGGATGTTTTTTGTCTTCTCATTTGTTTCTTGAAGCTGACAGGGCTTAGAGAAAAATATATGTCAACAAAGTAATTAGAATGATAAATAATGTAATTAGAAAAAATGATTTAAGTAATGAAAGAATATATAAGCATGTGATAGTTGGATAAATGAGATTATGTTTAAATGAGTGAATGTATGAGGGGTGGATGGATGGTAAGAAAGGAAAAGATTAATTAATTGGGTAAAGGCACAAAAGATCAAAAACTGAATAAATGTCAGAACAAAGCACAAATGGGAAGGAAGGAAAATAAGAGAAAGAAAAGAATGAGTCACAGCAAAACTTAATGAAAAAATTGTAAATTGCTTTTTATTTGGTGTTTAAGCAGGGTATACATGTATAAAAAAAATCTTAGATATATGAGGGCACATGTACACTGTGAAAGCTGGTCATTATATGACAAAAATTGTTCTGCAAGATTGCTCCTGGCAGAAAGCACTAGAAGTTTTAACAATTTATGTCTTCAGAATCTAAATGAATGAAATTGGGATTTGAAGCTACAATGAAATACAGAGCAGAACAGAACAAATATTTATAAAGTACATTTTGTTCATTAAAATTATCATTTATGAGTATAGAAATCAGTATATCAACATATTTAATTATTTAGCCATATGTTTACATGTTCATGTGACATGACTATCCAAAATGGGTGTGGGAAAAAAAGGAAAAGGAGAGAGAAAAGACAAAATAATTTAACAGTAATTGACCTTTTCAATTTAATGCTTGACACCTTAATAACAAATAGATATGCAAGAGGGGTGGGGGCTCTATGACCTGTCAAATACCAGCTTAAGCTGATATGTAATGTTAATTTCAAATAGAAAAGGTTTTATTTAGGATTTGTTAAACCTAAAATAAACTTTACAATTCAGCTGTTAAATGGGTCCAGTTTGTAACTTTGTGTATTATCATACATTGTAATTGCATTACTAGCTTTATATTATATAGAAGAAATTTACATGAATTAAGCTGAAACTGTAAAACTGTTTTGCTTTTATATTTTCAAACTAAAATAATGATTTTTTAGTTTTAGGTCACGTTTTAAAAAGGGTGCATTAAAATTGTGAATCTTTCCTTTTTTATGCAGTATATTTTTAAATGATGCTCTGGTTATTCTGAACATATTTCTTATATCTGTATTTTATTAGTCAGCTATTTTTCTCATAAAAATACCTACATTGACAAACTTTGCCCCGCCCTGCACAAGAGGCAGAAATTTCTAAGATCACTTTTTACACTGATGTGATATGAAATATATTCTCCTTTTCAGATTACTAGAAGACACTTATGTGATGAAGGACCCTTTTTCTTCAGAAATGGGCATGATTAGCCTAGGGTCTCACTGCAGCAGCTGTCAGAAGTCAGTCTGTGCATCAGGGGTAAATGCCTTACATGCAATACTCCAGCACCCTTCCCTTCTCTTTTCTTTCCTGCTTGCCCTTTAATAGACTGGGTCCCTTTCGTAATTTGAAAATTATGTCTCTTTTTCCAAAGAGAAAGAGACGAATAGGGTACCAGTCTAGCCCTTTAAGAGAAAACTTTGCATTTACTGATTCCTTGTGGACTTAGTAAGTAAATGGACAATGGTCTTGAATTATAAGGCACCAAGTGTTTGAAGTAAAGAAGATATCTTTTAAGTAGTATTTAAGTTGTATCTGATTCAAATTTAGTAAATTTGAGTGTGTCCTTTTTGCTGTTGTTTGCACTTTTGTGATCACCCTGTGTTCATCATATGTTTTGTATGGTGCATTGTCAACTTTTTGCTTAAACAGCATCTCTACCTAAACCACTTTGTCCAAGTAGATGAAATTTGGCATGCATGTTCCATGCATGAAGCTGTCAGAGATGTCGAACAAAGTTTATTCCATCTGGGGTCTTTATGGTTCAGGTATATATAGGGAAACTCTTTAAAAATCTTTTTGTCAAAGACAGCAAGCAAAGGCTATGAATTTGGTGTGTAGCATTTTCTGGCAGACTTCTATCAAGCTTGTTCAAATTTATCCCTGGGGTCAGTATTGGCCCCACCTGAAATACAGATAATTATCATAAAGATTTCTGACTCCACCCTGGTGTATGGATGTGTTACATAAGACAAACTCAAACAAAGCTGACTTCTGATATTTGGTTTGAAGCATTGCCTAGTGGACCTTTTCTTCAAGTGTACATCATCTGATCATACACCTGTATCAGAAGTGTTTGTTTGCTAGTTTGCTTTGAAGAGCCATGAAGAGTATAGTTTGATGCTTGTATAACATTGTAAACACAAGTTTTCAAGTGTACATCTTGCTTTCATATTAGGATAGTCTTTGGATGCAGTTAAGTTTCAAATAAAGAAGAAATATTGCCTAATTAATGTTTAATCTTTTTTACAAACATGTGAACCCTGAATATCAACAATTTTTAAATTGTATACCATGTACTTTTTGTTCTTCAGGACTGTAGTATATTCTACACAAAGAGATTTTGCTTGCCATGTGTTCAGAATAAAATTGAAGAATTTCCGGTTGAAATACAACAGGTAAATATGGCAAACTGATGTAACAGAAAAATACATGTTTATTGTTAGATGTATAGAAATGTTCAGTTGAAATAATCAGTTATCAATGCCTAATTATGCTCCCCGAAGGGCAAGCATATAGTTGCCGCTTTGTCCGTCCCGTCCTTCCATTATAATTTTGTCCAGAGCATAACTTGAAAACCTCTGGATATAATGTATATATATAGTGGTAGAGGGCATTGACGCAGAGTGCAGTGCCAAAGAACCATAACTCTATTTTGCCCCGTTTTTTAATTATCTCCCATTTAGAAAAATCTTGTCCGGAGCATATCCTGAAAACCCTTGGTCATAATTTGTTTAAACTGCACACAGTGGTAGAGGGCATTGATGCAGAGTGCAGTGCTAAAGAACCATAACTCTATTTTGCCCCGTTTTTGAATTATCTCCCGTTTTAGAAAAATCTTGTCCAGAGCATAACCAAAAACTGTTGGACGTAATTTGTTTAAACTGCACACAGTGGTAGAGGGCATTGATGCGAAGTGCAATGCCAAAGAACCATAACTCTATTTTGCCGCGTTTTTGAATTATCTCCCCTTTTAGAAAAATCTTGAGCAGAGCATTACCTGAAAACCCTTGGACATAATTTGTTTAAACTGCTCACAGTGGTAGAGGGCATTGACACAGAGTGCAATGCCAAAGAACCGTAACTCTATTTGCCCCGTTTTTTTAATTATCTCCCTTTTAAGAAAAATTTTGTCCAGAGCATAACCTGAAAACCCTTGGAGATACATGTAATTATGCTCCCGGAAGGGCAAGCATATAGTTGCCGCTTTGTCTGTCCTTCCGTCCTGTCCTTTGTACTTCCAGTTTGTCTGTCATAATTTTTTCCGGAGCATAACACAAAAACTATGAGAGATGTCAAGACCAAACTTCATAGATAGTTGGATCTCATTAAGGAGCAGTGCAGTGCACAAGAACCATAACTCTTGCTTTATTAATTTTTGAGTTATTGCCCTTTGAAATTTCTCATACTTATTTTTTGTCCGGGGCATATCTCACAAAGTATTAAAGTTATCAACTTGAAACTTTAAAGGTAGATAGATCTCATTGATGAGCAGTGCAGTGCACTAGAACCATGACTCTTGCTTTATAAATTTTTGAGTTATTGCCCTTTAAAATTTCTCATACTTATTTTTTGTCCAGGGCATATCTTACAAAGTATAAGAGATATTAACATGAAACTTTATTGGTAGTTAGATCTCTATGAGGAGAAGTGCAGCGTGCAAGAACCGTTATTCTATTTTGCATAATTTAGGAGTTATTGCCCTTTATTTTTCATACTTTAAAAAAATACATATAAAACAATACCCCTTTTGGAATTGGCATTTATTCGGGGAGCATCCATCGGTTCTACCGATTTCTTGTTATAGAAAGGTTGTATGTTCGTTGTTAAAGTACAGTAGAATTTAGATGAATTGAAGTTCGTGGGATAGTCAGAAAAACTTCAGTACGAAGAGACTTTGAATAATGTGTGAATGGGATCTGTTATCCAAAGTGGACAAGAAGATAAACAAGATGATTAGAAAGAAACTTTGCTTGTGTTACACTGCAGTATACTTTTCAAAGACTTACAAACGTTAACAACCGTAGGACGATACTGATCAGATGATAAGGACCACATTCTGGGATATTCCGAGGCAATAAGGACCATGTTAAAAAAAGAACTTTTTCACCACATTAATATTTAAATAGCCTTCATAATTATGTACAAAAAATGTATATGATAAATTTAACAAAATATATATAAAGTACTTACTTCTGTTTGTGAGGGTATATAACTGGCTAAACTATCTTTGAATTGTCCATTCTACTTGGCTTGATTTTAACTTGACACTTAGACACAATACATATTTAAAGTCGAATTCAAAACTGTTTATTTTAAGTTAATATAAAGGCTAATTTGTGTAACTTGTTATTTATCTTGTTACAAGTTGATTAATGGTTATTTGTATATTACATTTTTTTACCAAGTTTTTGTATACTTGGTGTACGGACTTTGAATTGCCAAATTGCCCTTAGTTTAATGTATTGTTATCAACGGCTTTGGAAATATTAAAAAGCTTTGTATAATAGAAGTTACATGTTTTCCGAATTAGTGAAACATTAAAACTCATTTTGTGAAATTTACCAAAGACTTAAAATAACCTGAAGCCTTTGAATTTATAGATGTAAAATGATAGGGCAAGCAAAGCTTATCTGAATATTTCTGTAAAAAACATTATTTTTCATGAATCAGGTCGAACTAAAAAGGCTAAATTGCAAGTTGACTCCACTAGCTGACTAATAAAATAAATGGGGGAATAAATGTTACAATACAAATATTTCATATTTATGTGTTAACCGTAATGGCATTTCTCTTGTACATACATTATTAGAAGGGTAAATTGATAATCTGAATTGGAGTAAAAATAATTTTTTCAACATGGTCCATATCAGCATGGCATATGGTCTGTATCGTCCCAGAATGTGGTTTGTATTGTCCCAAAATATGGTCCGTATCATGCGCAAGTCTTTTCAAGTATTCTTTTATATAACCTTAATGTTTTGGGACATTTTCGTTTCATGTATGTTTGATACCTGGATAAAAAAAAAAATTAACGAAGCATTATTTTATATTATAATTCATCACATGCATAAAATGAAGACAGCCCCCACTTTGCACACACACAAAAATCGCAATGTTACAAAAGAAATCACATTCTTTGCCCTATATTTAGCATTTACCATCAAAAGTTCAAAACAAAGATGGTGTCAAGTGACGATATACTGTCACCAACATAACTGATAAATAACTTTTGAATATTTTGTTCAGTTAATACTACAAATCCATGTGTAACACCTGATACATAAGTGTACTTGTGGCTTAATCTCTCAGCCACTGATGAGTAGCAGTGAAAAATAGTGCAGAGTTGTTTTTATAAGTTGTGGAACTTAGTTTCATTTCTGGTAAATTTCACAATTTTATTACAGCTGAAAACTTCAATTCAAACAATTTCCATATCAATTAATTAGGAAAAATTAGGCCTTCAGAAAAAACTTGAAGCATCAAGAAATTCAATGAATTGAAACTTGATGCACAAAAATTATACTGTTTTAACAACAAAATTATTCTGTCTCCTTGGCCTAGATGTTTAGGGATCCACTTGCGGAGTGGGAAGTCAGAAGTTTGGATCCCTTTGGGATCTTATTCTAAGGAGGCACACTGGTGATCTTCCAGCTAGTTATGCTTACTGATTGCCAGTCTACTTGGTGCCTGTCACATGTTGAGGAATTGGGGAGTAAATGTGTTCAGCAATAGAAGTGTCTCATAAGCCCAAAGAAACAAGCCCCTTTCAGTTGGGGTGACACTTCTCATACAACCTTTCTACTCTTAAGCATTGTAATATTGTAGACTGCTTAGAAATATATTTGTACAGAAAAACAGAACAACCCAGACAAGTTACTATTTGTATTGGTATCATTGTTTAACAACATATATTGAGAATTAAAAAAATACCGCCTGAGAATCATAAGCGAGAGGCAATAGGTATTGTCTTTTATAGAAATAGTCATTTGAATGACCAAAGAATTTAGAATTTCAGATAGGAGAATACTGACATTTATTGGAGTTACTTCTAAAAGATAGGAGAATACTGATATTTATTGGAGTTACTCCTAAAAGATGGGAGAATACTGATATTTATTGGAGTTACTTCTAAAAACTTCTTTTTGTGTGACCTATATAAGTCCTCTGTACATTTTATGTGTCTTTTGATGTCTACTATTCATTTTCCACAAAATATTGCTCAACTAGAATAAATGTACTGGCTGTGTTAACTTAAATAGTTATAGTGACTCTTATTTTGCTTGTTGAAGAAATACTTTAAGTAATACCATCACAGTTAGGTCCCCAGAAGCCTTTGCAGCACTGGTCTACCATGACCGTCTTGTTACAAGTATGGGTGCAACCCTCTTTAGTCACATTAGGTCCTGGTCCTAGGTGCATTTCATATGTACAGCCTGGTGTTCCCTCCTTCTTTGTCAGTTTTTCTGCACTTGATGGACAGTCCACAAAAAAATTTATGAGACATGATTGACATTCTGTTTCAAAAGTCATAGTCACGTTCTCTTGACAGAATCCCATCTCTACACCCATAATTGTATTTTTATATGATCCAATAATCACAATCATTATGATGAAAAGAAAACACATTTTTATTACAGAATTCAGATACATTTTGAAACAGTATTGCAAAACACAAGTTAGTTAATCCTGAATCAATTTTATATAAACTGCTGCAAAATAATTCTTATCACAATAATCCAAAATCTTCAAAATTCCCTCAAAAACATTCAAAACATTTAAGTTGGAAATTTGCTATATGAATTGGTTGCAGTAACAACAAATCATATTCATAAAATAATTGGTACTTAATACAGTTTTCTATTTCCTGTTCTTGGGATAATTAATTATCATCATAAGCTGGTTGTCATATGCACTGTAATTGCTGGTTGGTACTTCAAGTTGTGTTAAGTGGTTACTGTTACATTAAGTGCACTTCATGGAGAAAACAGACATTTTGTTTACTGAAAGAACACTACAGTTTTTTATCATCATATTTTCATGTCTGTATACACTCAACTTCTATGTGAAAATTGTTAATGAATGGTGAAAGAACAAAAAAATAATAAATGAATTGCAACAGAACAGTAAAATGGTGTACTGTATAAATATGCTTCAGTTCGCACAGCCCTTTTTATTAGGATTAAATGATGAAGTATCATTTGAAATTTATTCTACACCAAAAGAAGTGTTGGCTTTGTTGGCAGTATATGGCATTGCATACGTGTGATAAAACCTTGTATCAGGTTGTTCATTTCAGAAGCGTTAAAAGGTTTAAGATTGTGAGAGATTTAAAGGACTTGAGTAAAAGATTGATGATTCAAAATGCATGACAAACATTGCTTTAAGTCTTGACGAATAGCTTGACACAAGTGTCTCAGATGACTGGGAGGGGGTGGGGGAGGTTATCCCCTCAACTGCCGCAAAAACTTATACATTCAGACCACATTTTGACTGGCTACATTATTGGAAATGTATACATGTATATTGCTTTCTTGTACACTGTGTTATATAAACAAATGAAGAGTTTTCAGAACAATAAAAAGTATCTTTTATCATATGTATCTTTGATAATCAACAGGAACTCAAGAACAAAGCACTCTACCAGAAATCTAGATGACCTTGAAGGAATACTTTTAGCTTCTTATTTCTACAGTCAGGCTGTGTCCACAAACTTAGGATGGTGTATGATTTTTATCAGCTCAAAATAACTGAGAAGGCAGTCCAGTGTTGTAAGAATACAGGAACAGCATACGACACCAGTCTGGTTGTAAAGGTTGCAGATTTGGAACTCTGTATCAGAATTTGACAATGACTTCTTAAACTAAGTACTTCAGGAAGCAGTAAGCAAAACAAGTGAACAGCTGCTGTTTTTATAGTGTCAGATACAGACTTTCAAACCTAAACTTGAAACTTGTATGCCTACACTTCAAATGGGCCCATACAGAATTATAGAATGACTCCCTTCTTTAGAAAATCTTGCACCAATCAAATGGAGATTTTTGCATGCTCTGAGAAACATGAAAATAGTGTATACATGTAGCTCTGTAAAGATGGGGTGTTAGGGGTTAGGGAGAACTTCCCATGCAGTACAACGATTAAATGCTACATTGTATCTTTTGTATAGTGTTTTTAGACCTAGATCAGCAGATCTTTTCGTAATGACTATTTTTGAAAAGAAGTAAATATTCCCACCATTTTAAGATTGTGTGTTGTTTTTTATGCCCCCGAAGGGAGGCATATAGTAATCGCACTGTCTGTCCGTCCATCCATCCTCACTTCATCTCCAGATCGGCTTGAGGGATTTCACTGAAACTTAATAGGAGTGTTTGTCACCAAGCCTAGTTGTGCTTATCGTCAGATTCCGCTCGATTTATTTTTGGCAGAGTTATGGGC